>CATKUP010000239.1:0-596000 GCA_949786385.1 Onychomys leucogaster | reverse complement strand
GCAGTGTAATCATCCATTGATCACACTCTTCTTTAGAACAAGAAGCACGCTCTTGCTTTCTAGAGTCTCTAAGAAAGCAGGAAACGTGATTTTGCTGAGAACAAAAGAACGGTGTTTCCTACACATATGGATATTATATAGTCCAACTCTGCTTCTGAAACTGATACAAAGCACTGGTCCTCTAACATCCAATGCTTGTCTGCTAAGATGAGAAACGTGTGAGCTTCATGAACGATGTAGTTCGTTTGAGCAAAAAAGTGACTGCCCTTACCTGAATTGAAGTTTTGCTTGTAGGAAGACTCAGAGCCTGGGATTTAACTCCATTTCTGAAGGGAAACACACAGCAGTGTTCTCATCCATTGATGACACTCTGCTTTAGAACAAGAATCACGCTCTTGCTTTCTAGAGTCTCTAACACAGCAGGAAACGTGAGTGTGCGGAGAACAAAAGAACGGTGTTTCCTACACATACAGACCATATCTAGTCCAACTCTGCTTCTGAAACTGATACAAAGCACTGACCCACTAACATCCAATGCTTGTCAGTTAAGATGGGAAACGTTGTGAGCTTCATGAACGATGTAGTTCCTTTGAGCAGAAAAATGACAGCCCTTACCTGAATTGAAGTCTTGCTTGTAGGAAGACTCAGAGCCTGGGATTTAACTCCATTTCTGAAGTAAAACACACAGCAGTGTAATCATCCATTGATCACACTCTGCTTTAGAACAAGAAGCACACTCTTGCTTTCTAGAGTCCCTAATAGAGCAGGAAACGTGATTTTGCTGAGAACAAAAGAAGGGTGTTTCCTACACATACGGACATTATATAGTCCAACTCTGCTTCTGAAACTGATACAAAGCACTGGTCCTCTAACATCCAATGCTTGTCTGTTAAGGTGAGAAACGTGTGAGCTTCGTGAACGATGTAGTTCGTTTGAGCTGAAAAGTGACTGCCCTTACCTGAAACCAAGTCTTCCTTGTAGGAAGACTCAGAGCCTGAGATTTAACTCCTTTTCTGAAGTGAAACACACAGCATAGTTTTCATCCATGGATCACACTCTGCTTTAGAACGAGAAGCAAGCTCTTGCTTTCTAGAGACTCTAAGACAGCAGGAAATGTGAGTGTGCTGTGAACAAAAGAACGGTGTTTCCTACACATACAGACCATATCTAGTCCAAATCTGCTTCTTAAACTGATACAAAGCACTGGTCCTCTAACATCCAAGGCTTGTCTGTTAAGATGAGAAACGTGTGAGCTTCGTGAATGATATAGTTCCTTTGAAGTGAAAAGTGACTGCCCTTACCCGAAAAGAAGTCTTGCTTGTAGGAAGACACATAGCCTGGGATTTTAGTCCATTTCTGAAGGGAAACACACAGCATAGTTCTCATCCATGGATCACGCTCTGCTTTAGAGCAAGAAGCACACTCTTGCTTTCTAGAGTCTCTAATACAGCAGGAAATCTGAGTGTGCCCAGAACAAAAGAACGGTGTTTCCTACACATACGGACCATATGTAGTCCAAATCTGCTTCTGAAACTGATACAAAGCACTGACCCTCTAACATCCAATGCTTGTCAGTTAAGATGGGAAACGTGTGAGCTTCATGAACGATGTAGTTCGTTTGAGCAGAAAAGTGACTGCCCTTCCCTGAATTGAAGTCTTGCTTGTAGGAAGACTCAGAGCCTGGGATTTAACTCCATTTCTGAAGTAAAACACACAGCAGTGTAATCATCCATTGATCACACTCTTCTTTAGAACAAGAGGCACGCTCTTGCTTTCTAGAGTCTCTAAGAAAGCAGGAAACGTGATTTTGCTGAGAACAAAAGAACGGTGTTTCCTACACATATGGATATTATATAGTCCAACTCTGCTTCTGAAACTGATACAAAGCACTGGTCCTCTAACATCCAATGCTTGTCTGCTAAGATGAGAAACGTGTGAGCTTCATGAACGATGTAGTTCGTTTGAGCAAAAAAGTGACTGCCCTTACCTGAATTGAAGTTTTGCTTGTAGGAAGACTCAGAGCCTGGGATTTAACTCCATTTCTGAAGGGAAACACACAGCAGTGTTCTCATCCATTGATGACACTCTGCTTTAGAACAAGAAGCACGCTCTTGCTTTCTAGAGTCTCTAACACAGCAGGAAACGTGAGTGTGCTGAGAACAAAAGAACGGTGTTTCCTACACATACAGACCATATCTAGTCCAACTCTGCTTATGAAACTGATACAAAGCACTGGTCCTCTAACATCCAATGCTTGTCTGTTAAGGTGAGAAACGTGTGAGCTTCGTTAACCATGTAGTTCATTTGAGTAGAAAAATGATTGCCCTCACCTGAAATGAAGTCTTGCTTGTAGGGAGACTCAGAGCCTGGGATTTAACTCCTTTTCTGAAGTGTAACACACAGCATAGTTTTCATCCATGGATCACACTCTGCTTTAGAAAGAGAAGCACGCTCTTGCTTTCTAGAGTCTCTAAGACAGCAGGAAACGTGAGTGTGCTGAGAAAAAAAAAAAACGGTGTTTCCTACACAGACGGACCATATCTAGTCCAAATCTGCTTCTTAAACTGATACAAAGCACTGGTCCTCTAACATCCAATGCTTGTCTGTTAAGATGAGAAACGTGTGAGCTTCATGAACGATGTAGTTCTTTTGAGCAGAAAAATGACGGCCCTTACCGGAATTGAAGTCTTGCTTGTAGTAAGACTCAGAGCCTGCGAATTAACTCCATTTCTGAAGTAAAACACACAGCAGTGTAATGATCCATTGATCACACTCTCCTTTAGAACAAGAAGCACACTCTTGCTTTCTAGATTCTCTAATACAGCATGAACCGTGATTTTGCTGAGAACAAAAGAAGGGTGTTTCCTACACATACGGACATTATATAGTCCAACTCTGCTTCTGAAACTGATACAAAGCACTGGTCCTCTAACATCCAATGCTTGTCAGTTAAGATAAGAAAATGTGAGCTTCTGGAACGATGTAGTTCATTTGAGCAGAAAAGTGACTGCCCTCACCTGAAACGAAGTCTTGCTTGTAGGGAGACTCAGAGCCTGGGATTTAACTCCTTTTGTGAAGTGAAACACACAGCATAGTTTTCATCCAAGGATCACACTCTGCTTTAGAACGAGAAGCACGCTCTTGCTTTCTAGAGTCTCTAAGACAGCAGGAAACGTAAGTGTGCTGACAACAAAAGAACAGTGTTTCCTACACATACGGACCATATATAGTCCAACTCTGCTTCTGAAACTGATACAAAGCACTGGTCCTCTAACATCCAATGCTCGTCTGTTAAGATGAGAAACGTGTGAGCTTTGTGAACTATATAGTTCCTTTGAACTGAAAAGTGACTGCTCTTACATGAAAAGAAGTCTTGCTTGTAGGAAGACACAGAGCCTGGGATTTAAGTCCATTTCTGAAGGGAAACACACAGCATAGTTCTCATCCATGGATCACACTCTGCTTTAGAGCAAGAAGCACACTCTTGCTTTCTAGACTCTCTAAGACAGCAGGAAATGTGAGTGTGCCCAGAACAAAAGAACGGTGTTTCTTACACATACGGACTATATGTAGTCCAAAGTTTCTTCTGAAACTGATAGAATGCACTGGTCCTCTAACATCCAATGCTTCTCAGTTAAGATGAGAAACGTGTGAGCTTCGTCAAAGATGTAGTTCGTTTGAGCAGAAAAGTGACTGCCCTTACCTGAAACGAAGTCTTTCTTGTAGGGAGACTCAGAGACTGGGATTTAACTCCTTTTCTGAAGTGAAACACACAGCATAGTTTTCATCCATGGATCACACTCTGCTATAGAAGGAGAAGCACGCTCTTGCTTTCTAGAGTCTCTAAGACAGCAGGAAACGTGAGTGTACGGAGAAAAAAAAACCGCGTTTCCTACACAGACGGACCATATCTAGTCGAAATCTGCTTCTTAAACTGATACAAAGCACTGGTCCTCTAACATCCAATGCTTGTCTGTTAAGATGAGGAACGTGTGAGCTTCTGGAACGATGTAGTTCGTTTGAGCTGAAAAGTGACTGCCCTTACCTGAAACAAAGTCTTGCTTGTAGGAAGACTCAGAGCCTGGGATTTAACTCCATTTCTGAAGGCAAACACACAGAATAGTTCTCATCCATGGATCACACTCTGCTTTAGAGTGAGAAGCATGCTCTTGCTTTCTAGAGTCTCTAAGACAGCAGGAAACTTGAGTGTGCTGAGAACAAAAGAACGGCGTTTCCTACACATATGGACTATATGTAGTCCAAAACTTCTTCTGAAACTGATTGAATTCACTGGTCCTCTACCGTCCAATGCTTGTCAGTTAAGATGAGAAACGTGTGAGCTTCGTAAACCATGTAGTTCATTTGAGCAGAAAAATGACTGCCCTCACCTGAAACGAAGTCTTGCTTGTAGGGAGACTCAGAGCCTGGGATTTAACTCCTTTTCTGAAGTGTAACACACAGCATAGTTTTCATCCATGGATCACACTCTGCTTTAGAAAGAGAAGCACGCTCTTGCTTTCTAGAGTCTCTAAGACAGCAGGAAACGTGAGTGTGCTGAGAAAAAAAAAACGGTGTTTCCTACACAGACGGACCATATCTAGTCCAAATCTGCTTCTTAAACTGATACAAAGCACTGGTCCTCTAAGATCCAATGCTTGTCTGTTAAGATGAGAAACGTGTGAGCTTCATGAACGATGTAGTTCTTTTGAGCAGAAAAATGACGGCCCTTACCTGAATTGAAGTCTTGCTTGTAGGAAGACTCAGAGCCTGGGAATTAACTCCATTTCTGAAGTTAAACACACAGCAGTGTACTCATCCATTGATCACACTCTGCTTTAGAACAAGAAGCACACTCTTGCTTTCTAGAGTCTCTAATACAGCATGAACCGTGATTTTGCTGAGAACAAAAGAAGGGTGTTTCCTACACATACGGACATTATATAGTCCAACTCTGCTTATGAAACTGATACAAAGCACTGGTCTCTAACATCCAATGCTTGTCTGTTAAGGTGAGAAACGTGTGAGCTTCGTTAACCATGTAGTTCATTTGAGTAGAAAAATGACTGCCCTCACCTGAAACGAAGTCTTGCTTGTAGGGAGACTCAGAGCCTGGGATTTAACCTCCTTTTCTGAAGTGTAACACACAGCATAGTTTTCATCCATGGATCACACTCTGCTTTAGAAAGAGAAGCACGCTCTTGCTTTCTAGAGTCTCTAAGACAGCAGGAAACGTGAGTGTGCTGAGAAAAAAAAAACGGTGTTTCCTACACAGACGGACCATATCTAGTCCAAATCTGCTTCTTAAACTGATACAAAGCACTGGTCCTCTAACATCCAATGCTTGTCTGTTAAGATGAGAAACGTGTGAGCTTCATGAACGATGTAGTTCTTTTGAGCAGAAAAATGACGGCCCTTACCTGAATTGAAGTCTTGCTTGTAGGAAGACTCAGAGCCTGCGAATTAACTCCATTTCTGAAGTAAAACACACAGCAGTGTAATGATCCATTGATCACACTCTCCTTTAGAACAAGAAGCACACTCTTGCTTTCTAGAGTCTCTAATACAGCATGAACCGTGATTTTGCTGAGAACAAAAGAAGGGTGTTTCCTACACATACGGACATTATATAGTCCAACTCTGCTTCTGAAACTGATACAAAGCACTGGTCCTCTAACATCCAATGCTTGTCTGTTAAGGTGAGAAACGTGTGAGCTTCGTGAACGATGTAGTTCGTTTGAGCTGAAAAGTGACTGGCCTTACCTGAAACGAAGTCTTGCTTGGAGGAAGACTCAGAGCCTGGGATTTAACTCCATTTCTGAAGTGAAACACACAGTGTAGTTCTCATCCATGGATCACAGTCTGCTTTAGAGCAAGAAGCACACTCTTGCTTTCTAGAGTCTCTAAGACAGCAGGAAATCTGAGTGTGCCCAGAACAAAAGAACGGTGTTTCCTACACATACGGACTATATGTAGCACAAACCTTATTCTGAAACTGATAGAATGCACTAGTCCTCTAACATCCAATGCTTGTCAGGTAAGATGAGAAACGTGTGAGCTTCGTGAAAGATGTAGTTCGTTTGAGCAGAAAAGTGACTGCCCTTACCAGAAACGAAGTCTTGCTTGTAGGGAGACTCAGAGCCTGGGATTTAACTCCTTTTCTGAAGTGAAACACACAGCATAGTTTTCATCCATGGATCACACTCTGCTTTAGAACGAGAAGCATGCTCTTGCTTTCTACAGTCTCTAAGACAGCAGGAAACGTGAGAGTGCTGAGAACAAAAGAATGGTGTTTCCTACACATACAGACCATATCTAGTCCAAATCTGCTTCTTAAACTGATACAAAGCACTGGTCCTCTAACATCCAATGCTTGTCTGTTAAGATGAGAAACGTGTGAGCTTCGTGAATAATATAGTTCCTTTGAACTGAAAAGTGACTGCCCTTACCCGAAAAGAAGTCTTGCTTGTAGGAAGACACAGAGCCTGGGATTTAAGTCCATTTCTGAAGGGAAACACACAGCATAGTTCTCATCCATGGACCATGCTCTGCTTTAGAGCGAGAACCACACTCTTGCTTTCTAGAGTCTCTAATACAGCAGGAAATCTGAGTGTGCCCAGAACAAAAGAACGGTGTTTCCTACACATACGGACCATATGTAGTCCAAATCTGCTTCTGAAACTGATACAAAGCATGGTCCTCTAACATCCAATGCTTGTCTGTTAAGATGAGAAACGTGTGAGCTTCGTGAACGATGTAGTTCGTTTGAGCTGAAAAGTGACTACCCTTACCTGAAACGAAGTCTTGCTTGTAGGAAGACACAGAGATTGGGATTTAACTCCATTTCTGAATGAAACACACAGCATAGTATTCATCCATGGGTCACACTGTGGTTAGAGCGAGAAGCACACTCTTGCTTTCTAGAGTCTCTAAGACAGCAGGAAATTTGCGTGTGCCCAGAACAATAGAACGGTGTTTCCTACACATATGGACCATATCCAGTCCAAATCTGCTTCTGAAACTGATATAAAGCATTGACCCTCTAACATCCAATGCTTGTCAGTTAAGATGAGAAACGTGTGAGCTCAGTGAACGATGTAGTTCGTTTGAGCAGAAAAGCAACTATCCTTACCTGAAACGAAGTCTTGCTTGTAGGAAGACTCAGAGCATGGGATTTAACTCCATTTCTGAAGGCAAACACACAGCATAGTTCTCATCCATGGATCACACTCTGCTTTAGAGTGAGAAGCACGCTCTTGCTTTCTAGAGTCTCTAAGACAGCAGGAAACGTGAGTGTGCTGAGAACAAAAGAACGGTGTTTCCTACACATACGGACCATATCTAGTCCAAATCTGCTTCTGAAACTGATACAAATCACTGGTCCTCTAACATCCAATGCTTGTCAGTTAAGATGGGAAACGTGTGAGCTTCATGAACGATGTAGTTCCTTTGAGCAGAAAAGCAACTGTCCTTAACTGAAACGAAGTCTTGCTTGTAGGAAGACTCAGAGCATGGGATTTAACTCCATTTCTGAATTGAAACACACAGCATTGTAATCACCCATTGATCACAATCTGCTTTAGAACAAGAAGCACACTCTTGCTTTCTAGAGTCTCTAATACAGCAGGAAACGTGATTTGGCTGAAAAGAAAAGAAGGGTGTTTCCTACACATACAGACATTATATAGTCCAACTCTGCTTCTGAAACTGATACAAAGCACTGGTCCTCTAACATCCAATGCTTGTCTGTTAAGGTGTGAAACGTGTGAGCTCCGTGAAAGATGTAGTTCGTTTGAGCTGAAAAGTGACTGCCCTTACCTGAAACGAAGTCTTGCTTGTAGGAAGACTCAGAGCCTGGGATTTAACTCCATTTCTGAAGGCAAACACACAGCATATTTCTCATCCATGGATCACACTCTGCTTTAGAGCGAGAAGCACGCTCTTGCTTTCTAGAGTCTCTAAGACAGCAGGAAACGTGAGTGTGCTGAGAACAAAAGAACGGTGTTTCCTACAATTATGGACCTTATCTAGTCCAACTTTGCTTCTGAAACTGATAGAAAGCACTGGTCCTCTAACATCCAATGCTTGTCAGTTAAGATGAGAAACGTGTGTGCTTCGTGAAAGATGTAGTACGTTTGAGCAGAAAAGTGACTGCACTTACCTGAAACGAAGTCTTGCTTGTAGGGAGACTCAGAGCCTGGGATTTAACTCCTTTTCTGAAGTGAAACACACAGCATAGTTTTCATCCATGGATCACACTCTGCTTTAGAACGAGAAGCAAGCTCTTGCTTTCTAGAGACTCTAAGACAGCAGGAAATGTGAGTGTGCTGTGAACAAAAGAACGGTGTTTCCTACACGTACAGACCATATCTAGTCCAAATCTGCTTCTTAAACTGATACAAAGCACTGGTCCTCTAACATCCAAGGCTTGTCTGTTAAGATGAGAAACGTGTGAGCTTCGTGAATGATATAGTTCCTTTGAAGTGAAAAGTGACTGCCCTTACCCGAAAAGAAGTCTTGCTTGTAGGAAGACACATAGCCTGGGATTTAAGTCCATTTCTGAAGGGAAACACACAGCATTGTTCTCATCCATGGATCACGCTCTGCTTTAGAGCAAGAAGCACACTCTTGCTTTCTAGAGTCTCTAATACAGCAGGAAATCTGAGTGTGCCCAGAACAAAAGAACGGTGTTTCCTACACATACGGACCATATGTAGTCCAAATCTGCTTCTGAAACTGATACAAAGCACTGACCCTCTAACATCCAATGCTTGTCAGTTAAGATGGGAAACGTGTGAGCTTCATGAACGATGTAGTTCGTTTGAGCAGAAAAGTGACTGCCCTTCCCTGAATTGAAGTCTTGCTTGTAGGAAGACTCAGAGCCTGGGATTTAACTCCATTTCTGAAGTAAAACACACAGCAGTGTAATCATCCATTGATCACACTCTTCTTTAGAACAAGAAGCACGCTCTTGCTTTCTAGAGTCTCTAAGAAAGCAGGAAACGTGATTTTGCTGAGAACAAAAGAACGGTGTTTCCTACACATATGGATATTATATAGTCCAACTCTGCTTCTGAAACTGATACAAAGCACTGGTCCTCTAACATCCAATGCTTGTCTGCTAAGATGAGAAACGTGTGAGCTTCATGAACGATGTAGTTCGTTTGAGCAAAAAAGTGACTGCCCTTACCTGAATTGAAGTTTTGCTTGTAGGAAGACTCAGAGCCTGGGATTTAACTCCATTTCTGAAGGGAAACACACAGCAGTGTTCTCATCCATTGATGACACTCTGCTTTAGAACAAGAATCACGCTCTTGCTTTCTAGAGTCTCTAACACAGCAGGAAACGTGAGTGTGCGGAGAACAAAAGAACGGTGTTTCCTACACATACAGACCATATCTAGTCCAACTCTGCTTCTGAAACTGATACAAAGCACTGACCCACTAACATCCAATGCTTGTCAGTTAAGATGGGAAACGTGTGAGCTTCATGAACGATGTAGTTCCTTTGAGCAGAAAAATGACAGCCCTTACCTGAATTGAAGTCTTGCTTGTAGGAAGACTCAGAGCCTGGGATTTAACTCCATTTCTGAAGTAAAACACACAGCAGTGTAATCATCCATTGATCACACTCTGCTTTAGAACAAGAAGCACACTCTTGCTTTCTAGAGTCCCTAATAGAGCAGGAAACGTGATTTTGCTGAGAACAAAAGAAGGGTGTTTCCTACACATACGGACATTATATAGTCCAACTCTGCTTCTGAAACTGATACAAAGCACTGGTCCTCTAACATCCAATGCTTGTCTGTTAAGGTGAGAAACGTGTGAGCTTCGTGAACGATGTAGTTCGTTTGAGCTGAAAAGTGACTGCCCTTACCTGAAACCAAGTCTTCCTTGTAGGAAGACTCAGAGCCTGAGATTTAACTCCTTTTCTGAAGTGAAACACACAGCATAGTTTTCATCCATGGATCACACTCTGCTTTAGAACGAGAAGCAAGCTCTTGCTTTCTAGAGACTCTAAGACAGCAGGAAATGTGAGTGTGCTGTGAACAAAAGAACGGTGTTTCCTACACATACAGACCATATCTAGTCCAAATCTGCTTCTTAAACTGATACAAAGCACTGGTCCTCTAACATCCAAGGCTTGTCTGTTAAGATGAGAAACGTGTGAGCTTCGTGAATGATATAGTTCCTTTGAAGTGAAAAGTGACTGCCCTTACCCGAAAAGAAGTCTTGCTTGTAGGAAGACACATAGCCTGGGATTTAAGTCCATTTCTGAAGGGAAACACACAGCATAGTTCTCATCCATGGATCACGCTCTGCTTTAGAGCAAGAAGCACACTCTTGCTTTCTAGAGTCTCTAATACAGCAGGAAATCTGAGTGTGCCCAGAACAAAAGAACGGTGTTTCCTACACATACGGACCATATGTAGTCCAAATCTGCTTCTGAAACTGATACAAAGCACTGACCCTCTAACATCCAATGCTTGTCAGTTAAGATGGGAAACGTGTGAGCTTCATGAACGATGTAGTTCGTTTGAGCAGAAAAGTGACTGCCCTTCCCTGAATTGAAGTCTTGCTTGTAGGAAGACTCAGAGCCTGGGATTTAACTCCATTTCTGAAGTAAAACACACAGCAGTGTAATCATCCATTGATCACACTCTTCTTTAGAACAAGAGGCACGCTCTTGCTTTCTAGAGTCTCTAAGAAAGCAGGAAACGTGATTTTGCTGAGAACAAAAGAACGGTGTTTCCTACACATATGGATATTATATAGTCCAACTCTGCTTCTGAAACTGATACAAAGCACTGGTCCTCTAACATCCAATGCTTGTCTGCTAAGATGAGAAACGTGTGAGCTTCATGAACGATGTAGTTCGTTTGAGCAAAAAAGTGACTGCCCTTACCTGAATTGAAGTTTTGCTTGTAGGAAGACTCAGAGCCTGGGATTTAACTCCATTTCTGAAGGGAAACACACAGCAGTGTTCTCATCCATTGATGACACTCTGCTTTAGAACAAGAAGCACGCTCTTGCTTTCTAGAGTCTCTAACACAGCAGGAAACGTGAGTGTGCTGAGAACAAAAGAACGGTGTTTCCTACACATACAGACCATATCTAGTCCAACTCTGCTTATGAAACTGATACAAAGCACTGGTCCTCTAACATCCAATGCTTGTCTGTTAAGGTGAGAAACGTGTGAGCTTCGTTAACCATGTAGTTCATTTGAGTAGAAAAATGATTGCCCTCACCTGAAATGAAGTCTTGCTTGTAGGGAGACTCAGAGCCTGGGATTTAACTCCTTTTCTGAAGTGTAACACACAGCATAGTTTTCATCCATGGATCACACTCTGCTTTAGAAAGAGAAGCACGCTCTTGCTTTCTAGAGTCTCTAAGACAGCAGGAAACGTGAGTGTGCTGAGAAAAAAAAAAAACGGTGTTTCCTACACAGACGGACCATATCTAGTCCAAATCTGCTTCTTAAACTGATACAAAGCACTGGTCCTCTAACATCCAATGCTTGTCTGTTAAGATGAGAAACGTGTGAGCTTCATGAACGATGTAGTTCTTTTGAGCAGAAAAATGACGGCCCTTACCTGAATTGAAGTCTTGCTTGTAGGAAGACTCAGAGCCTGCGAATTAACTCCATTTCTGAAGTAAAACACACAGCAGTGTAATGATCCATTGATCACACTCTCCTTTAGAACAAGAAGCACACTCTTGCTTTCTAGATTCTCTAATACAGCATGAACCGTGATTTTGCTGAGAACAAAAGAAGGGTGTTTCCTACACATACGGACATTATATAGTCCAACTCTGCTTCTGAAACTGATACAAAGCACTGGTCCTCTAACATCCAATGCTTGTCAGTTAAGATAAGAAAATGTGAGCTTCTGGAACGATGTAGTTCATTTGAGCAGAAAAGTGACTGCCCTCACCTGAAACGAAGTCTTGCTTGTAGGGAGACTCAGAGCCTGGGATTTAACTCCTTTTGTGAAGTGAAACACACAGCATAGTTTTCATCCAAGGATCACACTCTGCTTTAGAACGAGAAGCACGCTCTTGCTTTCTAGAGTCTCTAAGACAGCAGGAAACGTAAGTGTGCTGACAACAAAAGAACAGTGTTTCCTACACATACGGACCATATATAGTCCAACTCTGCTTCTGAAACTGATACAAAGCACTGGTCCTCTAACATCCAATGCTCGTCTGTTAAGATGAGAAACGTGTGAGCTTTGTGAACTATATAGTTCCTTTGAACTGAAAAGTGACTGCTCTTACATGAAAAGAAGTCTTGCTTGTAGGAAGACACAGAGCCTGGGATTTAAGTCCATTTCTGAAGGGAAACACACAGCATAGTTCTCATCCATGGATCACACTCTGCTTTAGAGCAAGAAGCACACTCTTGCTTTCTAGACTCTCTAAGACAGCAGGAAATGTGAGTGTGCCCAGAACAAAAGAACGGTGTTTCTTACACATACGGACTATATGTAGTCCAAAGTTTCTTCTGAAACTGATAGAATGCACTGGTCCTCTAACATCCAATGCTTCTCAGTTAAGATGAGAAACGTGTGAGCTTCGTCAAAGATGTAGTTCGTTTGAGCAGAAAAGTGACTGCCCTTACCTGAAACGAAGTCTTTCTTGTAGGGAGACTCAGAGACTGGGATTTAACTCCTTTTCTGAAGTGAAACACACAGCATAGTTTTCATCCATGGATCACACTCTGCTATAGAAGGAGAAGCACGCTCTTGCTTTCTAGAGTCTCTAAGACAGCAGGAAACGTGAGTGTACTGAGAAAAAAAAACCGCGTTTCCTACACAGACGGACCATATCTAGTCGAAATCTGCTTCTTAAACTGATACAAAGCACTGGTCCTCTAACATCCAATGCTTGTCTGTTAAGATGAGGAACGTGTGAGCTTCTGGAACGATGTAGTTCGTTTGAGCTGAAAAGTGACTGCCCTTACCTGAAACAAAGTCTTGCTTGTAGGAAGACTCAGAGCCTGGGATTTAACTCCATTTCTGAAGGCAAACACACAGAATAGTTCTCATCCATGGATCACACTCTGCTTTAGAGTGAGAAGCATGCTCTTGCTTTCTAGAGTCTCTAAGACAGCAGGAAACTTGAGTGTGCTGAGAACAAAAGAACGGCGTTTCCTACACATATGGACTATATGTAGTCCAAAACTTCTTCTGAAACTGATTGAATTCACTGGTCCTCTACCGTCCAATGCTTGTCAGTTAAGATGAGAAACGTGTGAGCTTCGTAAACCATGTAGTTCATTTGAGCAGAAAAATGACTGCCCTCACCTGAAACGAAGTCTTGCTTGTAGGGAGACTCAGAGCCTGGGATTTAACTCCTTTTCTGAAGTGTAACACACAGCATAGTTTTCATCCATGGATCACACTCTGCTTTAGAAAGAGAAGCACGCTCTTGCTTTCTAGAGTCTCTAAGACAGCAGGAAACGTGAGTGTGCTGAGAAAAAAAAAACGGTGTTTCCTACACAGACGGACCATATCTAGTCCAAATCTGCTTCTTAAACTGATACAAAGCACTGGTCCTCTAAGATCCAATGCTTGTCTGTTAAGATGAGAAACGTGTGAGCTTCATGAACGATGTAGTTCTTTTGAGCAGAAAAATGACGGCCCTTACCTGAATTGAAGTCTTGCTTGTAGGAAGACTCAGAGCCTGGGAATTAACTCCATTTCTGAAGTTAAACACACAGCAGTGTACTCATCCATTGATCACACTCTGCTTTAGAACAAGAAGCACACTCTTGCTTTCTAGAGTCTCTAATACAGCATGAACCGTGATTTTGCTGAGAACAAAAGAAGGGTGTTTCCTACACATACGGACATTATATAGTCCAACTCTGCTTATGAAACTGATACAAAGCACTGGTCCTCTAACATCCAATGCTTGTCTGTTAAGGTGAGAAACGTGTGAGCTTCGTTAACCATGTAGTTCATTTGAGTAGAAAAATGACTGCCCTCACCTGAAACGAAGTCTTGCTTGTAGGGAGACTCAGAGCCTGGGATTTAACTCCTTTTCTGAAGTGTAACACACAGCATAGTTTTCATCCATGGATCACACTCTGCTTTAGAAAGAGAAGCACGCTCTTGCTTTCTAGAGTCTCTAAGACAGCAGGAAACGTGAGTGTGCTGAGAAAAAAAAAACGGTGTTTCCTACACAGACGGACCATATCTAGTCCAAATCTGCTTCTTAAACTGATACAAAGCACTGGTCCTCTAACATCCAATGCTTGTCTGTTAAGATGAGAAACGTGTGAGCTTCATGAACGATGTAGTTCTTTTGAGCAGAAAAATGACGGCCCTTACCTGAATTGAAGTCTTGCTTGTAGGAAGACTCAGAGCCTGCGAATTAACTCCATTTCTGAAGTAAAACACACAGCAGTGTAATGATCCATTGATCACACTCTCCTTTAGAACAAGAAGCACACTCTTGCTTTCTAGAGTCTCTAATACAGCATGAACCGTGATTTTGCTGAGAACAAAAGAAGGGTGTTTCCTACACATACGGACATTATATAGTCCAACTCTGCTTCTGAAACTGATACAAAGCACTGGTCCTCTAACATCCAATGCTTGTCTGTTAAGGTGAGAAACGTGTGAGCTTCGTGAACGATGTAGTTCGTTTGAGCTGAAAAGTGACTGGCCTTACCTGAAACGAAGTCTTGCTTGGAGGAAGACTCAGAGCCTGGGATTTAACTCCATTTCTGAAGTGAAACACACAGTGTAGTTCTCATCCATGGATCACAGTCTGCTTTAGAGCAAGAAGCACACTCTTGCTTTCTAGAGTCTCTAAGACAGCAGGAAATCTGAGTGTGCCCAGAACAAAAGAACGGTGTTTCCTACACATACGGACTATATGTAGCACAAACCTTATTCTGAAACTGATAGAATGCACTAGTCCTCTAACATCCAATGCTTGTCAGGTAAGATGAGAAACGTGTGAGCTTCGTGAAAGATGTAGTTCGTTTGAGCAGAAAAGTGACTGCCCTTACCAGAAACGAAGTCTTGCTTGTAGGGAGACTCAGAGCCTGGGATTTAACTCCTTTTCTGAAGTGAAACACACAGCATAGTTTTCATCCATGGATCACACTCTGCTTTAGAACGAGAAGCATGCTCTTGCTTTCTACAGTCTCTAAGACAGCAGGAAACGTGAGAGTGCTGAGAACAAAAGAATGGTGTTTCCTACACATACAGACCATATCTAGTCCAAATCTGCTTCTTAAACTGATACAAAGCACTGGTCCTCTAACATCCAATGCTTGTCTGTTAAGATGAGAAACGTGTGAGCTTCGTGAATAATATAGTTCCTTTGAACTGAAAAGTGACTGCCCTTACCCGAAAAGAAGTCTTGCTTGTAGGAAGACACAGAGCCTGGGATTTAAGTCCATTTCTGAAGGGAAACACACAGCATAGTTCTCATCCATGGACCATGCTCTGCTTTAGAGCGAGAACCACACTCTTGCTTTCTAGAGTCTCTAATACAGCAGGAAATCTGAGTGTGCCCAGAACAAAAGAACGGTGTTTCCTACACATACGGACCATATGTAGTCCAAATCTGCTTCTGAAACTGATACAAAGCATGGTCCTCTAACATCCAATGCTTGTCTGTTAAGATGAGAAACGTGTGAGCTTCGTGAACGATGTAGTTCGTTTGAGCTGAAAAGTGACTACCCTTACCTGAAACGAAGTCTTGCTTGTAGGAAGACACAGAGATTGGGATTTAACTCCATTTCTGAATGAAACACACAGCATAGTATTCATCCATGGGTCACACTGTGGTTAGAGCGAGAAGCACACTCTTGCTTTCTAGAGTCTCTAAGACAGCAGGAAATTTGCGTGTGCCCAGAACAATAGAACGGTGTTTCCTACACATATGGACCATATCCAGTCCAAATCTGCTTCTGAAACTGATATAAAGCATTGACCCTCTAACATCCAATGCTTGTCAGTTAAGATGAGAAACGTGTGAGCTCAGTGAACGATGTAGTTCGTTTGAGCAGAAAAGCAACTATCCTTACCTGAAACGAAGTCTTGCTTGTAGGAAGACTCAGAGCATGGGATTTAACTCCATTTCTGAAGGCAAACACACAGCATAGTTCTCATCCATGGATCACACTCTGCTTTAGAGTGAGAAGCACGCTCTTGCTTTCTAGAGTCTCTAAGACAGCAGGAAACGTGAGTGTGCTGAGAACAAAAGAACGGTGTTTCCTACACATACGGACCATATCTAGTCCAAATCTGCTTCTGAAACTGATACAAATCACTGGTCCTCTAACATCCAATGCTTGTCAGTTAAGATGGGAAACGTGTGAGCTTCATGAACGATGTAGTTCCTTTGAGCAGAAAAGCAACTGTCCTTAACTGAAACGAAGTCTTGCTTGTAGGAAGACTCAGAGCATGGGATTTAACTCCATTTCTGAATTGAAACACACAGCATTGTAATCACCCATTGATCACAATCTGCTTTAGAACAAGAAGCACACTCTTGCTTTCTAGAGTCTCTAATACAGCAGGAAACGTGATTTGGCTGAAAAGAAAAGAAGGGTGTTTCCTACACATACAGACATTATATAGTCCAACTCTGCTTCTGAAACTGATACAAAGCACTGGTCCTCTAACATCCAATGCTTGTCTGTTAAGGTGTGAAACGTGTGAGCTCCGTGAAAGATGTAGTTCGTTTGAGCTGAAAAGTGACTGCCCTTACCTGAAACGAAGTCTTGCTTGTAGGAAGACTCAGAGCCTGGGATTTAACTCCATTTCTGAAGGCAAACACACAGCATATTTCTCATCCATGGATCACACTCTGCTTTAGAGCGAGAAGCACGCTCTTGCTTTCTAGAGTCTCTAAGACAGCAGGAAACGTGAGTGTGCTGAGAACAAAAGAACGGTGTTTCCTACAATTATGGACCTTATCTAGTCCAACTTTGCTTCTGAAACTGATAGAAAGCACTGGTCCTCTAACATCCAATGCTTGTCAGTTAAGATGAGAAACGTGTGTGCTTCGTGAAAGATGTAGTACGTTTGAGCAGAAAAGTGACTGCACTTACCTGAAACGAAGTCTTGCTTGTAGGGAGACTCAGAGCCTGGGATTTAACTCCTTTTCTGAAGTGAAACACACAGCATAGTTTTCATCCATGGATCACACTCTGCTTTAGAACGAGAAGCAAGCTCTTGCTTTCTAGAGACTCTAAGACAGCAGGAAATGTGAGTGTGCTGTGAACAAAAGAACGGTGTTTCCTACACGTACAGACCATATCTAGTCCAAATCTGCTTCTTAAACTGATACAAAGCACTGGTCCTCTAACATCCAAGGCTTGTCTGTTAAGATGAGAAACGTGTGAGCTTCGTGAATGATATAGTTCCTTTGAAGTGAAAAGTGACTGCCCTTACCCGAAAAGAAGTCTTGCTTGTAGGAAGACACATAGCCTGGGATTTAAGTCCATTTCTGAAGGGAAACACACAGCATTGTTCTCATCCATGGATCACGCTCTGCTTTAGAGCAAGAAGCACACTCTTGCTTTCTAGAGTCTCTAATACAGCAGGAAATCTGAGTGTGCCCAGAACAAAAGAACGGTGTTTCCTACACATACGGACCATATGTAGTCCAAATCTGCTTCTGAAACTGATACAAAGCACTGACCCTCTAACATCCAATGCTTGTCAGTTAAGATGGGAAACGTGTGAGCTTCATGAACGATGTAGTTCGTTTGAGCAGAAAAGTGACTGCCCTTCCCTGAATTGAAGTCTTGCTTGTAGGAAGACTCAGAGCCTGGGATTTAACTCCATTTCTGAAGTAAAACACACAGCAGTGTAATCATCCATTGATCACACTCTTCTTTAGAACAAGAAGCACGCTCTTGCTTTCTAGAGTCTCTAAGAAAGCAGGAAACGTGATTTTGCTGAGAACAAAAGAACGGTGTTTCCTACACATATGGATATTATATAGTCCAACTCTGCTTCTGAAACTGATACAAAGCACTGGTCCTCTAACATCCAATGCTTGTCTGCTAAGATGAGAAACGTGTGAGCTTCATGAACGATGTAGTTCGTTTGAGCAAAAAAGTGACTGCCCTTACCTGAATTGAAGTTTTGCTTGTAGGAAGACTCAGAGCCTGGGATTTAACTCCATTTCTGAAGGGAAACACACAGCAGTGTTCTCATCCATTGATGACACTCTGCTTTAGAACAAGAATCACGCTCTTGCTTTCTAGAGTCTCTAACACAGCAGGAAACGTGAGTGTGCGGAGAACAAAAGAACGGTGTTTCCTACACATACAGACCATATCTAGTCCAACTCTGCTTCTGAAACTGATACAAAGCACTGACCCACTAACATCCAATGCTTGTCAGTTAAGATGGGAAACGTGTGAGCTTCATGAACGATGTAGTTCCTTTGAGCAGAAAAATGACAGCCCTTACCTGAATTGAAGTCTTGCTTGTAGGAAGACTCAGAGCCTGGGATTTAACTCCATTTCTGAAGTAAAACACACAGCAGTGTAATCATCCATTGATCACACTCTGCTTTAGAACAAGAAGCACACTCTTGCTTTCTAGAGTCCCTAATAGAGCAGGAAACGTGATTTTGCTGAGAACAAAAGAAGGGTGTTTCCTACACATACGGACATTATATAGTCCAACTCTGCTTCTGAAACTGATACAAAGCACTGGTCCTCTAACATCCAATGCTTGTCTGTTAAGGTGAGAAACGTGTGAGCTTCGTGAACGATGTAGTTCGTTTGAGCTGAAAAGTGACTGCCCTTACCTGAAACCAAGTCTTCCTTGTAGGAAGACTCAGAGCCTGAGATTTAACTCCTTTTCTGAAGTGAAACACACAGCATAGTTTTCATCCATGGATCACACTCTGCTTTAGAACGAGAAGCAAGCTCTTGCTTTCTAGAGACTCTAAGACAGCAGGAAATGTGAGTGTGCTGTGAACAAAAGAACGGTGTTTCCTACACATACAGACCATATCTAGTCCAAATCTGCTTCTTAAACTGATACAAAGCACTGGTCCTCTAACATCCAAGGCTTGTCTGTTAAGATGAGAAACGTGTGAGCTTCGTGAATGATATAGTTCCTTTGAAGTGAAAAGTGACTGCCCTTACCCGAAAAGAAGTCTTGCTTGTAGGAAGACACATAGCCTGGGATTTAAGTCCATTTCTGAAGGGAAACACACAGCATAGTTCTCATCCATGGATCACGCTCTGCTTTAGAGCAAGAAGCACACTCTTGCTTTCTAGAGTCTCTAATACAGCAGGAAATCTGAGTGTGCCCAGAACAAAAGAACGGTGTTTCCTACACATACGGACCATATGTAGTCCAAATCTGCTTCTGAAACTGATACAAAGCACTGACCCTCTAACATCCAATGCTTGTCAGTTAAGATGGGAAACGTGTGAGCTTCATGAACGATGTAGTTCGTTTGAGCAGAAAAGTGACTGCCCTTCCCTGAATTGAAGTCTTGCTTGTAGGAAGACTCAGAGCCTGGGATTTAACTCCATTTCTGAAGTAAAACACACAGCAGTGTAATCATCCATTGATCACACTCTTCTTTAGAACAAGAGGCACGCTCTTGCTTTCTAGAGTCTCTAAGAAAGCAGGAAACGTGATTTTGCTGAGAACAAAAGAACGGTGTTTCCTACACATATGGATATTATATAGTCCAACTCTGCTTCTGAAACTGATACAAAGCACTGGTCCTCTAACATCCAATGCTTGTCTGCTAAGATGAGAAACGTGTGAGCTTCATGAACGATGTAGTTCGTTTGAGCAAAAAAGTGACTGCCCTTACCTGAATTGAAGTTTTGCTTGTAGGAAGACTCAGAGCCTGGGATTTAACTCCATTTCTGAAGGGAAACACACAGCAGTGTTCTCATCCATTGATGACACTCTGCTTTAGAACAAGAAGCACGCTCTTGCTTTCTAGAGTCTCTAACACAGCAGGAAACGTGAGTGTGCTGAGAACAAAAGAACGGTGTTTCCTACACATACAGACCATATCTAGTCCAACTCTGCTTCTGAAACTGATACAAAGCACTGACCCACTAACATCCAATGCTTGTCAGTTAAGATGGGAAACGTGTGAGCTTCATGAACGATGTAGTTCCTTTGAGCAGAAAAATGACAGCCCTTACCTGAATTGAAGTCTTGCTTGTAGGAAGACTCAGAGCCTGGGATTTAACTCCATTTCTGAAGTAAAACACACAGCAGTGTAATCATCCATTGATCACACTCTGCTTTAGAACAAGAAGCACACTCTTGCTTTCTAGAGTCCCTAATAGAGCAGGAAACGTGATTTTGCTGAGAACAAAAGAAGGGTGTTTCCTACACATACAGACATTATATAGTCCAACTCTGCTTCTGAAACTGATACAAAGCACTGGTCCTCTAACATCCAATGCTTGTCTGTTAAGGTGTGAAACGTGTGAGCTCCGTGAAAGATGTAGTTCGTTTGAGCTGAAAAGTGACTGCCCTTACCTGAAACGAAGTCTTGCTTGTAGGAAGACTCAGAGCCTGGGATTTAACTCCATTTCTGAAGGCAAACACACAGCATATTTCTCATCCATGGATCACACTCTGCTTTAGAGCGAGAAGCACGCTCTTGCTTTCTAGAGTCTCTAAGACAGCAGGAAACGTGAGTGTGCTGAGAACAAAAGAACGGTGTTTCCTACAATTATGGACCTTATCTAGTCCAACTTTGCTTCTGAAACTGATAGAAAGCACTGGTCCTCTAACATCCAATGCTTGTCAGTTAAGATGAGAAATGTGTGTGCTTCGTGAAAGATGTAGTACGTTTGAGCAGAAAAGTGACTGCCCTTACCTGAAACGAAGTCTTGCTTGTAGGGAGACTCAGAGCCTGGGATTTAACTCCTTTTCTGAAGTGAAACACACAGCATAGTTTTCATCCACGGATCACACTCTGCTTTAGAACGAGAAGCAAGCTCTTGCTTTCTAGAGACTCTAAGACAGCAGGAAATGTGAGTGTGCTGTGAACAAAAGAACGGTGTTTCCTACACATACAGACCATATCTAGTCCAAATCTGCTTCTTAAACTGATACAAAGCACTTGTCCTCTAACATCCAAGGCTTGTCTGTTAAGATGAGAAACGTGTGAGCTTCGTGAATGATATAGTTCCTTTGAAGTGAAAAGTGACTGCCCTTACCCGAAAAGAAGTCTTGCTTGTTGGAAGACACATAGCCTGGGATTTAAGTCCATTTCTGAAGGGAAACACACAGCATTGTTCTCATCCATGGATCACGCTCTGCTTTAGAGCAAGAAGCACGCTCTTGCTTTCTAGAGTCTCTAAGACAGCAGGAAACCTGAGTGTGCTGAGAACAAAAGAACGGTGTTTCCTACACTTATGGACCATATCTAGTCCAACTCTGCTTCTGAAACTGATAGAAAGCACTGGTCCTCTAACATAAAATGCTTGTCATTTAAGATGAGAAACGTGTGAGCTTCTGGAACGATGTAGTTCGTTTGAGCAGAAAAGTGACTGGCCTTACCTGAAACGAAGTCTTGCTTGGAGGAAGACTCAGAGCCTGGGATTTAACTCCATTTCTGAAGTGAAACACACAGCGTAGTTCTCATCCATGGATCACACTCTGCTTTAGAGCAAGAAGCACACTCTTGCTTTCTAGAGTCTCTAAGACAGCAGGAAATCTGAGTGTGCCCAGAACAAAAGAACGGTGTTTCCTACACATACGGACCATATGTAGTCCAAATCTGCTTCTGAAACTGATACAAAGCACTGACCCTCTAACATCCAATGCTTGTCAGTTAAGATGGGAAACGTGTGAGCTTCATGAACGATGTAGTTCGTTTGAGCAGAAAAGTGACTGCCCTTCCCTGAATTGAAGTCTTGCTTGTAGGAAGACTCAGAGCCTGGGATTTAACTCCATTTCTGAAGTAAAACACACAGCAGTGTAATCATCCATTGATCACACTCTTCTTTAGAACAAGAAGCACGCTCTTGCTTTCTAGAGTCTCTAAGAAAGCAAGAAACGTGATTTTGCTGAGAACAAAAGAACGGTGTTTCCTACACATATGGATATTATATAGTCCAACTCTGCTTCTGAAACTGATACAAAGCACTGGTCCTCTAACATCCAATGCTTGTCTGCTAAGATGAGAAACGTGTGAGCTTCATGAACGATGTAGTTCGTTTGAGCAAAAAAGTGACTGCCCTTACCTGAATTGAAGTTTTGCTTGTAGGAAGACTCAGAGCCTGGGATTTAACTCCATTTCTGAAGGGAAACACACAGCAGTGTTCTCATCCATTGATGACACTCTGCTTTAGAACAAGAAGCACGCTCTTGCTTTCTAGAGTCTCTAACACAGCAGGAAACGTGAGTGTGCTGAGAACAAAAGAACGGTGTATCCTACACATACGGACCATATCTAGTCCAAATCTGCTTCTTAAACTGATACAAAGCACTGGTCCTCTAACATCCAATGCTTGTCTGTTAAGGTGAGAAACGTGTGAGCTTCGTTAACCATGTAGTTCATTTGAGTAGAAAAATGACTGCCCTCACCTGAAACGAAGTCTTGCTTGTAGGGAGACTCAGAGCCTGGGATTTAACTCCTTTTCTGAAGTGTAACACACAGCATAGTTTTCATCCATGGATCACACTCTGCTTTAGAAAGAGAAGCACGCTCTTGCTTTCTAGAGTCTCTAAGACAGCAGGAAACGTGAGTGTGCTGAGAAAAAAAAAAACGGTGTTTCCTACACAGACGGACCATATCTAGTCCAAATCTGCTTCTTAAACTGATACAAAGCACTGGTCCTCTAACATCCAATGCTTGTCTGTTAAGATGAGAAACGTGTGAGCTTCATGAACGATGTAGTTCTTTTGAGCAGAAAAATGACGGCCCTTACCTGAATTGAAGTCTTGCTTGTAGGAAGACTCAGAGCCTGCGAATTAACTCCATTTCTGAAGTAAAACACACAGCAGTGTAATGATCCATTGATCACACTCTCCTTTAGAACAAGAAGCACACTCTTGCTTTCTAGAGTCTCTAATACAGCATGAACCGTGATTTTGCTGAGAACAAAAGAAGGGTGTTTCCTACACATACGGACATTATATAGTCCAACTCTGCTTCTGAAACTGATACAAAGCACTGGTCCTCTAACATCCAATGCTTGTCTGTTAAGGTGAGAAACGTGTGAGCTTCGTGAACGATGTAGTTCGTTTGAGCTGAAAAGTGACTGGCCTTACCTGAAACGAAGTCTTGCTTGGAGGAAGACTCAGAGCCTGGGATTTAACTCCATTTCTGAAGTGAAACACACAGTGTAGTTCTCATCCATGGATCACAGTCTGCTTTAGAGCAAGAAGCACACTCTTGCTTTCTAGAGTCTCTAAGACAGCAGGAAATCTGAGTGTGCCCAGAACAAAAGAACGGTGTTTCCTACACATACGGACTATATGTAGCACAAACCTTATTCTGAAACTGATAGAATGCACTAGTCCTCTAACATCCAATGCTTGTCAGGTAAGATGAGAAACGTGTGAGCTTCGTGAAAGATGTAGTTCGTTTGAGCAGAAAAGTGACTGCCCTTACCAGAAACGAAGTCTTGCTTGTAGGGAGACTCAGAGCCTGGGATTTAACTCCTTTTCTGAAGTGAAACACACAGCATAGTTTTCATCCATGGATCACACTCTGCTTTAGAACGAGAAGCACGCTCTTGCTTTCTACAGTCTCTAAGACAGCAGGAAACGTGAGAGTGCTGAGAACAAAAGAATGGTGTTTCCTACACATACAGACCATATCTAGTCCAAATCTGCTTCTTAAACTGATACAAAGCACTGGTCCTCTAACATCCAATGCTTGTCTGTTAAGATGAGAAACGTGTGAGCTTCGTGAATAATATAGTTCCTTTGAACTGAAAAGTGACTGCCCTTACCCGAAAAGAAGTCTTGCTTGTAGGAAGACACAGAGCCTGGGATTTAAGTCCATTTCTGAAGGGAAACACACAGCATAGTTCTCATCCATGGACCATGCTCTGCTTTAGAGCGAGAACCACACTCTTGCTTTCTAGAGTCTCTAATACAGCAGGAAATCTGAGTGTGCCCAGAACAAAAGAACGGTGTTTCCTACACATACGGACCATATGTAGTCCAAATCTGCTTCTGAAACTGATACAAAGCATGGTCCTCTAACATCCAATGCTTGTCTGTTAAGATGAGAAACGTGTGAGCTTCGTGAACGATGTAGTTCGTTTGAGCTGAAAAGTGACTACCCTTACCTGAAACGAAGTCTTGCTTGTAGGAAGACACAGAGATTGGGATTTAACTCCATTTCTGAATGAAACACACAGCATAGTATTCATCCATGGGTCACACTGTGGTTAGAGCGAGAAGCACACTCTTGCTTTCTAGAGTCTCTAAGACAGCAGGAAATTTGCGTGTGCCCAGAACAATAGAACGGTGTTTCCTACACATATGGACCATATCCAGTCCAAATCTGCTTCTGAAACTGATATAAAGCATTGACCCTCTAACATCCAATGCTTGTCAGTTAAGATGAGAAACGTGTGAGCTCAGTGAACGATGTAGTTCGTTTGAGCAGAAAAGCAACTATCCTTACCTGAAACGAAGTCTTGCTTGTAGGAAGACTCAGAGCATGGGATTTAACTCCATTTCTGAAGGCAAACACACAGCATAGTTCTCATCCATGGATCACACTCTGCTTTAGAGTGAGAAGCACGCTCTTGCTTTCTAGAGTCTCTAAGACAGCAGGAAACGTGAGTGTGCTGAGAACAAAAGAACGGTGTTTCCTACACATACGGACCATATCTAGTCCAAATCTGCTTCTGAAACTGATACAAATCACTGGTCCTCTAACATCCAATGCTTGTCAGTTAAGATGGGAAACGTGTGAGCTTCATGAACGATGTAGTTCCTTTGAGCAGAAAAGCAACTGTCCTTAACTGAAACGAAGTCTTGCTTGTAGGAAGACTCAGAGCATGGGATTTAACTCCATTTCTGAATTGAAACACACAGCATTGTAATCACCCATTGATCACAATCTGCTTTAGAACAAGAAGCACACTCTTGCTTTCTAGAGTCTCTAATACAGCAGGAAACGTGATTTGGCTGAAAACAAAAGAAGGGTGTTTCCTACACATACAGACATTATATAGTCCAACTCTGCTTCTGAAACTGATACAAAGCACTGGTCCTCTAACATCCAATGCTTGTCTGTTAAGGTGTGAAACGTGTGAGCTCCGTGAAAGATGTAGTTCGTTTGAGCTGAAAAGTGACTGCCCTTACCTGAAACGAAGTCTTGCTTGTAGGAAGACTCAGAGCCTGGGATTTAACTCCATTTCTGAAGGCAAACACACAGCATATTTCTCATCCATGGATCACACTCTGCTTTAGAGCGAGAAGCACGCTCTTGCTTTCTAGAGTCTCTAAGACAGCAGGAAACGTGAGTGTGCTGAGAACAAAAGAACGGTGTTTCCTACAATTATGGACCTTATCTAGTCCAACTTTGCTTCTGAAACTGATAGAAAGCACTGGTCCTCTAACATCCAATGCTTGTCAGTTAAGATGAGAAACGTGTGTGCTTCGTGAAAGATGTAGTACGTTTGAGCAGAAAAGTGACTGCACTTACCTGAAACGAAGTCTTGCTTGTAGGGAGACTCAGAGCCTGGGATTTAACTCCTTTTCTGAAGTGAAACACACAGCATAGTTTTCATCCATGGATCACACTCTGCTTTAGAACGAGAAGCAAGCTCTTGCTTTCTAGAGACTCTAAGACAGCAGGAAATGTGAGTGTGCTGTGAACAAAAGAACGGTGTTTCCTACACGTACAGACCATATCTAGTCCAAATCTGCTTCTTAAACTGATACAAAGCACTGGTCCTCTAACATCCAAGGCTTGTCTGTTAAGATGAGAAACGTGTGAGCTTCGTGAATGATATAGTTCCTTTGAAGTGAAAAGTGACTGCCCTTACCCGAAAAGAAGTCTTGCTTGTAGGAAGACACATAGCCTGGGATTTAAGTCCATTTCTGAAGGGAAACACACAGCATTGTTCTCATCCATGGATCACGCTCTGCTTTAGAGCAAGAAGCACACTCTTGCTTTCTAGAGTCTCTAATACAGCAGGAAATCTGAGTGTGCCCAGAACAAAAGAACGGTGTTTCCTACACATACGGACCATATGTAGTCCAAATCTGCTTCTGAAACTGATACAAAGCACTGACCCTCTAACATCCAATGCTTGTCAGTTAAGATGGGAAACGTGTGAGCTTCATGAACGATGTAGTTCGTTTGAGCAGAAAAGTGACTGCCCTTCCCTGAATTGAAGTCTTGCTTGTAGGAAGACTCAGAGCCTGGGATTTAACTCCATTTCTGAAGTAAAACACACAGCAGTGTAATCATCCATTGATCACACTCTTCTTTAGAACAAGAAGCACGCTCTTGCTTTCTAGAGTCTCTAAGAAAGCAGGAAACGTGATTTTGCTGAGAACAAAAGAACGGTGTTTCCTACACATATGGATATTATATAGTCCAACTCTGCTTCTGAAACTGATACAAAGCACTGGTCCTCTAACATCCAATGCTTGTCTGCTAAGATGAGAAACGTGTGAGCTTCATGAACGATGTAGTTCGTTTGAGCAAAAAAGTGACTGCCCTTACCTGAATTGAAGTTTTGCTTGTAGGAAGACTCAGAGCCTGGGATTTAACTCCATTTCTGAAGGGAAACACACAGCAGTGTTCTCATCCATTGATGACACTCTGCTTTAGAACAAGAATCACGCTCTTGCTTTCTAGAGTCTCTAACACAGCAGGAAACGTGAGTGTGCGGAGAACAAAAGAACGGTGTTTCCTACACATACAGACCATATCTAGTCCAACTCTGCTTCTGAAACTGATACAAAGCACTGACCCACTAACATCCAATGCTTGTCAGTTAAGATGGGAAACGTGTGAGCTTCATGAACGATGTAGTTCCTTTGAGCAGAAAAATGACAGCCCTTACCTGAATTGAAGTCTTGCTTGTAGGAAGACTCAGAGCCTGGGATTTAACTCCATTTCTGAAGTAAAACACACAGCAGTGTAATCATCCATTGATCACACTCTGCTTTAGAACAAGAAGCACACTCTTGCTTTCTAGAGTCCCTAATAGAGCAGGAAACGTGATTTTGCTGAGAACAAAAGAAGGGTGTTTCCTACACATACGGACATTATATAGTCCAACTCTGCTTCTGAAACTGATACAAAGCACTGGTCCTCTAACATCCAATGCTTGTCTGTTAAGGTGAGAAACGTGTGAGCTTCGTGAACGATGTAGTTCGTTTGAGCTGAAAAGTGACTGCCCTTACCTGAAACCAAGTCTTCCTTGTAGGAAGACTCAGAGCCTGAGATTTAACTCCTTTTCTGAAGTGAAACACACAGCATAGTTTTCATCCATGGATCACACTCTGCTTTAGAACGAGAAGCAAGCTCTTGCTTTCTAGAGACTCTAAGACAGCAGGAAATGTGAGTGTGCTGTGAACAAAAGAACGGTGTTTCCTACACATACAGACCATATCTAGTCCAAATCTGCTTCTTAAACTGATACAAAGCACTGGTCCTCTAACATCCAAGGCTTGTCTGTTAAGATGAGAAACGTGTGAGCTTCGTGAATGATATAGTTCCTTTGAAGTGAAAAGTGACTGCCCTTACCCGAAAAGAAGTCTTGCTTGTAGGAAGACACAGAGCCTGGGATTTAAGTCCATTTCTGAAGGGAAACACACAGCATAGTTCTCATCCATGGATCACGCTCTGCTTTAGAGCAAGAAGCACACTCTTGCTTTCTAGAGTCTCTAAGACAGCAGGAAATCTGAGTGTGCCCAGAACAAAAGAACGGTGTTTCCTACACATACGGACTATATGTAGCACAAACCTTATTCTGAAACTGATAGAATGCACTAGTCCTCTAACATCCAATGCTTGTCAGGTAAGATGAGAAACGTGTGAGCTTCGTGAAAGATGTAGTTCGTTTGAGCAGAAAAGTGACTGCCCTTACCAGAAACGAAGTCTTGCTTGTAGGGAGACTCAGAGCCTGGGATTTAACTCCTTTTCTGAAGTGAAACACACAGCATAGTTTTCATCCATGGATCACACTCTGCTTTAGAACGAGAAGCACGCTCTTGCTTTCTACAGTCTCTAAGACAGCAGGAAACGTGAGAGTGCTGAGAACAAAAGAATGGTGTTTCCTACACATACAGACCATATCTAGTCCAAATCTGCTTCTTAAACTGATACAAAGCACTGGTCCTCTAACATCCAATGCTTGTCTGTTAAGATGAGAAACGTGTGAGCTTCGTGAATAATATAGTTCCTTTGAACTGAAAAGTGACTGCCCTTACCCGAAAAGAAGTCTTGCTTGTAGGAAGACACAGAGCCTGGGATTTAAGTCCATTTCTGAAGGGAAACACACAGCATAGTTCTCATCCATGGACCATGCTCTGCTTTAGAGCGAGAACCACACTCTTGCTTTCTAGAGTCTCTAATACAGCAGGAAATCTGAGTGTGCCCAGAACAAAAGAACGGTGTTTCCTACACATACGGACCATATGTAGTCCAAATCTGCTTCTGAAACTGATACAAAGCATGGTCCTCTAACATCCAATGCTTGTCTGTTAAGATGAGAAACGTGTGAGCTTCGTGAACGATGTAGTTCGTTTGAGCTGAAAAGTGACTACCCTTACCTGAAACGAAGTCTTGCTTGTAGGAAGACACAGAGATTGGGATTTAACTCCATTTCTGAATGAAACACACAGCATAGTATTCATCCATGGGTCACACTGTGGTTAGAGCGAGAAGCACACTCTTGCTTTCTAGAGTCTCTAAGACAGCAGGAAATTTGCGTGTGCCCAGAACAATAGAACGGTGTTTCCTACACATATGGACCATATCCAGTCCAAATCTGCTTCTGAAACTGATATAAAGCATTGACCCTCTAACATCCAATGCTTGTCAGTTAAGATGAGAAACGTGTGAGCTCAGTGAACGATGTAGTTCGTTTGAGCAGAAAAGCAACTATCCTTACCTGAAACGAAGTCTTGCTTGTAGGAAGACTCAGAGCATGGGATTTAACTCCATTTCTGAAGGCAAACACACAGCATAGTTCTCATCCATGGATCACACTCTGCTTTAGAGTGAGAAGCACGCTCTTGCTTTCTAGAGTCTCTAAGACAGCAGGAAACGTGAGTGTGCTGAGAACAAAAGAACGGTGTTTCCTACACATACGGACCATATCTAGTCCAAATCTGCTTCTGAAACTGATACAAATCACTGGTCCTCTAACATCCAATGCTTGTCAGTTAAGATGGGAAACGTGTGAGCTTCATGAACGATGTAGTTCCTTTGAGCAGAAAAGCAACTGTCCTTAACTGAAACGAAGTCTTGCTTGTAGGAAGACTCAGAGCATGGGATTTAACTCCATTTCTGAATTGAAACACACAGCATTGTAATCACCCATTGATCACAATCTGCTTTAGAACAAGAAGCACACTCTTGCTTTCTAGAGTCTCTAATACAGCAGGAAACGTGATTTGGCTGAAAACAAAAGAAGGGTGTTTCCTACACATACAGACATTATATAGTCCAACTCTGCTTCTGAAACTGATACAAAGCACTGGTCCTCTAACATCCAATGCTTGTCTGTTAAGGTGTGAAACGTGTGAGCTCCGTGAAAGATGTAGTTCGTTTGAGCTGAAAAGTGACTGCCCTTACCTGAAACGAAGTCTTGCTTGTAGGAAGACTCAGAGCCTGGGATTTAACTCCATTTCTGAAGGCAAACACACAGCATATTTCTCATCCATGGATCACACTCTGCTTTAGAGCGAGAAGCACGCTCTTGCTTTCTAGAGTCTCTAAGACAGCAGGAAACGTGAGTGTGCTGAGAACAAAAGAACGGTGTTTCCTACAATTATGGACCTTATCTAGTCCAACTTTGCTTCTGAAACTGATAGAAAGCACTGGTCCTCTAACATCCAATGCTTGTCAGTTAAGATGAGAAACGTGTGTGCTTCGTGAAAGATGTAGTACGTTTGAGCAGAAAAGTGACTGCACTTACCTGAAACGAAGTCTTGCTTGTAGGGAGACTCAGAGCCTGGGATTTAACTCCTTTTCTGAAGTGAAACACACAGCATAGTTTTCATCCATGGATCACACTCTGCTTTAGAACGAGAAGCAAGCTCTTGCTTTCTAGAGACTCTAAGACAGCAGGAAATGTGAGTGTGCTGTGAACAAAAGAACGGTGTTTCCTACACGTACAGACCATATCTAGTCCAAATCTGCTTCTTAAACTGATACAAAGCACTGGTCCTCTAACATCCAAGGCTTGTCTGTTAAGATGAGAAACGTGTGAGCTTCGTGAATGATATAGTTCCTTTGAAGTGAAAAGTGACTGCCCTTACCCGAAAAGAAGTCTTGCTTGTAGGAAGACTCAGAGCCTGGGATTTAACTCCATTTCTGAAGTAAAACACACAGCAGTGTAATCATCCATTGATCACACTCTGCTTTAGAACAAGAAGCACACTCTTGCTTTCTAGAGTCCCTAATAGAGCAGGAAACGTGATTTTGCTGAGAACAAAAGAAGGGTGTTTCCTACACATACGGACATTATATAGTCCAACTCTGCTTCTGAAACTGATACAAAGCACTGGTCCTCTAACATCCAATGCTTGTCTGTTAAGGTGAGAAACGTGTGAGCTTCGTGAACGATGTAGTTCGTTTGAGCTGAAAAGTGACTGCCCTTACCTGAAACCAAGTCTTCCTTGTAGGAAGACTCAGAGCCTGAGATTTAACTCCTTTTCTGAAGTGAAACACACAGCATAGTTTTCATCCATGGATCACACTCTGCTTTAGAACGAGAAGCAAGCTCTTGCTTTCTAGAGACTCTAAGACAGCAGGAAATGTGAGTGTGCTGTGAACAAAAGAACGGTGTTTCCTACACATACAGACCATATCTAGTCCAAATCTGCTTCTTAAACTGATACAAAGCACTGGTCCTCTAACATCCAAGGCTTGTCTGTTAAGATGAGAAACGTGTGAGCTTCGTGAATGATATAGTTCCTTTGAAGTGAAAAGTGACTGCCCTTACCCGAAAAGAAGTCTTGCTTGTAGGAAGACACATAGCCTGGGATTTAAGTCCATTTCTGAAGGGAAACACACAGCATAGTTCTCATCCATGGATCACGCTCTGCTTTAGAGCAAGAAGCACACTCTTGCTTTCTAGAGTCTCTAATACAGCAGGAAATCTGAGTGTGCCCAGAACAAAAGAACGGTGTTTCCTACACATACGGACCATATGTAGTCCAAATCTGCTTCTGAAACTGATACAAAGCACTGACCCTCTAACATCCAATGCTTGTCAGTTAAGATGGGAAACGTGTGAGCTTCATGAACGATGTAGTTCGTTTGAGCAGAAAAGTGACTGCCCTTCCCTGAATTGAAGTCTTGCTTGTAGGAAGACTCAGAGCCTGGGATTTAACTCCATTTCTGAAGTAAAACACACAGCAGTGTAATCATCCATTGATCACACTCTTCTTTAGAACAAGAGGCACGCTCTTGCTTTCTAGAGTCTCTAAGAAAGCAGGAAACGTGATTTTGCTGAGAACAAAAGAACGGTGTTTCCTACACATATGGATATTATATAGTCCAACTCTGCTTCTGAAACTGATACAAAGCACTGGTCCTCTAACATCCAATGCTTGTCTGCTAAGATGAGAAACGTGTGAGCTTCATGAACGATGTAGTTCGTTTGAGCAAAAAAGTGACTGCCCTTACCTGAATTGAAGTTTTGCTTGTAGGAAGACTCAGAGCCTGGGATTTAACTCCATTTCTGAAGGGAAACACACAGCAGTGTTCTCATCCATTGATGACACTCTGCTTTAGAACAAGAAGCACGCTCTTGCTTTCTAGAGTCTCTAACACAGCAGGAAACGTGAGTGTGCTGAGAACAAAAGAACGGTGTTTCCTACACATACAGACCATATCTAGTCCAACTCTGCTTCTGAAACTGATACAAAGCACTGACCCACTAACATCCAATGCTTGTCAGTTAAGATGGGAAACGTGTGAGCTTCATGAACGATGTAGTTCCTTTGAGCAGAAAAATGACAGCCCTTACCTGAATTGAAGTCTTGCTTGTAGGAAGACTCAGAGCCTGGGATTTAACTCCATTTCTGAAGTAAAACACACAGCAGTGTAATCATCCATTGATCACACTCTGCTTTAGAACAAGAAGCACACTCTTGCTTTCTAGAGTCCCTAATAGAGCAGGAAACGTGATTTTGCTGAGAACAAAAGAAGGGTGTTTCCTACACATACAGACATTATATAGTCCAACTCTGCTTCTGAAACTGATACAAAGCACTGGTCCTCTAACATCCAATGCTTGTCTGTTAAGGTGTGAAACGTGTGAGCTCCGTGAAAGATGTAGTTCGTTTGAGCTGAAAAGTGACTGCCCTTACCTGAAACGAAGTCTTGCTTGTAGGAAGACTCAGAGCCTGGGATTTAACTCCATTTCTGAAGGCAAACACACAGCATATTTCTCATCCATGGATCACACTCTGCTTTAGAGCGAGAAGCACGCTCTTGCTTTCTAGAGTCTCTAAGACAGCAGGAAACGTGAGTGTGCTGAGAACAAAAGAACGGTGTTTCCTACAATTATGGACCTTATCTAGTCCAACTTTGCTTCTGAAACTGATAGAAAGCACTGGTCCTCTAACATCCAATGCTTGTCAGTTAAGATGAGAAATGTGTGTGCTTCGTGAAAGATGTAGTACGTTTGAGCAGAAAAGTGACTGCCCTTACCTGAAACGAAGTCTTGCTTGTAGGGAGACTCAGAGCCTGGGATTTAACTCCTTTTCTGAAGTGAAACACACAGCATAGTTTTCATCCACGGATCACACTCTGCTTTAGAACGAGAAGCAAGCTCTTGCTTTCTAGAGACTCTAAGACAGCAGGAAATGTGAGTGTGCTGTGAACAAAAGAACGGTGTTTCCTACACATACAGACCATATCTAGTCCAAATCTGCTTCTTAAACTGATACAAAGCACTTGTCCTCTAACATCCAAGGCTTGTCTGTTAAGATGAGAAACGTGTGAGCTTCGTGAATGATATAGTTCCTTTGAAGTGAAAAGTGACTGCCCTTACCCGAAAAGAAGTCTTGCTTGTTGGAAGACACATAGCCTGGGATTTAAGTCCATTTCTGAAGGGAAACACACAGCATTGTTCTCATCCATGGATCACGCTCTGCTTTAGAGCAAGAAGCACGCTCTTGCTTTCTAGAGTCTCTAAGACAGCAGGAAACCTGAGTGTGCTGAGAACAAAAGAACGGTGTTTCCTACACTTATGGACCATATCTAGTCCAACTCTGCTTCTGAAACTGATAGAAAGCACTGGTCCTCTAACATAAAATGCTTGTCATTTAAGATGAGAAACGTGTGAGCTTCTGGAACGATGTAGTTCGTTTGAGCAGAAAAGTGACTGGCCTTACCTGAAACGAAGTCTTGCTTGGAGGAAGACTCAGAGCCTGGGATTTAACTCCATTTCTGAAGTGAAACACACAGCGTAGTTCTCATCCATGGATCACACTCTGCTTTAGAGCAAGAAGCACACTCTTGCTTTCTAGAGTCTCTAAGACAGCAGGAAATCTGAGTGTGCCCAGAACAAAAGAACGGTGTTTCCTACACATACGGACCATATGTAGTCCAAATCTGCTTCTGAAACTGATACAAAGCACTGACCCTCTAACATCCAATGCTTGTCAGTTAAGATGGGAAACGTGTGAGCTTCATGAACGATGTAGTTCGTTTGAGCAGAAAAGTGACTGCCCTTCCCTGAATTGAAGTCTTGCTTGTAGGAAGACTCAGAGCCTGGGATTTAACTCCATTTCTGAAGTAAAACACACAGCAGTGTAATCATCCATTGATCACACTCTTCTTTAGAACAAGAAGCACGCTCTTGCTTTCTAGAGTCTCTAAGAAAGCAAGAAACGTGATTTTGCTGAGAACAAAAGAACGGTGTTTCCTACACATATGGATATTATATAGTCCAACTCTGCTTCTGAAACTGATACAAAGCACTGGTCCTCTAACATCCAATGCTTGTCTGCTAAGATGAGAAACGTGTGAGCTTCATGAACGATGTAGTTCGTTTGAGCAAAAAAGTGACTGCCCTTACCTGAATTGAAGTTTTGCTTGTAGGAAGACTCAGAGCCTGGGATTTAACTCCATTTCTGAAGGGAAACACACAGCAGTGTTCTCATCCATTGATGACACTCTGCTTTAGAACAAGAAGCACGCTCTTGCTTTCTAGAGTCTCTAACACAGCAGGAAACGTGAGTGTGCTGAGAACAAAAGAACGGTGTATCCTACACATACGGACCATATCTAGTCCAAATCTGCTTCTTAAACTGATACAAAGCACTGGTCCTCTAACATCCAATGCTTGTCTGTTAAGGTGAGAAACGTGTGAGCTTCGTTAACCATGTAGTTCATTTGAGTAGAAAAATGACTGCCCTCACCTGAAACGAAGTCTTGCTTGTAGGGAGACTCAGAGCCTGGGATTTAACTCCTTTTCTGAAGTGTAACACACAGCATAGTTTTCATCCATGGATCACACTCTGCTTTAGAAAGAGAAGCACGCTCTTGCTTTCTAGAGTCTCTAAGACAGCAGGAAACGTGAGTGTGCTGAGAAAAAAAAAAACGGTGTTTCCTACACAGACGGACCATATCTAGTCCAAATCTGCTTCTTAAACTGATACAAAGCACTGGTCCTCTAACATCCAATGCTTGTCTGTTAAGATGAGAAACGTGTGAGCTTCATGAACGATGTAGTTCTTTTGAGCAGAAAAATGACGGCCCTTACCTGAATTGAAGTCTTGCTTGTAGGAAGACTCAGAGCCTGCGAATTAACTCCATTTCTGAAGTAAAACACACAGCAGTGTAATGATCCATTGATCACACTCTCCTTTAGAACAAGAAGCACACTCTTGCTTTCTAGAGTCTCTAATACAGCATGAACCGTGATTTTGCTGAGAACAAAAGAAGGGTGTTTCCTACACATACGGACATTATATAGTCCAACTCTGCTTCTGAAACTGATACAAAGCACTGGTCCTCTAACATCCAATGCTTGTCTGTTAAGGTGAGAAACGTGTGAGCTTCGTGAACGATGTAGTTCGTTTGAGCTGAAAAGTGACTGGCCTTACCTGAAACGAAGTCTTGCTTGGAGGAAGACTCAGAGCCTGGGATTTAACTCCATTTCTGAAGTGAAACACACAGTGTAGTTCTCATCCATGGATCACAGTCTGCTTTAGAGCAAGAAGCACACTCTTGCTTTCTAGAGTCTCTAAGACAGCAGGAAATCTGAGTGTGCCCAGAACAAAAGAACGGTGTTTCCTACACATACGGACTATATGTAGCACAAACCTTATTCTGAAACTGATAGAATGCACTAGTCCTCTAACATCCAATGCTTGTCAGGTAAGATGAGAAACGTGTGAGCTTCGTGAAAGATGTAGTTCGTTTGAGCAGAAAAGTGACTGCCCTTACCAGAAACGAAGTCTTGCTTGTAGGGAGACTCAGAGCCTGGGATTTAACTCCTTTTCTGAAGTGAAACACACAGCATAGTTTTCATCCATGGATCACACTCTGCTTTAGAACGAGAAGCACGCTCTTGCTTTCTACAGTCTCTAAGACAGCAGGAAACGTGAGAGTGCTGAGAACAAAAGAATGGTGTTTCCTACACATACAGACCATATCTAGTCCAAATCTGCTTCTTAAACTGATACAAAGCACTGGTCCTCTAACATCCAATGCTTGTCTGTTAAGATGAGAAACGTGTGAGCTTCGTGAATAATATAGTTCCTTTGAACTGAAAAGTGACTGCCCTTACCCGAAAAGAAGTCTTGCTTGTAGGAAGACACAGAGCCTGGGATTTAAGTCCATTTCTGAAGGGAAACACACAGCATAGTTCTCATCCATGGACCATGCTCTGCTTTAGAGCGAGAACCACACTCTTGCTTTCTAGAGTCTCTAATACAGCAGGAAATCTGAGTGTGCCCAGAACAAAAGAACGGTGTTTCCTACACATACGGACCATATGTAGTCCAAATCTGCTTCTGAAACTGATACAAAGCATGGTCCTCTAACATCCAATGCTTGTCTGTTAAGATGAGAAACGTGTGAGCTTCGTGAACGATGTAGTTCGTTTGAGCTGAAAAGTGACTACCCTTACCTGAAACGAAGTCTTGCTTGTAGGAAGACACAGAGATTGGGATTTAACTCCATTTCTGAATGAAACACACAGCATAGTATTCATCCATGGGTCACACTGTGGTTAGAGCGAGAAGCACACTCTTGCTTTCTAGAGTCTCTAAGACAGCAGGAAATTTGCGTGTGCCCAGAACAATAGAACGGTGTTTCCTACACATATGGACCATATCCAGTCCAAATCTGCTTCTGAAACTGATATAAAGCATTGACCCTCTAACATCCAATGCTTGTCAGTTAAGATGAGAAACGTGTGAGCTCAGTGAACGATGTAGTTCGTTTGAGCAGAAAAGCAACTATCCTTACCTGAAACGAAGTCTTGCTTGTAGGAAGACTCAGAGCATGGGATTTAACTCCATTTCTGAAGGCAAACACACAGCATAGTTCTCATCCATGGATCACACTCTGCTTTAGAGTGAGAAGCACGCTCTTGCTTTCTAGAGTCTCTAAGACAGCAGGAAACGTGAGTGTGCTGAGAACAAAAGAACGGTGTTTCCTACACATACGGACCATATCTAGTCCAAATCTGCTTCTGAAACTGATACAAATCACTGGTCCTCTAACATCCAATGCTTGTCAGTTAAGATGGGAAACGTGTGAGCTTCATGAACGATGTAGTTCCTTTGAGCAGAAAAGCAACTGTCCTTAACTGAAACGAAGTCTTGCTTGTAGGAAGACTCAGAGCATGGGATTTAACTCCATTTCTGAATTGAAACACACAGCATTGTAATCACCCATTGATCACAATCTGCTTTAGAACAAGAAGCACACTCTTGCTTTCTAGAGTCTCTAATACAGCAGGAAACGTGATTTGGCTGAAAAGAAAAGAAGGGTGTTTCCTACACATACAGACATTATATAGTCCAACTCTGCTTCTGAAACTGATACAAAGCACTGGTCCTCTAACATCCAATGCTTGTCTGTTAAGGTGTGAAACGTGTGAGCTCCGTGAAAGATGTAGTTCGTTTGAGCTGAAAAGTGACTGCCCTTACCTGAAACGAAGTCTTGCTTGTAGGAAGACTCAGAGCCTGGGATTTAACTCCATTTCTGAAGGCAAACACACAGCATATTTCTCATCCATGGATCACACTCTGCTTTAGAGCGAGAAGCACGCTCTTGCTTTCTAGAGTCTCTAAGACAGCAGGAAACGTGAGTGTGCTGAGAACAAAAGAACGGTGTTTCCTACAATTATGGACCTTATCTAGTCCAACTTTGCTTCTGAAACTGATAGAAAGCACTGGTCCTCTAACATCCAATGCTTGTCAGTTAAGATGAGAAACGTGTGTGCTTCGTGAAAGATGTAGTACGTTTGAGCAGAAAAGTGACTGCACTTACCTGAAACGAAGTCTTGCTTGTAGGGAGACTCAGAGCCTGGGATTTAACTCCTTTTCTGAAGTGAAACACACAGCATAGTTTTCATCCATGGATCACACTCTGCTTTAGAACGAGAAGCAAGCTCTTGCTTTCTAGAGACTCTAAGACAGCAGGAAATGTGAGTGTGCTGTGAACAAAAGAACGGTGTTTCCTACACGTACAGACCATATCTAGTCCAAATCTGCTTCTTAAACTGATACAAAGCACTGGTCCTCTAACATCCAAGGCTTGTCTGTTAAGATGAGAAACGTGTGAGCTTCGTGAATGATATAGTTCCTTTGAAGTGAAAAGTGACTGCCCTTACCCGAAAAGAAGTCTTGCTTGTAGGAAGACACATAGCCTGGGATTTAAGTCCATTTCTGAAGGGAAACACACAGCATTGTTCTCATCCATGGATCACGCTCTGCTTTAGAGCAAGAAGCACACTCTTGCTTTCTAGAGTCTCTAATACAGCAGGAAATCTGAGTGTGCCCAGAACAAAAGAACGGTGTTTCCTACACATACGGACCATATGTAGTCCAAATCTGCTTCTGAAACTGATACAAAGCACTGACCCTCTAACATCCAATGCTTGTCAGTTAAGATGGGAAACGTGTGAGCTTCATGAACGATGTAGTTCGTTTGAGCAGAAAAGTGACTGCCCTTCCCTGAATTGAAGTCTTGCTTGTAGGAAGACTCAGAGCCTGGGATTTAACTCCATTTCTGAAGTAAAACACACAGCAGTGTAATCATCCATTGATCACACTCTTCTTTAGAACAAGAAGCACGCTCTTGCTTTCTAGAGTCTCTAAGAAAGCAGGAAACGTGATTTTGCTGAGAACAAAAGAACGGTGTTTCCTACACATATGGATATTATATAGTCCAACTCTGCTTCTGAAACTGATACAAAGCACTGGTCCTCTAACATCCAATGCTTGTCTGCTAAGATGAGAAACGTGTGAGCTTCATGAACGATGTAGTTCGTTTGAGCAAAAAAGTGACTGCCCTTACCTGAATTGAAGTTTTGCTTGTAGGAAGACTCAGAGCCTGGGATTTAACTCCATTTCTGAAGGGAAACACACAGCAGTGTTCTCATCCATTGATGACACTCTGCTTTAGAACAAGAATCACGCTCTTGCTTTCTAGAGTCTCTAACACAGCAGGAAACGTGAGTGTGCGGAGAACAAAAGAACGGTGTTTCCTACACATACAGACCATATCTAGTCCAACTCTGCTTCTGAAACTGATACAAAGCACTGACCCACTAACATCCAATGCTTGTCAGTTAAGATGGGAAACGTGTGAGCTTCATGAACGATGTAGTTCCTTTGAGCAGAAAAATGACAGCCCTTACCTGAATTGAAGTCTTGCTTGTAGGAAGACTCAGAGCCTGGGATTTAACTCCATTTCTGAAGTAAAACACACAGCAGTGTAATCATCCATTGATCACACTCTGCTTTAGAACAAGAAGCACACTCTTGCTTTCTAGAGTCCCTAATAGAGCAGGAAACGTGATTTTGCTGAGAACAAAAGAAGGGTGTTTCCTACACATACGGACATTATATAGTCCAACTCTGCTTCTGAAACTGATACAAAGCACTGGTCCTCTAACATCCAATGCTTGTCTGTTAAGGTGAGAAACGTGTGAGCTTCGTGAACGATGTAGTTCGTTTGAGCTGAAAAGTGACTGCCCTTACCTGAAACCAAGTCTTCCTTGTAGGAAGACTCAGAGCCTGAGATTTAACTCCTTTTCTGAAGTGAAACACACAGCATAGTTTTCATCCATGGATCACACTCTGCTTTAGAACGAGAAGCAAGCTCTTGCTTTCTAGAGACTCTAAGACAGCAGGAAATGTGAGTGTGCTGTGAACAAAAGAACGGTGTTTCCTACACATACAGACCATATCTAGTCCAAATCTGCTTCTTAAACTGATACAAAGCACTGGTCCTCTAACATCCAAGGCTTGTCTGTTAAGATGAGAAACGTGTGAGCTTCGTGAATGATATAGTTCCTTTGAAGTGAAAAGTGACTGCCCTTACCCGAAAAGAAGTCTTGCTTGTAGGAAGACACAGAGCCTGGGATTTAAGTCCATTTCTGAAGGGAAACACACAGCATAGTTCTCATCCATGGATCACGCTCTGCTTTAGAGCAAGAAGCACACTCTTGCTTTCTAGAGTCTCTAAGACAGCAGGAAATCTGAGTGTGCCCAGAACAAAAGAACGGTGTTTCCTACACATACGGACTATATGTAGCACAAACCTTATTCTGAAACTGATAGAATGCACTAGTCCTCTAACATCCAATGCTTGTCAGGTAAGATGAGAAACGTGTGAGCTTCGTGAAAGATGTAGTTCGTTTGAGCAGAAAAGTGACTGCCCTTACCAGAAACGAAGTCTTGCTTGTAGGGAGACTCAGAGCCTGGGATTTAACTCCTTTTCTGAAGTGAAACACACAGCATAGTTTTCATCCATGGATCACACTCTGCTTTAGAACGAGAAGCACGCTCTTGCTTTCTACAGTCTCTAAGACAGCAGGAAACGTGAGAGTGCTGAGAACAAAAGAATGGTGTTTCCTACACATACAGACCATATCTAGTCCAAATCTGCTTCTTAAACTGATACAAAGCACTGGTCCTCTAACATCCAATGCTTGTCTGTTAAGATGAGAAACGTGTGAGCTTCGTGAATAATATAGTTCCTTTGAACTGAAAAGTGACTGCCCTTACCCGAAAAGAAGTCTTGCTTGTAGGAAGACACAGAGCCTGGGATTTAAGTCCATTTCTGAAGGGAAACACACAGCATAGTTCTCATCCATGGACCATGCTCTGCTTTAGAGCGAGAACCACACTCTTGCTTTCTAGAGTCTCTAATACAGCAGGAAATCTGAGTGTGCCCAGAACAAAAGAACGGTGTTTCCTACACATACGGACCATATGTAGTCCAAATCTGCTTCTGAAACTGATACAAAGCATGGTCCTCTAACATCCAATGCTTGTCTGTTAAGATGAGAAACGTGTGAGCTTCGTGAACGATGTAGTTCGTTTGAGCTGAAAAGTGACTACCCTTACCTGAAACGAAGTCTTGCTTGTAGGAAGACACAGAGATTGGGATTTAACTCCATTTCTGAATGAAACACACAGCATAGTATTCATCCATGGGTCACACTGTGGTTAGAGCGAGAAGCACACTCTTGCTTTCTAGAGTCTCTAAGACAGCAGGAAATTTGCGTGTGCCCAGAACAATAGAACGGTGTTTCCTACACATATGGACCATATCCAGTCCAAATCTGCTTCTGAAACTGATATAAAGCATTGACCCTCTAACATCCAATGCTTGTCAGTTAAGATGAGAAACGTGTGAGCTCAGTGAACGATGTAGTTCGTTTGAGCAGAAAAGCAACTATCCTTACCTGAAACGAAGTCTTGCTTGTAGGAAGACTCAGAGCATGGGATTTAACTCCATTTCTGAAGGCAAACACACAGCATAGTTCTCATCCATGGATCACACTCTGCTTTAGAGTGAGAAGCACGCTCTTGCTTTCTAGAGTCTCTAAGACAGCAGGAAACGTGAGTGTGCTGAGAACAAAAGAACGGTGTTTCCTACACATACGGACCATATCTAGTCCAAATCTGCTTCTGAAACTGATACAAATCACTGGTCCTCTAACATCCAATGCTTGTCAGTTAAGATGGGAAACGTGTGAGCTTCATGAACGATGTAGTTCCTTTGAGCAGAAAAGCAACTGTCCTTAACTGAAACGAAGTCTTGCTTGTAGGAAGACTCAGAGCATGGGATTTAACTCCATTTCTGAATTGAAACACACAGCATTGTAATCACCCATTGATCACAATCTGCTTTAGAACAAGAAGCACACTCTTGCTTTCTAGAGTCTCTAATACAGCAGGAAACGTGATTTGGCTGAAAAGAAAAGAAGGGTGTTTCCTACACATACAGACATTATATAGTCCAACTCTGCTTCTGAAACTGATACAAAGCACTGGTCCTCTAACATCCAATGCTTGTCTGTTAAGGTGTGAAACGTGTGAGCTCCGTGAAAGATGTAGTTCGTTTGAGCTGAAAAGTGACTGCCCTTACCTGAAACGAAGTCTTGCTTGTAGGAAGACTCAGAGCCTGGGATTTAACTCCATTTCTGAAGGCAAACACACAGCATATTTCTCATCCATGGATCACACTCTGCTTTAGAGCGAGAAGCACGCTCTTGCTTTCTAGAGTCTCTAAGACAGCAGGAAACGTGAGTGTGCTGAGAACAAAAGAACGGTGTTTCCTACAATTATGGACCTTATCTAGTCCAACTTTGCTTCTGAAACTGATAGAAAGCACTGGTCCTCTAACATCCAATGCTTGTCAGTTAAGATGAGAAACGTGTGTGCTTCGTGAAAGATGTAGTACGTTTGAGCAGAAAAGTGACTGCACTTACCTGAAACGAAGTCTTGCTTGTAGGGAGACTCAGAGCCTGGGATTTAACTCCTTTTCTGAAGTGAAACACACAGCATAGTTTTCATCCATGGATCACACTCTGCTTTAGAACGAGAAGCAAGCTCTTGCTTTCTAGAGACTCTAAGACAGCAGGAAATGTGAGTGTGCTGTGAACAAAAGAACGGTGTTTCCTACACGTACAGACCATATCTAGTCCAAATCTGCTTCTTAAACTGATACAAAGCACTGGTCCTCTAACATCCAAGGCTTGTCTGTTAAGATGAGAAACGTGTGAGCTTCGTGAATGATATAGTTCCTTTGAAGTGAAAAGTGACTGCCCTTACCCGAAAAGAAGTCTTGCTTGTAGGAAGACACATAGCCTGGGATTTAAGTCCATTTCTGAAGGGAAACACACAGCATTGTTCTCATCCATGGATCACGCTCTGCTTTAGAGCAAGAAGCACACTCTTGCTTTCTAGAGTCTCTAATACAGCAGGAAATCTGAGTGTGCCCAGAACAAAAGAACGGTGTTTCCTACACATACGGACCATATGTAGTCCAAATCTGCTTCTGAAACTGATACAAAGCACTGACCCTCTAACATCCAATGCTTGTCAGTTAAGATGGGAAACGTGTGAGCTTCATGAACGATGTAGTTCGTTTGAGCAGAAAAGTGACTGCCCTTCCCTGAATTGAAGTCTTGCTTGTAGGGAGACTCAGAGCCTGGGATTTAACTCCATTTCTGAAGTAAAACACACAGCAGTGTAATCATCCATTGATCACACTCTTCTTTAGAACAAGAAGCACGCTCTTGCTTTCTAGAGTCTCTAAGAAAGCAGGAAACGTGATTTTGCTGAGAACAAAAGAACGGTGTTTCCTACACATATGGATATTATATAGTCCAACTCTGCTTCTGAAACTGATACAAAGCACTGGTCCTCTAACATCCAATGCTTGTCTGCTAAGATGAGAAACGTGTGAGCTTCATGAACGATGTAGTTCGTTTGAGCAAAAAAGTGACTGCCCTTACCTGAATTGAAGTTTTGCTTGTAGGAAGACTCAGAGCCTGGGATTTAACTCCATTTCTGAAGGGAAACACACAGCAGTGTTCTCATCCATTGATGACACTCTGCTTTAGAACAAGAATCACGCTCTTGCTTTCTAGAGTCTCTAACACAGCAGGAAACGTGAGTGTGCGGAGAACAAAAGAACGGTGTTTCCTACACATACAGACCATATCTAGTCCAACTCTGCTTCTGAAACTGATACAAAGCACTGACCCACTAACATCCAATGCTTGTCAGTTAAGATGGGAAACGTGTGAGCTTCATGAACGATGTAGTTCCTTTGAGCAGAAAAATGACAGCCCTTACCTGAATTGAAGTCTTGCTTGTAGGAAGACTCAGAGCCTGGGATTTAACTCCATTTCTGAAGTAAAACACACAGCAGTGTAATCATCCATTGATCACACTCTGCTTTAGAACAAGAAGCACACTCTTGCTTTCTAGAGTCCCTAATAGAGCAGGAAACGTGATTTTGCTGAGAACAAAAGAAGGGTGTTTCCTACACATACGGACATTATATAGTCCAACTCTGCTTCTGAAACTGATACAAAGCACTGGTCCTCTAACATCCAATGCTTGTCTGTTAAGGTGAGAAACGTGTGAGCTTCGTGAACGATGTAGTTCGTTTGAGCTGAAAAGTGACTGCCCTTACCTGAAACCAAGTCTTCCTTGTAGGAAGACTCAGAGCCTGAGATTTAACTCCTTTTCTGAAGTGAAACACACAGCATAGTTTTCATCCATGGATCACACTCTGCTTTAGAACGAGAAGCAAGCTCTTGCTTTCTAGAGACTCTAAGACAGCAGGAAATGTGAGTGTGCTGTGAACAAAAGAACGGTGTTTCCTACACATACAGACCATATCTAGTCCAAATCTGCTTCTTAAACTGATACAAAGCACTGGTCCTCTAACATCCAAGGCTTGTCTGTTAAGATGAGAAACGTGTGAGCTTCGTGAATGATATAGTTCCTTTGAAGTGAAAAGTGACTGCCCTTACCCGAAAAGAAGTCTTGCTTGTAGGAAGACACAGAGCCTGGGATTTAAGTCCATTTCTGAAGGGAAACACACAGCATAGTTCTCATCCATGGATCACGCTCTGCTTTAGAGCAAGAAGCACACTCTTGCTTTCTAGAGTCTCTAAGACAGCAGGAAATCTGAGTGTGCCCAGAACAAAAGAACGGTGTTTCCTACACATACGGACTATATGTAGCACAAACCTTATTCTGAAACTGATAGAATGCACTAGTCCTCTAACATCCAATGCTTGTCAGGTAAGATGAGAAACGTGTGAGCTTCGTGAAAGATGTAGTTCGTTTGAGCAGAAAAGTGACTGCCCTTACCAGAAACGAAGTCTTGCTTGTAGGGAGACTCAGAGCCTGGGATTTAACTCCTTTTCTGAAGTGAAACACACAGCATAGTTTTCATCCATGGATCACACTCTGCTTTAGAACGAGAAGCACGCTCTTGCTTTCTACAGTCTCTAAGACAGCAGGAAACGTGAGAGTGCTGAGAACAAAAGAATGGTGTTTCCTACACATACAGACCATATCTAGTCCAAATCTGCTTCTTAAACTGATACAAAGCACTGGTCCTCTAACATCCAATGCTTGTCTGTTAAGATGAGAAACGTGTGAGCTTCGTGAATAATATAGTTCCTTTGAACTGAAAAGTGACTGCCCTTACCCGAAAAGAAGTCTTGCTTGTAGGAAGACACAGAGCCTGGGATTTAAGTCCATTTCTGAAGGGAAACACACAGCATAGTTCTCATCCATGGACCATGCTCTGCTTTAGAGCGAGAACCACACTCTTGCTTTCTAGAGTCTCTAATACAGCAGGAAATCTGAGTGTGCCCAGAACAAAAGAACGGTGTTTCCTACACATACGGACCATATGTAGTCCAAATCTGCTTCTGAAACTGATACAAAGCATGGTCCTCTAACATCCAATGCTTGTCTGTTAAGATGAGAAACGTGTGAGCTTCGTGAACGATGTAGTTCGTTTGAGCTGAAAAGTGACTACCCTTACCTGAAACGAAGTCTTGCTTGTAGGAAGACACAGAGATTGGGATTTAACTCCATTTCTGAATGAAACACACAGCATAGTATTCATCCATGGGTCACACTGTGGTTAGAGCGAGAAGCACACTCTTGCTTTCTAGAGTCTCTAAGACAGCAGGAAATTTGCGTGTGCCCAGAACAATAGAACGGTGTTTCCTACACATATGGACCATATCCAGTCCAAATCTGCTTCTGAAACTGATATAAAGCATTGACCCTCTAACATCCAATGCTTGTCAGTTAAGATGAGAAACGTGTGAGCTCAGTGAACGATGTAGTTCGTTTGAGCAGAAAAGCAACTATCCTTACCTGAAACGAAGTCTTGCTTGTAGGAAGACTCAGAGCATGGGATTTAACTCCATTTCTGAAGGCAAACACACAGCATAGTTCTCATCCATGGATCACACTCTGCTTTAGAGTGAGAAGCACGCTCTTGCTTTCTAGAGTCTCTAAGACAGCAGGAAACGTGAGTGTGCTGAGAACAAAAGAACGGTGTTTCCTACACATACGGACCATATCTAGTCCAAATCTGCTTCTGAAACTGATACAAATCACTGGTCCTCTAACATCCAATGCTTGTCAGTTAAGATGGGAAACGTGTGAGCTTCATGAACGATGTAGTTCCTTTGAGCAGAAAAGCAACTGTCCTTAACTGAAACGAAGTCTTGCTTGTAGGAAGACTCAGAGCATGGGATTTAACTCCATTTCTGAATTGAAACACACAGCATTGTAATCACCCATTGATCACAATCTGCTTTAGAACAAGAAGCACACTCTTGCTTTCTAGAGTCTCTAATACAGCAGGAAACGTGATTTGGCTGAAAACAAAAGAAGGGTGTTTCCTACACATACAGACATTATATAGTCCAACTCTGCTTCTGAAACTGATACAAAGCACTGGTCCTCTAACATCCAATGCTTGTCTGTTAAGGTGTGAAACGTGTGAGCTCCGTGAAAGATGTAGTTCGTTTGAGCTGAAAAGTGACTGCCCTTACCTGAAACGAAGTCTTGCTTGTAGGAAGACTCAGAGCCTGGGATTTAACTCCATTTCTGAAGGCAAACACACAGCATATTTCTCATCCATGGATCACACTCTGCTTTAGAGCGAGAAGCACGCTCTTGCTTTCTAGAGTCTCTAAGACAGCAGGAAACGTGAGTGTGCTGAGAACAAAAGAACGGTGTTTCCTACAATTATGGACCTTATCTAGTCCAACTTTGCTTCTGAAACTGATAGAAAGCACTGGTCCTCTAACATCCAATGCTTGTCAGTTAAGATGAGAAACGTGTGTGCTTCGTGAAAGATGTAGTACGTTTGAGCAGAAAAGTGACTGCACTTACCTGAAACGAAGTCTTGCTTGTAGGGAGACTCAGAGCCTGGGATTTAACTCCTTTTCTGAAGTGAAACACACAGCATAGTTTTCATCCATGGATCACACTCTGCTTTAGAACGAGAAGCAAGCTCTTGCTTTCTAGAGACTCTAAGACAGCAGGAAATGTGAGTGTGCTGTGAACAAAAGAACGGTGTTTCCTACACGTACAGACCATATCTAGTCCAAATCTGCTTCTTAAACTGATACAAAGCACTGGTCCTCTAACATCCAAGGCTTGTCTGTTAAGATGAGAAACGTGTGAGCTTCGTGAATGATATAGTTCCTTTGAAGTGAAAAGTGACTGCCCTTACCCGAAAAGAAGTCTTGCTTGTAGGAAGACACATAGCCTGGGATTTAAGTCCATTTCTGAAGGGAAACACACAGCATTGTTCTCATCCATGGATCACGCTCTGCTTTAGAGCAAGAAGCACACTCTTGCTTTCTAGAGTCTCTAATACAGCAGGAAATCTGAGTGTGCCCAGAACAAAAGAACGGTGTTTCCTACACATACGGACCATATGTAGTCCAAATCTGCTTCTGAAACTGATACAAAGCACTGACCCTCTAACATCCAATGCTTGTCAGTTAAGATGGGAAACGTGTGAGCTTCATGAACGATGTAGTTCGTTTGAGCAGAAAAGTGACTGCCCTTCCCTGAATTGAAGTCTTGCTTGTAGGAAGACTCAGAGCCTGGGATTTAACTCCATTTCTGAAGTAAAACACACAGCAGTGTAATCATCCATTGATCACACTCTTCTTTAGAACAAGAAGCACGCTCTTGCTTTCTAGAGTCTCTAAGAAAGCAGGAAACGTGATTTTGCTGAGAACAAAAGAACGGTGTTTCCTACACATATGGATATTATATAGTCCAACTCTGCTTCTGAAACTGATACAAAGCACTGGTCCTCTAACATCCAATGCTTGTCTGCTAAGATGAGAAACGTGTGAGCTTCATGAACGATGTAGTTCGTTTGAGCAAAAAAGTGACTGCCCTTACCTGAATTGAAGTTTTGCTTGTAGGAAGACTCAGAGCCTGGGATTTAACTCCATTTCTGAAGGGAAACACACAGCAGTGTTCTCATCCATTGATGACACTCTGCTTTAGAACAAGAATCACGCTCTTGCTTTCTAGAGTCTCTAACACAGCAGGAAACGTGAGTGTGCGGAGAACAAAAGAACGGTGTTTCCTACACATACAGACCATATCTAGTCCAACTCTGCTTCTGAAACTGATACAAAGCACTGACCCACTAACATCCAATGCTTGTCAGTTAAGATGGGAAACGTGTGAGCTTCATGAACGATGTAGTTCCTTTGAGCAGAAAAATGACAGCCCTTACCTGAATTGAAGTCTTGCTTGTAGGAAGACTCAGAGCCTGGGATTTAACTCCATTTCTGAAGTAAAACACACAGCAGTGTAATCATCCATTGATCACACTCTGCTTTAGAACAAGAAGCACACTCTTGCTTTCTAGAGTCCCTAATAGAGCAGGAAACGTGATTTTGCTGAGAACAAAAGAAGGGTGTTTCCTACACATACGGACATTATATAGTCCAACTCTGCTTCTGAAACTGATACAAAGCACTGGTCCTCTAACATCCAATGCTTGTCTGTTAAGGTGAGAAACGTGTGAGCTTCGTGAACGATGTAGTTCGTTTGAGCTGAAAAGTGACTGCCCTTACCTGAAACCAAGTCTTCCTTGTAGGAAGACTCAGAGCCTGAGATTTAACTCCTTTTCTGAAGTGAAACACACAGCATAGTTTTCATCCATGGATCACACTCTGCTTTAGAACGAGAAGCAAGCTCTTGCTTTCTAGAGACTCTAAGACAGCAGGAAATGTGAGTGTGCTGTGAACAAAAGAACGGTGTTTCCTACACATACAGACCATATCTAGTCCAAATCTGCTTCTTAAACTGATACAAAGCACTGGTCCTCTAACATCCAAGGCTTGTCTGTTAAGATGAGAAACGTGTGAGCTTCGTGAATGATATAGTTCCTTTGAAGTGAAAAGTGACTGCCCTTACCCGAAAAGAAGTCTTGCTTGTAGGAAGACACATAGCCTGGGATTTAAGTCCATTTCTGAAGGGAAACACACAGCATAGTTCTCATCCATGGATCACGCTCTGCTTTAGAGCAAGAAGCACACTCTTGCTTTCTAGAGTCTCTAATACAGCAGGAAATCTGAGTGTGCCCAGAACAAAAGAACGGTGTTTCCTACACATACGGACCATATGTAGTCCAAATCTGCTTCTGAAACTGATACAAAGCACTGAACCTCTAACATCCAATGCTTGTCAGTTAAGATGGGAAACGTGTGAGCTTCATGAACGATGTAGTTCGTTTGAGCAGAAAAGTGACTGCCCTTCCCTGAATTGAAGTCTTGCTTGTAGGAAGACTCAGAGCCTGGGATTTAACTCCATTTCTGAAGTAAAACACACAGCAGTGTAATCATCCATTGATCACACTCTTCTTTAGAACAAGAGGCATGCTCTTGCTTTCTAGAGTCTCTAAGAAAGCAGGAAACGTGATTTTGCTGAGAACAAAAGAACGGTGTTTCCTACACATATGGATATTATATAGTCCAACTCTGCTTCTGAAACTGATACAAAGCACTGGTCCTCTAACATCCAATGCTTGTCTGCTAAGATGAGAAACGTGTGAGCTTCATGAACGATGTAGTTCGTTTGAGCAAAAAAGTGACTGCCCTTACCTGAATTGAAGTTTTGCTTGTAGGAAGACTCAGAGCCTGGGATTTAACTCCATTTCTGAAGGGAAACACACAGCAGTGTTCTCATCCATTGATGACACTCTGCTTTAGAACAAGAAGCACGCTCTTGCTTTCTAGAGTCTCTAACACAGCAGGAAACGTGAGTGTGCTGAGAACAAAAGAACGGTGTTTCCTACACATACAGACCATATCTAGTCCAACTCTGCTTCTGAAACTGATACAAAGCACTGACCCACTAACATCCAATGCTTGTCAGTTAAGATGGGAAACGTGTGAGCTTCATGAACGATGTAGTTCCTTTGAGCAGAAAAATGACAGCCCTTACCTGAATTGAAGTCTTGCTTGTAGGAAGACTCAGAGCCTGGGATTTAACTCCATTTCTGAAGTAAAACACACAGCAGTGTAATCATCCATTGATCACACTCTGCTTTAGAACAAGAAGCACACTCTTGCTTTCTAGAGTCCCTAATAGAGCAGGAAACGTGATTTTGCTGAGAACAAAAGAAGGGTGTTTCCTACACATACAGACATTATATAGTCCAACTCTGCTTCTGAAACTGATACAAAGCACTGGTCCTCTAACATCCAATGCTTGTCTGTTAAGGTGTGAAACGTGTGAGCTCCGTGAAAGATGTAGTTCGTTTGAGCTGAAAAGTGACTGCCCTTACCTGAAACGAAGTCTTGCTTGTAGGAAGACTCAGAGCCTGGGATTTAACTCCATTTCTGAAGGCAAACACACAGCATATTTCTCATCCATGGATCACACTCTGCTTTAGAGCGAGAAGCACGCTCTTGCTTTCTAGAGTCTCTAAGACAGCAGGAAACGTGAGTGTGCTGAGAACAAAAGAACGGTGTTTCCTACAATTATGGACCTTATCTAGTCCAACTTTGCTTCTGAAACTGATAGAAAGCACTGGTCCTCTAACATCCAATGCTTGTCAGTTAAGATGAGAAACGTGTGTGCTTCGTGAAAGATGTAGTACGTTTGAGCAGAAAAGTGACTGCCCTTACCTGAAACGAAGTCTTGCTTGTAGGGAGACTCAGAGCCTGGGATTTAACTCCTTTTCTGAAGTGAAACACACAGCATAGTTTTCATCCACGGATCACACTCTGCTTTAGAACGAGAAGCAAGCTCTTGCTTTCTAGAGACTCTAAGACAGCAGGAAATGTGAGTGTGCTGTGAACAAAAGAACGGTGTTTCCTACACATACAGACCATATCTAGTCCAAATCTGCTTCTTAAACTGATACAAAGCACTTGTCCTCTAACATCCAAGGCTTGTCTGTTAAGATGAGAAACGTGTGAGCTTCGTGAATGATATAGTTCCTTTGAAGTGAAAAGTGACTGCCCTTACCCGAAAAGAAGTCTTGCTTGTAGGAAGACACATAGCCTGGGATTTAAGTCCATTTCTGAAGGGAAACACACAGCATTGTTCTCATCCATGGATCACGCTCTGCTTTAGAGCAAGAAGCACGCTCTTGCTTTCTAGAGTCTCTAAGACAGCAGGAAACCTGAGTGTGCTGAGAACAAAAGAACGGTGTTTCCTACACTTATGGACCATATCTAGTCCAACTCTGCTTCTGAAACTGATAGAAAGCACTGGTCCTCTAACATAAAATGCTTGTCATTTAAGATGAGAAACGTGTGAGCTTCTGGAACGATGTAGTTCGTTTGAGCAGAAAAGTGACTGGCCTTACCTGAAACGAAGTCTTGCTTGGAGGAAGACTCAGAGCCTGGGATTTAACTCCATTTCTGAAGTGAAACACACAGCGTAGTTCTCATCCATGGATCACACTCTGCTTTAGAGCAAGAAGCACACTCTTGCTTTCTAGAGTCTCTAAGACAGCAGGAAATCTGAGTGTGCCCAGAACAAAAGAACGGTGTTTCCTACACATACGGACCATATGTAGTCCAAATCTGCTTCTGAAACTGATACAAAGCACTGACCCTCTAACATCCAATGCTTGTCAGTTAAGATGGGAAACGTGTGAGCTTCATGAACGATGTAGTTCGTTTGAGCAGAAAAGTGACTGCCCTTCCCTGAATTGAAGTCTTGCTTGTAGGAAGACTCAGAGCCTGGGATTTAACTCCATTTCTGAAGTAAAACACACAGCAGTGTAATCATCCATTGATCACACTCTTCTTTAGAACAAGAAGCACGCTCTTGCTTTCTAGAGTCTCTAAGAAAGCAAGAAACGTGATTTTGCTGAGAACAAAAGAACGGTGTTTCCTACACATATGGATATTATATAGTCCAACTCTGCTTCTGAAACTGATACAAAGCACTGGTCCTCTAACATCCAATGCTTGTCTGCTAAGATGAGAAACGTGTGAGCTTCATGAACGATGTAGTTCGTTTGAGCAAAAAAGTGACTGCCCTTACCTGAATTGAAGTTTTGCTTGTAGGAAGACTCAGAGCCTGGGATTTAACTCCATTTCTGAAGGGAAACACACAGCAGTGTTCTCATCCATTGATGACACTCTGCTTTAGAACAAGAAGCACGCTCTTGCTTTCTAGAGTCTCTAACACAGCAGGAAACGTGAGTGTGCTGAGAACAAAAGAACGGTGTTTCCTACACAGACGGACCATATCTAGTCCAAATCTGCTTCTTAAACTGATACAAAGCACTGGTCCTCTAACATCCAATGCTTGTCTGTTAAGATGAGAAACATGTGAGCTTCATTAACGATGTAGTTCTTTAGAGCAGAAAAATGACGGCCCTTACCTGAATTGAAGTCTTGCTTGTAGGAAGACTCAGAGCCTGGGATTTAACTCCATTTCTGAAGTAAAACACACAGCAGTGTAATGATCCATTGATCACACTCTGCTTTAGAACAAGAAGCACACTCTTGCTTTCTAGAGTCTCTAATACAGCATGAACCGTGATTTTGCTGAGAACAAAAGAAGGGTGTTTCCTACACATACGGACATTATATAGTCCAACTCTGCTTCTGAAACTGATACAAAGCACTGGTCCTCTAACATCCAATGCTTGTCTGTTAAGGTGAGAAACGTGTGAGCTTCGTGAACGATGTAGTTCGTTTGAGCTGAAAAGTGACTGCCCTTACCTGAAACGAAGTCTTCCTTGTAGGAAGACTCAGAGCCTGGGATTTAACTCCATTTCTGAAGGCAAACACACAGCATATTTCTCATCCATGGATCACAGTCTGCTTTACAGCGAGAAGCATGCTCTTGCTTTCTAGAGTCTCTAAGACAGCAGGAAACGTGAGTGTGCTGAGAACAAAAGAACGGTGTTTCCTACACTTATGGACCATATCTAGTCCAAAACTTCTTCTGAAACTGATTGAATGCACTGGACCTCTAACATCCAATGCTTGTCAGTTAAGATGAGAAACGTGTGAGCTTCGTGAAAGATGTAGTTCGTTTGAGCAGAAAAGTGACTGCCCTTACCAGAAACGAAGTCTTGCTTGTAGGGAGACTCAGAGCCTGGGATTTAACTCCTTTTCTGAAGTGAAACACACAGCATAGTTTTCATCCATGGATCACACTCTGCTTTAGAACGAGAAGCACGCTCTTGCTTTCTACAGTCTCTAAGACAGCAGGAAACGTGAGAGTGCTGAGAACAAAAGAACGGTGTTTCCTACACATACAGACCATATCTAGTCCAAATCTGCTTCTTAAACTGATACAAAGCACTGGTCCTCTAACATCCAATGCTTGTCAGTTAAGATGAGAAACGTGTGAGCTCAGTGAACGATGTAGTTCGTTTGAGCAGAAAAGCAACTGTCCTTACCTGAAACGAAGTCTTGCTTGTAGGAAGACTCAGAGCATGGGATTTAACTCCATTTCTGAAGGCAAACACACAGCATAGTTCTCATCCATGGATCACACTCTGCTTTAGAGTGAGAAGCACGCTCTTGCCTTCTAGAGTCTCTAAGACAGCAGGAAACGTGAGTGTGCTGAGAACAAAAGAACGGTGTTTCCTACACATACGGACCATATCTAGTCCAAATCTGCTTCTGAAACTAATACAAATCACTGGTCCTCTAACATCCAATACTTGTCAGTAAAGATGGGAAACATGTGAGCTTCATGAACGATGTAGTTCCTTTGAGCAGAAAAGCAACTGTCCTTAACTGAAACGAAGTCTTGCTTGTAGGAAGACTCAGAGCATGGGATTTAACTCCATTTCTGAATTGAAACACACAGCAGTGTAATCATCCATTGATCACACTCTGCTTTAGAACAAGAAGCACACTCTTGCTTTCTAGAGTCTCTAATACAGCAGGAAACGTGATTTTGCTGAAAACAAAAGAAGGGTGTTTCCTACACATACAGACATTATATAGTCCAACTCTGCTTCTGAAACTGATACAAAGCACTGGTCCTCTAACATCCAAGGCTTGTCTGTTAAGATGAGAAACGTGTGAGCTTCGTGAATGATATAGTTCCTTTGAAGTGAAAAGTGACTGCCCTTACCCGAAAAGAAGTCTTGCTTGTAGGAAGACACATAGCCTGGGATTTAAGTCCATTTCTGAAGGGAAACACACAGCATAGTTCTCATCCATGGATCACGCTCTGCTTTAGAGCGAGAAGCACGCTCTTGCTTTCTAGAGTCTCTAAGACAGCAGGAAACCTGAGTGTGCTGAGAACAAAAGAACGGTGTTTCCTACACTTATGGACCATATCTAGTCCAACTCTGCTTCTGAAACTGATAGAAAGCACTGGTCCTCTAACATAAAATGCTTGTCATTTAAGATGAGAAACGTGTGAGCTTCTGGAACGATGTAGTTCGTTTGAGCAGAAAAGTGACTGGCCTTACCTGAAACGAAGTCTTGCTTGGAGGAAGACTCAGAGCCTGGGATTTAACTCCATTTCTGAAGTGAAACACACAGCGTAGTTCTCATCCATGGATCACACTCTGCTTTAGAGCAAGAAGCACACTCTTGCTTTCTAGAGTCTCTAATACAGCAGGAAATCTGAGTGTGCCCAGAACAAAAGAACGGTGTTTCCTACACATACGGACCATATGTTGTCCAAATCTGCTTCTGAAACTGATACAAAGCACTGACCCTCTAACATCCAATGCTTGTAAGTTAAGATGGGAAACGTGTGAGCTTCATGAACGATGTAGTTCGTTTGAGCAGAAAAGTGACTGCCCTTCCCTGAATTGAAGTCTTGCTTGTAGGAAGACTCAGAGCCTGGGATTTAACTCCATTTCTGAAGTAAAACACACAGCAGTGTAATCATCCATTGATCACACTCTTCTTTAGAACAAGAAGCACGCTCTTGCTTTCTAGAGTCTCTAAGAAAGCAGGAAACGTGATTTTGCTGAGAACACAAGAACGGTGTTTCCTACACATATGGATATTATATAGTCCAACTCTGCTTCTGAAACTGATACAAAGCACTGGTCCTCTAACATCCAATGCTTGTCTGCTAAGATGAGAAACGTGTGAGCTTCATGAACGATGTAGTTCGTTTGAGCAAAAAAGTGACTGCCCTTACCTGAATTGAAGTTTTGCTTGTAGGAAGACTCAGAGCCTGGGATTTAACTCCATTTCTGAAGGGAAACACACAGCAGTGTTCTCATCCATTGATGACACTCTGCTTTAGAACAAGAAGCACGCTCTTGCTTTCTAGAGTCTCTAACACAGCAGGAAACGTGAGTGTGCTGAGAACAAAAGAACGGTGTTTCCTACACATACAGACCATATCTAGTCCAACTCTGCTTCTGAAACTGATACAAAGCACTGACCCACTAACATCCAATGCTTGTCAGTTAAGATGGGAAACGTGTGAGCTTCATGAACGATGTAGTTCCTTTGAGCAGAAAAATGACAGCCCTTACCTGAATTGAAGTCTTGCTTGTAGGAAGACTCAGAGCCTGGGATTTAACTCCATTTCTGAAGTAAAACACACAGCAGTGTAATCATCCATTGATCACACTCTGCTTTAGAAGAAGAAGCACACTCTTGCTTTCTAGAGTCCCTAATAGAGCAGGAAACGTGATTTTGCTGAGAACAAAAGAAGGGTGTTTCCTACACATACGGACATTATATAGTCCAACTCTGCTTCTGAAACTGATACAAAGCACTGGTCCTCTAACATCCAATGCTTGTCTGTTAAGGTGAGAAACATGTGAGCTTCGTGAACGATGTAGTTCGTTTGAGCTGAAAAGTGACTGCCCTTACCTGAACCGAAGTCTTCCTTGTAGGAAGACTCAGAGCCTGGGATTTAACTCCTTTTCTGAAGTGAAACACACAGCATAGTTTTCATCCATGGATCACACTCTGCTTTAGAACGAGAAGCAAGCTCTTGCTTTCTAGAGACTCTAAGACAGCAGGAAATGTGAGTGTGCTGTGAACAAAAGATCGGTGTTTCCTACACATACAGACCATATCTAGTCCAAATCTGCTTCTTAAACTGATACAAAGCACTGGTCCTCTAACATCCAAGGCTTGTCTGTTAAGATGAGAAACGTGTGAGCTTCGTGAATGATATAATTCCTTTGAAGTGAAAAGTGACTGCCCTTACCCGAAAAGAAGTCTTGCTTGTATGAAGACTCAGAGCCTGGGATTTAACTCCTTTTCTGAAGTGAAACACACAGCATAGTTTTCATCCATGGATCACACTCTGCTTTAGAACGAGAAGCAAGCTCTTGCTTTCTAGAGACTCTAAGACAGCAGGAAATGTGAGTGTGCTGTGAACAAAAGAACGGTGTTTCCTACACATACAGACCATATCTAGTCCAAATCTGCTTCTTAAACTGATACAAAGCACTGGTCCTCTAACATCCAAGGCTTGTCTGTTAAGATGAGAAACGTGTGAGCTTCGTGAATGATATAGTTCCTTTGAAGTGAAAAGTGACTGCCCTTACCCGAAAAGAAGTCTTGCTTGTAGGAAGACACATAGCCTGGGATTTAAGTCCATTTCTGAAGGGAAACACACAGCATAGTTCTCATCCATGGATCACGCTCTGCTTTAGAGCGAGAAGCACGCTCTTGCTTTCTAGAGTCTCTAAGACAGCAGGAAACCTGAGTGTGCTGAGAACAAAAGAACGGTGTTTCCTACACTTATGGACCATATCTAGTCCAACTCTGCTTCTGAAACTGATAGAAAGCACTGGTCCTCTAACATAAAATGCTTGTCATTTAAGATGAGAAACGTGTGAGCTTCTGGAACGATGTAGTTCGTTTGAGCAGAAAAGTGACTGGCCTTACCTGAAACGAAGTCTTGCTTGGAGGAAGACTCAGAGCCTGGGATTTAACTCCATTTCTGAAGTGAAACACACAGCGTAGTTCTCATCCATGGATCACACTCTGCTTTAGAGCAAGAAGCACACTCTTGCTTTCTAGAGTCTCTAATACAGCAGGAAATCTGAGTGTGCCCAGAACAAAAGAACGGTGTTTCCTACACATACGGACCATATGTTGTCCAAATCTGCTTCTGAAACTGATACAAAGCACTGACCCTCTAACATCCAATGCTTGTCAGTTAAGATGGGAAACGTGTGAGCTTCATGAACGATGTAGTTCGTTTGAGCAGAAAAGTGACTGCCCTTCCCTGAATTGAAGTCTTGCTTGTAGGAAGACTCAGAGCCTGGGATTTAACTCCATTTCTGAAGTAAAACACACAGCAGTGTAATCATCCATTGATCACACTCTTCTTTAGAACAAGAAGCACGCTCTTGCTTTCTAGAGTCTCTAAGAAAGCAGGAAACGTGATTTTGCTGAGAACACAAGAACGGTGTTTCCTACACATATGGATATTATATAGTCCAACTCTGCTTCTGAAACTGATACAAAGCACTGGTCCTCTAACATCCAATGCTTGTCTGCTAAGATGAGAAACGTGTGAGCTTCATGAACGATGTAGTTCGTTTGAGCAAAAAAGTGACTGCCCTTACCTGAATTGAAGTTTTGCTTGTAGGAAGACTCAGAGCCTGGGATTTAACTCCATTTCTGAAGGGAAACACACAGCAGTGTTCTCATCCATTGATGACACTCTGCTTTAGAACAAGAAGCACGCTCTTGCTTTCTAGAGTCTCTAACACAGCAGGAAACGTGAGTGTGCTGAGACCAAAAGAACGGTGTTTCCTACACATACAGACCATATCTAGTCCAACTCTGCTTCTGAAACTGATACAAAGCACTGACCCACTAACATCCAATGCTTGTCAGTTAAGATGGGAAACGTGTGAGCTTCATGAACGATGTAGTTCCTTTGAGCAGAAAAATGACAGCCCTTACCTGAATTGAAGTCTTGCTTGTAGGAAGACTCAGAGCCTGGGATTTAACACCATTTCTGAAGTAAAACACACAGCAGTGTAATCATCCATTGATCACACTCTGCTTTAGAACAAGAAGCACACTCTTGCTTTCTAGAGTCCCTAATAGAGCAGGAAACGTGATTTTGCTGAGAACAAAAGAAGGGTGTTTCCTACACATACGGACATTATATAGTCCAACTCTGCTTCTGAAACTGATACAAAGCACTGGTCCTCTAACATCCAATGCTTGTCTGTTAAGGTGAGAAACGTGTGAGCTTCGTGAATGATGTAGTTCGTTTGAGCTGAAAAGTGACTGCCCTTACCTGAAACGAAGTCTTCCTTGTAGGAAGACTCAGAGCCTGGGATTTAACTCCATTTCTGAAGGCAAACACACAGCATAGTTCTCATCCATGGATCACACTGTGCTTTAGAGCGAGAAGCACGCTCTTGCTTTCTAGACTCTCTAAGACAGCAGGAAACCTGAGTGTGCTGAGAACAAAAGAACGGTGTTTCCTACACTTATGGACCATATCTAGTCCAACTCTGCTTCTGAAACTGATAGAAAGCACTGGTCCTCTACCATCCAATGCTTGTCATTTAAGATGAGAAACGTGTGAGCTTCTGGAATGATGTAGTTCGTTTGAGCAGAAAAGTGACTGGCCTTACCTGAAACGAAGTCTTGCTTGGAGGAAGACTCAGAGCCTGGGATTTAACTCCATTTCTGAAGTGAAACACACAGCGTAGTTCTCATCCATGGATCACACTCTGCTTTAGAGCAAGAAGCACACTCTTGCTTTCTAGAGTCTCTAAGACAGCAGGAAATCTGAGTGTGCCCAGAACAAAAGAACGGTGTTTCCTACACATACGGACTATATGTAGCCCAAACCTTCTTCTGAAACTGATAGAATGCACTGGTCCTCTAATATCCAATGCTTGTCAGTTAAGATGAGAAACGTGTGAGCTTCGTGAAAGATGTAGTTCGTTTGAGCAGAAAAGTGACTGCCCTTACCAGAAACGAAGTCTTGCTTGTAGGGAGACTCAGAGCCTGGGATTTAACTCCTTTTCTGAAGTGAAACACACAGCATAGTTTTCATCCATGGATCACACTCTGCTTTAGAACGAGAAGCAAGCTCTTGCTTTCTAGAGACTCTAAGACAGCAGGAAATGTGAGTGTGCTGTGAACAAAAGAACGGTGTTTCCTACACATACAGACCATATCTAGTCCAAATCTGCTTCTTAAACTGATACAAAGCACTGGTCCTCTAACATCCAAGGCTTGTCTGTTAAGATGAGAAACGTGTGAGCTTCGTGAATGATATAGTTCCTTTGAAGTGAAAAGTGACTGCCCTTACCCGAAAAGAAGTCTTGCTTCTAGGAAGACACATAGCCTTGGATTTAAGTCCATTTCTGAAGGGAAACACACAGCATAGTCCTCATCCATGGATCACGCTCTGCTTTAGAACAAGAAGCACACTCTTGCTTTCTAGATTCTCTAATACAGCAGGAAATCTGAGTGTGCCCAGAACAAAAGAACGGTGTTTCCTACACATACGGACCATATGTAGTCCAAATCTGCTTCTGAAACTGATACAAAGCACTGAACCTCTAACATCCAATGCTTGTCAGTTAAGATGGGAAACGTGTGAGCTTCATGAACGATGTAGTTCGTTTGAGCAGAAAAGTGACTGCCCTTCCCTGAATTGAAGTCTTGCTTGTAGGAAGACTCAGAGCCTGGGATTTAACTCCATTTCTGAAGTGAAACACACAGCGTAGTTCTCATCCATGGATCACACTCTGCTTTAGAGCAAGAAGCACACTCTTGCTTTCTAGAGTCTCTAATACAGCAGGAAATCTGAGTGTGCCCAGAACAAAAGAACGGTGTTTCCTACACATACGGACCATATGTTGTCCAAATCTGCTTCTGAAACTGATACAAAGCACTGACCCTCTAACATCCAATGCTTGTCAGTTAAGATGGGAAACGTGTGAGCTTCATGAACGATGTAGTTCGTTTGAGCAGAAAAGTGACTGCCCTTCCCTGAATTGAAGTCTTGCTTGTAGGAAGACTCAGAGCCTGGGATTTAACTCCATTTCTGAAGTAAAACACACAGCAGTGTAATCATCCATTGATCACACTCTTCTTTAGAACAAGAAGCACGCTCTTGCTTTCTAGAGTCTCTAAGAAAGCAGGAAACGTGATTTTGCTGAGAACACAAGAACGGTGTTTCCTACACATATGGATATTATATAGTCCAACTCTGCTTCTGAAACTGATACAAAGCACTGGTCCTCTAACATCCAATGCTTGTCTGCTAAGATGAGAAACGTGTGAGCTTCATGAACGATGTAGTTCGTTTGAGCAAAAAAGTGACTGCCCTTACCTGAATTGAAGTTTTGCTTGTAGGAAGACTCAGAGCCTGGGATTTAACTCCATTTCTGAAGGGAAACACACAGCAGTGTTCTCATCCATTGATGACACTCTGCTTTAGAACAAGAAGCACGCTCTTGCTTTCTAGAGTCTCTAACACAGCAGGAAACGTGAGTGTGCTGAGACCAAAAGAACGGTGTTTCCTACACATACAGACCATATCTAGTCCAACTCTGCTTCTGAAACTGATACAAAGCACTGACCCACTAACATCCAATGCTTGTCAGTTAAGATGGGAAACGTGTGAGCTTCATGAACGATGTAGTTCCTTTGAGCAGAAAAATGACAGCCCTTACCTGAATTGAAGTCTTGCTTGTAGGAAGACTCAGAGCCTGGGATTTAACTCCATTTCTGAAGTAAAACACACAGCAGTGTAATCATCCATTGATCACACTCTGCTTTAGAACAAGAAGCACACTCTTGCTTTCTAGAGTCCCTAATAGAGCAGGAAACGTGATTTTGCTGAGAACAAAAGAAGGGTGTTTCCTACACATACGGACATTATATAGTCCAACTCTGCTTCTGAAACTGATACAAAGCACTGGTCCTCTAACATCCAATGCTTGTCTGTTAAGGTGAGAAACGTGTGAGCTTCGTGAACGATGTAGTTCGTTTGAGCTGAAAAGTGACTGCCCTTACCTGAAACGAAGTCTTCCTTGTAGGAAGACTCAGAGCCTGGGATTTAACTCCATTTCTGAAGGCAAACACACAGCATAGTTCTCATCCATGGATCACACTGTGCTTTAGAGCGAGAAGCACGCTCTTGCTTTCTAGACTCTCTAAGACAGCAGGAAACCTGAGTGTGCTGAGAACAAAAGAACGGTGTTTCCTACACTTATGGACCATATCTAGTCCAACTCTGCTTCTGAAACTGATAGAAAGCACTGGTCCTCTACCATCCAATGCTTGTCATTTAAGATGAGAAACGTGTGAGCTTCTGGAACGATGTAGTTCGTTTGAGCAGAAAAGTGACTGGCCTTACCTGAAACGAAGTCTTGCTTGGAGGAAGACTCAGAGCCTGGGATTTAACTCCATTTCTGAAGTGAAACACACAGCGTAGTTCTCATCCATGGATCACACTCTGCTTTAGAGCAAGAAGCACACTCTTGCTTTCTAGAGTCTCTAAGACAGCAGGAAATCTGAGTGTGCCCAGAACAAAAGAACGGTGTTTCCTACACATACGGACTATATGTAGCCCAAACCTTCTTCTGAAACTGATAGAATGCACTGGTCCTCTAATATCCAATGCTTGTCAGTTAAGATGAGAAACGTGTGAGCTTCGTGAAAGATGTAGTTCGTTTGAGCAGAAAAGTGACTGCCCTTACCAGAAACGAAGTCTTGCTTGTAGGGAGACTCAGAGCCTGGGATTTAACTCCTTTTCTGAAGTGAAACACACAGCATAGTTTTCATCCATGGATCACACTCTGCTTTAGAACGAGAAGCAAGCTCTTGCTTTCTAGAGACTCTAAGACAGCAGGAAATGTGAGTGTGCTGTGAACAAAAGAACGGTGTTTCCTACACATACAGACCATATCTAGTCCAAATCTGCTTCTTAAACTGATACAAAGCACTGGTCCTCTAACATCCAAGGCTTGTCTGTTAAGATGAGAAACGTGTGAGCTTCGTGAATGATATAGTTCCTTTGAAGTGAAAAGTGACTGCCCTTACCCGAAAAGAAGTCTTGCTTCTAGGAAGACACATAGCCTTGGATTTAAGTCCATTTCTGAAGGGAAACACACAGCATAGTCCTCATCCATGGATCACGCTCTGCTTTAGAGCAAGAAGCACACTCTTGCTTTCTAGATTCTCTAATACAGCAGGAAATCTGAGTGTGCCCAGAAGAAAAGAACGGTGTTTCCTACACATACGGACCATATGTAGTCCAAATCTGCTTCTGAAACTGATACAAAGCACTGAACCTCTAACATCCAATGCTTGTCAGTTAAGATGGGAAACGTGTGAGCTTCATGAACGATGTAGTTCGTTTGAGCAGAAAAGTGACTGCCCTTCCCTGAATTGAAGTCTTGCTTGTAGGAAGACTCAGAGCCTGGGATTTAACTCCATTTCTGAAGTAAAACACACAGCAGTGTAATCATCCATTGATCACACTCTTCTTTAGAACAAGAAGCACGCTCTTGCTTTCTAGAGTCTCTAAGAAAGTAGGAAACGTGATTTTGCTGAGAACAAAAGAACGGTGTTTCCTACACATATGGATATTATATAGTCCAACTCTGCTTCTGAAACTGATACAAAGCACTGGTCCTCTAACATCCAATGCTTATCTGCTAAGATGAGAAACGTGTGAGCTTCATGAACGATGTAGTTCGTTTGAGCAAAAAAGTGACTGCCCTTACCTGAATTGAAGTTTTGCTTGTAGGAAGACTCAGAGCCTGGGATTTAACTCCATTTCTGAAGGGAAACACACAGCAGTGTTCTCATCCATTGATGACACTCTGCTTTAGAACAAGAAGCACGCTCTTGCTTTCTAGAGTCTCTAACACAGCAGGAAACGTGAGTGTGCTGAGAACAAAAGAACGGTGTTTCCTACACATACAGACCATATCTAGTCCAACTCTGCTTCTGAAACTGATACAAAGCACTGACCCACTAACATCCAATGCTTGTCAGTTAAGATGGGAAACGTGTGAGCTTCATGAACGATGTAGTTCCTTTGAGCAGAAAAATGACAGCCCTTACCTGAATTGAAGTCTTGCTTGTAGGAAGACTCAGAGCCTGGGATTTAACTCCATTTCTGAAGTAAAACACACAGCAGTGTAATCATCCATTGATCACACTCTGCTTTAGAAGAAGAAGCACACTCTTGCTTTCTAGAGTCCCTAAAAGAGCAGGAAACGTGATTTTGCTGAGAACAAAAGAAGGGTGTTTCCTACACATACAGACATTATATAGTCCAACTCTGCTTCTGAAACTGATACAAAGCACTGGTCCTCTAACATCCAATGCTTGTCTGTTAAGGTGAGAAACATGTGAGCTTCGTGAACGATGTAGTTCGTTTGAGCTGAAAAGTGACTGCCCTTACCTGAACCGAAGTCTTCCTTGTAGGAAGACTCAGAGCCTGGGATTTAACTCCTTTTCTGAAGTGAAACACACAGCATAGTTTTCATCCATGGATCACACTCTGCTTTAGAACGAGAAGCAAGCTCTTGCTTTCTAGAGACTCTAAGACAGCAGGAAATGTGAGTGTGCTGTGAACAAAAGATCGGTGTTTCCTACACATACAGACCATATCTAGTCCAAATCTGCTTCTTAAACTGATACAAAGCACTGGTCCTCTAACATCCAAGGCTTGTCTGTTAAGATGAGAAACGTGTGAGCTTCGTGAATGATATAATTCCTTTGAAGTGAAAAGTGACTGCCCTTACCCGAAAAGAAGTCTTGCTTGTATGAAGACTCAGAGCCTGGGATTTAACTCCTTTTCTGAAGTGAAACACACAGCATAGTTTTCATCCATGGATCACACTCTGCTTTAGAACGAGAAGCAAGCTCTTGCTTTCTAGAGACTCTAAGACAGCAGGAAATGTGAGTGTGCTGTGAACAAAAGAACGGTGTTTCCTACACATACAGACCATATCTAGTCCAAATCTGCTTCTTAAACTGATACAAAGCACTGGTCCTCTAACATCCAAGGCTTGTCTGTTAAGATGAGAAACGTGTGAGCTTCGTGAATGATATAGTTCCTTTGAAGTGAAAAGTGACTGCCCTTACCCGAAAAGAAGTCTTGCTTGTAGGAAGACACATAGCCTGGGATTTAAGTCCATTTCTGAAGGGAAACACACAGCATAGTTCTCATCCATGGATCACGCTCTGCTTTAGAGCGAGAAGCACGCTCTTGCTTTCTAGAGTCTCTAAGACAGCAGGAAACCTGAGTGTGCTGAGAACAAAAGAACGGTGTTTCCTACACTTATGGACCATATCTAGTCCAACTCTGCTTCTGAAACTGATAGAAAGCACTGGTCCTCTAACATAAAATGCTTGTCATTTAAGATGAGAAACGTGTGAGCTTCTGGAACGATGTAGTTCGTTTGAGCAGAAAAGTTACTGGCCTTACCTGAAACGAAGTCTTGCTTGGAGGAAGACTCAGAGCCTGGGATTTAACTCCATTTCTGAAGTGAAACACACAGCGTAGTTCTCATCCATGGATCACACTCTGCTTTAGAGCAAGAAGCACACTCTTGCTTTCTAGAGTCTCTAATACAGCAGGAAATCTGAGTGTGCCCAGAACAAAAGAACGGTGTTTCCTACACATACGGACCATATGTTGTCCAAATCTGCTTCTGAAACTGATACAAAGCACTGACCCTCTAACATCCAATGCTTGTCAGTTAAGATGGGAAACGTGTGAGCTTCATGAACGATGTAGTTCGTTTGAGCAGAAAAGTGACTGCCCTTCCCTGAATTGAAGTCTTGCTTGTAGGAAGACTCAGAGCCTGGGATTTAACTCCATTTCTGAAGTAAAACACACAGCAGTGTAATCATCCATTGATCACACTCTTCTTTAGAACAAGAAGCACGCTCTTGCTTTCTAGAGTCTCTAAGAAAGCAGGAAACGTGATTTTGCTGAGAACACAAGAACGGTGTCTCCTACACATATGGATATTATATAGTCCAACTCTGCTTCTGAAACTGATACAAAGCACTGGTCCTCTAACATCCAATGCTTGTCTGCTAAGATGAGAAACGTGTGAGCTTCATGAACGATGTAGTTCGTTTGAGCAAAAAAGTGACTGCCCTTACCTGAATTGAAGTTTTGCTTGTAGGAAGACTCAGAGCCTGGGATTTAACTCCATTTCTGAAGGGAAACACACAGCAGTGTTCTCATCCATTGATGACACTCTGCTTTAGAACAAGAAGCACGCTCTTGCTTTCTAGAGTCTCTAACACAGCAGGAAACGTGAGTGTGCTGAGACCAAAAGAACGGTGTTTCCTACACATACAGACCATATCTAGTCCAACTCTGCTTCTGAAACTGATACAAAGCACTGACCCACTAACATCCAATGCTTGTCAGTTAAGATGGGAAACGTGTGAGCTTCATGAACGATGTAGTTCCTTTGAGCAGAAAAATGACAGCCCTTACCTGAATTGAAGTCTTGCTTGTAGGAAGACTCAGAGCCTGGGATTTAACTCCATTTCTGAAGTAAAACACACAGCAGTGTAATCATCCATTGATCACACTCTGCTTTAGAACAAGAAGCACACTCTTGCTTTCTAGAGTCCCTAATAGAGCAGGAAACGTGATTTTGCTGAGAACAAAAGAAGGGTGTTTCCTACACATACGGACATTATATAGTCCAACTCTGCTTCTGAAACTGATACAAAGCACTGGTCCTCTAACATCCAATGCTTGTCTGTTAAGGTGAGAAACGTGTGAGCTTCGTGAACGATGTAGTTCGTTTGAGCTGAAAAGTGACTGCCCTTACCTGAAACGAAGTCTTCCTTGTAGGAAGACTCAGAGCCTGGGATTTAACTCCATTTCTGAAGGCAAACACACAGCATAGTTCTCATCCATGGATCACACTGTGCTTTAGAGCGAGAAGCACGCTCTTGCTTTCTAGACTCTCTAAGACAGCAGGAAACCTGAGTGTGCTGAGAACAAAAGAACGGTGTTTCCTACACTTATGGACCATATCTAGTCCAACTCTGCTTCTGAAACTGATAGAAAGCACTGGTCCTCTACCATCCAATGCTTGTCATTTAAGATGAGAAACGTGTGAGCTTCTGGAACGATGTAGTTCGTTTGAGCAGAAAAGTGACTGGCCTTACCTGAAACGAAGTCTTGCTTGGAGGAAGACTCAGAGCCTGGGATTTAACTCCATTTCTGAAGTGAAACACACAGCGTAGTTCTCATCCATGGATCACACTCTGCTTTAGAGCAAGAAGCACACTCTTGCTTTCTAGAGTCTCTAAGACAGCAGGAAATCTGAGTGTGCCCAGAACAAAAGAACGGTGTTTCCTACACATACGGACTATATGTAGCCCAAACCTTCTTCTGAAACTGATAGAATGCACTGGTCCTCTAATATCCAATGCTTGTCAGTTAAGATGAGAAACGTGTGAGCTTCGTGAAAGATGTAGTTCGTTTGAGCAGAAAAGTGACTGCCCTTACCAGAAACGAAGTCTTGCTTGTAGGGAGACTCAGAGCCTGGGATTTAACTCCTTTTCTGAAGTGAAACACACAGCATAGTTTTCATCCATGGATCACACTCTGCTTTAGAACGAGAAGCAAGCTCTTGCTTTCTAGAGACTCTAAGACAGCAGGAAATGTGAGTGTGCTGTGAACAAAAGAACGGTGTTTCCTACACATACAGACCATATCTAGTCCAAATCTGCTTCTTAAACTGATACAAAGCACTGGTCCTCTAACATCCAAGGCTTGTCTGTTAAGATGAGAAACGTGTGAGCTTCGTGAATGATATAGTTCCTTTGAAGTGAAAAGTGACTGCCCTTACCCGAAAAGAAGTCTTGCTTCTAGGAAGACACATAGCCTTGGATTTAAGTCCATTTCTGAAGGGAAACACACAGCATAGTCCTCATCCATGGATCACGCTCTGCTTTAGAGCAAGAAGCACACTCTTGCTTTCTAGATTCTCTAATACAGCAGGAAATCTGAGTGTGCCCAGAACAAAAGAACGGTGTTTCCTACACATACGGACCATATGTAGTCCAAATCTGCTTCTGAAACTGATACAAAGCACTGAACCTCTAACATCCAATGCTTGTCAGTTAAGATGGGAAACGTGTGAGCTTCATGAACGATGTAGTTCGTTTGAGCAGAAAAGTGACTGCCCTTCCCTGAATTGAAGTCTTGCTTGTAGGAAGACTCAGAGCCTGGGATTTAACTCCATTTCTGAAGTAAAACACACAGCAGTGTAATCATCCATTGATCACACTCTTCTTTAGAACAAGAAGCACGCTCTTGCTTTCTAGAGTCTCTAAGAATGTAGGAAACGTGATTTTGCTGAGAACAAAAGAACGGTGTTTCCTACACATATGGATATTATATAGTCCAACTCTGCTTCTGAAACTGATACAAAGCACTGGTCCTCTAACATCCAATGCTTATCTGCTAAGATGAGAAACGTGTGAGCTTCATGAACGATGTAGTTCGTTTGAGCAAAAAAGTGACTGCCCTTACCTGAATTGAAGTTTTGCTTGTAGGAAGACTCAGAGCCTGGGATTTAACTCCATTTCTGAAGGGAAACACACAGCAGTGTTCTCATCCATTGATGACACTCTGCTTTAGAACAAGAAGCACGCTCTTGCTTTCTAGAGTCTCTAAGACAGCAGGAAACGTGAGTGTGCTGAGAACAAAAGAATGGTGTTTCCTACACATACAGACCATATCTAGTCCAACTCTGCTTCTGAAACTGATACAAAGCACTGACCCACTTACATCCAATGCTTGTCAGTTAAGATGGGAAACGTGTGAGCTTCATGAACGATGTAGTTCCTTTGAGCAGAAAAATGACAGCCCTTACCTGAATTGAAGTCTTGCTTGTAGGAAGACTCAGAGACTGGGATTTAACTCCATTTCTGAAGTAAAACACACAGCAGTGTAATCATCCATTGATCACACTCTGCTTTAGAAGAAGAAGCACACTCTTGCTTTCTAGAGTCCCTAATAGAGCAGGAAACGTGATTTTGCTGAGAACAAAAGAAGGGTGTTTCCTACACATACGGACATTATATAGTCCAACTCTGCTTCTGAAACTGATACAAAGCACTGGTCCTCTAACATCCAATGCTTGTCTGTTAAGGTGAGAAACGTGTGAGCTTCGTGAACGATGTAGTTCGTTTGAGCTGAAAAGTGACTGCCCTTACCTGAACCGAAGTCTTCCTTGTAGGAAGACTCAGAGCCTGGGATTTAACTCCTTTTCTGAAGTGAAACACACAGCATAGTTTTCATCCATGGATCACACTCTGCTTTAGAACGAGAAGCAAGCTCTTGCTTTCTAGAGACTCTAAGACAGCAGGAAATGTTAGTGTGCTGTGAACAAAAGAACGGTGTTTCCTACACATACAGACCATATCTAGTCCAAATCTGCTTCTTAAACTGATACAAAGCACTGGTCCTCTAACATCCAAGGCTTGTCTGTTAAGATGAGAAACGTGTGAGCTTCGTGAATGATATAGTTCCTTTGAAGTGAAAAGTGACTGCCCTTACCCGAAAAGAAGTCTTGCTTGTAGGAAGACTCAGAGCCTGGGATTTAACTCCTTTTCTGAAGTGAAACACACAGCATAGTTTTCATCCATGGATCACACTCTGCTTTAGAACGAGAAGCAAGCTCTTGCTTTCTAGAGACTCTAAGACAGCAGGAAATGTGAGTGTGCTGTGAACAAAAGAACGGTGTTTCCTACACATACAGACCATATCTAGTCCAAATCTGCTTCTTAAACTGATACAAAGCACTGGTCCTCTAACATCCAAGGCTTGTCTGTTAAGATGAGAAACGTGTGAGCTTCGTGAATGATATAGTTCCTTTGAAGTGAAAAGTGACTGCCCTTACCCGAAAAGAAGTCTTGCTTGTAGGAAGACACATAGCCTGGGATTTAAGTCCATTTCTGAAGGGAAACACACAGCATAGTTCTCATCCATGGATCACGCTCTGCTTTAGAGCGAGAAGCACGCTCTTGCTTTCTAGAGTCTCTAAGACAGCAGGAAACCTGAGTGTGCTGAGAACAAAAGAACGGTGTTTCCTACACTTATGGACCATATCTAGTCCAACTCTGCTTCTGAAACTGATAGAAAGCACTGGTCCTCTAACATAAAATGCTTGTCATTTAAGATGAGAAACGTGTGAGCTTCTGGAACGATGTAGTTCGTTTGAGCAGAAAAGTGACTGGCCTTACCTGAAACGAAGTCTTGCTTGGAGGAAGACTCAGAGCCTGGGATTTAACTCCATTTCTGAAGTGAAACACACAGCGTAGTTCTCATCCATGGATCACACTCTGCTTTAGAGCAAGAATCACACTCTTGCTTTCTAGAGTCTCTAATACAGCAGGAAATCTGAGTGTGCCCAGAACAAAAGAACGGTGTTTCCTACACATACGGACCATATGTTGTCCAAATCTGCTTCTGAAACTGATACAAAGCACTGACCCTCTAACATCCAATGCTTGTCAGTTAAGATGGGAAACGTGTGAGCTTCATGAACGATGTAGTTCGTTTGAGCAGAAAAGTGACTGCCCTTCCCTGAATTGAAGTCTTGCTTGTAGGAAGACTCAGAGCCTGGGATTTAACTCCATTTCTGAAGTAAAACACACAGCAGTGTAATCATCCATTGATCACACTCTTCTTTAGAACAAGAAGCACGCTCTTGCTTTCTAGAGTCTCTAAGAAAGCAGGAAACGTGATTTTGCTGAGAACACAAGAACGGTGTTTCCTACACATATGGATATTATATAGTCCAACTCTGCTTCTGAAACTGATACAAAGCACTGGTCCTCTAACATCCAATGCTTGTCTGCTAAGGTGAGAAACGTGTGAGCTTCGTGAACGATGTAGGTCGTTTGAGCTGAAAAGTGACTGCCCTTACCTGAACCGAAGTCTTCCTTGTAGGAAGACTCAGAGCCTGGGATTTAACTCCTTTTCTGAAGTGAAACACACAGCATAGTTTTCATCCATGGATCACACTCTGCTTTAGAACGAGAAGCAAGCTCTTGCTTTCTAGAGACTCTAAGACAGCAGGAAATGTGAGTGTGCTGTGAACAAAAGAACGGTGTTTCCTACACATACAGACCATATCTAGTCCAAATCTGCTTCTTAAACTGATACAAAGCACTGGTCCTCTAACATCCAAGGCTTGTCTGTTAAGATGAGAAACGTGTGAGCTTCGTGAATGATATAGTTCCTTTGAAGTGAAAAGTGACTGCCCTTACCCGAAAAGAAGTCTTGCTTGTAGGAAGACTCAGAGCCTGGGATTTAACTCCTTTTCTGAAGTGAAACACACAGCATAGTTTTCATCCATGGATCACACTCTGCTTTAGAACGAGAAGCAAGCTCTTGCTTTCTAGAGACTCTAAGACAGCAGGAAATGTGAGTGTGCTGTGAACAAAAGAACGGTGTTTCCTACACATACAGACCATATCTAGTCCAAATCTGCTTCTTAAACTGATACAAAGCACTGGTCCTCTAACATCCAAGGCTTGTCTGTTAAGATGAGAAACGTGTGAGCTTCGTGAATGATATAGTTCCTTTGAAGTGAAAAGTGACTGCCCTTACCCGAAAAGAAGTCTTGCTTGTAGGAAGACACATAGCCTGGGATTTAAGTCCATTTCTGAAGGGAAACACACAGCATAGTTCTCATCCATGGATCACGCTCTGCTTTAGAGCGAGAAGCACGCTCTTGCTTTCTAGAGTCTCTAAGACAGCAGGAAACCTGAGTGTGCTGAGAACAAAAGAACGGTGTTTCCTACACTTATGGACCATATCTAGTCCAACTCTGCTTCTGAAACTGATAGAAAGCACTGGTCCTCTAACATAAAATGCTTGTCATTTAAGATGAGAAACGTGTGAGCTTCTGGAACGATGTAGTTCGTTTGAGCAGAAAAGTGACTGGCCTTACCTGAAACGAAGTCTTGCTTGGAGGAAGACTCAGAGCCTGGGATTTAACTCCATTTCTGAAGTGAAACACACAGCGTAGTTCTCATCCATGGATCACACTCTGCTTTAGAGCAAGAAGCACACTCTTGCTTTCTAGAGTCTCTAATACAGCAGGAAATCTGAGTGTGCCCAGAACAAAAGAACGGTGTTTCCTACACATACGGACCATATGTTGTCCAAATCTGCTTCTGAAACTGATACAAAGCACTGACCCTCTAACATCCAATGCTTGTCAGTTAAGATGGGAAACGTGTGAGCTTCATGAACGATGTAGTTCGTTTGAGCAGAAAAGTGACTGCCCTTCCCTGAATTGAAGTCTTGCTTGTAGGAAGACTCAGAGCCTGGGATTTAACTCCATTTCTGAAGTAAAACACACAGCAGTGTAATCATCCATTGATCACACTCTTCTTTAGAACAAGAAGCACGCTCTTGCTTTCTAGAGTCTCTAAGAAAGCAGGAAACGTGATTTTGCTGAGAACACAAGAACGGTGTTTCCTACACATATGGATATTATATAGTCCAACTCTGCTTCTGAAACTGATACAAAGCACTGGTCCTCTAACTTCCAATGCTTGTCTGCTAAGATGAGAAACGTGTGAGCTTCATGAACGATGTAGTTCGTTTGAGCAAAAAAGTGACTGCCCTTACCTGAATTGAAGTTTTGCTTGTAGGAAGACTCAGAGCCTGGGATTTAACTCCATTTCTGAAGGGAAACACACAGCAGTGTTCTCATCCATTGATGACACTCTGCTTTAGAACAAGAAGCACGCTCTTGCTTTCTAGAGTCTCTAACACAGCAGGAAACGTGAGTGTGCTGAGACCAAAAGAACGGTGTTTCCTACACATACAGACCATATCTAGTCCAACTCTGCTTCTGAAACTGATACAAAGCACTGACCCACTAACATCCAATGCTTGTCAGTTAAGATGGGAAACGTGTGAGCTTCATGAACGATGTAGTTCCTTTGAGCAGAAAAATGACAGCCCTTACCTGAATTGAAGTCTTGCTTGTAGGAAGACTCAGAGCCTGGGATTTAACTCCATTTCTGAAGTAAAACACACAGCATAGTTCTCATCCATGGATCACACTCTGCTTTAGAACGAGAAGCAAGCTCTTGCTTTCTAGAGACTCTAAGACAGCAGGAAATGTGAGTGTGCTGTGAACAAAAGAACGGTGTTTCCTACACATACTTACCATATCTAGTCCAAATCTGCTTCTTAAACTGATACAAAGCACTGGTCCTCTAACATCCAAGGCTTGTCTGTTAAGATGAGAAACGTGTGAGATTCGAGAATGATATAGTTCCTTTGAAGTGAAAAGTGACTGCCCTTACCCGAAAAGAAGTCTTACTTGTAGGAAGACTCAGAGCCTGGGATTTAACTCCTTTTCTGAAGTGAAACACACAGCATAGTTTTCATCCATGGATCACACTCTGCTTTAGAACGAGAAGCAAGCTCTTGCTTTCTAGAGACTCTAAGACAGCAGGAAATGTGAGTGTGCTGTGAACAAAAGAACGGTGTTTCCTACACATACAGACCATATCTAGTCCAAATCTGCTTCTTAAACTGATACAAAGCACTGGTCCTCTAACATCCAAGGCTTGTCTGTTAAGATGAGAAACGTGTGAGCTTCGTGAATGATATAGTTCCTTTGAAGTGAAAAGTGACTGCCCTTACCCGAAAAGAAGTCTTGCTTGTAGGAAGACACATAGCCTGGGATTTAAGTCCATTTCTGAAGGGAAACACACAGCATAGTTCTCATCCATGGATCACGCTCTGCTTTAGAGCGAGAAGCACGCTCTTGCTTTCTAGAGTCTCTAAGACAGCAGGAAACCTGAGTGTGCTGAGAACAAAAGAACGGTGTTTCCTACACTTATGGACCATATCTAGTCCAACTCTGCTTCTGAAACTGATAGAAAGCACTGGTCCTCTAACATAAAATGCTTGTCATTTAAGATGAGAAACGTGTGAGCTTCTGGAACGATGTAGTTCGTTTGAGCAGAAAAGTGACTGGCCTTACCTGAAACGAAGTCTTGCTTGGAGGAAGACTCAGAGCCTGGGATTTAACTCCATTTCTGAAGTGAAACACACAGCGTAGTTCTCATCCATGGATCACACTCTGCTTTAGAGCAAGAAGCACACTCTTGCTTTCTAGAGTCTCTAATACAGCAGGAAATCTGAGTGTGCCCAGAAGAAAAGAACGGTGTTTCCTACACATACGGACCATATGTTGTCCAAATCTGCTTCTGAAACTGATACAAAGCACTGACCCTCTAACATCCAATGCTTGTCAGTTAAGATGGGAAACGTGTGAGCTTCATGAACGATGTAGTTCGTTTGAGCAGAAAAGTGACTGCCCTTCCCTGAATTGAAGTCTTGCTTGTAGGAAGACTCAGAGCCTGGGATTTAACTCCATTTCTGAAGTAAAACACACAGCAGTGTAATCATCCATTGATCACACTCTTCTTTAGAACAAGAAGCACGCTCTTGCTTTCTAGAGTCTCTAAGAAAGCAGGAAACGTGATTTTGCTGAGAACACAAGAACGGTGTTTCCTACACATATGGATATTATATAGTCCAACTCTGCTTCTGAAACTGATACAAAGCACTGGTCCTCTAACTTCCAATGCTTGTCTGCTAAGATGAGAAACGTGTGAGCTTCATGAACGATGTAGTTCGTTTGAGCAAAAAAGTGACTGCCCTTACCTGAATTGAAGTTTTGCTTGTAGGAAGACTCAGAGCCTGGGATTTAACTCCATTTCTGAAGGGAAACACACAGCAGTGTTCTCATCCATTGATGACACTCTGCTTTAGAACAAGAAGCACGCTCTTGCTTTCTAGAGTCTCTAACACAGCAGGAAACGTGAGTGTGCTGAGAACAAAAGAACGGTGTTTCCTACACATACAGACCATATCTAGTCCAACTCTGCTTCTGAAACTGATACAAAGCACTGACCCACTAACATCCAATGCTTGTCAGTTAAGATGGGAAACGTGTGAGCTTCATGAACGATGTAGTTCCTTTGAGCAGAAAAATGACAGCCCTTACCTGAATTGAAGTCTTGCTTGTAGGAAGACTCAGAGCCTGGGATTTAACTCCATTTCTGAAGTAAAACACACAGCAGTGTAATCATCCATTGATCACACTCTGCTTTAGAACAAGAAGCACACTCTTGCTTTCTAGAGTCCCTAATAGAGCAGGAAACGTGATTTTGCTGAGAACAAAAGAAGGGTGTTTCCTACACATACGGACATTATATAGTCCAACTCTGCTTCTGAAACTGATACAAAGCACTGGTCCTCTAACATCCAATGCTTGTCTGTTAAGGTGAGAAACGTGTGAGCTTCGTGAACGATGTAGTTCGTTTGAGCTGAAAAGTGACTGCCCTTACCTGAAACGAAGTCTTCCTTGTAGGAAGACTCAGAGCCTGGGATTTAACTCCATTTCTGAAGGCAAACACACAGCATAGTTCTCATCCATGGATCACACTGTGCTTTAGAACGAGAAGCAAGCTCTTGCTTTCTAGAGACTCTAAGACAGCAGGAAATGTGAGTGTGCTGTGAACAAAAGAACGGTGTTTCCTACACATACAGACCATATCTAGTCCAAATCTGCTTCTTAAACTGATACAAAGCACTGGTCCTCTAACATCCAAGGCTTGTCTGTTAAGATGAGAAACGTGTGAGATTCGAGAATGATATAGTACCTTTGAAGTGAAAAGTGACTGCCCTTACCCGAAAAGAAGTCTTACTTGTAGGAAGACTCAGAGCCTGGGATTTAACTCCTTTTCTGAAGTGAAACACACAGCATAGTTTTCATCCATGGATCACACTCTGCTTTAGAACGAGAAGCAAGCTCTTGCTTTCTAGAGACTCTAAGACAGCAGGAAATGTGAGTGTGCTGTGAACAAAAGAACGGTGTTTCCTACACATACAGACCATATCTAGTCCAAATCTGCTTCTTAAACTGATACAAAGCACTGGTCCTCTAACATCCAAGGCTTGTCTGTTAAGATGAGAAACGTGTGAGCTTCGTGAATGATATAGTTCCTTTGAAGTGAAAAGTGACTGCCCTTACCCGAAAAGAAGTCTTGCTTGTAGGAAGACACATAGCCTGGAATTTAAGTCCATTTCTGAAGGGAAACACACAGCATAGTTCTCATCCATGGATCACGCTCTGCTTTAGAGCGAGAAGCACGCTCTTGCTTTCTAGAGTCTCTAAGACAGCAGGAAACCTGAGTGTGCTGAGAACAAAAGAACGGTGTTTCCTACACTTATGGACCATATCTAGTCCAACTCTGCTTCTGAAACTGATAGAAAGCACTGGTCCTCTAACATAAAATGCTTGTCATTTAAGATGAGAAACGTGTGAGCTTCTGGAACGATGTAGTTCGTTTGAGCAGAAAAGTGACTGGCCTTACCTGAAACGAAGTCTTGCTTGGAGGAAGACTCAGAGCCTGGGATTTAACTCCATTTCTGAAGTGAAACACACAGCGTAGTTCTCATCCATGGATCACACTCTGCTTTAGAGCAAGAAGCACACTCTTGCTTTCTAGAGTCTCTAATACAGCAGGAAATCTGAGTGTGCCCAGAAGAAAAGAACGGTGTTTCCTACACATACGGACCATATGTTGTCCAAATCTGCTTCTGAAACTGATACAAAGCACTGACCCTCTAACATCCAATGCTTGTCAGTTAAGATGGGAAACGTGTGAGCTTCATGAACGATGTAGTTCGTTTGAGCAGAAAAGTGACTGCCCTTCCCTGAATTGAAGTCTTGCTTGTAGGAAGACTCAGAGCCTGGGATTTAACTCCATTTCTGAAGTAAAACACACAGCAGTGTAATCATCCATTGATCACACTCTTCTTTAGAACAAGAAGCACGCTCTTGCTTTCTAGAGTCTCTAAGAAAGCAGGAAACGTGATTTTGCTGAGAACACAAGAACGGTGTTTCCTACACATATGGATATTATATAGTCCAACTCTGCTTCTGAAACTGATACAAAGCACTGGTCCTCTAACTTCCAATGCTTGTCTGCTAAGATGAGAAACGTGTGAGCTTCATGAACGATGTAGTTCGTTTGAGCAAAAAAGTGACTGCCCTTACCTGAATTGAAGTTTTGCTTGTAGGAAGACTCAGAGCCTGGGATTTAACTCCATTTCTGAAGGGAAACACACAGCAGTGTTCTCATCCATTGATGACACTCTGCTTTAGAACAAGAAGCACGCTCTTGCTTTCTAGAGTCTCTAACACAGCAGGAAACGTGAGTGTGCTGAGAACAAAAGAACGGTGTTTCCTACACATACAGACCATATCTAGTCCAACTCTGCTTCTGAAACTGATACAAAGCACTGACCCACTAACATCCAATGCTTGTCAGTTAAGATGGGAAACGTGTGAGCTTCATGAACGATGTAGTTCCTTTGAGCAGAAAAATGACAGCCCTTACCTGAATTGAAGTCTTGCTTGTAGGAAGACTCAGAGCCTGGGATTTAACTCCATTTCTGAAGTAAAACACACAGCAGTGTAATCATCCATTGATCACACTCTGCTTTAGAACAAGAAGCACACTCTTGCTTTCTAGAGTCCCTAATAGAGCAGGAAACGTGATTTTGCTGAGAACAAAAGAAGGGTGTTTCCTACACATACGGACATTATATAGTCCAACTCTGCTTCTGAAACTGATACAAAGCACTGGTCCTCTAACATCCAATGCTTGTCTGTTAAGGTGAGAAACGTGTGAGCTTCGTGAACGATGTAGTTCGTTTGAGCTGAAAAGTTACTGCCCTTACCTGAAACGAAGTCTTCCTTGTAGGAAGACTCAGAGCCTGGGATTTAACTCCATTTCTGAAGGCAAACACACAGCATAGTTCTCATCCATGGATCACACTGTGCTTTAGAACGAGAAGCAAGCTCTTGCTTTCTAGAGACTCTAAGACAGCAGGAAATGTGAGTGTTCTGTGAACAAAAGAACGGTGTTTCCTACACATACAGACCATATCTAGTCCAAATCTGCTTCTTAAACTGATACAAAGCACTGGTCCTCTAACATCCAAGGCTTGTCTGTTAAGATGAGAAACGTGTGAGCTTCGTGAATGATATAGTTCCTTTGAAGTGAAAAGTGACTGCCCTTACCCGAAAAGAAGTCTTGCTTGTAGGAAGACACATAGCCTGGGATTTAAGTCCATTTCTGAAGGGAAACACACAGCATAGTTCTCATCCATGGATCACGCTCTGCTTTAGAGCGAGAAGCACGCTCTTGCTTTCTAGAGTCTCTAAGACAGCAGGAAACCTGAGTGTGCTGAGAACAAAAGAACGGTGTTTCCTACACTTATGGACCATATCTAGTCCAACTCTGCTTCTGAAACTGATAGAAAGCACTGGTCCTCTAACATAAAATGCTTGTCATTTAAGATGAGAAACGTGTGAGCTTCTGGAACGATGTAGTTCGTTTGAGCAGAAAAGTGACTGGCCTTACCTGAAACGAAGTCTTGCTTGGAGGAAGACTCAGAGCCTGGGATTTAACTCCATTTCTGAAGTGAAACACACAGCGTAGTTCTCATCCATGGATCACACTCTGCTTTAGAGCAAGAAGCACACTCTTGCTTTCTAGAGTCTCTAATACAGCAGGAAATCTGAGTGTGCCCAGAACAAAAGAACGGTGTTTCCTACACATACGGACCATATGTTGTCCAAATCTGCTTCTGAAACTGATACAAAGCACTGACCCTCTAACATCCAATGCTTGTCAGTTAAGATGGGAAACGTGTGAGCTTCATGAACGATGTAGTTCGTTTGAGCAGAAAAGTGACTGCCCTTCCCTGAATTGAAGTCTTGCTTGTAGGAAGACTCAGAGCCTGGGATTTAACTCCATTTCTGAAGTAAAACACACAGCAGTGTAATCATCCATTGATCACACTCTTCTTTAGAACAAGAAGCACGCTCTTGCTTTCTAGAGTCTCTAAGAAAGCAGGAAACGTGATTTTGCTGAGAACACAAGAACGGTGTTTCCTACACATATGGATATTATATAGTCCAACTCTGCTTCTGAAACTGATACAAAGCACTGGTCCTCTAACTTCCAATGCTTGTCTGCTAAGATGAGAAACGTGTGAGCTTCATGAACGATGTAGTTCGTTTGAGCAAAAAAGTGACTGCCCTTACCTGAATTGAAGTTTTGCTTGTAGGAAGACTCAGAGCCTGGGATTTAACTCCATTTCTGAAGGGAAACACACAGCAGTGTTCTCATCCATTGATGACACTCTGCTTTAGAACAAGAAGCACGCTCTTGCTTTCTAGAGTCTCTAACACAGCAGGAAACGTGAGTGTGCTGAGAACAAAAGAACGGTGTTTCCTACACATACAGACCATATCTAGTCCAACTCTGCTTCTGAAACTGATACAAAGCACTGACCCACTAACATCCAATGCTTGTCAGTTAAGATGGGAAACGTGTGAGCTTCATGAACGATGTAGTTCCTTTGAGCAGAAAAATGACAGCCCTTACCTGAATTGAAGTCTTGCTTGTAGGAAGACTCAGAGCCTGGGATTTAACTCCATTTCTGAAGTAAAACACACAGCAGTGTAATCATCCATTGATCACACTCTGCTTTAGAACAAGAAGCACACTCTTGCTTTCTAGAGTCCCTAATAGAGCAGGAAACGTGATTTTGCTGAGAACAAAAGAAGGGTGTTTCCTACACATACGGACATTATATAGTCCAACTCTGCTTCTGAAACTGATACAAAGCACTGGTCCTCTAACATCCAATGCTTGTCTGTTAAGGTGAGAAACGTGTGAGCTTCGTGAACGATGTAGTTCGTTTGAGCTGAAAAGTTACTGCCCTTACCTGAAACGAAGTCTTCCTTGTAGGAAGACTCAGAGCCTGGGATTTAACTCCATTTCTGAAGGCAAACACACAGCATAGTTCTCATCCATGGATCACACTGTGCTTTAGAACGAGAAGCAAGCTCTTGCTTTCTAGAGACTCTAAGACAGCAGGAAATGTGAGTGTTCTGTGAACAAAAGAACGGTGTTTCCTACACATACAGACCATATCTAGTCCAAATCTGCTTCTTAAACTGATACAAAGCACTGGTCCTCTAACATCCAAGGCTTGTCTGTTAAGATGAGAAACGTGTGAGCTTCGTGAATGATATAGTTCCTTTGAAGTGAAAAGTGACTGCCCTTACCCGAAAAGAAGTCTTGCTTGTAGGAAGACACATAGCCTGGGATTTAAGTCCATTTCTGAAGGGAAACACACAGCATAGTTCTCATCCATGGATCACGCTCTGCTTTAGAGCGAGAAGCACGCTCTTGCTTTCTAGAGTCTCTAAGACAGCAGGAAACCTGAGTGTGCTGAGAACAAAAGAACGGTGTTTCCTACACTTATGGACCATATCTAGTCCAACTCTGCTTCTGAAACTGATAGAAAGCACTGGTCCTCTAACATAAAATGCTTGTCATTTAAGATGAGAAACGTGTGAGCTTCTGGAACGATGTAGTTCGTTTGAGCAGAAAAGTGACTGGCCTTACCTGAAACGAAGTCTTGCTTGGAGGAAGACTCAGAGCCTGGGATTTAACTCCATTTCTGAAGTGAAACACACAGCGTAGTTCTCATCCATGGATCACACTCTGCTTTAGAGCAAGAAGCACACTCTTGCTTTCTAGAGTCTCTAATACAGCAGGAAATCTGAGTGTGCCCAGAACAAAAGAACGGTGTTTCCTACACATACGGACCATATGTTGTCCAAATCTGCTTCTGAAACTGATACAAAGCACTGACCCTCTAACATCCAATGCTTGTCAGTTAAGATGGGAAACGTGTGAGCTTCATGAACGATGTAGTTCGTTTGAGCAGAAAAGTGACTGCCCTTCCCTGAATTGAAGTCTTGCTTGTAGGAAGACTCAGAGCCTGGGATTTAACTCCATTTCTGAAGTAAAACACACAGCAGTGTAATCATCCATTGATCACACTCTTCTTTAGAACAAGAAGCACGCTCTTGCTTTCTAGAGTCTCTAAGAAAGCAGGAAACGTGATTTTGCTGAGAACACAAGAACGGTGTTTCCTACACATATGGATATTATATAGTCCAACTCTGCTTCTGAAACTGATACAAAGCACTGGTCCTCTAACATCCAATGCTTGTCTGCTAAGGTGAGAAACGTGTGAGCTTCATGAACGATGTAGTTCGTTTGAGCAAAAAAGTGACTGCCCTTACCTGAATTGAAGTTTTGCTTGTAGGAAGACTCAGAGCCTGGGATTTAACTCCATTTCTGAAGGGAAACACACAGCAGTGTTCTCATCCATTGATGACACTCTGCTTTAGAACAAGAAGCACGCTCTTGCTTTCTAGAGTCTCTAACACAGCAGGAAACGTGAGTGTGCTGAGAACAAAAGAACGGTGTTTCCTACACATACAGACCATATCTAGTCCAACTCTGCTTCTGAAACTGATACAAAGCACTGACCCACTAACATCCAATGCTTGTCAGTTAAGATGGGAAACGTGTGAGCTTCATGAACGATGTAGTTCCTTTGAGCAGAAAAATGACAGCCCTTACCTGAATTGAAGTCTTGCTTGTAGGAAGACTCAGAGCCTGGGATTTAACTCCATTTCTGAAGTAAAACACACAGCAGTGTAATCATCCATTGATCACACTCTGCTTTAGAACAAGAAGCACACTCTTGCTTTCTAGAGTCCCTAATAGAGCAGGAAACGTGATTTTGCTGAGAACAAAAGAAGGGTGTTTCCTACACATACGGACATTATATAGTCCAACTCTGCTTCTGAAACTGATACAAAGCACTGGTCCTCTAACATCCAATGCTTGTCTGTTAAGGTGAGAAACGTGTGAGCTTCGTGAACGATGTAGTTCGTTTGAGCTGAAAAGTGACTGCCCTTACCTGAACCGAAGTCTTCCTTGTAGGAAGACACAGAGCCTGGGATTTAACTCCTTTTCTGAAGTGAAACACACAGCATAGTTTTCATCCATGGATCACACTCTGCTTTAGAACGAGAAGCAAGCTCTTGCTTTCTAGAGACTCTAAGACAGCAGGAAATGTGAGTGTGCTGTGAACAAAAGAACGGTGTTTCCTACACATACAGACCATATCTAGTCCAAATCTGCTTCTTAAACTGATACAAAGCACTGGTCCTCTAACATCCAAGGCTTGTCTGTTAAGATGAGAAACGTGTGAGATTCGAGAATGATATAGTTCCTTTGAAGTGAAAAGTGACTGCCCTTACCCGAAAAGAAGTCTTGCTTGTAGGAAGACTCAGAGCCTGGGATTTAACTCCTTTTCTGAAGTGAAACACACAGCATAGTTTTCATCCATGGATCACACTCTGCTTTAGAACGAGAAGCAAGCTCTTGCTTTCTAGAGACTCTAAGACAGCAGGAAATGTGAGTGTGCTGTGAACAAAAGAACGGTGTTTCCTACACATACAGACCATATCTAGTCCAAATCTGCTTCTTAAACTGATACAAAGCACTGGTCCTCTAACATCCAAGGCTTGTCTGTTAAGATGAGAAACGTGTGAGCTTCGTGAATGATATAGTTCCTTTGAAGTGAAAAGTGACTGCCCTTACCCGAAAAGAAGTCTTGCTTGTAGGAAGACACATAGCCTGGGATTTAAGTCCATTTCTGAAGGGAAACACACAGCATAGTTCTCATCCATGGATCACGCTCTGCTTTAGAGCGAGAAGCACGCTCTTGCTTTCTAGAGTCTCTAAGACAGCAGGAAACCTGAGTGTGCTGAGAACAAAAGAACGGTGTTTCCTACACTTATGGACCATATCTAGTCCAACTCTGCTTCTGAAACTGATAGAAAGCACTGGTCCTCTAACATAAAATGCTTGTCATTTAAGATGAGAAACGTGTGAGCTTCTGGAACGATGTAGTTCGTTTGAGCAGAAAAGTGACTGGCCTTACCTGAAACGAAGTCTTGCTTGGAGGAAGACTCAGAGCCTGGGATTTAACTCCATTTCTGAAGTGAAACACACAGCGTAGTTCTCATCCATGGATCACACTCTGCTTTAGAGCAAGAAGCACACTCTTGCTTTCTAGAGTCTCTAATACAGCAGGAAATCTGAGTGTGCCCAGAAGAAAAGAACGGTGTTTCCTACACATACGGACCATATGTTGTCCAAATCTGCTTCTGAAACTGATACAAAGCACTGACCCTCTAACATCCAATGCTTGTCAGTTAAGATGGGAAACGTGTGAGCTTCATGAACGATGTAGTTCGTTTGAGCAGAAAAGTGACTGCCCTTCCCTGAATTGAAGTCTTGCTTGTAGGAAGACTCAGAGCCTGGGATTTAACTCCATTTCTGAAGTAAAACACACAGCAGTGTAATCATCCATTGATCACACTCTTCTTTAGAACAAGAAGCACGCTCTTGCTTTCTAGAGTCTCTAAGAAAGCAGGAAACGTGATTTTGCTGAGAACACAAGAACGGTGTTTCCTACACATATGGATATTATATAGTCCAACTCTGCTTCTGAAACTGATACAAAGCACTGGTCCTCTAACTTCCAATGCTTGTCTGCTAAGATGAGAAACGTGTGAGCTTCATGAACGATGTAGTTCGTTTGAGCAAAAAAGTGACTGCCCTTACCTGAATTGAAGTTTTGCTTGTAGGAAGACTCAGAGCCTGGGATTTAACTCCATTTCTGAAGGGAAACACACAGCAGTGTTCTCATCCATTGATGACACTCTGCTTTAGAACAAGAAGCACGCTCTTGCTTTCTAGAGTCTCTAACACAGCAGGAAACGTGAGTGTGCTGAGAACAAAAGAACGGTGTTTCCTACACATACAGACCATATCTAGTCCAACTCTGCTTCTGAAACTGATACAAAGCACTGACCCACTAACATCCAATGCTTGTCAGTTAAGATGGGAAACGTGTGAGCTTCATGAACGATGTAGTTCCTTTGAGCAGAAAAATGACAGCCCTTACCTGAATTGAAGTCTTGCTTGTAGGAAGACTCAGAGCCTGGGATTTAACTCCATTTCTGAAGTAAAACACACAGCATAGTTCTCATCCATGGATCACACTCTGCTTTAGAACGAGAAGCAAGCTCTTGCTTTCTAGAGACTCTAAGACAGCAGGAAATGTGAGTGTGCTGTGAACAAAAGAACGGTGTTTCCTACACATACAGACCATATCTAGTCCAAATCTGCTTCTTAAACTGATACAAAGCACTGGTCCTCTAACATCCAAGGCTTGTCTGTTAAGATGAGAAACGTGTGAGATTCGAGAATGATATAGTTCCTTTGAAGTGAAAAGTGACTGCCCTTACCCGAAAAGAAGTCTTACTTGTAGGAAGACTCAGAGCCTGGGATTTAACTCCTTTTCTGAAGTGAAACACACAGCATAGTTTTCATCCATGGATCACACTCTGCTTTAGAACGAGAAGCAAGCTCTTGCTTTCTAGAGACTCTAAGACAGCAGGAAATGTGAGTGTGCTGTGAACAAAAGAACGGTGTTTCCTACACATACAGACCATATCTAGTCCAAATCTGCTTCTTAAACTGATACAAAGCACTGGTCCTCTAACATCCAAGGCTTGTCTGTTAAGATGAGAAACGTGTGAGCTTCGTGAATGATATAGTTCCTTTGAAGTGAAAAGTGACTGCCCTTACCCGAAAAGAAGTCTTGCTTGTAGGAAGACACATAGCCTGGGATTTAAGTCCATTTCTGAAGGGAAACACACAGCATAGTTCTCATCCATGGATCACGCTCTGCTTTAGAGCGAGAAGCACGCTCTTGCTTTCTAGAGTCTCTAAGACAGCAGGAAACCTGAGTGTGCTGAGAACAAAAGAACGGTGTTTCCTACACTTATGGACCATATCTAGTCCAACTCTGCTTCTGAAACTGATAGAAAGCACTGGTCCTCTAACATAAAATGCTTGTCATTTAAGATGAGAAACGTGTGAGCTTCTGGAACGATGTAGTTCGTTTGAGCAGAAAAGTGACTGGCCTTACCTGAAACGAAGTCTTGCTTGGAGGAAGACTCAGAGCCTGGGATTTAACTCCATTTCTGAAGTGAAACACACAGCGTAGTTCTCATCCATGGATCACACTCTGCTTTAGAGCAAGAAGCACACTCTTGCTTTCTAGAGTCTCTAATACAGCAGGAAATCTGAGTGTGCCCAGAAGAAAAGAACGGTGTTTCCTACACATACGGACCATATGTTGTCCAAATCTGCTTCTGAAACTGATACAAAGCACTGACCCTCTAACATCCAATGCTTGTCAGTTAAGATGGGAAACGTGTGAGCTTCATGAACGATGTAGTTCGTTTGAGCAGAAAAGTGACTGCCCTTCCCTGAATTGAAGTCTTGCTTGTAGGAAGACTCAGAGCCTGGGATTTAACTCCATTTCTGAAGTAAAACACACAGCAGTGTAATCATCCATTGATCACACTCTTCTTTAGAACAAGAAGCACGCTCTTGCTTTCTAGAGTCTCTAAGAAAGCAGGAAACGTGATTTTGCTGAGAACACAAGAACGGTGTTTCCTACACATATGGATATTATATAGTCCAACTCTGCTTCTGAAACTGATACAAAGCACTGGTCCTCTAACTTCCAATGCTTGTCTGCTAAGATGAGAAACGTGTGAGCTTCATGAACGATGTAGTTCGTTTGAGCAAAAAAGTGACTGCCCTTACCTGAATTGAAGTTTTGCTTGTAGGAAGACTCAGAGCCTGGGATTTAACTCCATTTCTGAAGGGAAACACACAGCAGTGTTCTCATCCATTGATGACACTCTGCTTTAGAACAAGAAGCACGCTCTTGCTTTCTAGAGTCTCTAACACAGCAGGAAACGTGAGTGTGCTGAGAACAAAAGAACGGTGTTTCCTACACATACAGACCATATCTAGTCCAACTCTGCTTCTGAAACTGATACAAAGCACTGACCCACTAACATCCAATGCTTGTCAGTTAAGATGGGAAACGTGTGAGCTTCATGAACGATGTAGTTCCTTTGAGCAGAAAAATGACAGCCCTTACCTGAATTGAAGTCTTGCTTGTAGGAAGACTCAGAGCCTGGGATTTAACTCCATTTCTGAAGTAAAACACACAGCAGTGTAATCATCCATTGATCACACTCTGCTTTAGAACAAGAAGCACACTCTTGCTTTCTAGAGTCCCTAATAGAGCAGGAAACGTGATTTTGCTGAGAACAAAAGAAGGGTGTTTCCTACACATACGGACATTATATAGTCCAACTCTGCTTCTGAAACTGATACAAAGCACTGGTCCTCTAACATCCAATGCTTGTCTGTTAAGGTGAGAAACGTGTGAGCTTCGTGAACGATGTAGTTCGTTTGAGCTGAAAAGTGACTGCCCTTACCTGAAACGAAGTCTTCCTTGTAGGAAGACTCAGAGCCTGGGATTTAACTCCATTTCTGAAGGCAAACACACAGCATAGTTCTCATCCATGGATCACACTGTGCTTTAGAACGAGAAGCAAGCTCTTGCTTTCTAGAGACTCTAAGACAGCAGGAAATGTGAGTGTGCTGTGAACAAAAGAACGGTGTTTCCTACACATACAGACCATATCTAGTCCAAATCTGCTTCTTAAACTGATACAAAGCACTGGTCCTCTAACATCCAAGGCTTGTCTGTTAAGATGAGAAACGTGTGAGATTCGAGAATGATATAGTTCCTTTGAAGTGAAAAGTGACTGCCCTTACCCGAAAAGAAGTCTTACTTGTAGGAAGACTCAGAGCCTGGGATTTAACTCCTTTTCTGAAGTGAAACACACAGCATAGTTTTCATCCATGGATCACACTCTGCTTTAGAACGAGAAGCAAGCTCTTGCTTTCTAGAGACTCTAAGACAGCAGGAAATGTGAGTGTGCTGTGAACAAAAGAACGGTGTTTCCTACACATACAGACCATATCTAGTCCAAATCTGCTTCTTAAACTGATACAAAGCACTGGTCCTCTAACATCCAAGGCTTGTCTGTTAAGATGAGAAACGTGTGAGCTTCGTGAATGATATAGTTCCTTTGAAGTGAAAAGTGACTGCCCTTACCCGAAAAGAAGTCTTGCTTGTAGGAAGACACATAGCCTGGAATTTAAGTCCATTTCTGAAGGGAAACACACAGCATAGTTCTCATCCATGGATCACGCTCTGCTTTAGAGCGAGAAGCACGCTCTTGCTTTCTAGAGTCTCTAAGACAGCAGGAAACCTGAGTGTGCTGAGAACAAAAGAACGGTGTTTCCTACACTTATGGACCATATCTAGTCCAACTCTGCTTCTGAAACTGATAGAAAGCACTGGTCCTCTAACATAAAATGCTTGTCATTTAAGATGAGAAACGTGTGAGCTTCTGGAACGATGTAGTTCGTTTGAGCAGAAAAGTGACTGGCCTTACCTGAAACGAAGTCTTGCTTGGAGGAAGACTCAGAGCCTGGGATTTAACTCCATTTCTGAAGTGAAACACACAGCGTAGTTCTCATCCATGGATCACACTCTGCTTTAGAGCAAGAAGCACACTCTTGCTTTCTAGAGTCTCTAATACAGCAGGAAATCTGAGTGTGCCCAGAAGAAAAGAACGGTGTTTCCTACACATACGGACCATATGTTGTCCAAATCTGCTTCTGAAACTGATACAAAGCACTGACCCTCTAACATCCAATGCTTGTCAGTTAAGATGGGAAACGTGTGAGCTTCATGAACGATGTAGTTCGTTTGAGCAGAAAAGTGACTGCCCTTCCCTGAATTGAAGTCTTGCTTGTAGGAAGACTCAGAGCCTGGGATTTAACTCCATTTCTGAAGTAAAACACACAGCAGTGTAATCATCCATTGATCACACTCTTCTTTAGAACAAGAAGCACGCTCTTGCTTTCTAGAGTCTCTAAGAAAGCAGGAAACGTGATTTTGCTGAGAACACAAGAACGGTGTTTCCTACACATATGGATATTATATAGTCCAACTCTGCTTCTGAAACTGATACAAAGCACTGGTCCTCTAACTTCCAATGCTTGTCTGCTAAGATGAGAAACGTGTGAGCTTCATGAACGATGTAGTTCGTTTGAGCAAAAAAGTGACTGCCCTTACCTGAATTGAACTTTTGCTTGTAGGAAGACTCAGAGCCTGGGATTTAACTCCATTTCTGAAGGGAAACACACAGCAGTGTTCTCATCCATTGATGACACTCTGCTTTAGAACAAGAAGCACGCTCTTGCTTTCTAGAGTCTCTAACACAGCAGGAAACGTGAGTGTGCTGAGAACAAAAGAACGGTGTTTCCTACACATACAGACCATATCTAGTCCAACTCTGCTTCTGAAACTGATACAAAGCACTGACCCACTAACATCCAATGCTTGTCAGTTAAGATGGGAAACGTGTGAGCTTCATGAACGATGTAGTTCCTTTGAGCAGAAAAATGACAGCCCTTACCTGAATTGAAGTCTTGCTTGTAGGAAGACTCAGAGCCTGGGATTTAACTCCATTTCTGAAGTAAAACACACAGCAGTGTAATCATCCATTGATCACACTCTGCTTTAGAACAAGAAGCACACTCTTGCTTTCTAGAGTCCCTAATAGAGCAGGAAACGTGATTTTGCTGAGAACAAAAGAAGGGTGTTTCCTACACATACGGACATTATATAGTCCAACTCTGCTTCTGAAACTGATACAAAGCACTGGTCCTCTAACATCCAATGCTTGTCTGTTAAGGTGAGAAACGTGTGAGCTTCGTGAACGATGTAGTTCGTTTGAGCTGAAAAGTTACTGCCCTTACCTGAAACGAAGTCTTCCTTGTAGGAAGACTCAGAGCCTGGGATTTAACTCCATTTCTGAAGGCAAACACACAGCATAGTTCTCATCCATGGATCACACTGTGCTTTAGAACGAGAAGCAAGCTCTTGCTTTCTAGAGACTCTAAGACAGCAGGAAATGTGAGTGTTCTGTGAACAAAAGAACGGTGTTTCCTACACATACAGACCATATCTAGTCCAAATCTGCTTCTTAAACTGATACAAAGCACTGGTCCTCTAACATCCAAGGCTTGTCTGTTAAGATGAGAAACGTGTGAGCTTCGTGAATGATATAGTTCCTTTGAAGTGAAAAGTGACTGCCCTTACCCGAAAAGAAGTCTTGCTTGTAGGAAGACACATAGCCTGGGATTTAAGTCCATTTCTGAAGGGAAACACACAGCATAGTTCTCATCCATGGATCACGCTCTGCTTTAGAGCGAGAAGCACGCTCTTGCTTTCTAGAGTCTCTAAGACAGCAGGAAACCTGAGTGTGCTGAGAACAAAAGAACGGTGTTTCCTACACTTATGGACCATATCTAGTCCAACTCTGCTTCTGAAACTGATAGAAAGCACTGGTCCTCTAACATAAAATGCTTGTCATTTAAGATGAGAAACGTGTGAGCTTCTGGAACGATGTAGTTCGTTTGAGCAGAAAAGTGACTGGCCTTACCTGAAACGAAGTCTTGCTTGGAGGAAGACTCAGAGCCTGGGATTTAACTCCATTTCTGAAGTGAAACACACAGCGTAGTTCTCATCCATGGATCACACTCTGCTTTAGAGCAAGAAGCACACTCTTGCTTTCTAGAGTCTCTAATACAGCAGGAAATCTGAGTGTGCCCAGAACAAAAGAACGGTGTTTCCTACACATACGGACCATATGTTGTCCAAATCTGCTTCTGAAACTGATACAAAGCACTGACCCTCTAACATCCAATGCTTGTCAGTTAAGATGGGAAACGTGTGAGCTTCATGAACGATGTAGTTCGTTTGAGCAGAAAAGTGACTGCCCTTCCCTGAATTGAAGTCTTGCTTGTAGGAAGACTCAGAGCCTGGGATTTAACTCCATTTCTGAAGTAAAACACACAGCAGTGTAATCATCCATTGATCACACTCTTCTTTAGAACAAGAAGCACGCTCTTGCTTTCTAGAGTCTCTAAGAAAGCAGGAAACGTGATTTTGCTGAGAACACAAGAACGGTGTTTCCTACACATATGGATATTATATAGTCCAACTCTGCTTCTGAAACTGATACAAAGCACTGGTCCTCTAACTTCCAATGCTTGTCTGCTAAGATGAGAAACGTGTGAGCTTCATGAACGATGTAGTTCGTTTGAGCAAAAAAGTGACTGCCCTTACCTGAATTGAAGTTTTGCTTGTAGGAAGACTCAGAGCCTGGGATTTAACTCCATTTCTGAAGGGAAACACACAGCAGTGTTCTCATCCATTGATGACACTCTGCTTTAGAACAAGAAGCACGCTCTTGCTTTCTAGAGTCTCTAACACAGCAGGAAACGTGAGTGTGCTGAGAACAAAAGAACGGTGTTTCCTACACATACAGACCATATCTAGTCCAACTCTGCTTCTGAAACTGATACAAAGCACTGACCCACTAACATCCAATGCTTGTCAGTTAAGATGGGAAACGTGTGAGCTTCATGAACGATGTAGTTCCTTTGAGCAGAAAAATGACAGCCCTTACCTGAATTGAAGTCTTGCTTGTAGGAAGACTCAGAGCCTGGGATTTAACTCCATTTCTGAAGTAAAACACACAGCAGTGTAATCATCCATTGATCACACTCTGCTTTAGAACAAGAAGCACACTCTTGCTTTCTAGAGTCCCTAATAGAGCAGGAAACGTGATTTTGCTGAGAACAAAAGAAGGGTGTTTCCTACACATACGGACATTATATAGTCCAACTCTGCTTCTGAAACTGATACAAAGCACTGGTCCTCTAACATCCAATGCTTGTCTGTTAAGGTGAGAAACGTGTGAGCTTCGTGAACGATGTAGTTCGTTTGAGCTGAAAAGTTACTGCCCTTACCTGAAACGAAGTCTTCCTTGTAGGAAGACTCAGAGCCTGGGATTTAACTCCATTTCTGAAGGCAAACACACAGCATAGTTCTCATCCATGGATCACACTGTGCTTTAGAACGAGAAGCAAGCTCTTGCTTTCTAGAGACTCTAAGACAGCAGGAAATGTGAGTGTGCTGTGAACAAAAGAACGGTGTTTCCTACACATACAGACCATATCTAGTCCAAATCTGCTTCTTAAACTGATACAAAGCACTGGTCCTCTAACATCCAAGGCTTGTCTGTTAAGATGAGAAACGTGTGAGATTCGAGAATGATATAGTTCCTTTGAAGTGAAAAGTGACTGCCCTTACCCGAAAAGAAGTCTTACTTGTAGGAAGACTCAGAGCCTGGGATTTAACTCCTTTTCTGAAGTGAAACACACAGCATAGTTTTCATCCATGGATCACACTCTGCTTTAGAACGAGAAGCAAGCTCTTGCTTTCTAGAGACTCTAAGACAGCAGGAAATGTGAGTGTGCTGTGAACAAAAGAACGGTGTTTCCTACACATACAGACCATATCTAGTCCAAATCTGCTTCTTAAACTGATACAAAGCACTGGTCCTCTAACATCCAAGGCTTGTCTGTTAAGATGAGAAACGTGTGAGCTTCGTGAATGATATAGTTCCTTTGAAGTGAAAAGTGACTGCCCTTACCCGAAAAGAAGTCTTGCTTGTAGGAAGACACATAGCCTGGAATTTAAGTCCATTTCTGAAGGGAAACACACAGCATAGTTCTCATCCATGGATCACGCTCTGCTTTAGAGCGAGAAGCACGCTCTTGCTTTCTAGAGTCTCTAAGACAGCAGGAAACCTGAGTGTGCTGAGAACAAAAGAACGGTGTTTCCTACACTTATGGACCATATCTAGTCCAACTCTGCTTCTGAAACTGATAGAAAGCACTGGTCCTCTAACATAAAATGCTTGTCATTTAAGATGAGAAACGTGTGAGCTTCTGGAACGATGTAGTTCGTTTGAGCAGAAAAGTGACTGGCCTTACCTGAAACGAAGTCTTGCTTGGAGGAAGACTCAGAGCCTGGGATTTAACTCCATTTCTGAAGTGAAACACACAGCGTAGTTCTCATCCATGGATCACACTCTGCTTTAGAGCAAGAAGCACACTCTTGCTTTCTAGAGTCTCTAATACAGCAGGAAATCTGAGTGTGCCCAGAAGAAAAGAACGGTGTTTCCTACACATACGGACCATATGTTGTCCAAATCTGCTTCTGAAACTGATACAAAGCACTGACCCTCTAACATCCAATGCTTGTCAGTTAAGATGGGAAACGTGTGAGCTTCATGAACGATGTAGTTCGTTTGAGCAGAAAAGTGACTGCCCTTCCCTGAATTGAAGTCTTGCTTGTAGGAAGACTCAGAGCCTGGGATTTAACTCCATTTCTGAAGTAAAACACACAGCAGTGTAATCATCCATTGATCACACTCTTCTTTAGAACAAGAAGCACGCTCTTGCTTTCTAGAGTCTCTAAGAAAGCAGGAAACGTGATTTTGCTGAGAACACAAGAACGGTGTTTCCTACACATATGGATATTATATAGTCCAACTCTGCTTCTGAAACTGATACAAAGCACTGGTCCTCTAACTTCCAATGCTTGTCTGCTAAGATGAGAAACGTGTGAGCTTCATGAACGATGTAGTTCTTTTGAGCAAAAAAGTGACTGCCCTTACCTGAATTGAAGTTTTGCTTGTAGGAAGACTCAGAGCCTGGGATTTAACTCCATTTCTGAAGGGAAACACACAGCAGTGTTCTCATCCATTGATGACACTCTGCTTTAGAACAAGAAGCACGCTCTTGCTTTCTAGAGTCTCTAACACAGCAGGAAACGTGAGTGTGCTGAGAACAAAAGAACGGTGTTTCCTACACATACAGACCATATCTAGTCCAACTCTGCTTCTGAAACTGATACAAAGCACTGACCCACTAACATCCAATGCTTGTCAGTTAAGATGGGAAACGTGTGAGCTTCATGAACGATGTAGTTCCTTTGAGCAGAAAAATGACAGCCCTTACCTGAATTGAAGTCTTGCTTGTAGGAAGACTCAGAGCCTGGGATTTAACTCCATTTCTGAAGTAAAACACACAGCAGTGTAATCATCCATTGATCACACTCTGCTTTAGAACAAGAAGCACACTCTTGCTTTCTAGAGTCCCTAATAGAGCAGGAAACGTGATTTTGCTGAGAACAAAAGAAGGGTGTTTCCTACACATACGGACATTATATAGTCCAACTCTGCTTCTGAAACTGATACAAAGCACTGGTCCTCTAACATCCAATGCTTGTCTGTTAAGGTGAGAAACGTGTGAGCTTCGTGAACGATGTAGTTCGTTTGAGCTGAAAAGTTACTGCCCTTACCTGAAACGAAGTCTTCCTTGTAGGAAGACTCAGAGCCTGGGATTTAACTCCATTTCTGAAGGCAAACACACAGCATAGTTCTCATCCATGGATCACACTGTGCTTTAGAACGAGAAGCAAGCTCTTGCTTTCTAGAGACTCTAAGACAGCAGGAAATGTGAGTGTGCTGTGAACAAAAGAACGGTGTTTCCTACACATACAGACCATATCTAGTCCAAATCTGCTTCTTAAACTGATACAAAGCACTGGTCCTCTAACATCCAAGGCTTGTCTGTTAAGATGAGAAACGTGTGAGCTTCGTGAATGATATAGTTCCTTTGAAGTGAAAAGTGACTGCCCTTACCCGAAAAGAAGTCTTGCTTGTAGGAAGACACATAGCCTGGGATTTAAGTCCATTTCTGAAGGGAAACACACAGCATAGTTCTCATCCATGGATCACGCTCTGCTTTAGAGCGAGAAGCAAGCTCTTGCTTTCTAGAGTCTCTAAGACAGCAGGAAACCTGACTGTGCTGAGAACAAAAGAACGGTGTTTCCTACACTTATGGACCATATCTAGTCCAACTCTGCTTCTGAAACTGATAGAAAGCACTGGTCCTCTAACATAAAATGCTTGTCATTTAAGATGAGAAACGTGTGAGCTTCTGGAACGATGTAGTTCGTTTGAGCAGAAAAGTGACTGGCCTTACCTGAAACGAAGTCTTGCTTGGAGGAAGACTCAGAGCCTGGGATTTAACTCCATTTCTGAAGTGAAACACACAGCGTAGTTCTCATCCATGGATCACACTCTGCTTTAGAGCAAGAAGCACACTCTTGCTTTCTAGAGTCTCTAATACAGCAGGAAATCTGAGTGTGCCCAGAAGAAAAGAACGGTGTTTCCTACACATACGGACCATATGTTGTCCAAATCTGCTTCTGAAACTGATACAAAGCACTGACCCTCTAACATCCAATGCTTGTCAGTTAAGATGGGAAACGTGTGAGCTTCATGAACGATGTAGTTCGTTTGAGCAGAAAAGTGACTGCCCTTCCCTGAATTGAAGTCTTGCTTGTAGGAAGACTCAGAGCCTGGGATTTAACTCCATTTCTGAAGTAAAACACACAGCAGTGTAATCATCCATTGATCACACTCTTCTTTAGAACAAGAAGCACGCTCTTGCTTTCTAGAGTCTCTAAGAAAGCAGGAAACGTGATTTTGCTGAGAACACAAGAACGGTGTTTCCTACACATATGGATATTATATAGTCCAACTCTGCTTCTGAAACTGATACAAAGCACTGGTCCTCTAACTTCCAATGCTTGTCTGCTAAGATGAGAAACGTGTGAGCTTCATGAACGATGTAGTTCGTTTGAGCAAAAAAGTGACTGCCCTTACCTGAATTGAAGTTTTGCTTGTAGGAAGACTCAGAGCCTGGGATTTAACTCCATTTCTGAAGGGAAACACACAGCAGTGTTCTCATCCATTGATGACACTCTGCTTTAGAACAAGAAGCACGCTCTTGCTTTCTAGAGTCTCTAACACAGCAGGAAACGTGAGTGTGCTGAGAACAAAAGAACGGTGTTTCCTACACATACAGACCATATCTAGTCCAACTCTGCTTCTGAAACTGATACAAAGCACTGACCCACTAACATCCAATGCTTGTCAGTTAAGATGGGAAACGTGTGAGCTTCATGAACGATGTAGTTCCTTTGAGCAGAAAAATGACAGCCCTTACCTGAATTGAAGTCTTGCTTGTAGGAAGACTCAGAGCCTGGGATTTAACTCCATTTCTGAAGTAAAACACACAGCAGTGTAATCATCCATTGATCACACTCTGCTTTAGAACAAGAAGCACACTCTTGCTTTCTAGAGTCCCTAATAGAGCAGGAAACGTGATTTTGCTGAGAACAAAAGAAGGGTGTTTCCTACACATACGGACATTATATAGTCCAACTCTGCTTCTGAAACTGATACAAAGCACTGGTCCTCTAACATCCAATGCTTGTCTGTTAAGGTGAGAAACGTGTGAGCTTCGTGAACGATGTAGTTCGTTTGAGCTGAAAAGTGACTGCCCTTACCTGAAACGAAGTCTTCCTTGTAGGAAGACTCAGAGCCTGGGATTTAACTCCATTTCTGAAGGCAAACACACAGCATAGTTCTCATCCATGGATCACACTGTGCTTTAGAGCGAGAAGCACGCTCTTGCTTTCTAGACTCTCTAAGACAGCAGGAAACCTGAGTGTGCTGAGAACAAAAGAACGGTGTTTCCTACACTTATGGACCATATCTAGTCCAACTCTGCTTCTGAAACTTTTAGAAAGCACTGGTCCTCTAACATCCAATGCTTGTCATTTAAGATGAGAAACGTGTGAGCTTCTGGAACGATGTAGTTCGTTTGAGCAGAAAAGTGACTGGCCTTACCTGAAACGAAGTCTTGCTTGGAGGAAGACTCAGAGCCTGGGATTTAACTCCATTTCTGAAGTGAAACACAGAGCGTAGTTCTCATCCATGGATCACACTCTGCTTTAGAGCAAGAAGCACACTCTTGCTTTCTAGAGTCTCTAAGACAGCAGGAAATCTGAGTGTGCCCAGAACAAAAGAACGGTGTTTCCTACACATACGGACTATATGTAGCCCAAACCTTCTTCTGAAACTGATAGAATGCACTGGTCCTCTAATATCCATTGCTTGTCAGTTAAGATGAGAAACGTGTGAGCTTCGTGAAAGATGTAGTTCGTTTGAGCTGAAAAGTGACTGCCCTTACCTGAACCGAAGTCTTCCTTGTAGGAAGACTCAGAGCCTGGGATTTAACTCCTTTTCTGAAGTGAAACACACAGCATAGTTTTCATCCATGGATCACACTCTGCTTTAGAACGAGAAGCAAGCTCTTGCTTTCTAGAGACTCTAAGACAGCAGGAAATGTGAGTGTGCTGTGAACAAAAGAACGGTGTTTCCTACACATACAGACCATATCTAGTCCAAATCTGCTTCTTAAACTGATACAAAGCACTGGTCCTCTAACATCCAAGGCTTGTCTGTTAAGATGAGAAACGTGTGAGCTTCGTGAATGATATAGTTCCTTTGAAGTGAAAAGTGACTGCCCTTACCCGAAAAGAAGTCTTGCTTGTAGGAAGACTCAGAGCCTGGGATTTAACTCCTTTTCTGAAGTGAAACACACAGCATAGTTTTCATCCATGGATCACACTCTGCTTTAGAACGAGAAGCAAGCTCTTGCTTTCTAGAGACTCTAAGACAGCAGGAAATGTGAGTGTGCTGTGAACAAAAGAACGGTGTTTCCTACACATACAGACCATATCTAGTCCAAATCTGCTTCTTAAACTGATACAAAGCACTGGTCCTCTAACATCCAAGGCTTGTCTGTTAAGATGAGAAACGTGTGAGCTTCGTGAATGATATAGTTCCTTTGAAGTGAAAAGTGACTGCCCTTACCCGAAAAGAAGTCTTGCTTGTAGGAAGACACATAGCCTGGGATTTAAGTCCATTTCTGAAGGGAAACACACAGCATAGTTCTCATCCATGGATCACGCTCTGCTTTAGAGCGAGAAGCACGCTCTTGCTTTCTAGAGTCTCTAAGACAGCAGGAAACCTGAGTGTGCTGAGAACAAAAGAACAGTGTTTCCTACACTTATGGACCATATCTAGTCCAACTCTGCTTCTGAAACTGATAGAAAGCACTGGTCCTCTAACATAAAATGCTTGTCATTTAAGATGAGAAACGTGTGAGCTTCTGGAACGATGTAGTTCGTTTGAGCAGAAAAGTGACTGGCCTTACCTGAAACGAAGTCTTGCTTGGAGGAAGACTCAGAGCCTGGGATTTAACTCCATTTCTGAAGTGAAACACACAGCGTAGTTCTCATCCATGGATCACACTCTGCTTTAGAGCAAGAAGCACACTCTTGCTTTCTAGAGTCTCTAATACAGCAGGAAATCTGAGTGTGCCCAGAACAAAAGAACGGTGTTTCCTACACATACGGACCATATGTTGTCCAAATCTGCTTCTGAAACTGATACAAAGCACTGACCCTCTAACATCCAATGCTTGTCAGTTAAGATGGGAAACGTGTGAGCTTCATGAACGATGTAGTTCGTTTGAGCAGAAAAGTGACTGCCCTTCCCTGAATTGAAGTCTTGCTTGTAGGAAGACTCAGAGCCTGGGATTTAACTCCATTTCTGAAGTAAAACACACAGCAGTGTAATCATCCATTGATCACACTCTTCTTTAGAACAAGAAGCACGCTCTTGCTTTCTAGAGTCTCTAAGAAAGCAGGAAACGTGATTTTGCTGAGAACACAAGAACGGTGTTTCCTACACATATGGATATTATATAGTCCAACTCTGCTTCTGAAACTGATACAAAGCACTGGTCCTCTAACATCCAATGCTTGTCTGCTAAGATGAGAAACGTGTGAGCTTCATGAACGATGTAGTTCGTTTGAGCAAAAAAGTGACTGCCCATACCTGAATTGAAGTTTTGCTTGTAGGAAGACTCAGAGCCTGGGATTTAACTCCATTTCTGAAGGGAAACACACAGCAGTGTTCTCATCCATTGATGACACTCTGCTTTAGAACAAGAAGCACGCTCTTGCTTTCTAGAGTCTCTAACACAGCAGGAAACGTGAGTGTGCTGAGAACAAAAGAACGGTGTTTCCTACACATACAGACCATATCTAGTCCAACTCTGCTTCTGAAACTGATACAAAGCACTGACCCACTAACATCCAATGCTTGTCAGTTAAGATGGGAAACGTGTGAGCTTCATGAACGATGTAGTTCCTTTGAGCAGAAAAATGACAGCCCTTACCTGAATTGAAGTCTTGCTTGTAGGAAGACTCAGAGCCTGGGATTTAACTCCATTTCTGAAGTAAAACACACAGCAGTGTAATCATCCATTGATCACACTCTGCTTTAGAAGAAGAAGCACACTCTTGTTTTCTAGAGTCCCTAATAGAGCAGGAAACGTGATTTTGCTGAGAACAAAAGAAGGGTGTTTCCTACACATACGGACATTATATAGTCCAACTCTGCTTCTGAAACTGATACAAAGCACTGGTCCTCTAACATCCAATGCTTGTCTGTTAAGGTGAGAAACGTGTGAGCTTCGTGAACGATGTAGTTCGTTTGAGCTGAAAAGTGACTGCCCTTACCTGAAACGAAGTCTTCCTTGTAGGAAGACTCAGAGCCTGGGATTTAACTCCATTTCTGAAGGCAAACACACAGCATAGTTCTCATCCATGGATCACACTGTGCTTTAGAGCGAGAAGCACGCTCTTGCTTTCTAGACTCTCTAAGACAGCAGGAAACCTGAGTGTGCTGAGAACAAAAGAACGGTGTTTCCTACACTTATGGACCATATCTAGTCCAACTCTGCTTCTGAAACTGATAGAAAGCACTGGTCCTCTAACATCCAATGCTTGTCATTTAAGATGAGAAACGTGTGAGCTTCTGGAACGATGTAGTTCGTTTGAGCAGAAAAGTGACTGGCCTTACCTGAAACGAAGTCTTGCTTGTAGGAAGACTCAGAGCCTGGGATTTAACTCCATTTCTGAAGTGAAACACACAGCGTAGTTCTCATCCATGGATCACACTCTGCTTTAGAGCAAGAAGCACACTCTTGCTTTCTAGAGTCTCTAAGACAGCAGGAAATCTGAGTGTGCCCAGAACAAAAGAACGGTGTTTCCTACACATACGGACTATATGTAGCCCAAACCTTCTTCTGAAACTGATAGAATGCACTGGTCCTCTAATATCCAATGCTTGTCAGTTAAGATGAGAAACGTGTGAGCTTCGTGAAAGATGTAGTTCGTTTGAGCAGAAAAGTGACTGCCCTTACCAGAAACGAAGTCTTGCTTGTAGGGAGACTCAGAGCCTGGGATTTAACTCCTTTTCTGAAGTGAAACACACAGCATAGTTTTCATCCATGGATCACACTCTGCTTTAGAACGAGAAGCAAGCTCTTGCTTTCTAGAGACTCTAAGACAGCAGGAAATGTGAGTGTGCTGTGAACAAAAGAACGGTGTTTCCTACACATACAGACCATATCTAGTCCAAATCTGCTTCTTAAACTGATACAAAGCACTGGTCCTCTAACATCCAAGGCTTGTCTGTTAAGATGAGAAACGTGTGAGCTTCGTGAATGATATAGTTCCTTTGAAGTGAAAAGTGACTGCCCTTACCCGAAAAGAAGTCTTGCTTCTAGGAAGACACATAGCCTGGGATTTAAGTCCATTTCTGAAGGGAAACACACAGCATAGTCCTCATCCATGGATAACGCTCTGCTTTAGAGCAAGAAGCACACTCTTGCTTTCTATAGTCTCTAATACAGCAGGAAATCTGAGTGTGCCCAGAACAAAAGAACGGTGTTTCCTACACATACGGACCATATGTAGTCCAAATCTGCTTCTGAAACTGATACAAAGCACTGAACCTCTAACATCCAATGCTTGTCAGTTAAGATGGGAAACGTGTGAGCTTCATGAACGATGTAGTTCGTTTGAGCAGAAAAGTGACTGCCCTTCCCTGAATTGAAGTCTTGCTTGTAGGAAGACTCAGAGCCTGGGATTTAACTCCATTTCTGAAGTAAAACACACAGCAGTGTAATCATCCATTGATCACACTCTTCTTTAGAACAAGAAGCACGCTCTTGCTTTCTAGAGTCTCTAAGAAAGTAGGAAACGTGATTTTGCTGAGAACAAAAGAACGGTGTTTCCTACACATATGGATATTATATAGTCCAACTCTGCTTCTGAAACTGATACAAAGCACTGGTCCTCTAACATCCAATGCTTATCTGCTAAGATGAGAAACGTGTGAGCTTCATGAACGATGTAGTTCGTTTGAGCAAAAAAGTGACTGCCCTTACCTGAATTGAAGTTTTGCTTGTAGGAAGACTCAGAGCCTGGGATTTAACTCCATTTCTGAAGGGAAACACACAGCAGTGTTCTATCCATTGATGACACTCTGCTTTAGAACAAGAAGCACGCTCTTGCTTTCTAGAGTCTCTAAGACAGCAGGAAACGTGAGTGTGCTGAGAACAAAAGAACGGTGTTTCCTACACATACAGACCATATCTAGTCCAACTCTGCTTCTGAAACTGATACAAAGCACTGACCCACTAACATCCAATGCTTGTCAGTTAAGATGGGAAACGTGTGAGCTTCATGAACGATGTAGTTCCTTTGAGCAGAAAAATGACAGCCCTTACCTGAATTGAAGTCTTGCTTGTAGGAAGACTCAGAGCCTGGGATTTAACTCCATTTCTGAAGTAAAACACACAGCAGTGTAATCATCCATTGATCACACTCTGCTTTAGAACAAGAAGCACACTCTTGCTTTCTAGAGTCCCTAATAGAGCAGGAAACGTGATTTTGCTGAGAACAAAAGAAGGGTGTTTCCTACACATACGGACATTATATAGTCCAACTCTGCTTCTGAAACTGATACAAAGCACTGGTCCTCTAACATCCAATGCTTGTCAATTAAGATGAGAAACGTGTGAGCTTCGTGAATGATTTAGTTCGTTTGAGCAGAAAAGTGACTGCCCTTACCTGAAACGAAGTCTTGATTGTAGGAAGACTCAGAGCCTGGGATTTAACGCCATTTCTGAAGTAAAACACACAGCAGTGTAATCATCGATTGATCACACTCTGCTTTAGAACAAGAAGCACGCGCTCTTGCTTTCTACAGACCCTAAGACAGCAGGAAACGTGAGTGTGCTGAGAACAAATGAACGGTGTTTCCTACACATACGGACCATATCTAGTCCAACTCTTCTTCTGAAAATGATACAAAGCACTGGTCCTCTAACATCCAATGCTTGTCAATTAAGATGGGAAACGTGTGAGCTTCATGAACGATGTAGTTCCTTTGAGCAGAAAAGCAACTGTCCTTACCTGAAACGAAGTCTTGCTTGTAGGAAGACTCAGAGCATGGGATTTAACTCCATTTCTGAATTGAAACACACAGCAGTGTAATCATCCATTGATCACACTCTGCTTTAGAACAAGAAGCACACTCTTGCTTTCTAGAGTCTGTAATACAGCAGGAAACGTGATTTTGCTGAGAACAAAAGAAGGGTGTTTCCTACACATACAGACATTATATAGTCCAACTCTGCTTCTGAAACTGATACAAAGCACTGGTCCTCTAACATCCAATTCTTGTCTGTTAAGGTGAGAAACGTGTGAGCTTCGTGAACGATGTAGTTATTTGAGCTGAAAAGTGACTGCGCTTACCTGAAACGAAGTCTTGCTTGTAGGAAGACTCAGAGCCTGGGATTTAACTCCATTTCTGAAGGCAAACACACAGCATAGTTCTCATCCATGGATCACACTCTGCTTTAGAGCGAGAAGCACGCTCTTGCTTTCTAGAGTCTCTAAGACAGCAGGAAACATGAGTGTGCTGAGAACAAAAGAACGGTGTTTCCTACACTTATGGACCATATCTAGTCCAACTTTGCTTCTGAAACTGATAGAAAGCACTGGTCCTCTAACATCCAATGCTTGTCATTTAAGATGAGAAACGTGTGAGCTTCTGGAACGATGTAGTTCATTTGAGCAGAAAAGTGACTGGCCTTACCTGAAACGAAGTCTTGCTTGTAGGAAGACTCAGAGCCTGGGATTTAACTCCCTTTCTGAAGGCAAACACACAGCATAGTGCTCATCCATGGATCACACTCTGCTTTAGAGCGAGAAGCACGCTCTTGCTTTCTAGAGTCTCTAAGACAGCAGGAAACGTGAGTGTGCCAAGAACAAAAGAACGGTGTTTCCTACACATACTGACTATATGTAGTCCAAAAGTTCTTCTGAAACAGATAGAATGCACTGGTCCTCTAACATCCAATGCTTGTCAGTTAAGATGAGAAACGTGTGTGCTTCGTGAAAGATGTAGTTCGTTTGAGGAGAAAAGTGACTGCCCTTACCTGAAACGAAGTCTTGCTTGTAGGGAGGCTCAGAGCCTGGGATTTAACTCCTTTTCTGAAGTGAAACACACAGCATAGTTTTCATCCATGGATCACACTCTGCTTTAGAACGAGAAGCAAGCTCTTGCTTTCTAGAGACTCTAAGACAGCAGGAAATGTGAGTGTGCTGAGAACAAAAGAATGGTGTTTCCTACACATACAGACCATATCTAGTCCAAATCTGCTTCTTAAACTGATACAAAGCACTGGTCCTCTAACATCCAATGCTTGTCTGTTAAGATGAGAAACGTGTGAGCTTCGTGAATGATATAGTTCCTTTGAACTGAAAAGTGACTGCCCTTACCCGAAAAGAAGTCTTGCTTGTAGGAAGATACAGAGCCTGGGATTTAAGTCCATTTCTGAAGGGAAACACACAGCATAGTTCTCATCCATGGATCACGCTCTGCTTTAGAGCGAGAAGCACACTCTTGCTTTCTAGAGTCTCTAATACAGCAGGAAATCAGAGTGTGCCCAGTACAAAAGAACGGTGTTTCCTACACATACGTACCATATGTAGTCCAAATCTTCTTCTGAAACTGATACAAAGCACTGACCCTCTAACATCCAATGCTTGTCAGTTAAGATGGGAAACGTGTGAGCTTCATGAACGATGTAGTTCGTTTGAGCAGAAAAGTGACTGCCCTTCCCTGAATTGAAGTCTTGCTTGTAGGAAGACTCAGAGCCTGGGATTTAACTCCATTTCTGAAGTAAAACACACAGCAGTGTAATCATCCATTGATCACACTCTGCTTTAGAACAAGAAGCATGCTCTTGCTTTCTAGAGTCTCTAAGAAAGCAGGAAACGTGATTTTGCTGAGAACAAAAGAACGGTGTTTCCTACACATATGGACATTATATAGTCCAACTCTGCTTCTGAAACTGATACAAAGCACTGGTCCTCTAACATCCAATGCTTGTCTGTTAAGATGAGAAACGTGTGAGCTTCGTGAACGATGTAGTCCCTTTGAGCAAAAAAGTGACTGCACTTACCTGAAACAAAGTCTTGATTGTAGGGAGACTCAGAACATGGGATTTAAATCCATTTCTGAAGTGAAACAGACAGCATTGTCTCATCCATTGATCACACTCTGCTTTAGAACAAGAAGCACACTCTTGCTTTTTAGAGTCTCTAAGACAGCAAGAAATCTGAGTGTGCCCAGAACAATAGAACGGTGTTTCCTACACATACGGACTATATGTAGTCCAAATCTTCTTCTGAAACTGAGAGAATGCACTGGTACTCTAACATCCAATGCTTGTCAGTTGAGATGAGAAACGTGTGAGCTTCGTGAATGATTTAGTTCATTTGAGCAGAAAAGTGACTGCCCTTACCTGAATTGAAGTCTTGCTTGTAGGAAGACTCAGAGCCTGGGATTTAACTCCATTTCTGAAGTAAAACACACAGCAGTGTAATCATCGATTGATCACACTCTGCTTTAGAACAAGAAGCACGCTCTTGCTTTCTAGAGACTCTAAGACAGCAGGAAACGTGAGTGTGCTGAGAACAAAAGAACGGTGTTTCCTACACATACGGACCATATCTAGTCCAACTCTTCTTCTGAAAATGATAGAAAGCACTGGTCCTCTAACATCCAATGCTTGTCAATTAAGATGAGTAACGTGTGAGCTTCGTGAATGATGTAGTTCGTTTGAGCTGAAAAGTGACTGCCCTTACCTGAAACGGAGTCTTGCCTGTAGGAAGACACAACGCCTGGGATTTAACTCCATTTCTGAAGGGAAACACACAGCATAGTTCTCATCCATGGATCACACTCTGCTTTAGAACAAGAAGCATGCTCTTGCTTTCTAGAGTCTCTAATACTGCAGGAAATCTGAGTGTGCACAGAACAAAAGAACGGTGTTTCCTACACATACTGACTATATGTAGTCCAAATCTTCTTCTGAAACTGATACAATACACTGACCCTCTAACATCCAATGCTTGTCAGTTAAGATGAGAAACCTGTGAGCTCAGTGAACGATGTAGTTCGTTTGAGCAGAAAAATGACTGCCCTTACCTGAAACGAAGTCTTGCTTGTAGGAAGACTCAGAGCCTGGGATTTAACTCCATTTCTGAAGGCAAACAAACAGCATAGTTCTCACCATGGATCACACTCTGCTTTAGAGCGAGAAGCACGCTCTTGCTTTCTAGAGTCTCTAAGACAGCAGGAAACGTGAGTGTGCTGAGAACAAAAGAACGGTGTTGTCTACACATACAGACATTATATAGTCCAACTCTTCTTCTGAAACTGATACAAAGCACTCGTCCTCTAACATCCAATGCTTGTCAGTTAAGATGAGAAACGTGTGAGCTTCGTGAACGATGTAGTTCGTTTGAGCAGAAACGTGACTGCCCTTACCTGAAACGAAGTCTTGATTGTAGGAAGACTCAGAGCCTGGGATTTAACTCCATTTCTGAAGTAAAACACACAGCAGTGTAATCATCGATTGATCACACTCTGCTTTAGAACAAGAAGCACGCTCTTGCTTTCTAGAGACTCTAAGACAGCAGGAAACGTGAGTGTGCTGAGAACAAAAGAACGGTGTTTCCTACACATACGGACCATATCTAGTCCAACTCTTCTTCTGAAAATGATAGAAAGCACTGGTCCTCTAACATCCAATGCTTGTCAATTAAGATGAGTAACGTGTGAGCTTCGTGAATGATGTAGTTCGTTTGAGCTGAAAAGTGACTGCCCTTACCTGAAACGGACTCTTGCCTGTAGGAAGACACAACGCCTGGGATTTAACTCCATTTCTGAAGGGAAACACACAGCATAGTTCTCATCCATGGATCACACTCTGCTTTAGAACAAGAAGCATGCTCTTGCTTTCTAGAGTCTCTAAGACAGCAGGAAATCTGAGTGTGCACAGAACAAAAGAACGGTGTTTCCTACACATACTGACTATATGTAGTCCAAATCTTCTTCTGAAACTGATACAATGCACTGACCCTCTAACATCCAATGCTTGTCAGTTAAGATGAGAAACCTGTGAGCTCAGTGAACGATGTAGTTCGTTTGAGCAGAAAAGTGACTGCCCTTACCTGAAACGAAGTCTTGCTTGTAGGAAGACTCAGAGCCTGGGATTTAACTCCATTTCTGAAGGCAAACAAACAGCATAGTTCTCATCCATGGATCACACTCTGCTTTAGAGCGAGAAGCACGCTCTTGCTTTCTAGAGTCTCTAAGACAGCAGGAAACGTGAGTGTGCTGAGAACAAAAGAACGGTGTTTCCTGCCCATACGGACATTATATAGTCCAACTCTTCTTCTGAAACTGATACAAAGCACTGGTCCTCTAACATCCAATTCTTGTCAGTTAAGATGAGAAACGTGTGAGCTTCGTGAACGATGTAGTTCGTTTGAGCAGAAATGTGACTGCCCTTACCTGAAACGAAATCTTGCTTGTAGGAAGACTCAGAGCCTGGGATTAAACTCCATTTCTGAAGTGAAACACACAGCATAGTTCTCATCCATGGATCACACTCTGCTTTAGAGCAAGAAGCACACTCTTGCATTCTAGAGTCTCTAAGACAGCAGGAAATCTGAGTGTGCCCAGAACAAAAGAACGGTGTTTCCTACACATACTGACTATATGTAGTCCAAATCTTCTTCTGAAACTGATAGAAGGCACTGGTACTCTAACATCGAATGCTTGTCAGTTAAGATGAGAAACGTGTGAGCTTTGTGAATGATGTAGTTCCTTTGAACTGAAAAGTGACTGCCCTTACCTGAAACGAAGTCTTACCTGTAGTAAGACACAGAGCCTGGGATTTAAATCCATTTCTGAAGGGAAACACACAGCATAGTTCTCATATATGGATCACACTCTGCCTTAGACCGAGAAGTACACTCTTGCTTTCTAGATTCTCTAATACAGCAGGAAATCTGAGTGTGCCCAGAACAAAAGAACGGTGTTTCCTACACATATGGACCATTGCTAGTCCAACACTTCTTCTGAAACTGATACAAAGCACTGGTCCTCTAACATCCAATGCTTGTCAATTAAGATGAGAAACGTGTGAGCTTCGTGAATGATTTAGTTCGTTTGAGCAGAAAAGTGACTGCCCTTACCTGAAACGAAGTCTTGATTGTAGGAAGACTCAGAGCCTGGGATTTAACGCCATTTCTGAAGTAAAACACACAGCAGTGTAATCATCGATTGATCACACTCTGCTTTAGAACAAGAAGCACGCGCTCTTGCTTTCTAGAGACCCTAAGACAGCAGGAAACGTGAGTGTGCTGAGAACAAATGAACGGTGTTTCCTACACATACGGACCATATCTAGTCCAACTCTTCTTCTGAAAATGATACAAAGCACTGGTCCTCTAACATCCAATGCTTGTCAATTAAGATGAGTAACGTGTGAGCTTCGTTAATGATGTAGTTCGTTTGAGCAGAAAAGTGACTGCCCTTACCTGAATTGAAGTCTTGCTTTTAGGGAGACTCAGAGCCTGGGATTTAACTCCATTTCTGAAGTAAAACACACAGCAGTGTAATCATCGATTGATCACACTCTGCTTTAGAACAAGAAGCACGCTCTTGCTCTCTAGAGTCTCTAAGACAGCAGGAAACGTGAGTGTGCTGAGAACAAAATAACGGTGTTTCCTACACATACAGACCATATCTAGTCAAACTCTCCTTCTGAAAATGATACAAAGCACTGGTCCTCTAACATCCAATGCTTGTCAATTAAGAGGAGAAACGTGTGAGCTTCGTGAACGATGTAGTTCGTTTGAGCAGAAAACTGACTGCCCTTACCTGAAACGAAGCCTTGCTTGTAGGAAGACTCAGAGCCTGGGATTTAACTCCATTTCTGAAGGCAAACAAACAGCATAGTTCTCATCCATGGATCACACTCTGCTTTAGAGCGAGAAGCACGCTCTTGCTTTCTAGAGTCTCTAAGACAGCAGGAAACGTGAGTGTGCTGAGAACAAAAGAACGGTGTTGTCTACACATACGGACATTATATAGTCCAACTCTTCTTCTGAAACTGATACAAAGCACTGGTCATCTAACATCCAATGCTTGTCAGTTAAGATGAGAAACGTGTGAGCTTCGTGAACGATGTAGTTCGTTTGAGCAGAAACATGACTGCCCTTACCTGAAATGAAGTCTTGCTTGTAGGAAGACTCGGAGCCTGGGATTTAACTCCATTTCTGAAGTGAAAGACACAGCATAGTTCTCATCCATGGATCACACTGTGCTTTAGAGCAAGAAGCACACTCTTGCTTTTTAGAGTCTCTAAGACAGCAAGAAATCTGAGTGTGCCCAGAACAAAAGAACGGTGTTTCCTACACATACGGACTATATGTAGTCCAAACCTTCTTCTGAAACTGAGAGAATGCACTGGTACTCTAACATCGAATGCTTGTCAGTTAAGATGAGAAACGTGTGAGCTTTGTGAATGATGTAGTTCCTTTGAACAGAAAAGTGACTGCCCTTACCTGAAACGAAGTCTTACTTGTATTAAGACACAGTGCCTGGGATTTAACTCCATTTCTGAACGGAAACACACAGCATAGTTCTCATCTATGGATCACACTCTGCCTTAGAGCGAGAAGCACACTCTTGCTTTCTAGATTCTCTAATACAGCAGGAAATCTGAGTGTGCCCAGAACAAAAGAACGGTGTTTCCTACACATATGGACCATATCTAGTCCAACTCTTCTTCTGAAACTGATACAAAGCACTCGTCCTCTAACATCAAATGCTTGTCAGTTAAGATGAGAAACGTGTGAGCTTCGTGAACGATGTAGTTCGTTTGAGCAGAAACGTGACTGCCCTTACCTGAAATGAAGTCTTGCTTGTAGGAAGACTCGGAGCCTGGGATTTAACTCCATTTCTGAAGTGAAAGACACAGCATAGTTCTCATCCATGGATCACACTCTGCTTTAGAGCAAGAAGCACACTCTTGCTTTTTAGAGTCTCTAAGACAGCAAGAAATCTGTGTGTGCCCAGAACAATAGAACGGTGTTTCCTACACATACGGACTATATGTAGTCCAAACCTTCTTCTGAAACTGAGAGAATGCACTGGTACTCTAACATCGAATGCTTGTCAGTTAAGATGAGAAACGTGTGAGCTTTGTGAATGATGTAGTTCCTTTGAACAGAAAAGTGACTGCCCTTACCTGAAACGAAGTCTTACTTGTATTAAGACACAGTGCCTGGGATTTAACTCCATTTCTGAAGGGAAACACACAGCATAGTTCTCATCTATGGATCACACTCTGCCTTAGAGCGAGAAGCACACTCTTGCTTTCTAGATTCTCTAATACAGCAGGAAATCTGAGTGTGCCCAGAACAAAAGAACGGTGTTTCCTACACATATGGACCATATCTAGTCCAACTCTTCTTCTGAAACTGATACAAAGCACTCGTCCTCTAACATCCAATGCTTGTCAATTAAGATGAGAAACGTGTGAGCTTCGTGAATGATTTAGTTCGTTTGAGCAGAAAAGTGACTGCCCTTACCTGAATTGAAGTCTTGCTTGTAGGAAGACTCAGAGCCTGGGATTTAACTCCATTTCTGAAGTAAAACACACAGCAGTGTAATCATCGATTGATCACACTCTGCTTTAGAACAAGAAGCACGCTCTTGCTTTCTAGAGACTCTAAGACAGCAGGAAACGTGAGTGTGCTGAGAACAAAACAACGGTGTTTCCTACACATACGGACCATATCTAGTCCAACTCTTCTTCTGAAAATGATAGAAAGCACTGGTCCTTTAACATCCAATGCTTGTCAATTAAGATGAGTAACATGTGAGCTTCGTGAATGATGTAGTTCGTTTGAGCTGAAAAGTGACTGCTCTTACCTGAAACGGAGTCTTGCCTGTAGGAAGACACAACGCCTGGGATTTCACTCCATTTCTGAAGGGAAACACACAGCATAGTTCTCATCCATGGATCACACTCTGCTTTAGAGCAAGAAGCATGCTCTTGCTTGCTGGAGTCTCTAATACTGCAGGAAATCTGAGTGTGCACAGAACAAAAGAACGGTGTTTCCTACACATACTGACTATATGTAGTCCAAATCTTCTTCTGAATCTGATACAATACACTGACCCTCTAACATCCAATGCTTGTCAGTTAAGATGAGAAACGTGTGAGCTCAGTGAACGATGTAGTTCGTTTGAGCAGAAAAGTGACTGCCCTTACCTGAAACGAAGTCTTGCTTGTAGGAAGACTCAGAGCCTGGGATTTAACTCCATTTCTGAAGGCAAACAAACAGCATAGTTCTCATCCATGGATCACACTCTGCTTTAGTGCGAGAAGCACGCTCTTGCTTTCTAGAGTCTCTAAGACAGCAGGAAACGTGAGTGTGCTGAGAACAAAAGAACGGTGTTGTCTACACATACGGACATTATATAGTCCAACTCTTCTTCTGAAACTGATACAAAGCACTGGTCCTCTAACATCCAATGCTTGTCAGTTAAGATGAGAAACGTGTGAGCTTCGTGAACGATGTAGTTCGTTTGAGCAGAAACGTGACTGCCCTTACCTGAAACGAAGTCTTGCTTGTAGGAAGACTCAGAGCCTGGGATTTAACTCCATTTCTGAAGTGAAAGACACAGCATAGTTCTCATCCATGGATCACACTGTGCTTTAGAGCAAGAAGCACACTCTTGCTTTCTAGAGTCTCTAAGACAGCAAGAAATCTGAGTGTGCCCAGAACAAAAGAACGATGTTTCCTACACATACGGAGTATATGTAGTCCAAATCTTCTTCTGAAACTGAGAGAATGCACTGGTACTCTAACATCCAATGCTTGTCAGTTAAGATGACAAACGTGTGAGCTTTGTGAATGATGTAGTTCCTTTGAACAGAAAAGTGACTGCCCTTACCTGAAACGAAGTCTTGCTTGTAGTAAGACACAGAGCCTGGGATTTAACTCCATTTCTGAAGGGAAACACACAGCATAGTTCTCATCTATGGATCACACTGTGCCTTAGAGCGAGAAGCACACTCTTGCTTTCTAGATTCTCTAATACAGCAGGAAATCTGAGTGTGCCCAGAACAAAAGAACGGTGTTTCCTACACATATGGACCATATCTAGTCCAACTCTTCTTCTGAAACTGATACAAAGCACTGGTCCTCTAACATCCAATGCTTGTCAATTAAGATGAGAAACGTGTGAGCTTCGTGAATGATTTAGTTCGTTTGAGCAGAAAACTGACTGCCCTTACCTGAATTGAAGTCTTGCTTGTAGGAAGACTCAGAGCCTGGGATTTAACTCCATTTCAGAAGTAAAACACACAGCAGTGTAATCATCGATTGATCACACTCTGCTTTAGAACAAGAAGCACGCTCTTGCTTTCTAGAGACTCTAAGACAGCAGGAAACGTGAGTGTGCTGAGAACAAAAGAACGGTGTTTCCTACACATACGGACCATATCTAGTCCAACTCTTCTTCTGAAAATGATACAAAGCACTGGTCCTCTAACATCCAATGCTTGTCAATTAAGATGAGTAACGTGTGAGCTTCGTGAATGATGTAGTTCGTTTGAGCTGAAAAGTGACTGCCCTTTCCTGAAACGGAGTCTTGCCTGTAGGAAGACACAACGCCTGGGATTTAACGCCATTTCTGAAGGGAAACACACAGCATAGTTCTCATCCATGGATCACACTCTGCTTTAGAGCAAGAAGCACGCTCTTGCTTTCTAGAGTCTCTAATACAGCAGGAAATCTGAGTGTGCACAGAACAAAAGAACTGTGTTTCCTAAACATACTGACTATATGTAGTCCAAATCTTCTTCTGAAACTCATACAACGCACTGGGCCTCTAACATCCAATGCTTGACAGTTAAGATGAGAAACGTGTGAGCTTCGTGAACGATGTAGTCCCTTTGAGCAAAAAAGTGACTGCCCTTACCTGAAACTTAGTCTTGATTGTAGGGAGACTCAGAACATGGGATTTAAATCCATTTCTGAAGTGAAACAGACAGCATTGTCTCATCCATTGATCACACTCTGCTTTAGAACAAGAAGCACGCTCTTGCTTTCTAGAGTCTCTAAGACAGCAGGAAACGTGAGTGTGCTGAGAACAAAAGAACGGTGTTTCCTACACATACGGACCATATCTAGTACAACTCTGCTTCTTAAACTGATACAAAGCACTGGTCCTCTAACATCCAATGCTTGTCTGTTAAGATGAGAAACGTGTGAGCTCAGTGAACGATGTAGGTCGTTTGAGCTGATAAGTAACTGCCCTTACCCGAAACGAAGTCTTGCATGTAGGAAGACACAGAGCCCGGGATTTAACTCCATTTCTGAAGGGAAACACACAGCACTGTTCTCATCCATTGATCACACTCTGCTTTAGAACAAGAAGCACGCAATTGCTTTCTACAGTCTCTAAGACAGCAGGAAATCTGAGTGTGCCCAGAACAAAAGAGCGGTGTTTTCTACACATATGGACCATATCTACTCCAAATCTGCTTCTGAAACTGATACAAAGCACTGACCCTCTAACATCGAATGCTTGTCAGTTAAGATGAGAAACGTGTGAGCTCAATGAACGATGTAGTTCGTTTGAGCAGAAAAGAGACTGCCCTTACCTGAAACGAAGTCTTCCTTGTAGGAAGACTCAGAGCCTGGGATTTAACTCCATTTCTGAAGGCAAACAAACAGCATAGTTCTCATCCATGGATCACACTCTGCTTTAGAGCGAGAAGCACGCTCTTGCTTTCTAGAGTCTCTAAGACAGCAGGAAATGTGAGTGTGCTGAGAACAAAAGAACGGTGTTGTCTACACATACGGACATTATATAGTCCAACTCTTCTTCTGAAACTGATACAAAGCACTGGTCCTCTAACATCCAATGCTTGTCAGTTAAGATGAGAAACGTGTGAGCTTCGTGAACGATGTAGTTCGTTTGAGCAGAAACGTGACTGCCCTTACCTGAAACGAAGTCTTGATTGTAGGAAGACGCAGAGCCTGGGATTTAACTCCATTTCTGAAGTAAAACACACAGCAGTGTAATCATCGATTGATCACACTCTGCTTTAGAACAAGAAGCACGCTCTTGCTTTCTAGAGACTCTAAGACAGCAGGAAACGTGAGTGTGCTGAGAACAAAAGAACGGTGTTTCCTACACATACGGACCATATCTAGTCCAACTCTTGTTCTGAAAATGATAGAAAGCACTGGTCCTCTAACATCCAATGCTTGTCAATTAAGATGAGTAACGTGTGAGCTTCGTGAATGATGTAGTTCGTTTGAGCTGAAAAGTGACTGCCCTTACCTGAAACGGAGTCTTGCCTGTAGGAAGACACAACGCCTGGGATTTAACTCCATTTCTGAAGGGAAACACACAGCATAGTTCTCATCCATGGATCACACTCTGCTTTAGAACAAGAAGCATGCTCTTGCTTTCTAGAGTCTCTAAGACAGCAGGAAATCTGAGTGTGCACAGAACAAAAGAACGGTGTTTCCTACACATACTGACTATATGTAGTCCAAATCTTCTTCTGAAACTGATACAATGCACTGACCCTCTAACATCCAATGCTTGTCAGTTAAGATGAGAAACCTGTGAGCTCAGTGAACGATGTAGTTCGTTTGAGCAGAAAAGTGACTGCCCTTACCTGAAACGAAGTCTTGCTTGTAGGAAGACTCAGAGCCTGGGATTTAACTCCATTTCTGAAGGCAAACAAACAGCATAGTTCTCATCCATGGATCACACTCTGCTTTAGAGCAAGAAGCACACTCTTGCATTCTAGAGTCTCTAAGACAGCAGGAAATCTGAGTGTGCCCAGAACAAAAGAACGGTGTTTCCTACACATACGGACTATATGTAGTCCAAATCTTCTTCTGAAACTGATAGAATGCACTGGTACTCTAACATCGAATGCTTGTCAGTTAAGATGAGAAACGTGTGAGCTTTGTGAATGATGTAGTTCCTTTGAACTGAAAAGTGACTGCCCTTACCTGAAACGAAGTCTTACCTGTAGTAAGACACAGAGGCTGGGATTTAAATCCATTTCTGAAGGGAAACACACAGCATAGTTCTCATATATGGATCACACTCTGCCTTAGACCGAGAAGTACACTCTTGCTTTCTAGATTCTCTAATACAGCAGGAAATCTGAGTGTGCCCAGAACAAAAGAACGGTGTTTCCTACACATATGGACCATTGCTAGTCCAACTCTTCTTCTGAAACTGATACAAAGCACTGGTCCTCTAACATCCAATGCTTGTCAATTAAGATGAGAAACGTGTGAGCTTCGTGAATGATTTAGTTCGTTTGAGCAGAAAAGTGACTGCCCTTACCTGAAACGAAGTCTTGATTGTAGGAAGACTCAGAGCCTGGGATTTAACGCCATTTCTGAAGTAAAACACACAGCAGTGTAATCATCGATTGATCACACTCTGCTTTAGAACAAGAAGCACGCGCTCTTGTTTCTAGAGACCCTAAGACAGCAGGAAACGTGAGTGTGCTGAGAACAAATGAACGGTGTTTCCTACACATACGGACCATATCTAGTCCAACTCTTCTTCTGAAAATGATACAAAGCACTGGTCCTCTAACATCCAATGCTTGTCAATTAAGATGAGTAACGTGTGAGCTTCGTTAATGATGTAGTTCGTTTGAGCAGAAAAGTGACTGCCCTTACCTGAATTGAAGTCTTGCTTTTAGGGAGACTCAGAGCCTGGGATTTAACTCCATTTCTGAAGTAAAACACACAGCAGTGTAATCATCGATTGATCACACTCTGCTTTAGAACAAGAAGCACGCTCTTGCTTTCTAGAGTCTCTAAGACAGCAGGAAACGTGAGTGTGCTGAGAACAAAAGAACGGTGTTTCCTACACATACAGACCATATCTAGTCAAACTCTCCTTCTGAAAATGATACAAAGCACTGGTCCTCTAACATCCAATGCTTGTCAATTAAGAGGAGAAACGTGTGAGCTTCGTGAACGATGTAGTTCGTTTGAGCAGAAAACTGACTGCCCTTACCTGAAACGAAGTCTTGCTTGTAGGAAGACTCAGAGCCTGGGATTTAACTCCATTTCTGAAGGCAAACAAACAGCATAGTTCTCATCCATGGATCACACTCTGCTTTAGAGCGAGAAGCACGCTCTTGCTTTCTAGAGTCTCTAAGACAGCAGGAAACGTGAGTGTGCTGAGAACAAAAGAACGGTGTTGTCTACACATACGGAAATTATATAGTCCAACTCTTCTTCTGAAACTGATACAAAGCACTGGTCATCTAACATCCAATGCTTGTCAGTTAAGATGAGAAACGTGTGAGCTTCGTGAACGATGTAGTTCGTTTGAGCAGAAACGTGACTGCCCTTACCTGAAATGAAGTCTTGCTTGTAGGAAGACTCGGAGCCTGGGATTTAACTCCATTTCTGAAGTGAAAGACACAGCATAGTTCTCATCCATGGATCACACTGTGCTTTAGAGCAAGAAGCACACTCTTGCTTTTTAGAGTCTCTAAGACAGCAAGAAATCTGAGTGTGCCCAGAACAAAAGAACGGTGTTTCCTACACATACGGACTATATGTAGTCCAAACCTTCTTCTGAAACTGAGAGAATGCACTGGTACTCTAACATCGAATGCTTGTCAGTTAAGATGAGAAACGTGTGAGCTTTGTGAATGATGTAGTTCCTTTGAACAGAAAAGTGACTGCCCTTACCTGAAACGAAGTCTTACCTGTAGTAAGACCCAGAGCCTGGGATTTAAATCCATTTCTGAAGGGAAACACACAGCATAGTTCTCATCTATGGATCTCACTCTGCCTTAGAGCGAGAAGCACACTCTTGCTTTCTAGATTCTCTAATACAGCAGGAAATCTGAGTGTGCCCAGAACAAAAGAACGGTGTTTCCTACACATATGGACCATTGCTAGTCCAACTCTTCTTCTGAAACTGATACAAAGCACTGGTCCTCTAACATCCAATGCTTGTCAATTAAGATGAGAAACGTGTGAGCTTCGTGAATGATTTAGTTCGTTTGAGCAGAAAAGTGACTGCCCTTACCTGAATTGAAGTCTTGCTTGTAGGAAGACTCAGAGCCTGGGATTTAACGCCATTTCTGAAGTAAAACACACAGCAGTGTAATCATCGATTGATCACACTCTGCTTTAGAACAAGAAGCACGCTCTTGCTTTCTAGAGACCCTAAGACAGCAGGAAACGTGAGTGTGCTGAGAACAAATGAACGGTGTTTCCTACACATACAGACCATATCTAGTCCAACTCTGCTTCTTAAACTGATACAAAGCACTGGTCCTCTAACATCCAATGCTTGTCTGTTAAGATGAGAAACGTGTGAGCTCAGTGAACGATGTAGGTCGTTTGAGCTGATAAGTAACTGCCCTTACCCGAAACGAAGTCTTGCTTGTAGGAAGACACAGAGCCCGGGATTTAACTCCATTTCTGAAGGGAAACACACAGCAGTGTTCTCATCCATTGATCACACTCTGCTTTAGAACAAGAAGCACGCAATTGCTTTCTAGAGTCTCTAAGACAGCAGGAAATCTGAGTGTGCCCAGAACAAAAGAGTGGTGTTTTCTACACATATGGACCATATCTACTCCAAATCTGCTTCTGAAACTGATACAAAGCACTGACCCTCTAACATCGAATGCTTGTCAGTTAAGATGAGAAACGTGTGAGCTCAATGAACGATGTAGTTCGTTTGAGCAGAAAAGAGACTGCCCTTACCTGAAAAGAAGTCTTCCTTGTAGGAAGACTCAGAGCCTGGGATTTAACTCCATTTCTGAAGGCAAACAAACAGCATAGTTCTCATCCATGGATCACACTCTGCTTTAGAGCGAGAAGCACACTCTTGCTTTATAGAGTCTCTAATACAGCAGGAAACGTGAGTGTGATGAGAACAAAAGAACGGTGTTGTCTACACATACGGACATTATATAGTCCAACTTTGCTTCTGAAACTGATAGAAAGCACTGGTCCTCTAACATCCAATGCTTGTCAGTTAAGATGAGAAACGTGTGAGCTTCGTGAACGATGTAGTTCGTTTGAGCAGAAACGTGACTGCCCTTACCTGAAACGAAGTCTTGCTTGTAGGAAGACTCGGAGCCTGGGATTTAACTCCATTTCTGAAGTGAAAGACACAGGATAGTTCTCATCCATGGATCACACTGTGCTTTAGAGCAAGAAGCACACTCTTGCTTTTTAGAGTCTCTAAGACAGCAAGAAATCTGAGTGTGCCCAGAACAATAGAACGGTGTTTCCTACACATACGGACTATATGTAGTCCAAATCTTCTTCTGAAACTGAGAGAATGCACTGGTACTCTAACATCCAATGCTTGTCAGTTAAGATGAGAAACGTGTGAGCTTCGTGAATGATTTAGTTCGTTTGAGCAGAAAAGTGACTGCCCTTACCTGAATTGAAGTCTTGCTTGTAGGAAGACTCAGAGCCTGGGATTTAACTCCATTTCTGAAGTAAAACACACAGCAGTGTAATCATCGATTGATCACACACTGCTTTAGAACAAGAAGCACGCTCTTGCTTTCTAGAGACTCTAAGACAGCAGGAAACGTGAGTGTGCTGAGAACAAAACAACGGTGTTTCCTACACATACGGACCATATCTAGTCCAACTCTTCTTCTGAAAATGATAGAAAGCACTGGTCCTCTAACATCCAATGCTTGTCAATTAAGATGAGTAACATGTGAGCTTCGTGAATGATGTAGTTCGTTTGAGCTGAAAAGTGACTGCCCTTACCTGAAACGGAGTCTTGCCTGGGATTTAACTCCATTTCTGAAGGGAAACACACAGCATAGTTCTCATCCATGGATCACACTCTGCTTTAGAACAAGAAGCATGCTCTTGCTTTCTAGAGTCTCTAAGACAGCAGGAAATCTGAGTGTGCACAGAACAAAAGAACGGTGTTTCCTACACATACTGACTATATGTAGTCCAAATCTTCTTCTGAAACTGAGAGAATGCACTGGTACTCTAACATCCAAAGCTTGTCAGTTAAGATGACAAACGTGTGAGCTTTGTGAATGATGTAGTTCCTTTGAACAGAAAAGTGACTGCCCTTACCTGAAACGAAGTCTTACCTGTAGTAAGACACAGATCCTGGGATTTAACTCCATTTCTGAAGGGAAACACACAGCATAGTTCTCATCTATGGATCACACTGTGCCTTAGAGCGAGAAGCACACTCTTGCTTTCTAGATTCTCTAATACAGCAGGAAATCTGAGTGTGCCCAGAACAAAAGAACGGTGTTTCCTACACATATGGACCATATCTAGTCCAACTCTTCTTCTGAAACTGATACAAAGCACTGGTCCTCTAACATCCAATGCTTGTCAATTAAGATGAGAAACGTGTGAGCTTCGTGAATGATTTAGTTCGTTTGAGCAGAAAACTGACTGCCCTTACCTGAATTGAAGTCTTGCTTGTAGGAAGACTCAGAGCCTGGGATTTAACTCCATTTCTGAAGGCAAACAAACAGCATAGTTCTCATCCATGGATCACACTCTGCTTTAGAGCGAGAAGCACGCTCTTGCTTTCTAGAGTCTCTAAGACAGCAGGAAACGTGAGTGTGCTGAGAACAAAAGAACGGTGTTGTCTACACATACGGACATTATATAGTACAACTCTTCTTCTGAAACTGATACAAAGCACTGATCCTCTAACATCCAATGCTTGTCAATTAAGATGAGAAACGTGTGAGCTTCGTGAATGATTTAGTTCGTTTGAGCAGAAAAGTGACTGCCCTTACCTGAATTGAAGTCTTGCTTGTAGGAAGACTCAGAGCCTGGGATTTAACGCCATTTCTGAAGTAAAACACACAGCAGTGTAATCATCGATTGATCACACTCTGCTTTAGAACAAGAAGCACGCTCTTGCTTTCTAGCGACCCTAAGACAGCAGGAAACGTGAGTGTGCTGAGAACAAATGAACGGTGTTTCCTACACATACGGACCATATCTAGTCCAACTCTGCTTCTTAAACTGATACAAAGCACTGGTCCTCTAACATCCAATGCTTGTCTGTTAAGATGAGAAACGTGTGAGCTCAGTGAACGATGTAGGTCGTTTGAGCTGATAAGTAACTGCCCTTACCCGAAACGAAGTCTTGCATGTAGGAAGACACAGAGCCCGGGATTTAACTCCATTTCTGAAGGGAAACACACAGCAGTGTTCTCATCCATTGATCACACTCTGCTTTAGAACAAGAAGCACGCAATTGCTTTCTAGAGTCTCTAAGACAGCAGGAAATCTGAGTGTGCCCAGAACAAAAGAGCGGTGTTTTCTACACATATGGACCATATCTACTCCAAATCTGCTTCTGAAACTGATACAAAGCACTGACCCTCTAACATCGAATGCTTGTCAGTTAAGATGAGAAACGTGTGAGCTCAATGAACGATGTAGTTCGTTTGAGCAGAAAAGAGACTGCCCTTACCTGAAACGAAGTCTTCCATGTAGGAAGACTCAGAGCCTGGGATTTAACTCCATTTCTGAAGGCAAACAAACAGCATAGTTCTCATCCATGGATCACACTCTGCTTTAGAGCGAGAAGCACGCTCTTGCTTTCTAGAGTCTCTAAGACAGCAGGAAACGTGAGTGTGCTGAGAACAAAAGAACGGTGTTGTCTACACATACGGACATTATATAGTCCAACTCTTCTTCTGAAACTGATACAAAGCACTGGTCCTCTAACATCCAATGCTTGTCAGTTAAGATGAGAAACGTGTGAGCTTCGTGAACGATGTAGTTCGTTTGAGCAGAAACGTGACTGCCCTTACCTGAAACGAAGTCTTGCTTGTAGGAAGACTCGGAGCCTGGGATTTAACTCCATTTCTGAAGTGAAAGACACAGGATAGTTCTCATCCATGGATCACACTGTGCTTTAGAGCAAGAAGCACACTCTTGCTTTTTAGAGTCTCTAAGACAGCAAGAAATCTGAGTGTGCCCAGAACAATAGAACCGTGTTTCCTACACATACGGACTATATGTAGTCCAAATCTTCTTCTGAAACTGAGAGAATGCACTGGTACTCTAACATCCAATGCTTGTCAGTTAAGATGAGAAACGTGTGAGCTTCGTGAATGATTTAGTTCGTTTGAGCAGAAAAGTGACTGCCCTTACCTGAATTGAAGTCTTGCTTGTAGGAAGACTCAGAGCCTGGGATTTAACTCCATTTCTGAAGTAAAACACACAGCAGTGTAATCATCGATTGATCACACTCTGCTTTAGAACAAGAAGCACGCTCTTGCTTTCTAGAGACTCTAAGACAGCAGGAAACGTGAGTGTGATGAGAACAAAAGAACGGTGTTTCCTACACATACGGACCATATCTAGTCCAACTCTTCTTCTGAAAATGATAGAAAGCACTGGTCCTCTAACACCCAATGCTTGTCAATTAAGATGAGTAACGTGTGAGCTTCGTGAATGATGTAGATCGTTTGAGCTGAAAAGTGACAGCCCTTACCTGAAACGGAGTCTTGCCTGGGATTTAACTCCATTTCTGAAGGGAAACACACAGCATAGTTCTCATCCATGGATCACACTCTGCTTTAGAACAAGAAGCATGCTCTTGCTTTCTAGAGACTCTAAGACAGCAGGAAATTTGAGTGTGCACAGAACAAAAGAACGGTGTTTCCTACACATACTGACTATATGTAGTCCAAATCTTCTTCTGAAACTGATACAATGCACTGACCCTCTAACATCCAATGCTTGTCAGTTAAGATGAGAAACCTGTGAGCTCAGTGAACGATGTAGTTCGTTTGAGCAGAAAAGTGACTGCCCTTACCTGAAACGAAGTCTTGCTTGTAGGAAGACTCAGAGCCTGGGATTTAACTCCATTTCTGAAGGCAAACAAACAGCATAGTTCTCATCCATGGATCACACTCTGCTTTAGAGCGAGAAGCACGCTCTTGCTTTCTAGAGTCTCTAAGACAGCGGGAAACGTGAGTGTGCTGAGAACAAAAGAACGGTGTTGTCTACACATACGGACATTATATAGTCCAACTCTTCTTCTGAAACTGATACAAAGCACTGGTCCTCTAACATCCAATTCTTGTCAGTTAAGATGAGAAACGTGTGAGCTTCGTGAACGATGTAGTTCGTTTGAGCAGAAACGTGACTGCCCTTACCTGAAACGAAATCTTGCTTGTAGGAAGACTCAGAGCCTGGGATTAAACTCCATTTCTGAAGTGAAACACACAGCATAGTTCTCATCCATGGATCACACTCTGCTTTAGAGCAAGAAGCACACTCTTGCATTCTAGAGTCTCTAAGACAGCAGGAAATCTGAGTGTGCCCAGAACAAAAGAACGGTGTTTCCTACACATACGGACTATATGTAGTCCAAATCTTCTTCTGAAACTGATAGAATGCACTGGTACTCTAACATCGAATGCTTGTCAGTTAAGATGAGAAACGTGTGAGCTTTGTGAATGATGTAGTTCCTTTGAACTGAAAAGTGACTGCCCTTACCTGAAACGAAGTCTTACCTGTAGTAAGACACAGAGCCTGGGATTTAAATCCATTTCTGAAGGGAAACACACAGCATAGTTCTCATCTATGGATCACACTCTGCCTTAGAGCGAGAAGCACACTCTTGCTTTCTAGATTCTCTAATACAGCAGGAAATCTGAGTGTGCCCAGAACAAAAGAACGGTGTTTCCTACACATATGGACCATTGCTAGTCCTACTCTTCTTCTGAAACTGATACAAAGCACTGGTCCTCTAACATCCAATGCTTGTCAATTAAGATGAGAAACGTGTGAGCTTCGTGAATGATTTAGTTCGTTTGAGCAGAAAAGTGACTGCCCTTACCTGAATTGAAGTCTTGCTTGTAGGAAGACTCAGAGCCTGGGATTTAACGCCATTTCTGAAGTAAAACACACAGCAGTGTAATCATCGATTGATCACACTCTGCTTTAGAACAAGAAGCACGCTCTTGCTTTCTAGAGACCCTAAGACAGCAGGAAACGTGAGTGTGCTGAGAACAAATGAACGGTGTTTCCTACACATACGGACCATATCTAGTCCAACTCTGCTTCTTAAACTGATACAAAGCACTGGTCCTCTAACATCTAATGCTTGTCTGTTAAGATGAGAAACGTGTGAGCTCAGTGAACGATGTAGTTCGTTTGAGCTGATAAGTAACTGCCCTTACCCGAAACGAAGTCTTGCTTGTAGGAAGACACAGAGCCCGGGATTTAACTCCATTTCTGAAGGGAAACACACAGCAGTGTTCTCATCCATTGATCACACTCTGCTTTAGAACAAGAAGCACGCAATTGCTTTCTAGAGTCTCTAAGACAGCAGGAAATCTGAGTGTGCCCAGAACAAAAGAGCGGTGTTTTCTACACATATGGACCATATCTACTCCAAATCTGCTTCTGAAACTGATACAAAGCAATGACCCTCTAACATCGAATGCTTGTCAGTTAAGATGAGAAACGTGTGAGCTCAATGAACGATGTAGTTCGTTTGAGCAGAAAAGAGACTGCCCTTACCTGAAACGAAGTCTTCCTTGTAGGAAGACTCAGAGCCTGGGATTTAACTCCATTTCTGAAGGCAAACAAACAGCATAGTTCTCATCCATGGATCACACTCTGCTTTAGAGCGAGAAGCACGCTCTTGCTTTCTAGAGTCTCTAAGACAGCAGGAAACGTGAGTGTGCTGAGAACAAAAGAACGGTGTTGTCTACACATACGGACATTATATACTCCAACTCTTCTTCTGAAACTGATACAAAGCACTGGTCCTCTAACATCCAATGCTTGTCAGTTAAGATGAGAAACGTGTGAGCTTCGTGAACGATGTAGTTCGTTTGAGCAGAAACGTGACTGCCCTTACCTGAAACGAAGTCTTGCTTGTAGGAAGACTCGGAGCCTGGGATTTAACTCCATTTCTGAAGTGAAAGACACAGGATAGTTCTCATCCATGGATCACACTGTGCTTTAGAGCAAGAAGCACACTCTTGCTTTTTAGAGTCTCTAAGACAGCAAGAAATCTGAGTGTGCCCAGAACAATAGAACCGTGTTTCCTACACATACGGACTATATGTAGTCCAAATCTTCTTCTGAAACTGAGAGAATGCACTGGTACTCTAACATCCAATGCTTGTCAGTTAAGATGAGAAACGTGTGAGCTTCGTGAATGATTTAGTTCGTTTGAGCAGAAAAGTGACTGCCCTTGCCTGAATTGAAGTCTTGCTTGTAGGAAGACTCAGAGCCTGGGATTTAACTCCATTTCTGAAGTAAAACACACAGCAGTGTAATCATCGATTGATCACACTCTGCTTTAGAACAAGAAGCACGCTCTTGCTTTCTAGAGACTCTAAGACAGCAGGAAACGTGAGTGTGCTGAGAACAAAAGAACGGTGTTTCCTACACATACGGACCATATCTAGTCCAACTCTTCTTCTGAAAATGATAGAAAGCACTGGTCCTCTAACACCCAATGCTTGTCAATTAAGATGAGTAACATGTGAGCTTCGTGAATGATGTAGTTCGTTTGAGCTGAAAAGTGACTGCCCTTACCTGAAACGGAGTCTTGCCTGGGATTTAACTCCATTTCTGAAGGGAAACACACAGCATAGTTCTCATCCATGGATCACACTCTGCTTTAGAACAAGAAGCATGCTCTTGCTTTCTAGAGTCTCTAAGACAGCAGGAAATCTGAGTGTGCACAGAACAAAAGAACGGTGTTTCCTACACATACTGACTATATGTAGTCCAAATCTTCTTCTGAAACTGATACAATGCACTGACCCTCTAACATCCAATGCTTGTCAGTTAAGATGAGAAACCTGTGAGCTCAGTGAACGATGTAGTTCGTTTGAGCAGAAAAGTGACTGCCCTTACCTGAAACAAAGTCTTGCTTGTAGGAAGACTCAGAGCCTGGGATTTAACTCCATTTCTGAAGGCAAACAAACAGCATAGTTCTCATCCATGGCTCACACTCTGCTTTAGAGCGAGAAGCACGCTCTTGCTTTCTAGAGTCTCTAAGACAGCAGGAAACGTGAGTGTGCTGAGAACAAAAGAACGGTGTTGTCTACACATACGGACATTATATAGTCCAACTCTTCTTCTGAAACTGATACAAAGCACTGGTCCTCTAACATCCAATTCTTGTCAGTTAAGATGAGAAACGTGTGAGCTTCGTTAACGATGTAGTTCGTTTGAGCAGAAACGTGACTGCCCTTACCTGAAACGAAATCTTGCTTGTAGGAAGACTCAGAGCCTGGGATTAAACTCCATTTCTGAAGTGAAACACAGAGCATAGTTCTCATCCATGGATCACACTCTGCTTTAGAGCAAGAAGCACACTCTTGCATTCTAGAGTCTCTAAGACAGCAGGAAATCTGAGTGTGCCCAGAACAAAAGAACGGTGTTTCCTACACATACGGACTATATGTAGTCCAAATCTTCTTCTGAAACTGATAGAATGCACTGGTACTCTAACATCGAATGCTTGTCAGTTAAGATGAGAAACGTGTGAGCTTTGTGAATGATGTAGTTCCTTTGAACTGAAAAGTGACTGCCCTTACCTGAAACGAAGTCTTACCTGTAGTAAGACACAGAGCCTGGGATTTAAATCCATTTCTGAAGGGAAACACACAGCATAGTTCTCATCTATGGATCACACTCTGCCTTAGAGCGAGAAGCACACTCTTGCTTTCTAGATTCTCTAATACAGCAGGAAATCTGAGTGTGCCCAGAACAAAAGAACGGTGTTTCCTACACATATGGACCATTGCTAGTCCAACTCTTCTTCTGAAACTGATACAAAGCACTGGTCCTCTAACATCCAATGCTTGTCAATTAAGATGAGAAACGTGTGAGCTTCGTGAATGATTTAGTTCGTTTGAGCAGAAAAGTGACTGCCCTTACCTGAATTGAAGTCTTGCTTGTAGGAAGACTCAGAGCCTGGGATTTAACGCCATTTCTGAAGTAAAACACACAGCAGTGTAATCATCAATTGATCACACTCTGCTTTAGAACAAGAAGCACGCTCTTGCTTTCTAGAGACCCTAAGACAGCAGGAAACGTGAGTGTGCTGAGAACAAATGAACGGTGTTTCCTACACATACGGACCATATCTAGTCCAACTCTGCTTCTTAAACTGATACAAAGCACTGGTCCTCTAACATCCAAGGCTTGTCTGTTAAGATGAGAAACGTGTGAGCTCAGTGAACGATGTAGGTCGTTTGAGCTGATAAGTAACTGCCCTTACCTGAAACGGAGTCTTGCCTGTAGGAAGACACAACGCCTGGGATTTAACGCCATTTCTGAAGGGAAACACACAGCATAGTTCTCATCCATGGATCACACTCTGCTTTAGAGCAAGAAGCACGCTCTTGCTTTCTAGAGTCTCTAATACAGCAGGAAATCTGAGTGTGCACAGAACAAAAGAACTGTGTTTCCTACACATCCTGACTATATGTAGTCCAAATCTTCTTCTGAAACTGATACAATGCACTGGGCCTCTAACATCCAATGCTTGTCAGTTAAGATGAGAAACGTGTGAGCTTTGTGAATGATGTAGTCCCTTTGAGCAAAAAAGTGACTGCCCTTACCTGAAACGAAGTCTTGATTGTAGGGAGACTCAGAACTTGGGATTTAAATCCATTTCTGAAGTGAAACAGACAGCATTGTCTCATCCATTGATCACACTCTGCTTTAGAACAAGAAGCACGCTCTTGCTTTCTAGAGTCTCTAAGACAGCAGGAAACGTGAGTGTGCTGAGAACAAAAGAACGGTGTTTCCTACACATACGGACCATATCTAGTCCAACTCTGCTTCTTAAACTGATACAAAGCACTGGTCCTCTAACATCCAATGCTTGTCAGTTAAGATGAGAAACGTGTGAGCTCAGTGAACGATGTAGTTCGTTTGAGCAGAAAAGAGACTGCCCTTACCTGAAACGAAGTCTTGCTTGTAGGAAGACTCAGAGCCTGGGATTTAACTCCATTTCTGAAGGCAAACAAACAGCATAGTTCTCATCCATGGATCACACTCTGCTTTAGAGCGAGAAGCACGCTCTTGCTTTCTAGAGTCTCTAAGACAGCAGGAAACGTGAGTGTGCTGAGAACAAAAGAACGGTGTTGTCTACACATACGGACATTATATAGTCCAACTCTTCTTCTGAAACTGATACAAAGCACTGGTCCTCTAACATCCAATGCTTGTCAGTTAAGATGAGAAACGTGTGAGCTTCGTGAACGATGTAGTTCGTTTGAGCAGAAACGTGACTGCCCTTACCTGAAACGAAGTCTTGCTTGTAGGAAGACTCGGAGCCTGGGATTTAACTCCATTTCTGAAGTGAAAGACACAGCATAGTTCTCATCCATGGATCACACTGTGCTTTAGAGCAAGAAGCACACTCTTGCTTTTTAGAGTCTCTAAGACAGCAAGAAATCTGAGTGTGCCCAGAACAATAGAACCGTGTTTCCTACACATACGGACTATATGTAGTCCAAATCTTCTTCTGAAACTGAGAGAATGCACTGGTACTCTAACATCCAATGCTTGTCAGTTAAGATGAGAAACGTGTGAGCTTCGTGAATGATTTAGTTCGTTTGAGCAGAAAAGTGACTGCCCTTACCTGAATTGAAGTCTTGCTTGTAGGAAGACTCAGAGCCTGGGATTTAACTCCATTTCTGAAGTAAAACACACAGCAGTGTAATCATCAATTGATCACACTCTGCTTTAGAACAAGAAGCACGCTCTTGCTTTCTAGAGACTCTAAGACAGCAGGAAACGTGAGTGTGCTGAGAACAAAAGAACGGTGTTTCCTACACATACGGACCATATCTAGTCCAACTCTTCTTCTGAAAATGATAGAAAGCACTGGTCCTCTAACATCCAATGCTTGTCAATTAAGATGAGTAACGTGTGAGCTTCGTGAATGATGTAGTTCCTTTGAGCTGAAAAGTGACTGCCCTTACCTGAAACGGAGTCTTGCCTGTAGGAAGACACAACGCCTGGGATTTAACTCCATTTCTGAAGGGAAACACACAGCATAGTTCTCATCCATGGATCACACTCTGCTTTAGAACAAGAAGCATTCTCTTGCTTTCTAGAGTCTCTAAGACAGCAGGAAATCTGAGTGTGCACAGAACAAAAGAACGGTGTTTCCTACACATACTGACTATATGTAGTCCAAATCTTCTTCTGAAACTGATACAATGCACTGACCCTCTAACATCCAATGCTTGTCAGTTAAGATGAGAAACCTGTGAGCTCAGTGAACGATGTAGTTCCTTTGAGCAGAAAAGTGACTGCCCTTACCTGAAACAAAGTCTTGCTTGTAGGAAGACTCAGAGCCTGGGATTTAACTCCATTTCTGAAGGCAAACACACAGCATAGTTCTCATCCATGGATCACACTCTGCTTTAGAGCAAGAAGAACACTCTTGCATTCTAGAGTCTCTAAGACAGCAGGAAATCTGAGTGTGCCCAGAACAAAAGAACGGTGTTTCCTACACTTACGGACTATATGTAGTCCAAATCTTCTTCTGAAACTGATAGAATGCACTGGTACTCTAACATCGAATGCTTGTCAGTTAAGATGAGAAACGTGTGAGCTTTGTGAATGATGTAGTTCCTTTGAACTGAAAAGTGACTGCCCTTACCTGAAACGAAGTCTTACCTGTAGTAAGACACAGAGCCTGGGATTTAAATCCATTTCTGAAGGGAAACACACAGCATAGTTCTCATCTATGGATCACACTCTGCCTTAGAGCGAGAAGCACACTCTTGCTTTCTAGATTCTCTAATACAGCAGGAAATCTGAGTGTGCCCAGAACAAAAGAACGGTGTTTCCTACACATATGGACCATTGCTAGTCCAACTCTTCTTCTGAAACTGATACAAAGCACTGGTCCTCTAACATCCAATGCTTGTCAATTAAGATGAGAAACGTGTGAGCTTAGTGAATGATTTAGTTCGTTTGAGCAGAAAAGTGACTGCCCTTACCTGAATTGAAGTCTTGCTTGTAGGAAGACTCAGAGCCTGGGATTTAACGCCATTTCTGAAGTAAAACACACAGCAGTGTAATCATCGATTGATCACACTCTGCTTTAGAACAAGAAGCATGCTCTTGCTTTCTAGAGACCCTAAGACAGCAGGAAACGTGAGTGTGCTGAGAACAAAGGAACGGTGTTTCCTACACATACGGACCATATCTAGTCCAACTCTTCTTCTGAAAATGATACAAAGCACTGGTCCTCTAACATCCAATGCTTGTCAATTAAGATGAGAAACGTGTGAGCTTCGTTAATGATGTAGTTCGTTTGAGCTGAAAAGTGACTGCCCTTACCTGAAACGGAGTCTTGCCTGTAGGAAGACACAACGCCTGGGATTTAACGCCATTTCTGAAGGGAAACACACAGCATAGTTCTCATCCATGGATCACACTCTGCTTTAGAGCAAGAAGCACGCTCTTGCTTTCTAGAGTCTCTAATACAGCAGGAAATCTGAGTGTGCACAGAACAAAAGAACTGTGTTTCCTACACATCCTGACTATATGTAGTCCAAATCTTCTTCTGAAACTGATACAATGCACTGGGCCTCTAACATCCAATGCTTGTCAGTTAAGATGAGAAACGTGTGAGCTTTGTGAATGATGTAGTCCCTTTGAGCAAAAAAGTGACTGCCCTTACCTGAAACGAAGTCTTGATTGTAGGGAGACTCAGAACTTGGGATTTAAATCCATTTCTGAAGTGAAACAGACAGCATTGTCTCATCCATTGATCACACTCTGCTTTAGAACAAGAAGCACGCTCTTGCTTTCTAGAGTCTCTAAGACAGCAGGAAACGTGAGTGTGCTGAGAACAAAAGAACGGTGTTTCCTACACATACGGACCATATCTAGTCCAACTCTGCTTCTTAAACTGATACAAAGCACTGGTCCTCTAACATCCAATGCTTGTCAGTTAAGATGAGAAACGTGTGAGCTCAGTGAACGATGTAGTTCGTTTGAGCAGAAAAGAGACTGCCCTTACCTGAAACGAAGTCTTGCTTGTAGGAAGACTCAGAGCCTGGGATTTAACTCCATTTCTGAAGGCAAACAAACAGCATAGTTCTCATCCATGGATCACACTCTGCTTTAGAGCGAGAAGCACGCTCTTGCTTTCTAGAGTCTCTAAGACAGCAGGAAACGTGAGTGTGCTGAGAAAAAAGAACGGTGTTGTCTACACATACGGACATTATATAGTCCAACTCTTCTTCTGAAACTGATACAAAGCACTGGTCCTCTAACATCCAATGCTTGTCAGTTAAGATGAGAAACGTGTGAGCTTCGTGAACGATGTAGTTCGTTTGAGCAGAAACGTGACTGCCCTTACCTGAAACGAAGTCTTGCTTGTAGGAAGACTCGGAGCCTGGGATTTAACTCCATTTCTGAAGTGAAAGACACAGCATAGTTCTCATCCATGGATCACACTGTGCTTTAGAGCAAGAAGCACACTCTTGCTTTTTAGAGTCTCTAAGACAGCAAGAAATCTGAGTGTGCCCAGAACAATAGAACGGTGTTTCCTACACATACGGACTATATGTAGTCCAAATCTTCTTCTGAAACTGAGAGAATGCACTGGTACTCTAACATCCAATGCTTGTCAGTTAAGATGAGAAACGTGTGAGCTTCGTGAATGATTTAGTTCGTTTGAGCAGAAAAGTGACTGCCCTTACCTGAATTGAAGTCTTGCTTGTAGGAAGACTCAGAGCCTGGGATTTAACTCCATTTCTGAAGTAAAACACACAGCAGTGTAATCATCGATTAATCACACTCTGCTTTAGAACAAGAAGCACGCTCTTGCTTTCTAGAGACTCTAAGACAGCAGGAAACGTGAGTGTGCTGAGAACAAAAGAACGGTGTTTCCTACACATACGGACATTATATAGTCCAACTCTTCTTCTGAAACTGATACAAAGCACTGGTCCTCTAACATCCAATTCTTGTCAGTTAAGATGAGAAACGTGTGAGCTTCGTGAACGATGTAGTTCGTTTGAGCAGAAACGTGACTGCCCTTACCTGAAACGAAATCTTGCTTGTAGGAAGACTCAGAGCCTGGGATTAAACTCCATTTCTGAAGTGAAACACAAAGCATAGTTCTCATCCATGGATCACACTCTGCTTTAGAGCAAGAAGCACACTCTTGCATTCTAGAGTCTCTAAGACAGCAGGAAATCTGAATGTGCCCAGAACAAAAGAACGGTGTTTCCTACACATACGGACTATATGTAGTCCAAATCTTCTTCTGAAACTGATAGAATGCACTGGTACTCTAACATCGAATGCTTGTCAGTTAAGATGAGAAACGTGTGAGCTTTGTGAATGATGTAGTTCCTTTGAACTGAAAAGTGACTGCCCTTACCTGAAACGAAGTCTTACCTGTAGTAAGACACAGAGCCTGGGATTTAAATCCATTTCTGAAGGGAAACACACAGCATAGTTCTCATCTATGGATCACACTCTGCCTTAGAGCGAGAAGCACACTCTTGCTTTCTAGATTCTCTAATACAGCAGGAAATCTGAGTGTGCCCAGAACAAAAGAACGGTGTTTCCTACACATATGGACCATTGCTAGTCCAACTCTTCTTCTGAAACTGATACAAAGCACTGGTCCTCTAACATCCAATGCTTGTCAATTAAGATGAGAAACGTGTGAGCTTCGTGAATGATTTAGTTCGTTTGAGCAGAAAAGTGACTGCCCTTACCTGAATTGAAGTCTTGCTTGTAGGAAGACTCAGAGCCTGGGATTTAACGCCATTTCTGAAGTAAAACACACAGCAGTGTAATCATCGATTGATCACACTCTGCTTTAGAACAAGAAGCACGCTCTTGCTTTCTAGAGACCCTAAGACAGCAGGAAACGTGAGTGTGCTGAGAACAAAGGAACGGTGTTTCCTACACATACGGACCATATCTAGTCCAACTCTTCTTCTGAAAATGATACAAAGCACTGGTCCTCTAACATCCAATGCTTGTCAATTAAGATGAGAAACGTGTGAGCTTCGTTAATGATGTAGTTCGTTTGAGCTGAAAAGTGACTGCCCTTACCTGAAACGGAGTCTTGCCTGTAGGAAGACACAACACCTGGGATTTAACGCCATTTCTGAAGGGAAACACACAGCATAGTTCTCATCCATGGATCACACTCTGCTTTAGAGCAAGAAGCACGCTCTTGCTTTCTAGAGTCTCTAATACAGCAGGAAATCTGAGTGTGCACAGAACAAAAGAACTGTGTTTCCTACACATCCTGACTATATGTAGTCCAAATCTTCTTCTGAAACTGATACAATGCACTGGGCCTCTAACATCCAATGCTTGTCAGTTAAGATGAGAAACGTGTGAGCTTTGTGAATGATGTAGTCCCTTTGAGCAAAAAAGTGACTGCCCTTACCTGAAACGAAGTCTTGATTGTAGGGAGACTCAGAACTTGGGATTTAAATCCATTTCTGAAGTGAAACAGACAGCATTGTCTCATCCATTGATCACACTCTGCTTTAGAACAAGAAGCACGCTCTTGCTTTCTAGAGTCTCTAAGACAGCAGGAAACGTGAGTGTGCTGAGAACAAAAGAACGGTGTTTCCTACACATACGGACCATATCTAGTCCAACTCTGCTTCTTAAACTGATACAAAGCACTGGTCCTCTAACATCCAATGCTTGTCAGTTAAGATGAGAAACGTGTGAGCTCAGTGAACGATGTAGTTCGTTTGAGCAGAAAAGAGACTGCCCTTACCTGAAACGAAGTCTTGCTTGTAGGAAGACTCAGAGCCTGGGATTTAACTCCATTTCTGAAGGCAAACAAACAGCATAGTTCTCATCCATGGATCACACTCTGCTTTAGAGCGAGAAGCACGCTCTTGCTTTCTAGAGTCTCTAAGACAGCAGGAAACGTGAGTGTGCTGAGAACAAAAGAACGGTGTTGTCTACACATACGGACATTATATAGTCCAACTCTTCTTCTGAAACTGATACAAAGCACTGGTCCTCTAACATCCAATGCTTGTCAGTTAAGATGAGAAACGTGTGAGCTTCGTGAACGATGTAGTTCGTTTGAGCAGAAACGTGACTGCCCTTACCTGAAACGAAGTCTTGCTTGTAGGAAGACTCGGAGCCTGGGATTTAACTCCATTTCTGAAGTGAAAGACACAGCATAGTTCTCATCCATGGATCACACTGTGCTTTAGAGCAAGAAGCACACTCTTGCTTTTTAGAGTCTCTAAGACAGCAAGAAATCTGAGTGTGCCCAGAACAATAGAACGGTGTTTCCTACACATACGGACTATATGTAGTCCAAATCTTCTTCTGAAACTGAGAGAATGCACTGGTACTCTAACATCCAATGCTTGTCAGTTAAGATGAGAAACGTGTGAGCTTCGTGAATGATTTAGTTCGTTTGAGCAGAAAAGTGACTGCCCTTACCTGAATTGAAGTCTTGCTTGTAGGAAGACTCAGAGCCTGGGATTTAACTCCATTTCTGAAGTAAAACACACAGCAGTGTAATCATCGATTAATCACACTCTGCTTTAGAACAAGAAGCACGCTCTTGCTTTCTAGAGACTCTAAGACAGCAGGAAACGTGAGTGTGCTGAGAACAAAAGAACGGTGTTTCCTACACATACGGACATTATATAGTCCAACTCTTCTTCTGAAACTGATACAAAGCACTGGTCCTCTAACATCCAATTCTTGTCAGTTAAGATGAGAAACGTGTGAGCTTCGTGAACGATGTAGTTCGTTTGAGCAGAAACGTGACTGCCCTTACCTGAAACGAAATCTTGCTTGTAGGAAGACTCAGAGCCTGGGATTAAACTCCATTTCTGAAGTGAAACACAAAGCATAGTTCTCATCCATGGATCACACTCTGCTTTAGAGCAAGAAGCACACTCTTGCATTCTAGAGTCTCTAAGACAGCAGGAAATCTGAATGTGCCCAGAACAAAAGAACGGTGTTTCCTACACATACGGACTATATGTAGTCCAAATCTTCTTCTGAAACTGATAGAATGCACTGGTACTCTAACATCGAATGCTTGTCAGTTAAGATGAGAAACGTGTGAGCTTTGTGAATGATGTAGTTCCTTTGAACTGAAAAGTGACTGCCCTTACCTGAAACGAAGTCTTACCTGTAGTAAGACACAGAGCCTGGGATTTAAATCCATTTCTGAAGGGAAACACACAGCATAGTTCTCATCTATGGATCACACTCTGCCTTAGAGCGAGAAGCACACTCTTGCTTTCTAGATTCTCTAATACAGCAGGAAATCTGAGTGTGCCCAGAACAAAAGAACGGTGTTTCCTACACATATGGACCATTGCTAGTCCAACTCTTCTTCTGAAACTGATACAAAGCACTGGTCCTCTAACATCCAATGCTTGTCAATTAAGATGAGAAACGTGTGAGCTTCGTGAATGATTTAGTTCGTTTGAGCAGAAAAGTGACTGCCCTTACCTGAATTGAAGTCTTGCTTGTAGGAAGACTCAGAGCCTGGGATTTAACGCCATTTCTGAAGTAAAACACACAGCAGTGTAATCATCGATTGATCACACTCTGCTTTAGAACAAGAAGCACGCTCTTGCTTTCTAGAGACCCTAAGACAGCAGGAAACGTGAGTGTGCTGAGAACAAAGGAACGGTGTTTCCTACACATACGGACCATATCTAGTCCAACTCTTCTTCTGAAAATGATACAAAGCACTGGTCCTCTAACATCCAATGCTTGTCAATTAAGATGAGAAACGTGTGAGCTTCGTTAATGATGTAGTTCGTTTGAGCTGAAAAGTGACTGCCCTTACCTGAAACGGAGTCTTGCCTGTAGGAAGACACAACGCCTGGGATTTAACGCCATTTCTGAAGGGAAACACACAGCATAGTTCTCATCCATGGATCACACTCTGCTTTAGAGCAAGAAACACGCTCTTGCTTTCTAGAGTCTCTAATACAGCAGGAAATCTGAGTGTGCACAGAACAAAAGAACTGTGTTTCCTACACATCCTGACTATATGTAGTCCAAATCTTCTTCTGAAACTGATACAATGCACTGGGCCTCTAACATCCAATGCTTGTCAGTTAAGATGAGAAACGTGTGAGCTTTGTGAATGATGTAGTCCCTTTGAGCAAAAAAGTGATTGCCCTTACCTGAAACGAAGTCTTGATTGTAGGGAGACTCAGAACTTGGGATTTAAATCCATTTCTGAAGTGAAACAGACAGCATTGTCTCATCCATTGATCACACTCTGCTTTAGAACAAGAAGCACGCTCTTGCTTTCTAGAGTCTCTAAGACAGCAGGAAACGTGAGTGTGCTGAGAACAAAAGAACGGTGTTTCCTACACATACGGACCATATCTAGTCCAACTCTGCTTCTTAAACTGATACAAAGCACTGGTCCTCTAACATCCAATGCTTGTCAGTTAAGATGAGAAACGTGTGAGCTCAGTGAACGATGTAGTTCGTTTGAGCAGAAAAGAGACTGCCCTTACCTGAAACGAAATCTTGCTTGTAGGAAGACTCAGAGCCTGGGATTAAACTCCATTTCTGAAGTGAAACACAAAGCATAGTTCTCATCCATGGATCACACTCTGCTTTAGAGCAAGAAGCACACTCTTGCATTCTAGAGTCTCTAAGACAGCAGGAAATCTGAATGTGCCCAGAACAAAAGAACGGTGTTTCCTACACATACGGACTATATGTAGTCCAAATCTTCTTCTGAAACTGATAGAATGCACTGGTACTCTAACATCGAATGCTTGTCAGTTAAGATGAGAAACGTGTGAGCTTTGTGAATGATGTAGTTCCTTTGAACTGAAAAGTGACTGCCCTTACCTGAAACGAAGTCTTACCTGTAGTAAGACACAGAGCCTGGGATTTAAATCCATTTCTGAAGGGAAACACACAGCATAGTTCTCATCTATGGATCACACTCTGCCGTAGAGCGAGAAGCACACTCTTGCTTTCTAGATTCTCTAATACAGCAGGAAATCTGAGTGTGCCCAGAACAAAAGAACGGTGTTTCCTACACATATGGACCATTGCTAGTCCAACTCTTCTTCTGAAACTGATACAAAGCACTGGTCCTCTAACATCCAATTCTTGTCAATTAAGATGAGAAACGTGTGAGCTTCGTAAACGATGTAGTTTGTTTGAGCAGAAAACTGACTGCCCTTACCTGAAACGAAGTCTTGCTTGTAGGAAGACTCAGAGCCTGGGATTTAACTCCATTTCTGAAGTAAAACACACAGCAGTGTAATCATCGATTGATCACACTCTGCTTTAGAACAAGAAGCACGCTCTTGCTTTCTAGAGACTCTAAGACAGCAGGAAACGTGAGTGTGCTGAGAACAAAAGAACGGTGTTTCCTACACATACGGACCATATCTAGTCCAACTCTTCTTCTGAAAGTGATAGAAAGCACTGGTCCTCTAACATCCAATGCTTGTCAATTAAGATGAGTAACATGTGAGCTTCGTGAATGATGTAGTTCGTTTGAGCTGAAAAGTGACTGCCCTTACCTGAAACGGGGTCTTGCCTGTAGGAAGACACAACGCCTGGGATTTAACTCCATTTCTGAAGGGAAACACACAGGATAGTTCTCATCCATGGATCACACTCTGCTTTAGAGCAAGAAGCATGCTCTTGCTTTCTAGAGTCTCTAATACTGCAGGAAATCTGAGTGTGCACAGAACAAAAGAACGGTGTTTCCTACACATACTGACTATATGTAGTCCAAATCTTCTTCTGAAACTGATACAATGCACTGACCCTCTAACATCCAATGCTTGTCAGTTAACATGAGAAACCTGTGAGCTCAGTGAACGATGTAGTTCGTTTGAGCAGAAAAGTGACTGCCCTTACCTGAAACGAAGTCTTGCTTGTAGGAAGACTCAGAGCCTGGGATTTAACTCCATTTCTGAAGGCAAACAAACAGCATAGTTCTCATCCATGGATCACACTCTGCTTTAGAGCGAGAAGCACGCTCTTGCTTTCTAGAGTCTCTAAGACAGCAGGAAACGTGAGTGTGCTGAGAACAAAAGAACGGTGTTGTCTACACATACGGACATTATATAGTCCAACTCTTCTTCTGAAACTGATACAAAGCACTGGTCCTCTAACATCCAATGCTTGTCAGTTAAGATGAGAAACGTGTGAGCTTCGTGAACGATGTAGTTCGTTTGAGCAGAAACGTGACTGCCCTTACCTGAAACGAAGTCTTGCATGTAGGAAGACTCAGAGCCTAGGATTTAACTCCATTTCTGAAGTGAAAGACACAGCATAGTTCTCATCCATGGATCACACTGTGCTTTAGAGCAAGAAGCACACTCTTGCTTTCTAGAGTCTCTAAGACAGCAAGAAATCTGAGTGTGCCCAGAACAAAAGAACGATGTTTCCTACACATACGGACTATATGTAGTCCAAATCTTCTTCTGAAACTGAGAGAATGCACTGGTACTCTAACATCCAATGCTTGTCAGTTAAGATGACAAACGTGTGAGCTTTGTGAATGAAGTTGTTCCTTTGAACAGAAAAGTGACTGCCCTTACCTGAAACGAAGTCTTACTTGTAGTAAGACACAGAGCCTGGGATTTAACTCCATTTCTGAAGGGAAACACACAGCATAGTTCTCATCTATGGATCACACTCTGCCTTAGACCGAGAAGCACACTCTTGCTTTCTAGATTCTCTAATACAGCAGGAAATCTGAGTGTGCCCAGAACAAAAGAACGGTGTTTCCTACACATATGGACCATATCTAGTCCAACTCTTCTTCTGAAACTGATACAAAGCACTGGTCCACTAACATCCAATGCTTGTCAATTAAGATGAGTAACGTGTGAGCTTCGTGAATGATGTAGTTCGTTTGAGCTGAAAAGTGACTGCCCTTACCTGAAACGGAGTCTTGCCTGTAGGAAGACACAACGCCTGGGATTTAACTCCATTTCTGAAGGGAAACACACAGCATAGTTCTCATCCATGGATCACACTCTGCTTTAGAACAAGAAGCATGCTCTTGCTTTCTATTGTCTCTAAGACAGCAGGAAACGTGAGTGTGCTGAGAACAAAAGAACGGTGTTGTCTACACATACGGACATTATATAGTCCAACTCTTCTTCTGAAACTGATACAAAGCACTGGTCCTCTAACATCCAATTCTTGTCAGTTAAGATGAGAAACGTGTGAGCTTCTTGAACGATGTAGTTCGTTTGAGCAGAAACGTGACTGCCCTTACCTGAAACGAAATCTTGCTTGTAGGAAGACTCAAAGCCTGGGATTAAACTCCATTTCTGAAGAGAAACACACAGCATAGTTCTCATCCATTGATCACACTCTGCTTTAGAGCAAGATGCACACTCTTGCATTCTAGAGTCTCTAAGACAGCAGGAAATCTGAGTGTGCCCAGAACAAAAGAACTGTGTTTCCTACACATACGGACTATATGTAGTCCAAATCTTCTTCTGAAACTGAGAGAATGCACTGGTACTCTAACATCGAATGCTTGTCAGTTAAGATGAGAAATGTGTGAGCTTTGTGAATGATGTAGTTCCTTTGAACTGTAAAGTGACTGCCCTTACCTGAAACGAAGTCTTACCTGTAGTAAGACACAGAGCCTGGGATTTAAATCCATTTCTGAAGGGAAACACACAGCATAGTTCTCATCTATGGATCACAATCTGCCTTAGAGCGAGAAGCACACTCTTGCTTTCTAGATTCTCGAATACAGCAGGAAATCTGAGTGTGCCCAGAACAAAAGAACGGTGTTTCCTACACATATGGACCATTGCTAGTCCAACTCTTCTTCTGAAACTGATACAAAGCACTGGTCCTCTAACATCCAATGCTTTTCAATTAAGATGAGAAACGTGTGAGCTTCGTGAATGATTTAGTTCGTTTGAGCAGAAAAGTGACTGCCCTTACCTGAATTGAAGTCTTGCTTGTAGGAAGACTCAGAGCCTGGGATTTAACGCCATTTCTGAAGTAAAACACACAGCAGTGTAATCATCGATTGATCACACTCTGCTTTAGAACAAGAAGCACGCTCTTGCTTTCTAGAGACCCTAAGACAGCAGGAAACGTGAGTGTGCTGAGAGCAAATGAACGGTGTTTCCTACACATACGGACCATATCTAGTCCAACTCTTCTTCTGAAAATGATACAAAGCACTGGTCCTCTAACATCCAATGCTTGTCAATTAAGATGAGAAACGTGTGAGCTTCGTTAATGATGTAGTTCGTTTGAGCAGAAAAGTGACTGCCCTTACCTGAATTGAAGTCTTGCTTTTAGGGAGACTCAGAGCCTGGGATTTAACTCCATTTCTGAAGTAAAACACACAGCAGTGTAATCATCGATTGATCACACTCTGCTTTTGAACAAGAAGCACGCTCTTGCTTTCTAGAGTCTCTAAGACAGCAGGAAACGTGTGTGTGCTGAGAACAAAAGAACGGTGTTTCCTACACATACAGACCATATCTAGTCAAACTCTCCTTCTGAAAATGATACAAAGCACTGGTCCTCTAACATCCAATGCTTGTCAATTAAGAGGAGAAACGTGTGAGCTTCGTGAACGATGTAGTTCGTTTGAGCAGAAAAGTGACTGCCCTTACCTGAAACGAAGTCTTGCTTGTAGGAAGACTCAGAGCCTGGGATTTAAATCCATTTCTGAAGGCAAACAAACAGCATAGTTCTCATCCATGGATCACACTCTGCTTTAGAGCGAGAAGCACGCTCTTGCTTTCTAGAGTCTCTAAGACAGAAGGAAACGTGAGTGTGCTGAGAACAAAAGAACGGTGTTGTCTACACGTACGGACATTATATAGTCCAACTCTTCTTCTGAAACTGATACAAAGCACTGGTCCTCTAACATCCAATGCTTGTCAATTAAGATGAGAAACGTGTGAGCTTCGTGAATGATTTAGTTCGTTTGAGCAGAAAAGTGACTGCCCTTACCTGAATTGAAGTCTTGCTTGTAGGAAGACTCAGAGCCTGGGATTTAACTCCATTTCTGAAGTAAAACACACAGCAGTGTAATCATCGATTGATCACACTCTGCTTTAGAACAAGAAGCACGCTCTTGCTTTCTAGAGACTCTAAGAAAGCAGGAAACGTGAGTGTGCTGAGAACAAAAGAACGGTGTTTCCTACACATAGGGACCATATCTAGTCCAACTTTTCTTCTGAAAATGATACAAAGCACTGGTCCTCTAACATCCAATGCTTGTCAATTAAGATGAGTAACGTTTGAGCTTCGTGAATGATGTAGTTCCTTTGAGCTGAAAAGTGACTGCCCTTACCTGAAACGGAGTCTTGCTTGTAGGAAGACACAACGCCTGGGATTTAACGCCATTTCTGAAGGGAAACACACAGCATAGTTCTCATCCATGGATCAAACTCTGCTTTAGAGCAAGAAGCACGCTCTTGCTTTCTAGAGTCTCTAATACAGCAGGAAATCTGAGTGTGCACAGAACAAAAGAACTGTGTTTCCTACACATACTGACTATATGTAGTCCAAATCTTCTTCTGAAACTGATACAATGCACTGGGCCTCTAACATCCAATGCTTGTCAGTTAAGATGAGAAACGTGTGAGCTTCGTGAACGATGTAGTCCCTTTGAGCAAAAAAGTGACTGCCCTTACCTGAAACGAAGTCTTGATTGTAGGGAGACTCAGAACATGGGATTTAAATCCATTTCTGAAGTGAAACAGACAGCATTGTCTCATCCATTGATCACACTCTGCTTTAGAACAAGAAGCACGCTCTTGCTTTCTAGAATCTCTAAGACAGCAGGAAACGTGAGTGTGCTGAGAACAAAAGAACGGTGTTTCCTACACATACGGACCATATCTAGTCCAACTCTGCTTCTTAAACTGATACAAAGCACTGGTCCTCTAACATCCAATGCTTGTCTGTTAAGATGAGAAACGTGTGAGCTCAGTGAACGATGTAGGTCTTTTGAGCTGATAAGTAACTGCCCTTACCCGAAACGAAGTCTTGCTTGTAGGAAGACTCAGAGCCCGGGATTTAACTCCATTTCTGAAGGGAAACACACAGCAGTGTTCTCATCCATTGATCACACTCTGCTTTAGAACAAGAAGCACGCAATTGTTTTCTAGAGTCTCTAAGACAGCAGGAAATCTGAGTGTGCCCAGAACAAAAGAGTGGTGTTTTCTACACATATGGACCATATCTACTCCAAATCTGCTTCTGAAACTGATACAAAGCACTGACCCTCTAACATCGAATGCTTGTCAGTTAAGATGAGAAACGTGTGAGCTTCGTGAATGATTTAGTTCGTTTGAGCAGAAAAGTGACTGCCCTTACCTGAAACGGAGTCTTGCCTGTAGGAAGACAAAACGCCTGGGATTTAACTCCATTTCTGAAGGGAAACACACAGCATAGTTCTCATCCATGGATCACACTCTGCTTTAGAACAAGAAGCATGCTCTTGCTTTCTAGAGTCTCTAAGACAGCAGGAAATCTGAGTGTGCACAGAACAAAAGAACGGTGTTTCCTACACATACTGACTATATGTAGTCCAAATCTTCTTCTGAAACTGATACAATGCACTGACCCTCTAACATCCAATGCTTGTCAGTTAAGATGAGAAACCTGTGTGCTCAGTGAACGATGTAGTTCGTTTGAGCAGAAACGTGACCGCCCTTACCTGAAACGAAGTCTTGCTTGTAGGAAGACTCGGAGCCTGGGATTTAACTCCATTTCTGAAGTGAAAGACACAGCATAGTTCTCATCCATGGATCACACTGTGTATTAGAGCAAGAAGCACACTCTTGCTTTTTAGAGTCTCTAAGAGAGCAAGAAATCTGAGTGTGCCCAGAACAAAAGAATGGTGTTTCCTACACATACGGACTATATGTAGTCCAAATCTTCTTCTGAAACTGAGAGAATGCACTGGTACTCTAACATCCAATGCTTGTCAGTTAAGATGAGAAACGTGTGAGCTTTGTGAATGATGTAGTTCCTTTGAACAGAAAAGTGACTGCCCTTACCTGAAACGAAGTCTTACTTGTATTAAGACACAGAGCCTGGGATTTAACTCCATTTCTGAAGGGAAACACACAGCATAGTTCTCATCTATGGATCACACTCTGCCTTAGAGCGAGAAGCACACTCTTGCTTTCTAGATTCTCTAATACAGCAGGAAATCTGAGTGTGCCCAGAACAAAAGAACGGTGTTTCCTACACATATGGACCATTGCTAGTCCAACTCTTCTTCTGAAACTGATACAAAGCACTGGTCCTCTAACATCCAATGCTTGTCAATTAAGATGAGAAACGTGTGAGCTCCGTTAATGATTTAGTTCGTTTGAGCAGAAAAGTGACTGCCCTTACCTGAATTGAAGTCTTGCTTTTAGGGAGACTCAGAGCCTCGGATTTAACTCCATTTCTGAAGTAAAACACACAGCAGTGTAATCATCGATTGATCACACTCTGCTTTAGAACAAGAAGCACGCTCTTGCTTTCTAGAGTCTCTAAGACAGCAGGAAACGTGTGTGTGCTGAGAACAAAAGAACGGTGTTTCCTACACATACAGACCATATCTAGTCAAACTCTTCTTCTGAAAATGATACAAAGCACTGGTCCTCTAACATCCAATGCTTGTCAATTAAGAGGAGAAACGTGTGAGCTTCGTGAATGATGTAGTTCGTTTGAGCAGAAAACTGACTGCCCTTACCTGAAACGAAGTCTTGATTGTAGGGAGACTCAGAACTTGGGATTTAAATCCATTTCTGAAGTGAAACAGACAGCATTGTCTCATCCATTGATCACACTCTGCTTTAGAACAAGAAGCACGCTCTTGCTTTCTAGAGTCTCTAAGACAGCAGGAAACGTGAGTGTGCTGAGAACAAAAGAACGGTGTTTCCTACACATACGGACCATATCTAGTCCAACTCTGCTTCTTAAACTGATACAAAGCACTGGTCCTCTAACATCCAATGCTTGTCAGTTAAGATGAGAAACGTGTGAGCTCAGTGAACGATGTAGTTCGTTTGAGCAGAAAAGAGACTGCCCTTACCTGAAACGAAGTCTTGCTTGTAGGAAGACTCAGAGCCTGGGATTTAACTCCATTTCTGAAGGCAAACAAACAGCATAGTTCTCATCCATGGATCACACTCTGCTTTAGAGCGAGAAGCACGCTCTTGCTTTCTAGAGTCTCTAAGACAGCAGGAAACGTGAGTGTGCTGAGAACAAAAGAACGGTGTTGTCTACACATACGGACATTATATAGTCCAACTCTTCTTCTGAAACTGATACAAAGCACTGGTCCTCTAACATCCAATGCTTGTCAGTTAAGATGAGAAACGTGTGAGCTTCGTGAACGATGTAGTTCGTTTGAGCAGAAACGTGACTGCCCTTACCTGAAACGAAGTCTTGCTTGTAGGAAGACTCGGAGCCTGGGATTTAACTCCATTTCTGAAGTGAAAGACACAGCATAGTTCTCATCCATGGATCACACTGTGCTTTAGAGCAAGAAGCACACTCTTGCTTTTTAGAGTCTCTAAGACAGCAAGAAATCTGAGTGTGCCCAGAACAATAGAACGGTGTTTCCTACACATACGGACTATATGTAGTCCAAATCTTCTTCTGAAACTGAGAGAATGCACTGGTACTCTAACATCCAATGCTTGTCAGTTAAGATGAGAAACGTGTGAGCTTCGTGAATGATTTAGTTCGTTTGAGCAGAAAAGTGACTGCCCTTACCTGAATTGAAGTCTTGCTTGTAGGAAGACTCAGAGCCTGGGATTTAACTCCATTTCTGAAGTAAAACACACAGCAGTGTAATCATCGATTAATCACACTCTGCTTTAGAACAAGAAGCACGCTCTTGCTTTCTAGAGACTCTAAGACAGCAGGAAACGTGAGTGTGCTGAGAACAAAAGAACGGTGTTTCCTACACATACGGACATTATATAGTCCAACTCTTCTTCTGAAACTGATACAAAGCACTGGTCCTCTAACATCCAATTCTTGTCAGTTAAGATGAGAAACGTGTGAGCTTCGTGAACGATGTAGTTCGTTTGAGCAGAAACGTGACTGCCCTTACCTGAAACGAAATCTTGCTTGTAGGAAGACTCAGAGCCTGGGATTAAACTCCATTTCTGAAGTGAAACACAAAGCATAGTTCTCATCCATGGATCACACTCTGCTTTAGAGCAAGAAGCACACTCTTGCATTCTAGAGTCTCTAAGACAGCAGGAAATCTGAATGTGCCCAGAACAAAAGAACAGTGTTTCCTACACATACGGACTATATGTAGTCCAAAACTTCTTCTGAAACTGATAGAATGCACTGGTACTCTAACATCGAATGCTTGTCAGTTAAGTTGAGAAACGTGTGAGCTTTGTGAATGATGTAGTTCCTTTGAACTGAAAAGTGACTGCCCTTACCTGAAACGAAGTCTTACCTGTAGTAAGACACAGAGCCTGGGATTTAAATCCATTTCTGAAGGGAAACACACAGCATAGTTCTCATCTATGGATCACACTCTGCCTTAGAGCGAGAAGCACACTCTTGCTTTCTAGATTCTCTAATACAGCAGGAAATCTGAGTGTGCCCAGAACAAAAGAACGGTGTTTCCTACACATATGGACCATTGCTAGTCCAACTCTTCTTCTGAAACTGATACAAAGCACTGGTCCTCTAACATCCAATGCTTGTCAATTAAGATGAGAAACGTGTGAGCTTCGTGAATGATTTAGTTCGTTTGAGCAGAAAAGTGACTGCCCTTACCTGAATTGAAGTCTTGCTTGTAGGAAGACTCAGAGCCTGGGATTTAACGCCATTTCTGAAGTAAAACACACAGCAGTGTAAACATCGATTGATCACACTCTGCTTTAGAACAAGAAGCACGCTCTTGCTTTCTAGAGACCCTAAGACAGCAGGAAACGTGAGTGTGCTGAGAACAAAGGAACGGTGTTTCCTACACATACGGACCATATCTAGTCCAACTCTTCTTCTGAAAATGATACAAAGCACTGGTCCTCTAACATCCAATGCTTGTCAATTAAGATGAGAAACGTGTGAGCTTCGTTAATGATGTAGTTCGTTTGAGCTGAAAAGTGACTGCCCTTACCTGAAACGGAGTCTTGCCTGTAGGAAGACACAACGCCTGGGATTTAATGCCATTTCTGAAGGGAAACACACAGCATAGTTCTCATCCATGGATCACACTCTGCTTTAGAGCAAGAAACACGCTCTTGCTTTCTAGAGTCTCTAATACAGCAGGAAATCTGAGTGTGCACAGAACAAAAGAACTGTGTTTCCTACACATCCTGACTATATGTAGTCCAAATCTTCTTCTGAAACTGATACAATGCACTGGGCCTCTAACAACCAATGCTTGTCAGTTAAGATGAGAAACGTGTGAGCTTTGTGAATGATGTAGTCCCTTTGAGCAAAAAAGTGATTGCCCTTACCTGAAACGAAGTCTTGATTGTAGGGAGACTCAGAACTTGGGATTTAAATCCATTTCTGAAGTGAAACAGACAGCATTGTCTCATCCATTGATCACACTCTGCTTTAGAACAAGAAGCACGCTCTTGCTTTCTAGAGTCTCTAAGACAGCAGGAAACGTGAGTGTGCTGAGAACAAAAGAACGGTGTTTCCTACACATACGGACCATATCTAGTCCAACTCTGCTTCTTAAACTGATACAAAGCACTGGTCCTCTAACATCCAATGCTTGTCAGTTAAGATGAGAAACGTGTGAGCTCAGTGAACGATGTAGTTCGTTTGAGCAGAAAAGAGACTGCCCTTACCTGAAACGAAATCTTGCTTGTAGGAAGACTCAGAGCCTGGGATTAAACTCCATTTCTGAAGTGAAACACAAAGCATAGTTCTCATCCATGGATCACACTCTGCTTTAGAGCAAGAAGCACACTCTTGCATTCTAGAGTCTCTAAGACAGCAGGAAATCTGAATGTGCCCAGAACAAAAGAACGGTGTTTCCTACACATACGGACTATATGTAGTCCAAATCTTCTTCTGAAACTGATAGAATGCACTGGTACTCTAACATCGAATGCTTGTCAGTTAAGATGAGAAACGTGTGAGCTTTGTGAATGATGTAGTTCCTTTGAACTGAAAAGTGACTGCCCTTACCTGAAACGAAGTCTTACCTGTAGTAAGACACAGAGCCTGGGATTTAAATCCATTTCTGAAGGGAAACACACAGCATAGTTCTCATCTATGGATCACACTCTGCCGTAGAGCGAGAAGCACACTCTTGCTTTCTAGATTCTCTAATACAGCAGGAAATCTGAGTGTGCCCAGAACAAAAGAACGGTGTTTCCTACACATATGGACCATTGCTAGTCCAACTCTTCTTCTGAAACTGATACAAAGCACTGGACCTCTAACATCCAATTCTTGTCAATTAAGATGAGAAACGTGTGAGCTTCGTAAACGATGTAGTTTGTTTGAGCAGAAAACTGACTGCCCTTACCTGAAACGAAGTCTTGCTTGTAGGAAGACTCAGAGCCTGGGATTTAACTCCATTTCTGAAGTAAAACACACAGCAGTGTAATCATCGATTGATCACACTCTGCTTTAGAACAAGAAGCACGCTCTTGCTTTCTAGAGACTCTAAGACAGCAGGAAACGTGAGTGTGCTGAGAACAAAAGAACGGTGTTTCCTACACATACGGACCATATCTAGTCCAACTCTTCTTCTGAAAGTGATAGAAAGCACTGGTCCTCTAACATCCAATGCTTGTCAATTAAGATGAGTAACATGTGAGCTTCGTGAATGATGTAGTTCGTTTGAGCTGAAAAGTGACTGCCCTTACCTGAAACGGGGTCTTGCCTGTAGGAAGACACAACGCCTGGGATTTAACTCCATTTCTGAAGGGAAACACACAGGATAGTTCTCATCCATGGATCACACTCTGCTTTAGAGCAAGAAGCATGCTCTTGCTTTCTAGAGTCTCTAATACTGCAGGAAATCTGAGTGTGCACAGAACAAAAGAACGGTGTTTCCTACACATACTGACTATATGTAGTCCAAATCTTCTTCTGAAACTGATACAATGCACTGACCCTCTAACATCCAATGCTTGTCAGTTAACATGAGAAACCTGTGAGCTCAGTGAACGATGTAGTTCGTTTGAGCAGAAAAGTGACTGCCCTTACCTGAAACGAAGTCTTGCTTGTAGGAAGACTCAGAGCCTTGGATTTAACTCCATTTCTGAAGGCAAACAAACAGCATAGTTCTCATCCATGGATCACACTCTGCTTTAGAGTGAGAAGCACGCTCTTTCTTTCTAGAGTCTCTAAGACAGCAGGAAACGTGAGTGTGCTGAGAACAAAAGAACGGTGTTGTCTACACATACGGACATTATATAGTCCAACTCTTCTTCTGAAACTGATACAAAGCACTGGTCCTCTAACATCCAATGCTTGTCAGTTAAGATGAGAAACGTGTGAGCTTCGTGAACGATGTAGTTCGTTTGAGCAGAAACGTGACTGCCCTTACCTGAAACGAAGTCTTGCATGTAGGAAGACTCAGAGCCTAGGATTTAACTCCATTTCTGAAGTGAAAGACACAGCATAGTTCTCATCCATGGATCACACTGTGCTTTAGAGCAAGAAGCACACTCTTGCTTTCTAGAGTCTCTAAGACAGCAAGAAATCTGAGTGTGCCCAGAACAAAAGAACGATGTTTCCTACACATACGGACTATATGTAGTCCAAATCTTCTTCTGAAACTGAGAGAATGCACTGGTACTCTAACATCCAATGCTTGTCAGTTAAGATGACAAACGTGTGAGCTTTGTGAATGATGTAGTTCCTTTGAACAGAAAAGTGACTGCCCTTACCTGAAACGAAGTCTTACTTGTAGTAAGACACAGAGCCTGGGATTTAACTCCATTTCTGAAGGGAAACACACAGCATAGTTCTCATCTATGGATCACACTCTGCCTTAGACCGAGAAGCACACTCTTGCTTTCTAGATTCTCTAATACAGCAGGAAATCTGAGTGTGCCCAGAACAAAAGAACGGTGTTTCCTACACATATGGACCATATCTAGTCCAACTCTTCTTCTGAAACTGATACAAAGCACTGGTCCACTAACATCCAATGCTTGTCAATTAAGATGAGTAACGTGTGAGCTTCGTGAATGATGTAGTTCGTTTGAGCTGAAAAGTGACTGCCCTTACCTGAAACGGAGTCTTGCCTGTAGGAAGATACAACGCCTGGGATTTAACTCCATTTCTGAAGGGAAACACACAGCATAGTTCTCATCCATGGATCACACTCTGCTTTAGAACAAGAAGCACGCTCTTGCTTTCTAGAGACCCTAAGACAGCAGGAAACGTGAGTGTGCTGAGAGCAAATGAACGGTGTTTCCTACACATACGGACCATATCTAGTCCAACTCTTCTTCTGAAAATGATACAAAGCACTGGTCCTCTAACATCCAATGCTTGTCAATTAAGATGAGAAACGTGTGAGCTTCGTTAATGATGTAGTTCGTTTGAGCAGAAAAGTGACTGCCCTTACCTGAATTGAAGTCTTGCTTTTAGGGAGACTCAGAGCCTGGGATTTAACTCCATTTCTGAAGTAAAACACACAGCAGTGTAATCATCGATTGATCACACTCTGCTTTTGAACAAGAAGCACGCTCTTGCTTTCTAGAGTCTCTAAGACAGCAGGAAACGTGTGTGTGCTGAGAACAAAAGAACGGTGTTTCCTACACATACAGACCATATCTAGTCAAACTCTCCTTCTGAAAATGATACAAAGCACTGGTCCTCTAACATCCAATGCTTGTCAATTAAGAGGAGAAACGTGTGAGCTTCGTGAACGATGTAGTTCGTTTGAGCAGAAAAGTGACTGCCCTTACCTGAAACGAAGTCTTGCTTGTAGGAAGACTCAGAGCCTGGGATTTAAATCCATTTCTGAAGGCAAACAAACAGCATAGTTCTCATCCATGGATCACACTCTGCTTTAGAGCGAGAAGCACGCTCTTGCTTTCTAGAGTCTCTAAGACAGAAGGAAACGTGAGTGTGCTGAGAACAAAAGAACGGTGTTGTCTACACGTACGGACATTATATAGTCCAACTCTTCTTCTGAAACTGATACAAAGCACTGGTCCTCTAACATCCAATGCTTGTCAGTTAAGATGAGAAACGTGTGAGCTTCGTGAACGATGTAGTTCGTTTGAGCAGAAACGTGACTGCCCTTACCTGAAACGAAGTCTTGCTTGTAGGAAGACTCGGAGCCTGGGATTTAACTCCATTTCTGAAGTGAAAGACACAGCATAGTTCTCATCCATGGATCACACTGTGCTTTAGAGCAAGAAGCACACTCTTGCTTTTTAGAGTCTCTAAGACAGCAAGAAATCTGAGTGTGCCCAGAACAAAAGAACGGTGTTTCCTACACATATGGACCATATCTAGTCCAACTCTTCTTCTGAAACTGATACAAAGCACTCGTCCTCTAACATCCAATGCTTGTCAATTAAGATGAGAAACGTGTGAGCTTCGTGAATGATTTAGTTCGTTTGAGCAGAAAAGTGACTGCCCTTACCTGAATTGAAGTCTTGCTTGTAGGAAGACTCAGAGCCTGGGATTTAACTCCATTTCTGAAGTAAAACACACAGCAGTGTAATCATCGATTGATCACACTCTGCTTTAGAACAAGAAGCACGCTCTTGCTTTCTAGAGACTCTAAGACAGCAGGAAACGTGAGTGTGCTGAGAACAAAAGAACGGTGTTTCCTACACATACGGACCATATCTAGTCCAACTCTTCTTCTGAAAATGATAGAAAGCACTGGTCCTCTAACATCCAATGCTTGTCAATTAAGATGAGTAACATGTGAGCTTCGTGAATGATGTAGTTCGTTTGAGCTGAAAAGTGACTGCCCTTACCTGAAACGGAGTCTTGCCTGTAGGAAGACACAACGCCTGGGATTTAACTCCATTTCTGAAGGGAAACACACAGCATAGTTCTCATCCATGGATCACACTCTGCTTTAGAGCAAGAAGCATGCTCTTGCTTTCTAGAGTCTCTAATACTGCAGGAAATCTGAGTGTGCACAGAACAAAAGAACGGTGTTGTCTACACATACGGACATTATATAGTCCAACTCTTCTTCTGAAACTGATACAAAGCACTGGTCCTCTAACATCCAGTGGTGTCAGTTAAGATGAGAAACGTGTGAGCTTCGTGAACGATGTAGTTCGTTTGAGCAGAAACGTGACTGCCCTTACCTGAAACGAAGTCTTGCTTGTAGGAAGACTCAGAGCCTGGGATTGAACTCCATTTCTGAAGTGAAAGACACAGCATAGTTCTCATCCATGGAACACACTGTGCTTTAGAGCAAGAAGCACACTCTTGCTTTCTAGAGTCTCTAAGACAGCAAGAAATCTGAGTGTGCCCAGAACAAAAGAACGATGTTTCCTACAAATACGGACTATATGTAGTCCAAATCTTCTTCTGAAACTGAGAGAATGCACTGGTACTCTAACATCCAATGCTTGTCAGTTAAGATGACAAACGTGTGAGCTTTGTGAATGATGTAGTTCCTTTGAACAGAAAAGTGACTGCCCTTACTTGAAACGAAGTCTTACTTGTAGTAAGACACAGAGCCTGGGATTTAACTCCATTTCTGAAGGGAAACACACAGCATAGTTCTCATCTATGGATCACACTGTGCCTTAGAGCGAGAAGCACACTCTTGCTTTCTAGATTCTCTAATACAGCAGGAAATCTGAGTGTGCCCAGAACAAAAGAACGGTGTTTCCTACACATATGGACCATATCTAGTCCAACTCTTCTTCTGAAACTGATACAAAGCACTGGTCCTCTAACATCCAATGCTTGTCAATTAAGATGAGAAACGTGTGAGCTTCGTGAATGATTTAGTTCGTTTGAGCAGAAAAGTGACTGCCCTTACCTGAATTGAAGTCTTGCTTGTAGGAAGACTCAGAGCCTGGGATTTAACTCCATTTCTGAAGTAAAACACACAGCAGTGTAATCATCGATTGATCACACTCTGCTTTAGAACAAGAAGCACGCTCTTGCTTTCTAGAGACTCTAAGAAAGCAGGAAACGTGAGTGTGCTGAGAACAAAAGAACGGTGTTTCCTACACATAGGGACCATATCTAGTCCAACTTTTCTTCTGAAAATGATACAAAGCACTGGTCCTCTAACATCCAATGCTTGTCAATTAAGATGAGTAACGTTTGAGCTTCGTGAATGATGTAGTTCCTTTGAGCTGAAAAGTGACTGCCCTTACCTGAAACGGAGTCTTGCTTGTAGGAAGACACAACGCCTGGGATTTAACGCCATTTCTGAAGGGAAACACACAGCATAGTTCTCATCCATGGATCAAACTCTGCTTTAGAGCAAGAAGCACGCTCTTGCTTTCTAGAGTCTCTAATACAGCAGGAAATCTGAGTGTGCACAGAACAAAAGAACTGTGTTTCCTACACATACTGACTATATGTAGTCCAAATCTTCTTCTGAAACTGATACAATGCACTGGGCCTCTAACATCCAATGCTTGTCAGTTAAGATGAGAAACGTGTGAGCTTCGTGAACGATGTAGTCCCTTTGAGCAAAAAAGTGACTGCCCTTACCTGAAACGAAGTCTTGATTGTAGGGAGACTCAGAACATGGGATTTAAATCCATTTCTGAAGTGAAACAGACAGCATTGTCTCATCCATTGATCACACTCTGCTTTAGAACAAGAAGCACGCTCTTGCTTTCTAGAATCTCTAAGACAGCAGGAAACGTGAGTGTGCTGAGAACAAAAGAACGGTGTTTCCTACACATACGGACCATATCTAGTCCAACTCTGCTTCTTAAACTGATACAAAGCACTGGTCCTCTAACATCCAATGCTTGTCTGTTAAGATGAGAAACGTGTGAGCTCAGTGAACGATGTAGGTCTTTTGAGCTGATAAGTAACTGCCCTTACCCGAAACGAAGTCTTGCTTGTAGGAAGACTCAGAGCCCGGGATTTAACTCCATTTCTGAAGGGAAACACACAGCAGTGTTCTCATCCATTGATCACACTCTGCTTTAGAACAAGAAGCACGCAATTGTTTTCTAGAGTCTCTAAGACAGCAGGAAATCTGAGTGTGCCCAGAACAAAAGAGTGGTGTTTTCTACACATATGGACCATATCTACTCCAAATCTGCTTCTGAAACTGATACAAAGCACTGACCCTCTAACATCGAATGCTTGTCAGTTAAGATGAGAAACGTGTGAGCTCAGTGAACGATGTAGTTCGTTTGAGCAGAAAAGAGACTGCCCTTACCTGAAACGAATTCTTCCTTGTAGGAAGACTCAGAGCCTGGGATTTAACTCCATTTCTGAAGGCAAACAAACAGCATAGTTCTCATCCATGGATCACACTCTGCTTTAGAGCGAGAAGCACGCTCTTGCTTTCTAGAGTCTCTGAGACAGCAGGAAACATGAGTGTGCTGAGAACAAAAGAACGGTGTTGTCTACACATACGGACATTATATAGTCCAACTCTTCTTCTGAAACTGATACAAAGCACTGGTCCTCTAACATCCAATGCTTGTCAGTTAAGATGAGAAACGTGTGAGCTTCGTGAACGATGTAGTTCGTTTGAGCAGAAACGTGACTGCCCTTACCTGAAACGAAGTCTTGCTTGTAGGAAGACTCGGAGCCTGGGATTTAACTCCATTTCTGAAGTGAAAGACACAGCATAGTTCTCATCCATGGATCACACTGTGCTTTAGAGCAAGAAGCACACTCTTGCTTTTTAGAGTCTCTAAGACAGCAAGAAATCTGAGTGTGCCCAGGACAATAGAACGGTGTTTCCTACACATACGGACTATATGTAGTCCAAATCTTCTTCTGAAACTGAGAGAATGCACTGGTACTCTAACATCCAATGCTTGTCAGTTAAGATGAGAAACGTGTGAGCTTCGTGAATGATTTAGTTCGTTTGAGCAGAAAAGTGACTGCCCTTACCTGAAACGGAGTCTTGCCTGTAGGAAGACAAAACGCCTGGGATTTAACTCCATTTCTGAAGGGAAACACACAGCATAGTTCTCATCCATGGATCACACTCTGCTTTAGAACAAGAAGCATGCTCTTGCTTTCTAGAGTCTCTAAGACAGCAGGAAATCTGAGTGTGCACAGAACAAAAGAACGGTGTTTCCTACACATACTGACTATATGTAGTCCAAATCTTCTTCTGAAACTGATACAATGCACTGACCCTCTAACATCCAATGCTTGTCAGTTAAGATGAGAAACCTGTGTGCTCAGTGACCGATGTAGTTCGTTTGAGCAGAAACGTGACCGCCCTTACCTGAAACGAAGTCTTGCTTGTAGGAAGACTCGGAGCCTGGGATTTAACTCCATTTCTGAAGTGAAAGACACAGCATAGTTCTCATCCATGGATCACACTGTGTATTAGAGCAAGAAGCACACTCTTGCTTTTTAGAGTCTCTAAGAGAGCAAGAAATCTGAGTGTGCCCAGAACAAAAGAATGGTGTTTCCTACACATACGGACTATATGTAGTCCAAATCTTCTTCTGAAACTGAGAGAATGCACTGGTACTCTAACATCCAATGCTTGTCAGTTAAGATGAGAAACGTGTGAGCTTTGTGAATGATGTAGTTCCTTTGAACAGAAAAGTGACTGCCCTTACCTGAAACGAAGTCTTACTTGTATTAAGACACAGAGCCTGGGATTTAACTCCATTTCTGAAGGGAAACACACAGCATAGTTCTCATCTATGGATCACACTCTGCCTTAGAGCGAGAAGCACACTCTTGCTTTCTAGATTCTCTAATACAGCAGGAAATCTGAGTGTGCCCAGAACAAAAGAACGGTGTTTCCTACACATATGGACCATTGCTAGTCCAACTCTTCTTCTGAAACTGATACAAAGCACTGGTCCTCTAACTTCCAATGCTTGTCAATTAAGATGAGAAACGTGTGAGCTCCGTTAATGATTTAGTTCGTTTGAGCAGAAAAGTGACTGCCCTTACCTGAATTGAAGTCTTGCTTTTAGGGAGACTCAGAGCCTGGGATTTAACTCCATTTCTGAAGTAAAACACACAGCAGTGTAATCATCGATTGATCACACTCTGCTTTAGAACAAGAAGCACGCTCTTGCTTTCTAGAGTCTCTAAGACAGCAGGAAACGTGTGTGTGCTGAGAACAAAAGAACGGTGTTTCCTACACATACAGACCATATCTAGTCAAACTCTTCTTCTGAAAATGATACAAAGCACTGGTCCTCTAACATCCAATGCTTGTCAATTAAGAGGAGAAACGTGTGAGCTTCGTGAATGATGTAGTTCGTTTGAGCAGAAAACTGACTGCCCTTACCTGAAACGAAGTCTTGCTTGTAGGAAGACTCAGAGCCTGGGATTTAACTCCATTTGTGAAGTGAAACACACAGTAGTGTTCTCATCCATTGATCACACACTGCGTTAGTACAAGAATCACGCTCTTGCTTTCTAGAGTCTCTAAGACAGCAGGAATCGTGAGTTTTCTGAGAACAATAGAACGGTATTTCCTACACATACGGACCATATCTACTCCAACTCTGCTTCTGAAACCGATACAAAGCACTGGTCCTCTAACATCCAATGCTTGTCTGTTAAGATGAGAAAGGTGTGAGCTCCGTGAAAGATGTAGTTCATTTGAGCTGAAAAGTGACTGCCCTTACCTGAAACGAAGTCTTGCTTGTAGGAAGACATAGAGGCTGGGATTTAACTCCTTTTCTGAAGCGAAACACACAGCATACTTCTCATCTATGGATCACACTCTGCCTTAGAGCGAGAAGCACACTCTTGCTTTCTAGATTCTCTAATACAGCAGGAAATCTGAGTGTGCCCAGAACAAAAGAATGGTGTTTCCTACACATATGGACCATATCTACTCCAACTCTTCTTCTGAAACTGATACAAAGCACTGGTCCTCTAACATCCAATGCTTGTCAATTAAGATGAGAAACGTGTGAGCTTCGTGAATGATTTAGTTCGTTTGAGCAGAAAAGTGACTGCCCTTACCTGAAACGAAGTCTTGCTTTTAGGGAGACTCAGAGCCTGGGATTTAACTCCATTTCTGAAGGCAAACACACAGCAGTGTAATCATCGATTGATCACACTCTGCTTTAGAACAAGAAGCACGCTCTTGCTTTCTAGAGACTCTAAGACAGCAGGAAACGTTAGTGTGCTGAGAACAAAAGAACGGTGTTTCCTACACATACGGAACATATCTAGTACAACTCTTCTTCTGAAAATGATACAAAGCACTGGTCCTCTAACATCCAATGCTTGTCAATTAAGATGAGAAACGAGTGAGCTTTGTTAATGATGTAGTTCGTTTGAGCAGAAAAGTGACTGCCCTTACCTGAATTGAAGTCTTGCTTTTAGGGAGACTCAGAGCCTGGGATTTAACTCCATTTCTGAAGGCAAACACACAGCAGTGTAATCATCGATTGATCACACTCTGCTTTAGAACAAGAAGCACGCTCTTGCTTTCTAGAATCTCTAAGACAGCAGGAAACGTGAGTGTGCTGAGAACAAAAGAACGGTGTTTCCTACACATACGGACTATATCTAGTCAAACTCTTCTTCTGAAAATGATACAAAGCACTGGTCCTCTAACATCCATTTTTTGTCAATTAAGAGGAGAAACGTGTGAGCTTCGTGAACGATGTAGTTCATTTGAGCAGAAAACTGACTGCCCTTACCTGAAACGAAGTCTTGCTTGTAGGAAGACTCAGAGCCTGGGATTTAACTCCATTTGTGAAGTGAAACACAGAGTAGTGTTCTCATCCATTGATCACACTCTGCTTTAGAACAAGAAGCATGCTCTTGCTTTCTAGAGTCTCTAAGACAGCAGGAATCGTGAGTTTTCTGAGAACAAAAGAACGGTGTTTCCTACACATACGGACCATATCTAGTCCAACTCTGCTTCTGAAACTGATACAAAGCACTGGTCCTCTAACATGCAATGCTTGTCTGTTAAGATGAGAAAGGTGTGAGCTCCGTGAAAGATGTAGTTCATTTGAGCTGAAAAGTCACTGTCCTTACCTGAAATGAAGTCTTGCTTGTAGGAAGATATAGAGCCTGGGATTTAACTCCTTTTCTGAAGCGAAACACACAGCATAGTTTTCATCCATGGATCACACTCTGCTTTAGAGCGAGAAGCACGCTCTTGCTCTCTAGAGTCTCTAAGACAGCAGGAAATCTGAGTGTGCCCATAACAAAAGAACGGTGTTTCCTACACATACGGACCATATCTAGTCCAACTCTGCTTCTGAAACTGATACAAAGCACTGGTCCTCTAACATCCAATGCTTGTCTGTTAAGATGAGAAACGTGTGAGCTTTGTGAACGATGTAGTTCGTTTGAGCAGAAAACTTACTGCCCTTACCTGAAACGAAGTCTTGCTTGTAGGGAGACTCAGATCCTGGGATTTAACTCCTTTTCTGAATTGAAACACACAGCATAGTTTTCATCCATGGATCCCACTGTGCTTTAGAATGAGAAGCACGCTCTTGCTTTCTAGATTCTCTAAGACAGCAGGAAACGTGAGTGTGCTGAGAACAAAAGAACGGTGTTTCCTACACATACGGACCATATCTAGTCAAACTCTGCTTCTTAAACTGATACAAACCACTGGACCTCTAACATCCAATGCTTGTCAGTTAAGATGGGAAACGTGTGAGCTTCATGAACGATGTAGTTTCTTTGAACTGAAAAGTGACTGCCCTTACCTGAAACCAAGTGTTGCTTGTAGGAAGACACAGAGCCTGGGATTTAACTCCTTTTATGAAGGGAAACACACAGCATACTTCTCATCTATGGATCAAACTCTGCTTTAGAGCAAGAAGCACGCTCTTGCTTTCTAGAGTCTCTAATACAGCAGGAAATCTGAGTGTGCACAGAACAAAAGAACTGTGTTTCCTACACATACTGACTATATGTAGTCCAAATCTTCTTCTGAAACTGATACAATGCACTGGGCCTCTAACATCCAATGCTTGTCAGTTAAGATGAGAAACGTGTGAGCTTCGTGAACGATGTAGTCCCTTTGAGCAAAAAAGTGACTGCCCTTACCTGAAACGAAGTCTTGATTGTAGGGAGACTCAGAACATGGGATTTAAATCCATTTCTGAAGTGAAACAGACAGCATTGTCTCATCCATTGATCACACTCTGCTTTAGAACAAGAAGCACGCTCTTGCTTTCTAGAATCTCTAAGACAGCAGGAAACGTGAGTGTGCTGAGAACAAAAGAACGGTGTTTCCTACACATACGGACCATATCTAGTCCAACTCTGCTTCTTAAACTGATACAAAGCACTGGTCCTCTAACATCCAATGCTTGTCTGTTAAGATGAGAAACGTGTGAGCTCAGTGAACGATGTAGGTCTTTTGAGCTGATAAGTAACTGCCCTTACCCGAAACGAAGTCTTGCTTGTAGGAAGACTCAGAGCCCGGGATTTAACTCCATTTCTGAAGGGAAACACACAGCAGTGTTCTCATCCATTGATCACACTCTGCTTTAGAACAAGAAGCACGCAATTGTTTTCTAGAGTCTCTAAGACAGCAGGAAATCTGAGTGTGCCCAGAACAAAAGAGTGGTGTTTTCTACACATATGGACCATATCTACTCCAAATCTGCTTCTGAAACTGATACAAAGCACTGACCCTCTAACATCGAATGCTTGTCAGTTAAGATGAGAAACGTGTGAGCTCAGTGAACGATGTAGTTCGTTTGAGCAGAAAAGAGACTGCCCTTACCTGAAACGAAGTCTTCCTTGTAGGAAGACTCAGAGCCTGGGATTTAACTCCATTTCTGAAGGCAAACAAACAGCATAGTTCTCATCCATGGATCACACTCTGCTTTAGAGCGAGAAGCACGCTCTTGCTTTCTAGAGTCTCTGAGACAGCAGGAAACATGAGTGTGCTGAGAACAAAAGAACGGTGTTGTCTACACATACGGACATTATATAGTCCAACTCTTCTTCTGAAACTGATACAAAGCACTGGTCCTCTAACATCCAATGCTTGTCAGTTAAGATGAGAAACGTGTGAGCTTCGTGAACGATGTAGTTCGTTTGAGCAGAAACGTGACTGCCCTTACCTGAAACGAAGTCTTGCTTGTAGGAAGACTCGGAGCCTGGGATTTAACTCCATTTCTGAAGTGAAAGACACAGCATAGTTCTCATCCATGGATCACACTGTGCTTTAGAGCAAGAAGCACACTCTTGCTTTTTAGAGTCTCTAAGACAGCAAGAAATCTGAGTGTGCCCAGGACAATAGAACGGTGTTTCCTACACATACGGACTATATGTAGTCCAAATCTTCTTCTGAAACTGAGAGAATGCACTGGTACTCTAACATCCAATGCTTGTCAGTTAAGATGAGAAACGTGTGAGCTTCGTGAATGATTTAGTTCGTTTGAGCAGAAAAGTGACTGCCCTTACCTGAAACGGAGTCTTGCCTGTAGGAAGACAAAACGCCTGGGATTTAACTCCATTTCTGAAGGGAAACACACAGCATAGTTCTCATCCATGGATCACACTCTGCTTTAGAACAAGAAGCATGCTCTTGCTTTCTAGAGTCTCTAAGACAGCAGGAAATCTGAGTGTGCACAGAACAAAAGAACGGTGTTTCCTACACATACTGACTATATGTAGTCCAAATCTTCTTCTGAAACTGATACAATGCACTGACCCTCTAACATCCAATGCTTGTCAGTTAAGATGAGAAACCTGTGTGCTCAGTGAACGATGTAGTTCGTTTGAGCAGAAACGTGACCGCCCTTACCTGAAACGAAGTCTTGCTTGTAGGAAGACTCGGAGCCTGGGATTTAACTCCATTTCTGAAGTGAAAGACACAGCATAGTTCTCATCCATGGATCACACTGTGTATTAGAGCAAGAAGCACACTCTTGCTTTTTAGAGTCTCTAAGAGAGCAAGAAATCTGAGTGTGCCCAGAACAAAAGAATGGTGTTTCCTACACATACGGACTATATGTAGTCCAAATCTTCTTCTGAAACTGAGAGAATGCACTGGTACTCTAACATCCAATGCTTGTCAGTTAAGATGAGAAACGTGTGAGCTTTGTGAATGATGTAGTTCCTTTGAACAGAAAAGTGACTGCCCTTACCTGAAACGAAGTCTTACTTGTATTAAGACACAGAGCCTGGGATTTAACTCCATTTCTGAAGGGAAACACACAGCATAGTTCTCATCTATGGATCACACTCTGCCTTAGAGCGAGAAGCACACTCTTGCTTTCTAGATTCTCTAATACAGCAGGAAATCTGAGTGTGCCCAGAACAAAAGAACGGTGTTTCCTACACATATGGACCATTGCTAGTCCAACTCTTCTTCTGAAACTGATACAAAGCACTGGTCCTCTAACATCCAATGCTTGTCAATTAAGATGAGAAACGTGTGAGCTCCGTTAATGATTTAGTTCGTTTGAGCAGAAAAGTGACTGCCCTTACCTGAATTGAAGTCTTGCTTTTAGGGAGACTCAGAGCCTGGGATTTAACTCCATTTCTGAAGTAAAACACACAGCAGTGTAATCATCGATTGATCACACTCTGCTTTAGAACAAGAAGCACGCTCTTGCTTTCTAGAGTCTCTAAGACAGCAGGAAACGTGTGTGTGCTGAGAACAAAAGAACGGTGTTTCCTACACATACAGACCATATCTAGTCAAACTCTTCTTCTGAAAATGATACAAAGCACTGGTCCTCTAACATCCAATGCTTGTCAATTAAGAGGAGAAACGTGTGAGCTTCGTGAATGATGTAGTTCGTTTGAGCAGAAAACTGACTGCCCTTACCTGAAACGAAGTCTTGCTTGTAGGAAGACTCAGAGCCTGGGATTTAACTCCATTTGTGAAGTGAAACACACAGTAGTGTTCTCATCCATTGATCACACACTGCGTTAGTACAAGAATCACGCTCTTGCTTTCTAGAGTCTCTAAGACAGCAGGAATCGTGAGTTTTCTGAGAACAATAGAACGGTATTTCCTACACATACAGACCATATCTACTCCAACTCTGCTTCTGAAACCGATACAAAGCACTGGTCCTCTAACATCCAATGCTTGTCTGTTAAGATGAGAAAGGTGTGAGCTCCGTGAAAGATGTAGTTCATTTGAGCTGAAAAGTGACTGCCCTTACCTGAAACGAAGTCTTGCTTGTAGGAAGACATAGAGGCTGGGATTTAACTCCTTTTCTGAAGCGAAACACACAGCATAGTTCTCATCTATGGATCACACTCTGCCTTAGAGCGAGAAGCACACTCTTGCTTTCTAGATTCTCTAATACAGCAGGAAATCTGAGTGTGCCCAGAACAAAAGAATGGTGTTTCCTACACATATGGACCATATCTACTCCAACTCTTCTTCTGAAACTGATACAAAGCACTGGTCCTCTAACATCCAATGCTTGTCAATTAAGATGAGAAACGTGTGAGCTTCGTGAATGATTTAGTTCGTTTGAGCAGAAAAGTGACTGCCCTTACCTGAAACGAAGTCTTGCTTTTAGGGAGACTCAGAGCCTGGGATTTAACTCCATTTCTGAAGGCAAACACACAGCAGTGTAATCATCGATTGATCACACTCTGCTTTAGAACAAGAAGCACGCTCTTGCTTTCTAGAGACTCTAAGACAGCAGGAAACGTTAGTGTGCTGAGAACAAAAGAACGGTGTTTCCTACACATACGGAACATATCTAGTACAACTCTTCTTCTGAAAATGATACAAAGCACTGGTCCTCTAACATCCAATGCTTGTCAATTAAGATGAGAAACGAGTGAGCTTTGTTAATGATGTAGTTCGTTTGAGCAGAAAAGTGACTGCCCTTACCTGAATTGAAGTCTTGCTTTTAGGGAGACTCAGAGCCTGGGATTTAACTCCATTTCTGAAGGCAAACACACAGCAGTGTAATCATCGATTGATCACACTCTGCTTTAGAACAAGAAGCACGCTCTTGCTTTCTAGAATCTCTAAGACAGCAGGAAACGTGAGTGTGCTGAGAACAAAAGAACGGTGTTTCCTACACATACGGACTATATCTAGTCAAACTCTTCTTCTGAAAATGATACAAAGCACTGGTCCTCTAACATCCATTTTTTGTCAATTAAGAGGAGAAACGTGTGAGCTTCGTGAACGATGTAGTTCATTTGAGCAGAAAACTGACTGCCCTTACCTGAAACGAAGTCTTGCTTGTAGGAAGACTCAGAGCCTGGGATTTAACTCCATTTGTGAAGTGAAACACAGAGTAGTGTTCTCATCCATTGATCACACTCTGCTTTAGAACAAGAAGCATGCTCTTGCTTTCTAGAGTCTCTAAGACAGCAGGAATCGTGAGTTTTCTGAGAACAAAAGAACGGTGTTTCCTACACATACGGACCATATCTAGTCCAACTCTGCTTCTGAAACTGATACAAAGCACTGGTCCTCTAACATGCAATGCTTGTCTGTTAAGATGAGAAAGGTGTGAGCTCCGTGAAAGATGTAGTTCATTTGAGCTGAAAAGTCACTGTCCTTACCTGAAATGAAGTCTTGCTTGTAGGAAGATATAGAGCCTGGGATTTAACTCCTTTTCTGAAGCGAAACACACAGCATAGTTTTCATCCATGGATCACACTCTGCTTTAGAGCGAGAAGCACGCTCTTGCTCTCTAGAGTCTCTAAGACAGCAGGAAATCTGAGTGTGCCCATAACAAAAGAACGGTGTTTCCTACACATACGGACCATATCTAGTCCAACTCTGCTTCTGAAACTGATACAAAGCACTGGTCCTCTAACATCCAATGCTTGTCTGTTAAGATGAGAAACGTGTGAGCTTTGTGAACGATGTAGTTCGTTTGAGCAGAAAACTTACTGCCCTTACCTGAAACGAAGTCTTGCTTGTAGGGAGACTCAGATCCTGGGATTTAACTCCTTTTCTGAATTGAAACACACAGCATAGTTTTCATCCATGGATCCCACTGTGCTTTAGAATGAGAAGCACGCTCTTGCTTTCTAGATTCTCTAAGACAGCAGGAAACGTGAGTGTGCTGAGAACAAAAGAACGGTGTTTCCTACACATACGGACCATATCTAGTCAAACTCTGCTTCTTAAACTGATACAAACCACTGGACCTCTAACATCCAATGCTTGTCAGTTAAGATGGGAAACGTGTGAGCTTCATGAACGATGTAGTTTCTTTGAACTGAAAAGTGACTGCCCTTACCTGAAACCAAGTGTTGCTTGTAGGAAGACACAGAGCCTGGGATTTAACTCCTTTTATGAAGGGAAACACACAGCATAGTTCTCATCCATGGATCACACTCTGCTTTAGAGCGAGAAGCACGCTCTTGCTTTCTAGAGTCTCTAAGACAGCAGGAAACGTGAGTGTGCTGAGAACAAAAGAACGGTGTTTCCTACACATATGGACCATATCTAGTCCAACTCTGCTTCTGAAACTGATACAAAGTACTGGTCCTCTAACATCCAATGCTTGTCATTTAAGATGGGAAACGTGTGAGCTTCATGATTGATGAAGTTCGTTTGAGCAGAAAAGTGACTGCCCTTCCCTGAATTGAAGTCTTGCTTCTAGGAAGACTCAGAGCCTGGGATTTAACTCCATTTCTGAAGTAAAACACACAGCAGTGTAATCATCCATTGATCACCCTCTGCTTTAGAACAAGAAGCACGCTCTTGCTTTCTAGAGTCTCTAAGACTGCAGGATATGTGATTTTGCTGAGAACAAAAGAACAGTGTTTCCTAAACATACGGACATTATATAGTCCAACTCTCCTTCTGAAACTGATACAAAGCACTGGTCCTCTAACATCCAAGGCTTGTCTGTTAAGATGAGAAACGTGTGAGCTTCGTGAATGATATAGTTCCTTTGAAGTGAAAAGTGACTGCCCTTACCCGAAAAGAAGTCTTGCTTGTAGGAAGACACATAGCCTGGGATTTAAGTCCATTTCTGAAGGGAAACACACAGCATAGTTCTCATCCATGGATCACGCTCTGCTTTAGAGCGAGAAGCACGCTCTTGCTTTCTAGAGTCTCTAAGACAGCAGGAAACCTGAGTGTGCTGAGAACAAAAGAACGGTGTTTCCTACACTTATGGACCATATCTAGTCCAACTCTGCTTCTGAAACTGATAGAAAGCACTGGTCCTCTAACATAAAATGCTTGTCATTTAAGATGAGAAACGTGTGAGCTTCTGGAACGATGTAGTTCGTTTGAGCAGAAAAGTGACTGGCCTTACCTGAAACGAAGTCTTGCTTGGAGGAAGACTCAGAGCCTGGGATTTAACTCCATTTCTGAAGTGAAACACACAGCGTAGTTCTCATCCATGGATCACACTCTGCTTTAGAGCAAGAAGCACACTCTTGCTTTCTAGAGTCTCTAATACAGCAGGAAATCTGAGTGTGCCCAGAAGAAAAGAACGGTGTTTCCTACACATACGGACCATATGTTGTCCAAATCTGCTTCTGAAACTGATACAAAGCACTGACCCTCTAACATCCAATGCTTGTCAGTTAAGATGGGAAACGTGTGAGCTTCATGAACGATGTAGTTCGTTTGAGCAGAAAAGTGACTGCCCTTCCCTGAATTGAAGTCTTGCTTGTAGGAAGACTCAGAGCCTGGGATTTAACTCCATTTCTGAAGTAAAACACACAGCAGTGTAATCATCCATTGATCACACTCTTCTTTAGAACAAGAAGCACGCTCTTGCTTTCTAGAGTCTCTAAGAAAGCAGGAAACGTGATTTTGCTGAGAACACAAGAACGGTGTTTCCTACACATATGGATATTATATAGTCCAACTCTGCTTCTGAAACTGATACAAAGCACTGGTCCTCTAACTTCCAATGCTTGTCTGCTAAGATGAGAAACGTGTGAGCTTCATGAACGATGTAGTTCGTTTGAGCAAAAAAGTGACTGCCCTTACCTGAATTGAAGTTTTGCTTGTAGGAAGACTCAGAGCCTGGGATTTAACTCCATTTCTGAAGGGAAACACACAGCAGTGTTCTCATCCATTGATGACACTCTGCTTTAGAACAAGAAGCACGCTCTTGCTTTCTAGAGTCTCTAACACAGCAGGAAACGTGAGTGTGCTGAGAACAAAAGAACGGTGTTTCCTACACATACAGACCATATCTAGTCCAACTCTGCTTCTGAAACTGATACAAAGCACTGACCCACTAACATCCAATGCTTGTCAGTTAAGATGGGAAACGTGTGAGCTTCATGAACGATGTAGTTCCTTTGAGCAGAAAAATGACAGCCCTTACCTGAATTGAAGTCTTGCTTGTAGGAAGACTCAGAGCCTGGGATTTAACTCCATTTCTGAAGTAAAACACACAGCAGTGTAATCATCCATTGATCACACTCTGCTTTAGAACAAGAAGCACACTCTTGCTTTCTAGAGTCCCTAATAGAGCAGGAAACGTGATTTTGCTGAGAACAAAAGAAGGGTGTTTCCTACACATACGGACATTATATAGTCCAACTCTGCTTCTGAAACTGATACAAAGCACTGGTCCTCTAACATCCAATGCTTGTCTGTTAAGGTGAGAAACGTGTGAGCTTCGTGAACGATGTAGTTCGTTTGAGCTGAAAAGTGACTGCCCTTACCTGAAACGAAGTCTTCCTTGTAGGAAGACTCAGAGCCTGGGATTTAACTCCATTTCTGAAGGCAAACACACAGCATAGTTCTCATCCATGGATCACACTGTGCTTTAGAACGAGAAGCAAGCTCTTGCTTTCTAGAGACTCTAAGACAGCAGGAAATGTGAGTGTGCTGTGAACAAAAGAACGGTGTTTCCTACACATACAGACCATATCTAGTCCAAATCTGCTTCTTAAACTGATACAAAGCACTGGTCCTCTAACATCCAAGGCTTGTCTGTTAAGATGAGAAACGTGTGAGATTCGAGAATGATATAGTACCTTTGAAGTGAAAAGTGACTGCCCTTACCCGAAAAGAAGTCTTACTTGTAGGAAGACTCAGAGCCTGGGATTTAACTCCTTTTCTGAAGTGAAACACACAGCATAGTTTTCATCCATGGATCACACTCTGCTTTAGAACGAGAAGCAAGCTCTTGCTTTCTAGAGACTCTAAGACAGCAGGAAATGTGAGTGTGCTGTGAACAAAAGAACGGTGTTTCCTACACATACAGACCATATCTAGTCCAAATCTGCTTCTTAAACTGATACAAAGCACTGGTCCTCTAACATCCAAGGCTTGTCTGTTAAGATGAGAAACGTGTGAGCTTCGTGAATGATATAGTTCCTTTGAAGTGAAAAGTGACTGCCCTTACCCGAAAAGAAGTCTTGCTTGTAGGAAGACACATAGCCTGGAATTTAAGTCCATTTCTGAAGGGAAACACACAGCATAGTTCTCATCCATGGATCACGCTCTGCTTTAGAGCGAGAAGCACGCTCTTGCTTTCTAGAGTCTCTAAGACAGCAGGAAACCTGAGTGTGCTGAGAACAAAAGAACGGTGTTTCCTACACTTATGGACCATATCTAGTCCAACTCTGCTTCTGAAACTGATAGAAAGCACTGGTCCTCTAACATAAAATGCTTGTCATTTAAGATGAGAAACGTGTGAGCTTCTGGAACGATGTAGTTCGTTTGAGCAGAAAAGTGACTGGCCTTACCTGAAACGAAGTCTTGCTTGGAGGAAGACTCAGAGCCTGGGATTTAACTCCATTTCTGAAGTGAAACACACAGCGTAGTTCTCATCCATGGATCACACTCTGCTTTAGAGCAAGAAGCACACTCTTGCTTTCTAGAGTCTCTAATACAGCAGGAAATCTGAGTGTGCCCAGAAGAAAAGAACGGTGTTTCCTACACATACGGACCATATGTTGTCCAAATCTGCTTCTGAAACTGATACAAAGCACTGACCCTCTAACATCCAATGCTTGTCAGTTAAGATGGGAAACGTGTGAGCTTCATGAACGATGTAGTTCGTTTGAGCAGAAAAGTGACTGCCCTTCCCTGAATTGAAGTCTTGCTTGTAGGAAGACTCAGAGCCTGGGATTTAACTCCATTTCTGAAGTAAAACACACAGCAGTGTAATCATCCATTGATCACACTCTTCTTTAGAACAAGAAGCACGCTCTTGCTTTCTAGAGTCTCTAAGAAAGCAGGAAACGTGATTTTGCTGAGAACACAAGAACGGTGTTTCCTACACATATGGATATTATATAGTCCAACTCTGCTTCTGAAACTGATACAAAGCACTGGTCCTCTAACTTCCAATGCTTGTCTGCTAAGATGAGAAACGTGTGAGCTTCATGAACGATGTAGTTCGTTTGAGCAAAAAAGTGACTGCCCTTACCTGAATTGAAGTTTTGCTTGTAGGAAGACTCAGAGCCTGGGATTTAACTCCATTTCTGAAGGGAAACACACAGCAGTGTTCTCATCCATTGATGACACTCTGCTTTAGAACAAGAAGCACGCTCTTGCTTTCTAGAGTCTCTAACACAGCAGGAAACGTGAGTGTGCTGAGAACAAAAGAACGGTGTTTCCTACACATACAGACCATATCTAGTCCAACTCTGCTTCTGAAACTGATACAAAGCACTGACCCACTAACATCCAATGCTTGTCAGTTAAGATGGGAAACGTGTGAGCTTCATGAACGATGTAGTTCCTTTGAGCAGAAAAATGACAGCCCTTACCTGAATTGAAGTCTTGCTTGTAGGAAGACTCAGAGCCTGGGATTTAACTCCATTTCTGAAGTAAAACACACAGCAGTGTAATCATCCATTGATCACACTCTGCTTTAGAACAAGAAGCACACTCTTGCTTTCTAGAGTCCCTAATAGAGCAGGAAACGTGATTTTGCTGAGAACAAAAGAAGGGTGTTTCCTACACATACGGACATTATATAGTCCAACTCTGCTTCTGAAACTGATACAAAGCACTGGTCCTCTAACATCCAATGCTTGTCTGTTAAGGTGAGAAACGTGTGAGCTTCGTGAACGATGTAGTTCGTTTGAGCTGAAAAGTTACTGCCCTTACCTGAAACGAAGTCTTCCTTGTAGGAAGACTCAGAGCCTGGGATTTAACTCCATTTCTGAAGGCAAACACACAGCATAGTTCTCATCCATGGATCACACTGTGCTTTAGAACGAGAAGCAAGCTCTTGCTTTCTAGAGACTCTAAGACAGCAGGAAATGTGAGTGTTCTGTGAACAAAAGAACGGTGTTTCCTACACATACAGACCATATCTAGTCCAAATCTGCTTCTTAAACTGATACAAAGCACTGGTCCTCTAACATCCAAGGCTTGTCTGTTAAGATGAGAAACGTGTGAGCTTCGTGAATGATATAGTTCCTTTGAAGTGAAAAGTGACTGCCCTTACCCGAAAAGAAGTCTTGCTTGTAGGAAGACACATAGCCTGGGATTTAAGTCCATTTCTGAAGGGAAACACACAGCATAGTTCTCATCCATGGATCACGCTCTGCTTTAGAGCGAGAAGCACGCTCTTGCTTTCTAGAGTCTCTAAGACAGCAGGAAACCTGAGTGTGCTGAGAACAAAAGAACGGTGTTTCCTACACTTATGGACCATATCTAGTCCAACTCTGCTTCTGAAACTGATAGAAAGCACTGGTCCTCTAACATAAAATGCTTGTCATTTAAGATGAGAAACGTGTGAGCTTCTGGAACGATGTAGTTCGTTTGAGCAGAAAAGTGACTGGCCTTACCTGAAACGAAGTCTTGCTTGGAGGAAGACTCAGAGCCTGGGATTTAACTCCATTTCTGAAGTGAAACACACAGCGTAGTTCTCATCCATGGATCACACTCTGCTTTAGAGCAAGAAGCACACTCTTGCTTTCTAGAGTCTCTAATACAGCAGGAAATCTGAGTGTGCCCAGAACAAAAGAACGGTGTTTCCTACACATACGGACCATATGTTGTCCAAATCTGCTTCTGAAACTGATACAAAGCACTGACCCTCTAACATCCAATGCTTGTCAGTTAAGATGGGAAACGTGTGAGCTTCATGAACGATGTAGTTCGTTTGAGCAGAAAAGTGACTGCCCTTCCCTGAATTGAAGTCTTGCTTGTAGGAAGACTCAGAGCCTGGGATTTAACTCCATTTCTGAAGTAAAACACACAGCAGTGTAATCATCCATTGATCACACTCTTCTTTAGAACAAGAAGCACGCTCTTGCTTTCTAGAGTCTCTAAGAAAGCAGGAAACGTGATTTTGCTGAGAACACAAGAACGGTGTTTCCTACACATATGGATATTATATAGTCCAACTCTGCTTCTGAAACTGATACAAAGCACTGGTCCTCTAACTTCCAATGCTTGTCTGCTAAGATGAGAAACGTGTGAGCTTCATGAACGATGTAGTTCGTTTGAGCAAAAAAGTGACTGCCCTTACCTGAATTGAAGTTTTGCTTGTAGGAAGACTCAGAGCCTGGGATTTAACTCCATTTCTGAAGGGAAACACACAGCAGTGTTCTCATCCATTGATGACACTCTGCTTTAGAACAAGAAGCACGCTCTTGCTTTCTAGAGTCTCTAACACAGCAGGAAACGTGAGTGTGCTGAGAACAAAAGAACGGTGTTTCCTACACATACAGACCATATCTAGTCCAACTCTGCTTCTGAAACTGATACAAAGCACTGACCCACTAACATCCAATGCTTGTCAGTTAAGATGGGAAACGTGTGAGCTTCATGAACGATGTAGTTCCTTTGAGCAGAAAAATGACAGCCCTTACCTGAATTGAAGTCTTGCTTGTAGGAAGACTCAGAGCCTGGGATTTAACTCCATTTCTGAAGTAAAACACACAGCAGTGTAATCATCCATTGATCACACTCTGCTTTAGAACAAGAAGCACACTCTTGCTTTCTAGAGTCCCTAATAGAGCAGGAAACGTGATTTTGCTGAGAACAAAAGAAGGGTGTTTCCTACACATACGGACATTATATAGTCCAACTCTGCTTCTGAAACTGATACAAAGCACTGGTCCTCTAACATCCAATGCTTGTCTGTTAAGGTGAGAAACGTGTGAGCTTCGTGAACGATGTAGTTCGTTTGAGCTGAAAAGTTACTGCCCTTACCTGAAACGAAGTCTTCCTTGTAGGAAGACTCAGAGCCTGGGATTTAACTCCATTTCTGAAGGCAAACACACAGCATAGTTCTCATCCATGGATCACACTGTGCTTTAGAACGAGAAGCAAGCTCTTGCTTTCTAGAGACTCTAAGACAGCAGGAAATGTGAGTGTTCTGTGAACAAAAGAACGGTGTTTCCTACACATACAGACCATATCTAGTCCAAATCTGCTTCTTAAACTGATACAAAGCACTGGTCCTCTAACATCCAAGGCTTGTCTGTTAAGATGAGAAACGTGTGAGCTTCGTGAATGATATAGTTCCTTTGAAGTGAAAAGTGACTGCCCTTACCCGAAAAGAAGTCTTGCTTGTAGGAAGACACATAGCCTGGGATTTAAGTCCATTTCTGAAGGGAAACACACAGCATAGTTCTCATCCATGGATCACGCTCTGCTTTAGAGCGAGAAGCACGCTCTTGCTTTCTAGAGTCTCTAAGACAGCAGGAAACCTGAGTGTGCTGAGAACAAAAGAACGGTGTTTCCTACACTTATGGACCATATCTAGTCCAACTCTGCTTCTGAAACTGATAGAAAGCACTGGTCCTCTAACATAAAATGCTTGTCATTTAAGATGAGAAACGTGTGAGCTTCTGGAACGATGTAGTTCGTTTGAGCAGAAAAGTGACTGGCCTTACCTGAAACGAAGTCTTGCTTGGAGGAAGACTCAGAGCCTGGGATTTAACTCCATTTCTGAAGTGAAACACACAGCGTAGTTCTCATCCATGGATCACACTCTGCTTTAGAGCAAGAAGCACACTCTTGCTTTCTAGAGTCTCTAATACAGCAGGAAATCTGAGTGTGCCCAGAACAAAAGAACGGTGTTTCCTACACATACGGACCATATGTTGTCCAAATCTGCTTCTGAAACTGATACAAAGCACTGACCCTCTAACATCCAATGCTTGTCAGTTAAGATGGGAAACGTGTGAGCTTCATGAACGATGTAGTTCGTTTGAGCAGAAAAGTGACTGCCCTTCCCTGAATTGAAGTCTTGCTTGTAGGAAGACTCAGAGCCTGGGATTTAACTCCATTTCTGAAGTAAAACACACAGCAGTGTAATCATCCATTGATCACACTCTTCTTTAGAACAAGAAGCACGCTCTTGCTTTCTAGAGTCTCTAAGAAAGCAGGAAACGTGATTTTGCTGAGAACACAAGAACGGTGTTTCCTACACATATGGATATTATATAGTCCAACTCTGCTTCTGAAACTGATACAAAGCACTGGTCCTCTAACATCCAATGCTTGTCTGCTAAGGTGAGAAACGTGTGAGCTTCATGAACGATGTAGTTCGTTTGAGCAAAAAAGTGACTGCCCTTACCTGAATTGAAGTTTTGCTTGTAGGAAGACTCAGAGCCTGGGATTTAACTCCATTTCTGAAGGGAAACACACAGCAGTGTTCTCATCCATTGATGACACTCTGCTTTAGAACAAGAAGCACGCTCTTGCTTTCTAGAGTCTCTAACACAGCAGGAAACGTGAGTGTGCTGAGAACAAAAGAACGGTGTTTCCTACACATACAGACCATATCTAGTCCAACTCTGCTTCTGAAACTGATACAAAGCACTGACCCACTAACATCCAATGCTTGTCAGTTAAGATGGGAAACGTGTGAGCTTCATGAACGATGTAGTTCCTTTGAGCAGAAAAATGACAGCCCTTACCTGAATTGAAGTCTTGCTTGTAGGAAGACTCAGAGCCTGGGATTTAACTCCATTTCTGAAGTAAAACACACAGCAGTGTAATCATCCATTGATCACACTCTGCTTTAGAACAAGAAGCACACTCTTGCTTTCTAGAGTCCCTAATAGAGCAGGAAACGTGATTTTGCTGAGAACAAAAGAAGGGTGTTTCCTACACATACGGACATTATATAGTCCAACTCTGCTTCTGAAACTGATACAAAGCACTGGTCCTCTAACATCCAATGCTTGTCTGTTAAGGTGAGAAACGTGTGAGCTTCGTGAACGATGTAGTTCGTTTGAGCTGAAAAGTGACTGCCCTTACCTGAACCGAAGTCTTCCTTGTAGGAAGACACAGAGCCTGGGATTTAACTCCTTTTCTGAAGTGAAACACACAGCATAGTTTTCATCCATGGATCACACTCTGCTTTAGAACGAGAAGCAAGCTCTTGCTTTCTAGAGACTCTAAGACAGCAGGAAATGTGAGTGTGCTGTGAACAAAAGAACGGTGTTTCCTACACATACAGACCATATCTAGTCCAAATCTGCTTCTTAAACTGATACAAAGCACTGGTCCTCTAACATCCAAGGCTTGTCTGTTAAGATGAGAAACGTGTGAGATTCGAGAATGATATAGTTCCTTTGAAGTGAAAAGTGACTGCCCTTACCCGAAAAGAAGTCTTGCTTGTAGGAAGACTCAGAGCCTGGGATTTAACTCCTTTTCTGAAGTGAAACACACAGCATAGTTTTCATCCATGGATCACACTCTGCTTTAGAACGAGAAGCAAGCTCTTGCTTTCTAGAGACTCTAAGACAGCAGGAAATGTGAGTGTGCTGTGAACAAAAGAACGGTGTTTCCTACACATACAGACCATATCTAGTCCAAATCTGCTTCTTAAACTGATACAAAGCACTGGTCCTCTAACATCCAAGGCTTGTCTGTTAAGATGAGAAACGTGTGAGCTTCGTGAATGATATAGTTCCTTTGAAGTGAAAAGTGACTGCCCTTACCCGAAAAGAAGTCTTGCTTGTAGGAAGACACATAGCCTGGGATTTAAGTCCATTTCTGAAGGGAAACACACAGCATAGTTCTCATCCATGGATCACGCTCTGCTTTAGAGCGAGAAGCACGCTCTTGCTTTCTAGAGTCTCTAAGACAGCAGGAAACCTGAGTGTGCTGAGAACAAAAGAACGGTGTTTCCTACACTTATGGACCATATCTAGTCCAACTCTGCTTCTGAAACTGATAGAAAGCACTGGTCCTCTAACATAAAATGCTTGTCATTTAAGATGAGAAACGTGTGAGCTTCTGGAACGATGTAGTTCGTTTGAGCAGAAAAGTGACTGGCCTTACCTGAAACGAAGTCTTGCTTGGAGGAAGACTCAGAGCCTGGGATTTAACTCCATTTCTGAAGTGAAACACACAGCGTAGTTCTCATCCATGGATCACACTCTGCTTTAGAGCAAGAAGCACACTCTTGCTTTCTAGAGTCTCTAATACAGCAGGAAATCTGAGTGTGCCCAGAAGAAAAGAACGGTGTTTCCTACACATACGGACCATATGTTGTCCAAATCTGCTTCTGAAACTGATACAAAGCACTGACCCTCTAACATCCAATGCTTGTCAGTTAAGATGGGAAACGTGTGAGCTTCATGAACGATGTAGTTCGTTTGAGCAGAAAAGTGACTGCCCTTCCCTGAATTGAAGTCTTGCTTGTAGGAAGACTCAGAGCCTGGGATTTAACTCCATTTCTGAAGTAAAACACACAGCAGTGTAATCATCCATTGATCACACTCTTCTTTAGAACAAGAAGCACGCTCTTGCTTTCTAGAGTCTCTAAGAAAGCAGGAAACGTGATTTTGCTGAGAACACAAGAACGGTGTTTCCTACACATATGGATATTATATAGTCCAACTCTGCTTCTGAAACTGATACAAAGCACTGGTCCTCTAACTTCCAATGCTTGTCTGCTAAGATGAGAAACGTGTGAGCTTCATGAACGATGTAGTTCGTTTGAGCAAAAAAGTGACTGCCCTTACCTGAATTGAAGTTTTGCTTGTAGGAAGACTCAGAGCCTGGGATTTAACTCCATTTCTGAAGGGAAACACACAGCAGTGTTCTCATCCATTGATGACACTCTGCTTTAGAACAAGAAGCACGCTCTTGCTTTCTAGAGTCTCTAACACAGCAGGAAACGTGAGTGTGCTGAGAACAAAAGAACGGTGTTTCCTACACATACAGACCATATCTAGTCCAACTCTGCTTCTGAAACTGATACAAAGCACTGACCCACTAACATCCAATGCTTGTCAGTTAAGATGGGAAACGTGTGAGCTTCATGAACGATGTAGTTCCTTTGAGCAGAAAAATGACAGCCCTTACCTGAATTGAAGTCTTGCTTGTAGGAAGACTCAGAGCCTGGGATTTAACTCCATTTCTGAAGTAAAACACACAGCATAGTTCTCATCCATGGATCACACTCTGCTTTAGAACGAGAAGCAAGCTCTTGCTTTCTAGAGACTCTAAGACAGCAGGAAATGTGAGTGTGCTGTGAACAAAAGAACGGTGTTTCCTACACATACAGACCATATCTAGTCCAAATCTGCTTCTTAAACTGATACAAAGCACTGGTCCTCTAACATCCAAGGCTTGTCTGTTAAGATGAGAAACGTGTGAGCTTCGTGAATGATATAGTTCCTTTGAAGTGAAAAGTGACTGCCCTTACCCGAAAAGAAGTCTTGCTTGTAGGAAGACACATAGCCTGGGATTTAAGTCCATTTCTGAAGGGAAACACACAGCATAGTTCTCATCCATGGATCACGCTCTGCTTTAGAGCGAGAAGCACGCTCTTGCTTTCTAGAGTCTCTAAGACAGCAGGAAACCTGAGTGTGCTGAGAACAAAAGAACGGTGTTTCCTACACTTATGGACCATATCTAGTCCAACTCTGCTTCTGAAACTGATAGAAAGCACTGGTCCTCTAACATAAAATGCTTGTCATTTAAGATGAGAAACGTGTGAGCTTCTGGAACGATGTAGTTCGTTTGAGCAGAAAAGTGACTGGCCTTACCTGAAACGAAGTCTTGCTTGGAGGAAGACTCAGAGCCTGGGATTTAACTCCATTTCTGAAGTGAAACACACAGCGTAGTTCTCATCCATGGATCACACTCTGCTTTAGAGCAAGAAGCACACTCTTGCTTTCTAGAGTCTCTAATACAGCAGGAAATCTGAGTGTGCCCAGAAGAAAAGAACGGTGTTTCCTACACATACGGACCATATGTTGTCCAAATCTGCTTCTGAAACTGATACAAAGCACTGACCCTCTAACATCCAATGCTTGTCAGTTAAGATGGGAAACGTGTGAGCTTCATGAACGATGTAGTTCGTTTGAGCAGAAAAGTGACTGCCCTTCCCTGAATTGAAGTCTTGCTTGTAGGAAGACTCAGAGCCTGGGATTTAACTCCATTTCTGAAGTAAAACACACAGCAGTGTAATCATCCATTGATCACACTCTTCTTTAGAACAAGAAGCACGCTCTTGCTTTCTAGAGTCTCTAAGAAAGCAGGAAACGTGATTTTGCTGAGAACACAAGAACGGTGTTTCCTACACATATGGATATTATATAGTCCAACTCTGCTTCTGAAACTGATACAAAGCACTGGTCCTCTAACTTCCAATGCTTGTCTGCTAAGATGAGAAACGTGTGAGCTTCATGAACGATGTAGTTCGTTTGAGCAAAAAAGTGACTGCCCTTACCTGAATTGAAGTTTTGCTTGTAGGAAGACTCAGAGCCTGGGATTTAACTCCATTTCTGAAGGGAAACACACAGCAGTGTTCTCATCCATTGATGACACTCTGCTTTAGAACAAGAAGCACGCTCTTGCTTTCTAGAGTCTCTAACACAGCAGGAAACGTGAGTGTGCTGAGAACAAAAGAACGGTGTTTCCTACACATACAGACCATATCTAGTCCAACTCTGCTTCTGAAACTGATACAAAGCACTGACCCACTAACATCCAATGCTTGTCAGTTAAGATGGGAAACGTGTGAGCTTCATGAACGATGTAGTTCCTTTGAGCAGAAAAATGACAGCCCTTACCTGAATTGAAGTCTTGCTTGTAGGAAGACTCAGAGCCTGGGATTTAACTCCATTTCTGAAGTAAAACACACAGCAGTGTAATCATCCATTGATCACACTCTGCTTTAGAACAAGAAGCACACTCTTGCTTTCTAGAGTCCCTAATAGAGCAGGAAACGTGATTTTGCTGAGAACAAAAGAAGGGTGTTTCCTACACATACGGACATTATATAGTCCAACTCTGCTTCTGAAACTGATACAAAGCACTGGTCCTCTAACATCCAATGCTTGTCTGTTAAGGTGAGAAACGTGTGAGCTTCGTGAACGATGTAGTTCGTTTGAGCTGAAAAGTGACTGCCCTTACCTGAAACGAAGTCTTCCTTGTAGGAAGACTCAGAGCCTGGGATTTAACTCCATTTCTGAAGGCAAACACACAGCATAGTTCTCATCCATGGATCACACTGTGCTTTAGAACGAGAAGCAAGCTCTTGCTTTCTAGAGACTCTAAGACAGCAGGAAATGTGAGTGTGCTGTGAACAAAAGAACGGTGTTTCCTACACATACAGACCATATCTAGTCCAAATCTGCTTCTTAAACTGATACAAAGCACTGGTCCTCTAACATCCAAGGCTTGTCTGTTAAGATGAGAAACGTGTGAGATTCGAGAATGATATAGTTCCTTTGAAGTGAAAAGTGACTGCCCTTACCCGAAAAGAAGTCTTACTTGTAGGAAGACTCAGAGCCTGGGATTTAACTCCTTTTCTGAAGTGAAACACACAGCATAGTTTTCATCCATGGATCACACTCTGCTTTAGAACGAGAAGCAAGCTCTTGCTTTCTAGAGACTCTAAGACAGCAGGAAATGTGAGTGTGCTGTGAACAAAAGAACGGTGTTTCCTACACATACAGACCATATCTAGTCCAAATCTGCTTCTTAAACTGATACAAAGCACTGGTCCTCTAACATCCAAGGCTTGTCTGTTAAGATGAGAAACGTGTGAGCTTCGTGAATGATATAGTTCCTTTGAAGTGAAAAGTGACTGCCCTTACCCGAAAAGAAGTCTTGCTTGTAGGAAGACACATAGCCTGGAATTTAAGTCCATTTCTGAAGGGAAACACACAGCATAGTTCTCATCCATGGATCACGCTCTGCTTTAGAGCGAGAAGCACGCTCTTGCTTTCTAGAGTCTCTAAGACAGCAGGAAACCTGAGTGTGCTGAGAACAAAAGAACGGTGTTTCCTACACTTATGGACCATATCTAGTCCAACTCTGCTTCTGAAACTGATAGAAAGCACTGGTCCTCTAACATAAAATGCTTGTCATTTAAGATGAGAAACGTGTGAGCTTCTGGAACGATGTAGTTCGTTTGAGCAGAAAAGTGACTGGCCTTACCTGAAACGAAGTCTTGCTTGGAGGAAGACTCAGAGCCTGGGATTTAACTCCATTTCTGAAGTGAAACACACAGCGTAGTTCTCATCCATGGATCACACTCTGCTTTAGAGCAAGAAGCACACTCTTGCTTTCTAGAGTCTCTAATACAGCAGGAAATCTGAGTGTGCCCAGAAGAAAAGAACGGTGTTTCCTACACATACGGACCATATGTTGTCCAAATCTGCTTCTGAAACTGATACAAAGCACTGACCCTCTAACATCCAATGCTTGTCAGTTAAGATGGGAAACGTGTGAGCTTCATGAACGATGTAGTTCGTTTGAGCAGAAAAGTGACTGCCCTTCCCTGAATTGAAGTCTTGCTTGTAGGAAGACTCAGAGCCTGGGATTTAACTCCATTTCTGAAGTAAAACACACAGCAGTGTAATCATCCATTGATCACACTCTTCTTTAGAACAAGAAGCACGCTCTTGCTTTCTAGAGTCTCTAAGAAAGCAGGAAACGTGATTTTGCTGAGAACACAAGAACGGTGTTTCCTACACATATGGATATTATATAGTCCAACTCTGCTTCTGAAACTGATACAAAGCACTGGTCCTCTAACTTCCAATGCTTGTCTGCTAAGATGAGAAACGTGTGAGCTTCATGAACGATGTAGTTCGTTTGAGCAAAAAAGTGACTGCCCTTACCTGAATTGAACTTTTGCTTGTAGGAAGACTCAGAGCCTGGGATTTAACTCCATTTCTGAAGGGAAACACACAGCAGTGTTCTCATCCATTGATGACACTCTGCTTTAGAACAAGAAGCACGCTCTTGCTTTCTAGAGTCTCTAACACAGCAGGAAACGTGAGTGTGCTGAGAACAAAAGAACGGTGTTTCCTACACATACAGACCATATCTAGTCCAACTCTGCTTCTGAAACTGATACAAAGCACTGACCCACTAACATCCAATGCTTGTCAGTTAAGATGGGAAACGTGTGAGCTTCATGAACGATGTAGTTCCTTTGAGCAGAAAAATGACAGCCCTTACCTGAATTGAAGTCTTGCTTGTAGGAAGACTCAGAGCCTGGGATTTAACTCCATTTCTGAAGTAAAACACACAGCAGTGTAATCATCCATTGATCACACTCTGCTTTAGAACAAGAAGCACACTCTTGCTTTCTAGAGTCCCTAATAGAGCAGGAAACGTGATTTTGCTGAGAACAAAAGAAGGGTGTTTCCTACACATACGGACATTATATAGTCCAACTCTGCTTCTGAAACTGATACAAAGCACTGGTCCTCTAACATCCAATGCTTGTCTGTTAAGGTGAGAAACGTGTGAGCTTCGTGAACGATGTAGTTCGTTTGAGCTGAAAAGTTACTGCCCTTACCTGAAACGAAGTCTTCCTTGTAGGAAGACTCAGAGCCTGGGATTTAACTCCATTTCTGAAGGCAAACACACAGCATAGTTCTCATCCATGGATCACACTGTGCTTTAGAACGAGAAGCAAGCTCTTGCTTTCTAGAGACTCTAAGACAGCAGGAAATGTGAGTGTTCTGTGAACAAAAGAACGGTGTTTCCTACACATACAGACCATATCTAGTCCAAATCTGCTTCTTAAACTGATACAAAGCACTGGTCCTCTAACATCCAAGGCTTGTCTGTTAAGATGAGAAACGTGTGAGCTTCGTGAATGATATAGTTCCTTTGAAGTGAAAAGTGACTGCCCTTACCCGAAAAGAAGTCTTGCTTGTAGGAAGACACATAGCCTGGGATTTAAGTCCATTTCTGAAGGGAAACACACAGCATAGTTCTCATCCATGGATCACGCTCTGCTTTAGAGCGAGAAGCACGCTCTTGCTTTCTAGAGTCTCTAAGACAGCAGGAAACCTGAGTGTGCTGAGAACAAAAGAACGGTGTTTCCTACACTTATGGACCATATCTAGTCCAACTCTGCTTCTGAAACTGATAGAAAGCACTGGTCCTCTAACATAAAATGCTTGTCATTTAAGATGAGAAACGTGTGAGCTTCTGGAACGATGTAGTTCGTTTGAGCAGAAAAGTGACTGGCCTTACCTGAAACGAAGTCTTGCTTGGAGGAAGACTCAGAGCCTGGGATTTAACTCCATTTCTGAAGTGAAACACACAGCGTAGTTCTCATCCATGGATCACACTCTGCTTTAGAGCAAGAAGCACACTCTTGCTTTCTAGAGTCTCTAATACAGCAGGAAATCTGAGTGTGCCCAGAAGAAAAGAACGGTGTTTCCTACACATACGGACCATATGTTGTCCAAATCTGCTTCTGAAACTGATACAAAGCACTGACCCTCTAACATCCAATGCTTGTCAGTTAAGATGGGAAACGTGTGAGCTTCATGAACGATGTAGTTCGTTTGAGCAGAAAAGTGACTGCCCTTCCCTGAATTGAAGTCTTGCTTGTAGGAAGACTCAGAGCCTGGGATTTAACTCCATTTCTGAAGTAAAACACACAGCAGTGTAATCATCCATTGATCACACTCTTCTTTAGAACAAGAAGCACGCTCTTGCTTTCTAGAGTCTCTAAGAAAGCAGGAAACGTGATTTTGCTGAGAACACAAGAACGGTGTTTCCTACACATATGGATATTATATAGTCCAACTCTGCTTCTGAAACTGATACAAAGCACTGGTCCTCTAACTTCCAATGCTTGTCTGCTAAGATGAGAAACGTGTGAGCTTCATGAACGATGTAGTTCTTTTGAGCAAAAAAGTGACTGCCCTTACCTGAATTGAAGTTTTGCTTGTAGGAAGACTCAGAGCCTGGGATTTAACTCCATTTCTGAAGGGAAACACACAGCAGTGTTCTCATCCATTGATGACACTCTGCTTTAGAACAAGAAGCACGCTCTTGCTTTCTAGAGTCTCTAACACAGCAGGAAACGTGAGTGTGCTGAGAACAAAAGAACGGTGTTTCCTACACATACAGACCATATCTAGTCCAACTCTGCTTCTGAAACTGATACAAAGCACTGACCCACTAACATCCAATGCTTGTCAGTTAAGATGGGAAACGTGTGAGCTTCATGAACGATGTAGTTCCTTTGAGCAGAAAAATGACAGCCCTTACCTGAATTGAAGTCTTGCTTGTAGGAAGACTCAGAGCCTGGGATTTAACTCCATTTCTGAAGTAAAACACACAGCAGTGTAATCATCCATTGATCACACTCTGCTTTAGAACAAGAAGCACACTCTTGCTTTCTAGAGTCCCTAATAGAGCAGGAAACGTGATTTTGCTGAGAACAAAAGAAGGGTGTTTCCTACACATACGGACATTATATAGTCCAACTCTGCTTCTGAAACTGATACAAAGCACTGGTCCTCTAACATCCAATGCTTGTCTGTTAAGGTGAGAAACGTGTGAGCTTCGTGAACGATGTAGTTCGTTTGAGCTGAAAAGTTACTGCCCTTACCTGAAACGAAGTCTTCCTTGTAGGAAGACTCAGAGCCTGGGATTTAACTCCATTTCTGAAGGCAAACACACAGCATAGTTCTCATCCATGGATCACACTGTGCTTTAGAACGAGAAGCAAGCTCTTGCTTTCTAGAGACTCTAAGACAGCAGGAAATGTGAGTGTGCTGTGAACAAAAGAACGGTGTTTCCTACACATACAGACCATATCTAGTCCAAATCTGCTTCTTAAACTGATACAAAGCACTGGTCCTCTAACATCCAAGGCTTGTCTGTTAAGATGAGAAACGTGTGAGCTTCGTGAATGATATAGTTCCTTTGAAGTGAAAAGTGACTGCCCTTACCCGAAAAGAAGTCTTGCTTGTAGGAAGACACATAGCCTGGGATTTAAGTCCATTTCTGAAGGGAAACACACAGCATAGTTCTCATCCATGGATCACGCTCTGCTTTAGAGCGAGAAGCAAGCTCTTGCTTTCTAGAGTCTCTAAGACAGCAGGAAACCTGACTGTGCTGAGAACAAAAGAACGGTGTTTCCTACACTTATGGACCATATCTAGTCCAACTCTGCTTCTGAAACTGATAGAAAGCACTGGTCCTCTAACATAAAATGCTTGTCATTTAAGATGAGAAACGTGTGAGCTTCTGGAACGATGTAGTTCGTTTGAGCAGAAAAGTGACTGGCCTTACCTGAAACGAAGTCTTGCTTGGAGGAAGACTCAGAGCCTGGGATTTAACTCCATTTCTGAAGTGAAACACACAGCGTAGTTCTCATCCATGGATCACACTCTGCTTTAGAGCAAGAAGCACACTCTTGCTTTCTAGAGTCTCTAATACAGCAGGAAATCTGAGTGTGCCCAGAAGAAAAGAACGGTGTTTCCTACACATACGGACCATATGTTGTCCAAATCTGCTTCTGAAACTGATACAAAGCACTGACCCTCTAACATCCAATGCTTGTCAGTTAAGATGGGAAACGTGTGAGCTTCATGAACGATGTAGTTCGTTTGAGCAGAAAAGTGACTGCCCTTCCCTGAATTGAAGTCTTGCTTGTAGGAAGACTCAGAGCCTGGGATTTAACTCCATTTCTGAAGTAAAACACACAGCAGTGTAATCATCCATTGATCACACTCTTCTTTAGAACAAGAAGCACGCTCTTGCTTTCTAGAGTCTCTAAGAAAGCAGGAAACGTGATTTTGCTGAGAACACAAGAACGGTGTTTCCTACACATATGGATATTATATAGTCCAACTCTGCTTCTGAAACTGATACAAAGCACTGGTCCTCTAACTTCCAATGCTTGTCTGCTAAGATGAGAAACGTGTGAGCTTCATGAACGATGTAGTTCGTTTGAGCAAAAAAGTGACTGCCCTTACCTGAATTGAAGTTTTGCTTGTAGGAAGACTCAGAGCCTGGGATTTAACTCCATTTCTGAAGGGAAACACACAGCAGTGTTCTCATCCATTGATGACACTCTGCTTTAGAACAAGAAGCACGCTCTTGCTTTCTAGAGTCTCTAACACAGCAGGAAACGTGAGTGTGCTGAGAACAAAAGAACGGTGTTTCCTACACATACAGACCATATCTAGTCCAACTCTGCTTCTGAAACTGATACAAAGCACTGACCCACTAACATCCAATGCTTGTCAGTTAAGATGGGAAACGTGTGAGCTTCATGAACGATGTAGTTCCTTTGAGCAGAAAAATGACAGCCCTTACCTGAATTGAAGTCTTGCTTGTAGGAAGACTCAGAGCCTGGGATTTAACTCCATTTCTGAAGTAAAACACACAGCAGTGTAATCATCCATTGATCACACTCTGCTTTAGAACAAGAAGCACACTCTTGCTTTCTAGAGTCCCTAATAGAGCAGGAAACGTGATTTTGCTGAGAACAAAAGAAGGGTGTTTCCTACACATACGGACATTATATAGTCCAACTCTGCTTCTGAAACTGATACAAAGCACTGGTCCTCTAACATCCAATGCTTGTCTGTTAAGGTGAGAAACGTGTGAGCTTCGTGAACGATGTAGTTCGTTTGAGCTGAAAAGTGACTGCCCTTACCTGAAACGAAGTCTTCCTTGTAGGAAGACTCAGAGCCTGGGATTTAACTCCATTTCTGAAGGCAAACACACAGCATAGTTCTCATCCATGGATCACACTGTGCTTTAGAGCGAGAAGCACGCTCTTGCTTTCTAGACTCTCTAAGACAGCAGGAAACCTGAGTGTGCTGAGAACAAAAGAACGGTGTTTCCTACACTTATGGACCATATCTAGTCCAACTCTGCTTCTGAAACTTTTAGAAAGCACTGGTCCTCTAACATCCAATGCTTGTCATTTAAGATGAGAAACGTGTGAGCTTCTGGAACGATGTAGTTCGTTTGAGCAGAAAAGTGACTGGCCTTACCTGAAACGAAGTCTTGCTTGGAGGAAGACTCAGAGCCTGGGATTTAACTCCATTTCTGAAGTGAAACACAGAGCGTAGTTCTCATCCATGGATCACACTCTGCTTTAGAGCAAGAAGCACACTCTTGCTTTCTAGAGTCTCTAAGACAGCAGGAAATCTGAGTGTGCCCAGAACAAAAGAACGGTGTTTCCTACACATACGGACTATATGTAGCCCAAACCTTCTTCTGAAACTGATAGAATGCACTGGTCCTCTAATATCCATTGCTTGTCAGTTAAGATGAGAAACGTGTGAGCTTCGTGAAAGATGTAGTTCGTTTGAGCTGAAAAGTGACTGCCCTTACCTGAACCGAAGTCTTCCTTGTAGGAAGACTCAGAGCCTGGGATTTAACTCCTTTTCTGAAGTGAAACACACAGCATAGTTTTCATCCATGGATCACACTCTGCTTTAGAACGAGAAGCAAGCTCTTGCTTTCTAGAGACTCTAAGACAGCAGGAAATGTGAGTGTGCTGTGAACAAAAGAACGGTGTTTCCTACACATACAGACCATATCTAGTCCAAATCTGCTTCTTAAACTGATACAAAGCACTGGTCCTCTAACATCCAAGGCTTGTCTGTTAAGATGAGAAACGTGTGAGCTTCGTGAATGATATAGTTCCTTTGAAGTGAAAAGTGACTGCCCTTACCCGAAAAGAAGTCTTGCTTGTAGGAAGACTCAGAGCCTGGGATTTAACTCCTTTTCTGAAGTGAAACACACAGCATAGTTTTCATCCATGGATCACACTCTGCTTTAGAACGAGAAGCAAGCTCTTGCTTTCTAGAGACTCTAAGACAGCAGGAAATGTGAGTGTGCTGTGAACAAAAGAACGGTGTTTCCTACACATACAGACCATATCTAGTCCAAATCTGCTTCTTAAACTGATACAAAGCACTGGTCCTCTAACATCCAAGGCTTGTCTGTTAAGATGAGAAACGTGTGAGCTTCGTGAATGATATAGTTCCTTTGAAGTGAAAAGTGACTGCCCTTACCCGAAAAGAAGTCTTGCTTGTAGGAAGACACATAGCCTGGGATTTAAGTCCATTTCTGAAGGGAAACACACAGCATAGTTCTCATCCATGGATCACGCTCTGCTTTAGAGCGAGAAGCACGCTCTTGCTTTCTAGAGTCTCTAAGACAGCAGGAAACCTGAGTGTGCTGAGAACAAAAGAACAGTGTTTCCTACACTTATGGACCATATCTAGTCCAACTCTGCTTCTGAAACTGATAGAAAGCACTGGTCCTCTAACATAAAATGCTTGTCATTTAAGATGAGAAACGTGTGAGCTTCTGGAACGATGTAGTTCGTTTGAGCAGAAAAGTGACTGGCCTTACCTGAAACGAAGTCTTGCTTGGAGGAAGACTCAGAGCCTGGGATTTAACTCCATTTCTGAAGTGAAACACACAGCGTAGTTCTCATCCATGGATCACACTCTGCTTTAGAGCAAGAAGCACACTCTTGCTTTCTAGAGTCTCTAATACAGCAGGAAATCTGAGTGTGCCCAGAACAAAAGAACGGTGTTTCCTACACATACGGACCATATGTTGTCCAAATCTGCTTCTGAAACTGATACAAAGCACTGACCCTCTAACATCCAATGCTTGTCAGTTAAGATGGGAAACGTGTGAGCTTCATGAACGATGTAGTTCGTTTGAGCAGAAAAGTGACTGCCCTTCCCTGAATTGAAGTCTTGCTTGTAGGAAGACTCAGAGCCTGGGATTTAACTCCATTTCTGAAGTAAAACACACAGCAGTGTAATCATCCATTGATCACACTCTTCTTTAGAACAAGAAGCACGCTCTTGCTTTCTAGAGTCTCTAAGAAAGCAGGAAACGTGATTTTGCTGAGAACACAAGAACGGTGTTTCCTACACATATGGATATTATATAGTCCAACTCTGCTTCTGAAACTGATACAAAGCACTGGTCCTCTAACATCCAATGCTTGTCTGCTAAGATGAGAAACGTGTGAGCTTCATGAACGATGTAGTTCGTTTGAGCAAAAAAGTGACTGCCCATACCTGAATTGAAGTTTTGCTTGTAGGAAGACTCAGAGCCTGGGATTTAACTCCATTTCTGAAGGGAAACACACAGCAGTGTTCTCATCCATTGATGACACTCTGCTTTAGAACAAGAAGCACGCTCTTGCTTTCTAGAGTCTCTAACACAGCAGGAAACGTGAGTGTGCTGAGAACAAAAGAACGGTGTTTCCTACACATACAGACCATATCTAGTCCAACTCTGCTTCTGAAACTGATACAAAGCACTGACCCACTAACATCCAATGCTTGTCAGTTAAGATGGGAAACGTGTGAGCTTCATGAACGATGTAGTTCCTTTGAGCAGAAAAATGACAGCCCTTACCTGAATTGAAGTCTTGCTTGTAGGAAGACTCAGAGCCTGGGATTTAACTCCATTTCTGAAGTAAAACACACAGCAGTGTAATCATCCATTGATCACACTCTGCTTTAGAAGAAGAAGCACACTCTTGTTTTCTAGAGTCCCTAATAGAGCAGGAAACGTGATTTTGCTGAGAACAAAAGAAGGGTGTTTCCTACACATACGGACATTATATAGTCCAACTCTGCTTCTGAAACTGATACAAAGCACTGGTCCTCTAACATCCAATGCTTGTCTGTTAAGGTGAGAAACGTGTGAGCTTCGTGAACGATGTAGTTCGTTTGAGCTGAAAAGTGACTGCCCTTACCTGAAACGAAGTCTTCCTTGTAGGAAGACTCAGAGCCTGGGATTTAACTCCATTTCTGAAGGCAAACACACAGCATAGTTCTCATCCATGGATCACACTGTGCTTTAGAGCGAGAAGCACGCTCTTGCTTTCTAGACTCTCTAAGACAGCAGGAAACCTGAGTGTGCTGAGAACAAAAGAACGGTGTTTCCTACACTTATGGACCATATCTAGTCCAACTCTGCTTCTGAAACTGATAGAAAGCACTGGTCCTCTAACATCCAATGCTTGTCATTTAAGATGAGAAACGTGTGAGCTTCTGGAACGATGTAGTTCGTTTGAGCAGAAAAGTGACTGGCCTTACCTGAAACGAAGTCTTGCTTGTAGGAAGACTCAGAGCCTGGGATTTAACTCCATTTCTGAAGTGAAACACACAGCGTAGTTCTCATCCATGGATCACACTCTGCTTTAGAGCAAGAAGCACACTCTTGCTTTCTAGAGTCTCTAAGACAGCAGGAAATCTGAGTGTGCCCAGAACAAAAGAACGGTGTTTCCTACACATACGGACTATATGTAGCCCAAACCTTCTTCTGAAACTGATAGAATGCACTGGTCCTCTAATATCCAATGCTTGTCAGTTAAGATGAGAAACGTGTGAGCTTCGTGAAAGATGTAGTTCGTTTGAGCAGAAAAGTGACTGCCCTTACCAGAAACGAAGTCTTGCTTGTAGGGAGACTCAGAGCCTGGGATTTAACTCCTTTTCTGAAGTGAAACACACAGCATAGTTTTCATCCATGGATCACACTCTGCTTTAGAACGAGAAGCAAGCTCTTGCTTTCTAGAGACTCTAAGACAGCAGGAAATGTGAGTGTGCTGTGAACAAAAGAACGGTGTTTCCTACACATACAGACCATATCTAGTCCAAATCTGCTTCTTAAACTGATACAAAGCACTGGTCCTCTAACATCCAAGGCTTGTCTGTTAAGATGAGAAACGTGTGAGCTTCGTGAATGATATAGTTCCTTTGAAGTGAAAAGTGACTGCCCTTACCCGAAAAGAAGTCTTGCTTCTAGGAAGACACATAGCCTGGGATTTAAGTCCATTTCTGAAGGGAAACACACAGCATAGTCCTCATCCATGGATAACGCTCTGCTTTAGAGCAAGAAGCACACTCTTGCTTTCTATAGTCTCTAATACAGCAGGAAATCTGAGTGTGCCCAGAACAAAAGAACGGTGTTTCCTACACATACGGACCATATGTAGTCCAAATCTGCTTCTGAAACTGATACAAAGCACTGAACCTCTAACATCCAATGCTTGTCAGTTAAGATGGGAAACGTGTGAGCTTCATGAACGATGTAGTTCGTTTGAGCAGAAAAGTGACTGCCCTTCCCTGAATTGAAGTCTTGCTTGTAGGAAGACTCAGAGCCTGGGATTTAACTCCATTTCTGAAGTAAAACACACAGCAGTGTAATCATCCATTGATCACACTCTTCTTTAGAACAAGAAGCACGCTCTTGCTTTCTAGAGTCTCTAAGAAAGTAGGAAACGTGATTTTGCTGAGAACAAAAGAACGGTGTTTCCTACACATATGGATATTATATAGTCCAACTCTGCTTCTGAAACTGATACAAAGCACTGGTCCTCTAACATCCAATGCTTATCTGCTAAGATGAGAAACGTGTGAGCTTCATGAACGATGTAGTTCGTTTGAGCAAAAAAGTGACTGCCCTTACCTGAATTGAAGTTTTGCTTGTAGGAAGACTCAGAGCCTGGGATTTAACTCCATTTCTGAAGGGAAACACACAGCAGTGTTCTATCCATTGATGACACTCTGCTTTAGAACAAGAAGCACGCTCTTGCTTTCTAGAGTCTCTAAGACAGCAGGAAACGTGAGTGTGCTGAGAACAAAAGAACGGTGTTTCCTACACATACAGACCATATCTAGTCCAACTCTGCTTCTGAAACTGATACAAAGCACTGACCCACTAACATCCAATGCTTGTCAGTTAAGATGGGAAACGTGTGAGCTTCATGAACGATGTAGTTCCTTTGAGCAGAAAAATGACAGCCCTTACCTGAATTGAAGTCTTGCTTGTAGGAAGACTCAGAGCCTGGGATTTAACTCCATTTCTGAAGTAAAACACACAGCAGTGTAATCATCCATTGATCACACTCTGCTTTAGAACAAGAAGCACACTCTTGCTTTCTAGAGTCCCTAATAGAGCAGGAAACGTGATTTTGCTGAGAACAAAAGAAGGGTGTTTCCTACACATACGGACATTATATAGTCCAACTCTGCTTCTGAAACTGATACAAAGCACTGGTCCTCTAACATCCAATGCTTGTCAATTAAGATGAGAAACGTGTGAGCTTCGTGAATGATTTAGTTCGTTTGAGCAGAAAAGTGACTGCCCTTACCTGAAACGAAGTCTTGATTGTAGGAAGACTCAGAGCCTGGGATTTAACGCCATTTCTGAAGTAAAACACACAGCAGTGTAATCATCGATTGATCACACTCTGCTTTAGAACAAGAAGCACGCGCTCTTGCTTTCTACAGACCCTAAGACAGCAGGAAACGTGAGTGTGCTGAGAACAAATGAACGGTGTTTCCTACACATACGGACCATATCTAGTCCAACTCTTCTTCTGAAAATGATACAAAGCACTGGTCCTCTAACATCCAATGCTTGTCAATTAAGATGGGAAACGTGTGAGCTTCATGAACGATGTAGTTCCTTTGAGCAGAAAAGCAACTGTCCTTACCTGAAACGAAGTCTTGCTTGTAGGAAGACTCAGAGCATGGGATTTAACTCCATTTCTGAATTGAAACACACAGCAGTGTAATCATCCATTGATCACACTCTGCTTTAGAACAAGAAGCACACTCTTGCTTTCTAGAGTCTGTAATACAGCAGGAAACGTGATTTTGCTGAGAACAAAAGAAGGGTGTTTCCTACACATACAGACATTATATAGTCCAACTCTGCTTCTGAAACTGATACAAAGCACTGGTCCTCTAACATCCAATTCTTGTCTGTTAAGGTGAGAAACGTGTGAGCTTCGTGAACGATGTAGTTATTTGAGCTGAAAAGTGACTGCGCTTACCTGAAACGAAGTCTTGCTTGTAGGAAGACTCAGAGCCTGGGATTTAACTCCATTTCTGAAGGCAAACACACAGCATAGTTCTCATCCATGGATCACACTCTGCTTTAGAGCGAGAAGCACGCTCTTGCTTTCTAGAGTCTCTAAGACAGCAGGAAACATGAGTGTGCTGAGAACAAAAGAACGGTGTTTCCTACACTTATGGACCATATCTAGTCCAACTTTGCTTCTGAAACTGATAGAAAGCACTGGTCCTCTAACATCCAATGCTTGTCATTTAAGATGAGAAACGTGTGAGCTTCTGGAACGATGTAGTTCATTTGAGCAGAAAAGTGACTGGCCTTACCTGAAACGAAGTCTTGCTTGTAGGAAGACTCAGAGCCTGGGATTTAACTCCCTTTCTGAAGGCAAACACACAGCATAGTGCTCATCCATGGATCACACTCTGCTTTAGAGCGAGAAGCACGCTCTTGCTTTCTAGAGTCTCTAAGACAGCAGGAAACGTGAGTGTGCCAAGAACAAAAGAACGGTGTTTCCTACACATACTGACTATATGTAGTCCAAAAGTTCTTCTGAAACAGATAGAATGCACTGGTCCTCTAACATCCAATGCTTGTCAGTTAAGATGAGAAACGTGTGTGCTTCGTGAAAGATGTAGTTCGTTTGAGGAGAAAAGTGACTGCCCTTACCTGAAACGAAGTCTTGCTTGTAGGGAGGCTCAGAGCCTGGGATTTAACTCCTTTTCTGAAGTGAAACACACAGCATAGTTTTCATCCATGGATCACACTCTGCTTTAGAACGAGAAGCAAGCTCTTGCTTTCTAGAGACTCTAAGACAGCAGGAAATGTGAGTGTGCTGAGAACAAAAGAATGGTGTTTCCTACACATACAGACCATATCTAGTCCAAATCTGCTTCTTAAACTGATACAAAGCACTGGTCCTCTAACATCCAATGCTTGTCTGTTAAGATGAGAAACGTGTGAGCTTCGTGAATGATATAGTTCCTTTGAACTGAAAAGTGACTGCCCTTACCCGAAAAGAAGTCTTGCTTGTAGGAAGATACAGAGCCTGGGATTTAAGTCCATTTCTGAAGGGAAACACACAGCATAGTTCTCATCCATGGATCACGCTCTGCTTTAGAGCGAGAAGCACACTCTTGCTTTCTAGAGTCTCTAATACAGCAGGAAATCAGAGTGTGCCCAGTACAAAAGAACGGTGTTTCCTACACATACGTACCATATGTAGTCCAAATCTTCTTCTGAAACTGATACAAAGCACTGACCCTCTAACATCCAATGCTTGTCAGTTAAGATGGGAAACGTGTGAGCTTCATGAACGATGTAGTTCGTTTGAGCAGAAAAGTGACTGCCCTTCCCTGAATTGAAGTCTTGCTTGTAGGAAGACTCAGAGCCTGGGATTTAACTCCATTTCTGAAGTAAAACACACAGCAGTGTAATCATCCATTGATCACACTCTGCTTTAGAACAAGAAGCATGCTCTTGCTTTCTAGAGTCTCTAAGAAAGCAGGAAACGTGATTTTGCTGAGAACAAAAGAACGGTGTTTCCTACACATATGGACATTATATAGTCCAACTCTGCTTCTGAAACTGATACAAAGCACTGGTCCTCTAACATCCAATGCTTGTCTGTTAAGATGAGAAACGTGTGAGCTTCGTGAACGATGTAGTCCCTTTGAGCAAAAAAGTGACTGCACTTACCTGAAACAAAGTCTTGATTGTAGGGAGACTCAGAACATGGGATTTAAATCCATTTCTGAAGTGAAACAGACAGCATTGTCTCATCCATTGATCACACTCTGCTTTAGAACAAGAAGCACACTCTTGCTTTTTAGAGTCTCTAAGACAGCAAGAAATCTGAGTGTGCCCAGAACAATAGAACGGTGTTTCCTACACATACGGACTATATGTAGTCCAAATCTTCTTCTGAAACTGAGAGAATGCACTGGTACTCTAACATCCAATGCTTGTCAGTTGAGATGAGAAACGTGTGAGCTTCGTGAATGATTTAGTTCATTTGAGCAGAAAAGTGACTGCCCTTACCTGAATTGAAGTCTTGCTTGTAGGAAGACTCAGAGCCTGGGATTTAACTCCATTTCTGAAGTAAAACACACAGCAGTGTAATCATCGATTGATCACACTCTGCTTTAGAACAAGAAGCACGCTCTTGCTTTCTAGAGACTCTAAGACAGCAGGAAACGTGAGTGTGCTGAGAACAAAAGAACGGTGTTTCCTACACATACGGACCATATCTAGTCCAACTCTTCTTCTGAAAATGATAGAAAGCACTGGTCCTCTAACATCCAATGCTTGTCAATTAAGATGAGTAACGTGTGAGCTTCGTGAATGATGTAGTTCGTTTGAGCTGAAAAGTGACTGCCCTTACCTGAAACGGAGTCTTGCCTGTAGGAAGACACAACGCCTGGGATTTAACTCCATTTCTGAAGGGAAACACACAGCATAGTTCTCATCCATGGATCACACTCTGCTTTAGAACAAGAAGCATGCTCTTGCTTTCTAGAGTCTCTAATACTGCAGGAAATCTGAGTGTGCACAGAACAAAAGAACGGTGTTTCCTACACATACTGACTATATGTAGTCCAAATCTTCTTCTGAAACTGATACAATACACTGACCCTCTAACATCCAATGCTTGTCAGTTAAGATGAGAAACCTGTGAGCTCAGTGAACGATGTAGTTCGTTTGAGCAGAAAAATGACTGCCCTTACCTGAAACGAAGTCTTGCTTGTAGGAAGACTCAGAGCCTGGGATTTAACTCCATTTCTGAAGGCAAACAAACAGCATAGTTCTCACCATGGATCACACTCTGCTTTAGAGCGAGAAGCACGCTCTTGCTTTCTAGAGTCTCTAAGACAGCAGGAAACGTGAGTGTGCTGAGAACAAAAGAACGGTGTTGTCTACACATACAGACATTATATAGTCCAACTCTTCTTCTGAAACTGATACAAAGCACTCGTCCTCTAACATCCAATGCTTGTCAGTTAAGATGAGAAACGTGTGAGCTTCGTGAACGATGTAGTTCGTTTGAGCAGAAACGTGACTGCCCTTACCTGAAACGAAGTCTTGATTGTAGGAAGACTCAGAGCCTGGGATTTAACTCCATTTCTGAAGTAAAACACACAGCAGTGTAATCATCGATTGATCACACTCTGCTTTAGAACAAGAAGCACGCTCTTGCTTTCTAGAGACTCTAAGACAGCAGGAAACGTGAGTGTGCTGAGAACAAAAGAACGGTGTTTCCTACACATACGGACCATATCTAGTCCAACTCTTCTTCTGAAAATGATAGAAAGCACTGGTCCTCTAACATCCAATGCTTGTCAATTAAGATGAGTAACGTGTGAGCTTCGTGAATGATGTAGTTCGTTTGAGCTGAAAAGTGACTGCCCTTACCTGAAACGGACTCTTGCCTGTAGGAAGACACAACGCCTGGGATTTAACTCCATTTCTGAAGGGAAACACACAGCATAGTTCTCATCCATGGATCACACTCTGCTTTAGAACAAGAAGCATGCTCTTGCTTTCTAGAGTCTCTAAGACAGCAGGAAATCTGAGTGTGCACAGAACAAAAGAACGGTGTTTCCTACACATACTGACTATATGTAGTCCAAATCTTCTTCTGAAACTGATACAATGCACTGACCCTCTAACATCCAATGCTTGTCAGTTAAGATGAGAAACCTGTGAGCTCAGTGAACGATGTAGTTCGTTTGAGCAGAAAAGTGACTGCCCTTACCTGAAACGAAGTCTTGCTTGTAGGAAGACTCAGAGCCTGGGATTTAACTCCATTTCTGAAGGCAAACAAACAGCATAGTTCTCATCCATGGATCACACTCTGCTTTAGAGCGAGAAGCACGCTCTTGCTTTCTAGAGTCTCTAAGACAGCAGGAAACGTGAGTGTGCTGAGAACAAAAGAACGGTGTTTCCTGCCCATACGGACATTATATAGTCCAACTCTTCTTCTGAAACTGATACAAAGCACTGGTCCTCTAACATCCAATTCTTGTCAGTTAAGATGAGAAACGTGTGAGCTTCGTGAACGATGTAGTTCGTTTGAGCAGAAATGTGACTGCCCTTACCTGAAACGAAATCTTGCTTGTAGGAAGACTCAGAGCCTGGGATTAAACTCCATTTCTGAAGTGAAACACACAGCATAGTTCTCATCCATGGATCACACTCTGCTTTAGAGCAAGAAGCACACTCTTGCATTCTAGAGTCTCTAAGACAGCAGGAAATCTGAGTGTGCCCAGAACAAAAGAACGGTGTTTCCTACACATACTGACTATATGTAGTCCAAATCTTCTTCTGAAACTGATAGAAGGCACTGGTACTCTAACATCGAATGCTTGTCAGTTAAGATGAGAAACGTGTGAGCTTTGTGAATGATGTAGTTCCTTTGAACTGAAAAGTGACTGCCCTTACCTGAAACGAAGTCTTACCTGTAGTAAGACACAGAGCCTGGGATTTAAATCCATTTCTGAAGGGAAACACACAGCATAGTTCTCATATATGGATCACACTCTGCCTTAGACCGAGAAGTACACTCTTGCTTTCTAGATTCTCTAATACAGCAGGAAATCTGAGTGTGCCCAGAACAAAAGAACGGTGTTTCCTACACATATGGACCATTGCTAGTCCAACACTTCTTCTGAAACTGATACAAAGCACTGGTCCTCTAACATCCAATGCTTGTCAATTAAGATGAGAAACGTGTGAGCTTCGTGAATGATTTAGTTCGTTTGAGCAGAAAAGTGACTGCCCTTACCTGAAACGAAGTCTTGATTGTAGGAAGACTCAGAGCCTGGGATTTAACGCCATTTCTGAAGTAAAACACACAGCAGTGTAATCATCGATTGATCACACTCTGCTTTAGAACAAGAAGCACGCGCTCTTGCTTTCTAGAGACCCTAAGACAGCAGGAAACGTGAGTGTGCTGAGAACAAATGAACGGTGTTTCCTACACATACGGACCATATCTAGTCCAACTCTTCTTCTGAAAATGATAGAAAGCACTGGTCCTCTAACATCCAATGCTTGTCAATTAAGATGAGTAACGTGTGAGCTTCGTTAATGATGTAGTTCGTTTGAGCAGAAAAGTGACTGCCCTTACCTGAATTGAAGTCTTGCTTTTAGGGAGACTCAGAGCCTGGGATTTAACTCCATTTCTGAAGTAAAACACACAGCAGTGTAATCATCGATTGATCACACTCTGCTTTAGAACAAGAAGCACGCTCTTGCTCTCTAGAGTCTCTAAGACAGCAGGAAACGTGAGTGTGCTGAGAACAAAATAACGGTGTTTCCTACACATACAGACCATATCTAGTCAAACTCTCCTTCTGAAAATGATACAAAGCACTGGTCCTCTAACATCCAATGCTTGTCAATTAAGAGGAGAAACGTGTGAGCTTCGTGAACGATGTAGTTCGTTTGAGCAGAAAACTGACTGCCCTTACCTGAAACGAAGCCTTGCTTGTAGGAAGACTCAGAGCCTGGGATTTAACTCCATTTCTGAAGGCAAACAAACAGCATAGTTCTCATCCATGGATCACACTCTGCTTTAGAGCGAGAAGCACGCTCTTGCTTTCTAGAGTCTCTAAGACAGCAGGAAACGTGAGTGTGCTGAGAACAAAAGAACGGTGTTGTCTACACATACGGACATTATATAGTCCAACTCTTCTTCTGAAACTGATACAAAGCACTGGTCATCTAACATCCAATGCTTGTCAGTTAAGATGAGAAACGTGTGAGCTTCGTGAACGATGTAGTTCGTTTGAGCAGAAACATGACTGCCCTTACCTGAAATGAAGTCTTGCTTGTAGGAAGACTCGGAGCCTGGGATTTAACTCCATTTCTGAAGTGAAAGACACAGCATAGTTCTCATCCATGGATCACACTGTGCTTTAGAGCAAGAAGCACACTCTTGCTTTTTAGAGTCTCTAAGACAGCAAGAAATCTGAGTGTGCCCAGAACAAAAGAACGGTGTTTCCTACACATACGGACTATATGTAGTCCAAACCTTCTTCTGAAACTGAGAGAATGCACTGGTACTCTAACATCGAATGCTTGTCAGTTAAGATGAGAAACGTGTGAGCTTTGTGAATGATGTAGTTCCTTTGAACAGAAAAGTGACTGCCCTTACCTGAAACGAAGTCTTACTTGTATTAAGACACAGTGCCTGGGATTTAACTCCATTTCTGAACGGAAACACACAGCATAGTTCTCATCTATGGATCACACTCTGCCTTAGAGCGAGAAGCACACTCTTGCTTTCTAGATTCTCTAATACAGCAGGAAATCTGAGTGTGCCCAGAACAAAAGAACGGTGTTTCCTACACATATGGACCATATCTAGTCCAACTCTTCTTCTGAAACTGATACAAAGCACTCGTCCTCTAACATCAAATGCTTGTCAGTTAAGATGAGAAACGTGTGAGCTTCGTGAACGATGTAGTTCGTTTGAGCAGAAACGTGACTGCCCTTACCTGAAATGAAGTCTTGCTTGTAGGAAGACTCGGAGCCTGGGATTTAACTCCATTTCTGAAGTGAAAGACACAGCATAGTTCTCATCCATGGATCACACTCTGCTTTAGAGCAAGAAGCACACTCTTGCTTTTTAGAGTCTCTAAGACAGCAAGAAATCTGTGTGTGCCCAGAACAATAGAACGGTGTTTCCTACACATACGGACTATATGTAGTCCAAACCTTCTTCTGAAACTGAGAGAATGCACTGGTACTCTAACATCGAATGCTTGTCAGTTAAGATGAGAAACGTGTGAGCTTTGTGAATGATGTAGTTCCTTTGAACAGAAAAGTGACTGCCCTTACCTGAAACGAAGTCTTACTTGTATTAAGACACAGTGCCTGGGATTTAACTCCATTTCTGAAGGGAAACACACAGCATAGTTCTCATCTATGGATCACACTCTGCCTTAGAGCGAGAAGCACACTCTTGCTTTCTAGATTCTCTAATACAGCAGGAAATCTGAGTGTGCCCAGAACAAAAGAACGGTGTTTCCTACACATATGGACCATATCTAGTCCAACTCTTCTTCTGAAACTGATACAAAGCACTCGTCCTCTAACATCCAATGCTTGTCAATTAAGATGAGAAACGTGTGAGCTTCGTGAATGATTTAGTTCGTTTGAGCAGAAAAGTGACTGCCCTTACCTGAATTGAAGTCTTGCTTGTAGGAAGACTCAGAGCCTGGGATTTAACTCCATTTCTGAAGTAAAACACACAGCAGTGTAATCATCGATTGATCACACTCTGCTTTAGAACAAGAAGCACGCTCTTGCTTTCTAGAGACTCTAAGACAGCAGGAAACGTGAGTGTGCTGAGAACAAAACAACGGTGTTTCCTACACATACGGACCATATCTAGTCCAACTCTTCTTCTGAAAATGATAGAAAGCACTGGTCCTTTAACATCCAATGCTTGTCAATTAAGATGAGTAACATGTGAGCTTCGTGAATGATGTAGTTCGTTTGAGCTGAAAAGTGACTGCTCTTACCTGAAACGGAGTCTTGCCTGTAGGAAGACACAACGCCTGGGATTTCACTCCATTTCTGAAGGGAAACACACAGCATAGTTCTCATCCATGGATCACACTCTGCTTTAGAGCAAGAAGCATGCTCTTGCTTGCTGGAGTCTCTAATACTGCAGGAAATCTGAGTGTGCACAGAACAAAAGAACGGTGTTTCCTACACATACTGACTATATGTAGTCCAAATCTTCTTCTGAATCTGATACAATACACTGACCCTCTAACATCCAATGCTTGTCAGTTAAGATGAGAAACGTGTGAGCTCAGTGAACGATGTAGTTCGTTTGAGCAGAAAAGTGACTGCCCTTACCTGAAACGAAGTCTTGCTTGTAGGAAGACTCAGAGCCTGGGATTTAACTCCATTTCTGAAGGCAAACAAACAGCATAGTTCTCATCCATGGATCACACTCTGCTTTAGTGCGAGAAGCACGCTCTTGCTTTCTAGAGTCTCTAAGACAGCAGGAAACGTGAGTGTGCTGAGAACAAAAGAACGGTGTTGTCTACACATACGGACATTATATAGTCCAACTCTTCTTCTGAAACTGATACAAAGCACTGGTCCTCTAACATCCAATGCTTGTCAGTTAAGATGAGAAACGTGTGAGCTTCGTGAACGATGTAGTTCGTTTGAGCAGAAACGTGACTGCCCTTACCTGAAACGAAGTCTTGCTTGTAGGAAGACTCAGAGCCTGGGATTTAACTCCATTTCTGAAGTGAAAGACACAGCATAGTTCTCATCCATGGATCACACTGTGCTTTAGAGCAAGAAGCACACTCTTGCTTTCTAGAGTCTCTAAGACAGCAAGAAATCTGAGTGTGCCCAGAACAAAAGAACGATGTTTCCTACACATACGGAGTATATGTAGTCCAAATCTTCTTCTGAAACTGAGAGAATGCACTGGTACTCTAACATCCAATGCTTGTCAGTTAAGATGACAAACGTGTGAGCTTTGTGAATGATGTAGTTCCTTTGAACAGAAAAGTGACTGCCCTTACCTGAAACGAAGTCTTGCTTGTAGTAAGACACAGAGCCTGGGATTTAACTCCATTTCTGAAGGGAAACACACAGCATAGTTCTCATCTATGGATCACACTGTGCCTTAGAGCGAGAAGCACACTCTTGCTTTCTAGATTCTCTAATACAGCAGGAAATCTGAGTGTGCCCAGAACAAAAGAACGGTGTTTCCTACACATATGGACCATATCTAGTCCAACTCTTCTTCTGAAACTGATACAAAGCACTGGTCCTCTAACATCCAATGCTTGTCAATTAAGATGAGAAACGTGTGAGCTTCGTGAATGATTTAGTTCGTTTGAGCAGAAAACTGACTGCCCTTACCTGAATTGAAGTCTTGCTTGTAGGAAGACTCAGAGCCTGGGATTTAACTCCATTTCAGAAGTAAAACACACAGCAGTGTAATCATCGATTGATCACACTCTGCTTTAGAACAAGAAGCACGCTCTTGCTTTCTAGAGACTCTAAGACAGCAGGAAACGTGAGTGTGCTGAGAACAAAAGAACGGTGTTTCCTACACATACGGACCATATCTAGTCCAACTCTTCTTCTGAAAATGATACAAAGCACTGGTCCTCTAACATCCAATGCTTGTCAATTAAGATGAGTAACGTGTGAGCTTCGTGAATGATGTAGTTCGTTTGAGCTGAAAAGTGACTGCCCTTTCCTGAAACGGAGTCTTGCCTGTAGGAAGACACAACGCCTGGGATTTAACGCCATTTCTGAAGGGAAACACACAGCATAGTTCTCATCCATGGATCACACTCTGCTTTAGAGCAAGAAGCACGCTCTTGCTTTCTAGAGTCTCTAATACAGCAGGAAATCTGAGTGTGCACAGAACAAAAGAACTGTGTTTCCTAAACATACTGACTATATGTAGTCCAAATCTTCTTCTGAAACTCATACAACGCACTGGGCCTCTAACATCCAATGCTTGACAGTTAAGATGAGAAACGTGTGAGCTTCGTGAACGATGTAGTCCCTTTGAGCAAAAAAGTGACTGCCCTTACCTGAAACTTAGTCTTGATTGTAGGGAGACTCAGAACATGGGATTTAAATCCATTTCTGAAGTGAAACAGACAGCATTGTCTCATCCATTGATCACACTCTGCTTTAGAACAAGAAGCACGCTCTTGCTTTCTAGAGTCTCTAAGACAGCAGGAAACGTGAGTGTGCTGAGAACAAAAGAACGGTGTTTCCTACACATACGGACCATATCTAGTACAACTCTGCTTCTTAAACTGATACAAAGCACTGGTCCTCTAACATCCAATGCTTGTCTGTTAAGATGAGAAACGTGTGAGCTCAGTGAACGATGTAGGTCGTTTGAGCTGATAAGTAACTGCCCTTACCCGAAACGAAGTCTTGCATGTAGGAAGACACAGAGCCCGGGATTTAACTCCATTTCTGAAGGGAAACACACAGCACTGTTCTCATCCATTGATCACACTCTGCTTTAGAACAAGAAGCACGCAATTGCTTTCTACAGTCTCTAAGACAGCAGGAAATCTGAGTGTGCCCAGAACAAAAGAGCGGTGTTTTCTACACATATGGACCATATCTACTCCAAATCTGCTTCTGAAACTGATACAAAGCACTGACCCTCTAACATCGAATGCTTGTCAGTTAAGATGAGAAACGTGTGAGCTCAATGAACGATGTAGTTCGTTTGAGCAGAAAAGAGACTGCCCTTACCTGAAACGAAGTCTTCCTTGTAGGAAGACTCAGAGCCTGGGATTTAACTCCATTTCTGAAGGCAAACAAACAGCATAGTTCTCATCCATGGATCACACTCTGCTTTAGAGCGAGAAGCACGCTCTTGCTTTCTAGAGTCTCTAAGACAGCAGGAAATGTGAGTGTGCTGAGAACAAAAGAACGGTGTTGTCTACACATACGGACATTATATAGTCCAACTCTTCTTCTGAAACTGATACAAAGCACTGGTCCTCTAACATCCAATGCTTGTCAGTTAAGATGAGAAACGTGTGAGCTTCGTGAACGATGTAGTTCGTTTGAGCAGAAACGTGACTGCCCTTACCTGAAACGAAGTCTTGATTGTAGGAAGACGCAGAGCCTGGGATTTAACTCCATTTCTGAAGTAAAACACACAGCAGTGTAATCATCGATTGATCACACTCTGCTTTAGAACAAGAAGCACGCTCTTGCTTTCTAGAGACTCTAAGACAGCAGGAAACGTGAGTGTGCTGAGAACAAAAGAACGGTGTTTCCTACACATACGGACCATATCTAGTCCAACTCTTGTTCTGAAAATGATAGAAAGCACTGGTCCTCTAACATCCAATGCTTGTCAATTAAGATGAGTAACGTGTGAGCTTCGTGAATGATGTAGTTCGTTTGAGCTGAAAAGTGACTGCCCTTACCTGAAACGGAGTCTTGCCTGTAGGAAGACACAACGCCTGGGATTTAACTCCATTTCTGAAGGGAAACACACAGCATAGTTCTCATCCATGGATCACACTCTGCTTTAGAACAAGAAGCATGCTCTTGCTTTCTAGAGTCTCTAAGACAGCAGGAAATCTGAGTGTGCACAGAACAAAAGAACGGTGTTTCCTACACATACTGACTATATGTAGTCCAAATCTTCTTCTGAAACTGATACAATGCACTGACCCTCTAACATCCAATGCTTGTCAGTTAAGATGAGAAACCTGTGAGCTCAGTGAACGATGTAGTTCGTTTGAGCAGAAAAGTGACTGCCCTTACCTGAAACGAAGTCTTGCTTGTAGGAAGACTCAGAGCCTGGGATTTAACTCCATTTCTGAAGGCAAACAAACAGCATAGTTCTCATCCATGGATCACACTCTGCTTTAGAGCAAGAAGCACACTCTTGCATTCTAGAGTCTCTAAGACAGCAGGAAATCTGAGTGTGCCCAGAACAAAAGAACGGTGTTTCCTACACATACGGACTATATGTAGTCCAAATATTCTTCTGAAACTGATAGAATGCACTGGTACTCTAACATCGAATGCTTGTCAGTTAAGATGAGAAACGTGTGAGCTTTGTGAATGATGTAGTTCCTTTGAACTGAAAAGTGACTGCCCTTACCTGAAACGAAGTCTTACCTGTAGTAAGACACAGAGGCTGGGATTTAAATCCATTTCTGAAGGGAAACACACAGCATAGTTCTCATATATGGATCACACTCTGCCTTAGACCGAGAAGTACACTCTTGCTTTCTAGATTCTCTAATACAGCAGGAAATCTGAGTGTGCCCAGAACAAAAGAACGGTGTTTCCTACACATATGGACCATTGCTAGTCCAACTCTTCTTCTGAAACTGATACAAAGCACTGGTCCTCTAACATCCAATGCTTGTCAATTAAGATGAGAAACGTGTGAGCTTCGTGAATGATTTAGTTCGTTTGAGCAGAAAAGTGACTGCCCTTACCTGAAACGAAGTCTTGATTGTAGGAAGACTCAGAGCCTGGGATTTAACGCCATTTCTGAAGTAAAACACACAGCAGTGTAATCATCGATTGATCACACTCTGCTTTAGAACAAGAAGCACGCGCTCTTGTTTCTAGAGACCCTAAGACAGCAGGAAACGTGAGTGTGCTGAGAACAAATGAACGGTGTTTCCTACACATACGGACCATATCTAGTCCAACTCTTCTTCTGAAAATGATACAAAGCACTGGTCCTCTAACATCCAATGCTTGTCAATTAAGATGAGTAACGTGTGAGCTTCGTTAATGATGTAGTTCGTTTGAGCAGAAAAGTGACTGCCCTTACCTGAATTGAAGTCTTGCTTTTAGGGAGACTCAGAGCCTGGGATTTAACTCCATTTCTGAAGTAAAACACACAGCAGTGTAATCATCGATTGATCACACTCTGCTTTAGAACAAGAAGCACGCTCTTGCTTTCTAGAGTCTCTAAGACAGCAGGAAACGTGAGTGTGCTGAGAACAAAAGAACGGTGTTTCCTACACATACAGACCATATCTAGTCAAACTCTCCTTCTGAAAATGATACAAAGCACTGGTCCTCTAACATCCAATGCTTGTCAATTAAGAGGAGAAACGTGTGAGCTTCGTGAACGATGTAGTTCGTTTGAGCAGAAAACTGACTGCCCTTACCTGAAACGAAGTCTTGCTTGTAGGAAGACTCAGAGCCTGGGATTTAACTCCATTTCTGAAGGCAAACAAACAGCATAGTTCTCATCCATGGATCACACTCTGCTTTAGAGCGAGAAGCACGCTCTTGCTTTCTAGAGTCTCTAAGACAGCAGGAAACGTGAGTGTGCTGAGAACAAAAGAACGGTGTTGTCTACACATACGGAAATTATATAGTCCAACTCTTCTTCTGAAACTGATACAAAGCACTGGTCATCTAACATCCAATGCTTGTCAGTTAAGATGAGAAACGTGTGAGCTTCGTGAACGATGTAGTTCGTTTGAGCAGAAACGTGACTGCCCTTACCTGAAATGAAGTCTTGCTTGTAGGAAGACTCGGAGCCTGGGATTTAACTCCATTTCTGAAGTGAAAGACACAGCATAGTTCTCATCCATGGATCACACTGTGCTTTAGAGCAAGAAGCACACTCTTGCTTTTTAGAGTCTCTAAGACAGCAAGAAATCTGAGTGTGCCCAGAACAAAAGAACGGTGTTTCCTACACATACGGACTATATGTAGTCCAAACCTTCTTCTGAAACTGAGAGAATGCACTGGTACTCTAACATCGAATGCTTGTCAGTTAAGATGAGAAACGTGTGAGCTTTGTGAATGATGTAGTTCCTTTGAACAGAAAAGTGACTGCCCTTACCTGAAACGAAGTCTTACCTGTAGTAAGACCCAGAGCCTGGGATTTAAATCCATTTCTGAAGGGAAACACACAGCATAGTTCTCATCTATGGATCTCACTCTGCCTTAGAGCGAGAAGCACACTCTTGCTTTCTAGATTCTCTAATACAGCAGGAAATCTGAGTGTGCCCAGAACAAAAGAACGGTGTTTCCTACACATATGGACCATTGCTAGTCCAACTCTTCTTCTGAAACTGATACAAAGCACTGGTCCTCTAACATCCAATGCTTGTCAATTAAGATGAGAAACGTGTGAGCTTCGTGAATGATTTAGTTCGTTTGAGCAGAAAAGTGACTGCCCTTACCTGAATTGAAGTCTTGCTTGTAGGAAGACTCAGAGCCTGGGATTTAACGCCATTTCTGAAGTAAAACACACAGCAGTGTAATCATCGATTGATCACACTCTGCTTTAGAACAAGAAGCACGCTCTTGCTTTCTAGAGACCCTAAGACAGCAGGAAACGTGAGTGTGCTGAGAACAAATGAACGGTGTTTCCTACACATACAGACCATATCTAGTCCAACTCTGCTTCTTAAACTGATACAAAGCACTGGTCCTCTAACATCCAATGCTTGTCTGTTAAGATGAGAAACGTGTGAGCTCAGTGAACGATGTAGGTCGTTTGAGCTGATAAGTAACTGCCCTTACCCGAAACGAAGTCTTGCTTGTAGGAAGACACAGAGCCCGGGATTTAACTCCATTTCTGAAGGGAAACACACAGCAGTGTTCTCATCCATTGATCACACTCTGCTTTAGAACAAGAAGCACGCAATTGCTTTCTAGAGTCTCTAAGACAGCAGGAAATCTGAGTGTGCCCAGAACAAAAGAGCGGTGTTTTCTACACATATGGACCATATCTACTCCAAATCTGCTTCTGAAACTGATACAAAGCACTGACCCTCTAACATCGAATGCTTGTCAGTTAAGATGAGAAACGTGTGAGCTCAATGAACGATGTAGTTCGTTTGAGCAGAAAAGAGACTGCCCTTACCTGAAAAGAAGTCTTCCTTGTAGGAAGACTCAGAGCCTGGGATTTAACTCCATTTCTGAAGGCAAACAAACAGCATAGTTCTCATCCATGGATCACACTCTGCTTTAGAGCGAGAAGCACACTCTTGCTTTATAGAGTCTCTAAGACAGCAGGAAACGTGAGTGTGATGAGAACAAAAGAACGGTGTTGTCTACACATACGGACATTATATAGTCCAACTTTGCTTCTGAAACTGATAGAAAGCACTGGTCCTCTAACATCCAATGCTTGTCAGTTAAGATGAGAAACGTGTGAGCTTCGTGAACGATGTAGTTCGTTTGAGCAGAAACGTGACTGCCCTTACCTGAAACGAAGTCTTGCTTGTAGGAAGACTCGGAGCCTGGGATTTAACTCCATTTCTGAAGTGAAAGACACAGGATAGTTCTCATCCATGGATCACACTGTGCTTTAGAGCAAGAAGCACACTCTTGCTTTTTAGAGTCTCTAAGACAGCAAGAAATCTGAGTGTGCCCAGAACAATAGAACGGTGTTTCCTACACATACGGACTATATGTAGTCCAAATCTTCTTCTGAAACTGAGAGAATGCACTGGTACTCTAACATCCAATGCTTGTCAGTTAAGATGAGAAACGTGTGAGCTTCGTGAATGATTTAGTTCGTTTGAGCAGAAAAGTGACTGCCCTTACCTGAATTGAAGTCTTGCTTGTAGGAAGACTCAGAGCCTGGGATTTAACTCCATTTCTGAAGTAAAACACACAGCAGTGTAATCATCGATTGATCACACACTGCTTTAGAACAAGAAGCACGCTCTTGCTTTCTAGAGACTCTAAGACAGCAGGAAACGTGAGTGTGCTGAGAACAAAACAACGGTGTTTCCTACACATACGGACCATATCTAGTCCAACTCTTCTTCTGAAAATGATAGAAAGCACTGGTCCTCTAACATCCAATGCTTGTCAATTAAGATGAGTAACATGTGAGCTTCGTGAATGATGTAGTTCGTTTGAGCTGAAAAGTGACTGCCCTTACCTGAAACGGAGTCTTGCCTGGGATTTAACTCCATTTCTGAAGGGAAACACACAGCATAGTTCTCATCCATGGATCACACTCTGCTTTAGAACAAGAAGCATGCTCTTGCTTTCTAGAGTCTCTAAGACAGCAGGAAATCTGAGTGTGCACAGAACAAAAGAACGGTGTTTCCTACACATACTGACTATATGTAGTCCAAATCTTCTTCTGAAACTGAGAGAATGCACTGGTACTCTAACATCCAAAGCTTGTCAGTTAAGATGACAAACGTGTGAGCTTTGTGAATGATGTAGTTCCTTTGAACAGAAAAGTGACTGCCCTTACCTGAAACGAAGTCTTACCTGTAGTAAGACACAGATCCTGGGATTTAACTCCATTTCTGAAGGGAAACACACAGCATAGTTCTCATCTATGGATCACACTGTGCCTTAGAGCGAGAAGCACACTCTTGCTTTCTAGATTCTCTAATACAGCAGGAAATCTGAGTGTGCCCAGAACAAAAGAACGGTGTTTCCTACACATATGGACCATATCTAGTCCAACTCTTCTTCTGAAACTGATACAAAGCACTGGTCCTCTAACATCCAATGCTTGTCAATTAAGATGAGAAACGTGTGAGCTTCGTGAATGATTTAGTTCGTTTGAGCAGAAAACTGACTGCCCTTACCTGAATTGAAGTCTTGCTTGTAGGAAGACTCAGAGCCTGGGATTTAACTCCATTTCTGAAGGCAAACAAACAGCATAGTTCTCATCCATGGATCACACTCTGCTTTAGAGCGAGAAGCACGCTCTTGCTTTCTAGAGTCTCTAAGACAGCAGGAAACGTGAGTGTGCTGAGAACAAAAGAACGGTGTTGTCTACACATACGGACATTATATAGTACAACTCTTCTTCTGAAACTGATACAAAGCACTGATCCTCTAACATCCAATGCTTGTCAATTAAGATGAGAAACGTGTGAGCTTCGTGAATGATTTAGTTCGTTTGAGCAGAAAAGTGACTGCCCTTACCTGAATTGAAGTCTTGCTTGTAGGAAGACTCAGAGCCTGGGATTTAACGCCATTTCTGAAGTAAAACACACAGCAGTGTAATCATCGATTGATCACACTCTGCTTTAGAACAAGAAGCACGCTCTTGCTTTCTAGCGACCCTAAGACAGCAGGAAACGTGAGTGTGCTGAGAACAAATGAACGGTGTTTCCTACACATACGGACCATATCTAGTCCAACTCTGCTTCTTAAACTGATACAAAGCACTGGTCCTCTAACATCCAATGCTTGTCTGTTAAGATGAGAAACGTGTGAGCTCAGTGAACGATGTAGGTCGTTTGAGCTGATAAGTAACTGCCCTTACCCGAAACGAAGTCTTGCATGTAGGAAGACACAGAGCCCGGGATTTAACTCCATTTCTGAAGGGAAACACACAGCAGTGTTCTCATCCATTGATCACACTCTGCTTTAGAACAAGAAGCACGCAATTGCTTTCTAGAGTCTCTAAGACAGCAGGAAATCTGAGTGTGCCCAGAACAAAAGAGCGGTGTTTTCTACACATATGGACCATATCTACTCCAAATCTGCTTCTGAAACTGATACAAAGCACTGACCCTCTAACATCGAATGCTTGTCAGTTAAGATGAGAAACGTGTGAGCTCAATGAACGATGTAGTTCGTTTGAGCAGAAAAGAGACTGCCCTTACCTGAAACGAAGTCTTCCATGTAGGAAGACTCAGAGCCTGGGATTTAACTCCATTTCTGAAGGCAAACAAACAGCATAGTTCTCATCCATGGATCACACTCTGCTTTAGAGCGAGAAGCACGCTCTTGCTTTCTAGAGTCTCTAAGACAGCAGGAAACGTGAGTGTGCTGAGAACAAAAGAACGGTGTTGTCTACACATACGGACATTATATAGTCCAACTCTTCTTCTGAAACTGATACAAAGCACTGGTCCTCTAACATCCAATGCTTGTCAGTTAAGATGAGAAACGTGTGAGCTTCGTGAACGATGTAGTTCGTTTGAGCAGAAACGTGACTGCCCTTACCTGAAACGAAGTCTTGCTTGTAGGAAGACTCGGAGCCTGGGATTTAACTCCATTTCTGAAGTGAAAGACACAGGATAGTTCTCATCCATGGATCACACTGTGCTTTAGAGCAAGAAGCACACTCTTGCTTTTTAGAGTCTCTAAGACAGCAAGAAATCTGAGTGTGCCCAGAACAATAGAACCGTGTTTCCTACACATACGGACTATATGTAGTCCAAATCTTCTTCTGAAACTGAGAGAATGCACTGGTACTCTAACATCCAATGCTTGTCAGTTAAGATGAGAAACGTGTGAGCTTCGTGAATGATTTAGTTCGTTTGAGCAGAAAAGTGACTGCCCTTACCTGAATTGAAGTCTTGCTTGTAGGAAGACTCAGAGCCTGGGATTTAACTCCATTTCTGAAGTAAAACACACAGCAGTGTAATCATCGATTGATCACACTCTGCTTTAGAACAAGAAGCACGCTCTTGCTTTCTAGAGACTCTAAGACAGCAGGAAACGTGAGTGTGCTGAGAACAAAAGAACGGTGTTTCCTACACATACGGACCATATCTAGTCCAACTCTTCTTCTGAAAATGATAGAAAGCACTGGTCCTCTAACACCCAATGCTTGTCAATTAAGATGAGTAACGTGTGAGCTTCGTGAATGATGTAGATCGTTTGAGCTGAAAAGTGACAGCCCTTACCTGAAACGGAGTCTTGCCTGGGATTTAACTCCATTTCTGAAGGGAAACACACAGCATAGTTCTCATCCATGGATCACACTCTGCTTTAGAACAAGAAGCATGCTCTTGCTTTCTAGAGACTCTAAGACAGCAGGAAATTTGAGTGTGCACAGAACAAAAGAACGGTGTTTCCTACACATACTGACTATATGTAGTCCAAATCTTCTTCTGAAACTGATACAATGCACTGACCCTCTAACATCCAATGCTTGTCAGTTAAGATGAGAAACCTGTGAGCTCAGTGAACGATGTAGTTCGTTTGAGCAGAAAAGTGACTGCCCTTACCTGAAACGAAGTCTTGCTTGTAGGAAGACTCAGAGCCTGGGATTTAACTCCATTTCTGAAGGCAAACAAACAGCATAGTTCTCATCCATGGATCACACTCTGCTTTAGAGCGAGAAGCACGCTCTTGCTTTCTAGAGTCTCTAAGACAGCGGGAAACGTGAGTGTGCTGAGAACAAAAGAACGGTGTTGTCTACACATACGGACATTATATAGTCCAACTCTTCTTCTGAAACTGATACAAAGCACTGGTCCTCTAACATCCAATTCTTGTCAGTTAAGATGAGAAACGTGTGAGCTTCGTGAACGATGTAGTTCGTTTGAGCAGAAACGTGACTGCCCTTACCTGAAACGAAATCTTGCTTGTAGGAAGACTCAGAGCCTGGGATTAAACTCCATTTCTGAAGTGAAACACACAGCATAGTTCTCATCCATGGATCACACTCTGCTTTAGAGCAAGAAGCACACTCTTGCATTCTAGAGTCTCTAAGACAGCAGGAAATCTGAGTGTGCCCAGAACAAAAGAACGGTGTTTCCTACACATACGGACTATATGTAGTCCAAATCTTCTTCTGAAACTGATAGAATGCACTGGTACTCTAACATCGAATGCTTGTCAGTTAAGATGAGAAACGTGTGAGCTTTGTGAATGATGTAGTTCCTTTGAACTGAAAAGTGACTGCCCTTACCTGAAACGAAGTCTTACCTGTAGTAAGACACAGAGCCTGGGATTTAAATCCATTTCTGAAGGGAAACACACAGCATAGTTCTCATCTATGGATCACACTCTGCCTTAGAGCGAGAAGCACACTCTTGCTTTCTAGATTCTCTAATACAGCAGGAAATCTGAGTGTGCCCAGAACAAAAGAACGGTGTTTCCTACACATATGGACCATTGCTAGTCCTACTCTTCTTCTGAAACTGATACAAAGCACTGGTCCTCTAACATCCAATGCTTGTCAATTAAGATGAGAAACGTGTGAGCTTCGTGAATGATTTAGTTCGTTTGAGCAGAAAAGTGACTGCCCTTACCTGAATTGAAGTCTTGCTTGTAGGAAGACTCAGAGCCTGGGATTTAACGCCATTTCTGAAGTAAAACACACAGCAGTGTAATCATCGATTGATCACACTCTGCTTTAGAACAAGAAGCACGCTCTTGCTTTCTAGAGACCCTAAGACAGCAGGAAACGTGAGTGTGCTGAGAACAAATGAACGGTGTTTCCTACACATACGGACCATATCTAGTCCAACTCTGCTTCTTAAACTGATACAAAGCACTGGTCCTCTAACATCTAATGCTTGTCTGTTAAGATGAGAAACGTGTGAGCTCAGTGAACGATGTAGTTCGTTTGAGCTGATAAGTAACTGCCCTTACCCGAAACGAAGTCTTGCTTGTAGGAAGACACAGAGCCCGGGATTTAACTCCATTTCTGAAGGGAAACACACAGCAGTGTTCTCATCCATTGATCACACTCTGCTTTAGAACAAGAAGCACGCAATTGCTTTCTAGAGTCTCTAAGACAGCAGGAAATCTGAGTGTGCCCAGAACAAAAGAGCGGTGTTTTCTACACATATGGACCATATCTACTCCAAATCTGCTTCTGAAACTGATACAAAGCAATGACCCTCTAACATCGAATGCTTGTCAGTTAAGATGAGAAACGTGTGAGCTCAATGAACGATGTAGTTCGTTTGAGCAGAAAAGAGACTGCCCTTACCTGAAACGAAGTCTTCCTTGTAGGAAGACTCAGAGCCTGGGATTTAACTCCATTTCTGAAGGCAAACAAACAGCATAGTTCTCATCCATGGATCACACTCTGCTTTAGAGCGAGAAGCACGCTCTTGCTTTCTAGAGTCTCTAAGACAGCAGGAAACGTGAGTGTGCTGAGAACAAAAGAACGGTGTTGTCTACACATACGGACATTATATACTCCAACTCTTCTTCTGAAACTGATACAAAGCACTGGTCCTCTAACATCCAATGCTTGTCAGTTAAGATGAGAAACGTGTGAGCTTCGTGAACGATGTAGTTCGTTTGAGCAGAAACGTGACTGCCCTTACCTGAAACGAAGTCTTGCTTGTAGGAAGACTCGGAGCCTGGGATTTAACTCCATTTCTGAAGTGAAAGACACAGGATAGTTCTCATCCATGGATCACACTGTGCTTTAGAGCAAGAAGCACACTCTTGCTTTTTAGAGTCTCTAAGACAGCAAGAAATCTGAGTGTGCCCAGAACAATAGAACCGTGTTTCCTACACATACGGACTATATGTAGTCCAAATCTTCTTCTGAAACTGAGAGAATGCACTGGTACTCTAACATCCAATGCTTGTCAGTTAAGATGAGAAACGTGTGAGCTTCGTGAATGATTTAGTTCGTTTGAGCAGAAAAGTGACTGCCCTTGCCTGAATTGAAGTCTTGCTTGTAGGAAGACTCAGAGCCTGGGATTTAACTCCATTTCTGAAGTAAAACACACAGCAGTGTAATCATCGATTGATCACACTCTGCTTTAGAACAAGAAGCACGCTCTTGCTTTCTAGAGACTCTAAGACAGCAGGAAACGTGAGTGTGCTGAGAACAAAAGAACGGTGTTTCCTACACATACGGACCATATCTAGTCCAACTCTTCTTCTGAAAATGATAGAAAGCACTGGTCCTCTAACACCCAATGCTTGTCAATTAAGATGAGTAACATGTGAGCTTCGTGAATGATGTAGTTCGTTTGAGCTGAAAAGTGACTGCCCTTACCTGAAACGGAGTCTTGCCTGGGATTTAACTCCATTTCTGAAGGGAAACACACAGCATAGTTCTCATCCATGGATCACACTCTGCTTTAGAACAAGAAGCATGCTCTTGCTTTCTAGAGTCTCTAAGACAGCAGGAAATCTGAGTGTGCACAGAACAAAAGAACGGTGTTTCCTACACATACTGACTATATGTAGTCCAAATCTTCTTCTGAAACTGATACAATGCACTGACCCTCTAACATCCAATGCTTGTCAGTTAAGATGAGAAACCTGTGAGCTCAGTGAACGATGTAGTTCGTTTGAGCAGAAAAGTGACTGCCCTTACCTGAAACAAAGTCTTGCTTGTAGGAAGACTCAGAGCCTGGGATTTAACTCCATTTCTGAAGGCAAACAAACAGCATAGTTCTCATCCATGGATCACACTCTGCTTTAGAGCGAGAAGCACGCTCTTGCTTTCTAGAGTCTCTAAGACAGCAGGAAACGTGAGTGTGCTGAGAACAAAAGAACGGTGTTGTCTACACATACGGACATTATATAGTCCAACTCTTCTTCTGAAACTGATACAAAGCACTGGTCCTCTAACATCCAATTCTTGTCAGTTAAGATGAGAAACGTGTGAGCTTCGTTAACGATGTAGTTCGTTTGAGCAGAAACGTGACTGCCCTTACCTGAAACGAAATCTTGCTTGTAGGAAGACTCAGAGCCTGGGATTAAACTCCATTTCTGAAGTGAAACACAGAGCATAGTTCTCATCCATGGATCACACTCTGCTTTAGAGCAAGAAGCACACTCTTGCATTCTAGAGTCTCTAAGACAGCAGGAAATCTGAGTGTGCCCAGAACAAAAGAACGGTGTTTCCTACACATACGGACTATATGTAGTCCAAATCTTCTTCTGAAACTGATAGAATGCACTGGTACTCTAACATCGAATGCTTGTCAGTTAAGATGAGAAACGTGTGAGCTTTGTGAATGATGTAGTTCCTTTGAACTGAAAAGTGACTGCCCTTACCTGAAACGAAGTCTTACCTGTAGTAAGACACAGAGCCTGGGATTTAAATCCATTTCTGAAGGGAAACACACAGCATAGTTCTCATCTATGGATCACACTCTGCCTTAGAGCGAGAAGCACACTCTTGCTTTCTAGATTCTCTAATACAGCAGGAAATCTGAGTGTGCCCAGAACAAAAGAACGGTGTTTCCTACACATATGGACCATTGCTAGTCCAACTCTTCTTCTGAAACTGATACAAAGCACTGGTCCTCTAACATCCAATGCTTGTCAATTAAGATGAGAAACGTGTGAGCTTCGTGAATGATTTAGTTCGTTTGAGCAGAAAAGTGACTGCCCTTACCTGAATTGAAGTCTTGCTTGTAGGAAGACTCAGAGCCTGGGATTTAACGCCATTTCTGAAGTAAAACACACAGCAGTGTAATCATCAATTGATCACACTCTGCTTTAGAACAAGAAGCACGCTCTTGCTTTCTAGAGACCCTAAGACAGCAGGAAACGTGAGTGTGCTGAGAACAAATGAACGGTGTTTCCTACACATACGGACCATATCTAGTCCAACTCTGCTTCTTAAACTGATACAAAGCACTGGTCCTCTAACATCCAAGGCTTGTCTGTTAAGATGAGAAACGTGTGAGCTCAGTGAACGATGTAGGTCGTTTGAGCTGATAAGTAACTGCCCTTACCTGAAACGGAGTCTTGCCTGTAGGAAGACACAACGCCTGGGATTTAACGCCATTTCTGAAGGGAAACACACAGCATAGTTCTCATCCATGGATCACACTCTGCTTTAGAGCAAGAAGCACGCTCTTGCTTTCTAGAGTCTCTAATACAGCAGGAAATCTGAGTGTGCACAGAACAAAAGAACTGTGTTTCCTACACATCCTGACTATATGTAGTCCAAATCTTCTTCTGAAACTGATACAATGCACTGGGCCTCTAACATCCAATGCTTGTCAGTTAAGATGAGAAACGTGTGAGCTTTGTGAATGATGTAGTCCCTTTGAGCAAAAAAGTGACTGCCCTTACCTGAAACGAAGTCTTGATTGTAGGGAGACTCAGAACTTGGGATTTAAATCCATTTCTGAAGTGAAACAGACAGCATTGTCTCATCCATTGATCACACTCTGCTTTAGAACAAGAAGCACGCTCTTGCTTTCTAGAGTCTCTAAGACAGCAGGAAACGTGAGTGTGCTGAGAACAAAAGAACGGTGTTTCCTACACATACGGACCATATCTAGTCCAACTCTGCTTCTTAAACTGATACAAAGCACTGGTCCTCTAACATCCAATGCTTGTCAGTTAAGATGAGAAACGTGTGAGCTCAGTGAACGATGTAGTTCGTTTGAGCAGAAAAGAGACTGCCCTTACCTGAAACGAAGTCTTGCTTGTAGGAAGACTCAGAGCCTGGGATTTAACTCCATTTCTGAAGGCAAACAAACAGCATAGTTCTCATCCATGGATCACACTCTGCTTTAGAGCGAGAAGCACGCTCTTGCTTTCTAGAGTCTCTAAGACAGCAGGAAACGTGAGTGTGCTGAGAACAAAAGAACGGTGTTGTCTACACATACGGACATTATATAGTCCAACTCTTCTTCTGAAACTGATACAAAGCACTGGTCCTCTAACATCCAATGCTTGTCAGTTAAGATGAGAAACGTGTGAGCTTCGTGAACGATGTAGTTCGTTTGAGCAGAAACGTGACTGCCCTTACCTGAAACGAAGTCTTGCTTGTAGGAAGACTCGGAGCCTGGGATTTAACTCCATTTCTGAAGTGAAAGACACAGCATAGTTCTCATCCATGGATCACACTGTGCTTTAGAGCAAGAAGCACACTCTTGCTTTTTAGAGTCTCTAAGACAGCAAGAAATCTGAGTGTGCCCAGAACAATAGAACCGTGTTTCCTACACATACGGACTATATGTAGTCCAAATCTTCTTCTGAAACTGAGAGAATGCACTGGTACTCTAACATCCAATGCTTGTCAGTTAAGATGAGAAACGTGTGAGCTTCGTGAATGATTTAGTTCGTTTGAGCAGAAAAGTGACTGCCCTTACCTGAATTGAAGTCTTGCTTGTAGGAAGACTCAGAGCCTGGGATTTAACTCCATTTCTGAAGTAAAACACACAGCAGTGTAATCATCAATTGATCACACTCTGCTTTAGAACAAGAAGCACGCTCTTGCTTTCTAGAGACTCTAAGACAGCAGGAAACGTGAGTGTGCTGAGAACAAAAGAACGGTGTTTCCTACACATACGGACCATATCTAGTCCAACTCTTCTTCTGAAAATGATAGAAAGCACTGGTCCTCTAACATCCAATGCTTGTCAATTAAGATGAGTAACGTGTGAGCTTCGTGAATGATGTAGTTCCTTTGAGCTGAAAAGTGACTGCCCTTACCTGAAACGGAGTCTTGCCTGTAGGAAGACACAACGCCTGGGATTTAACTCCATTTCTGAAGGGAAACACACAGCATAGTTCTCATCCATGGATCACACTCTGCTTTAGAACAAGAAGCATTCTCTTGCTTTCTAGAGTCTCTAAGACAGCAGGAAATCTGAGTGTGCACAGAACAAAAGAACGGTGTTTCCTACACATACTGACTATATGTAGTCCAAATCTTCTTCTGAAACTGATACAATGCACTGACCCTCTAACATCCAATGCTTGTCAGTTAAGATGAGAAACCTGTGAGCTCAGTGAACGATGTAGTTCCTTTGAGCAGAAAAGTGACTGCCCTTACCTGAAACAAAGTCTTGCTTGTAGGAAGACTCAGAGCCTGGGATTTAACTCCATTTCTGAAGGCAAACACACAGCATAGTTCTCATCCATGGATCACACTCTGCTTTAGAGCAAGAAGAACACTCTTGCATTCTAGAGTCTCTAAGACAGCAGGAAATCTGAGTGTGCCCAGAACAAAAGAACGGTGTTTCCTACACTTACGGACTATATGTAGTCCAAATCTTCTTCTGAAACTGATAGAATGCACTGGTACTCTAACATCGAATGCTTGTCAGTTAAGATGAGAAACGTGTGAGCTTTGTGAATGATGTAGTTCCTTTGAACTGAAAAGTGACTGCCCTTACCTGAAACGAAGTCTTACCTGTAGTAAGACACAGAGCCTGGGATTTAAATCCATTTCTGAAGGGAAACACACAGCATAGTTCTCATCTATGGATCACACTCTGCCTTAGAGCGAGAAGCACACTCTTGCTTTCTAGATTCTCTAATACAGCAGGAAATCTGAGTGTGCCCAGAACAAAAGAACGGTGTTTCCTACACATATGGACCATTGCTAGTCCAACTCTTCTTCTGAAACTGATACAAAGCACTGGTCCTCTAACATCCAATGCTTGTCAATTAAGATGAGAAACGTGTGAGCTTAGTGAATGATTTAGTTCGTTTGAGCAGAAAAGTGACTGCCCTTACCTGAATTGAAGTCTTGCTTGTAGGAAGACTCAGAGCCTGGGATTTAACGCCATTTCTGAAGTAAAACACACAGCAGTGTAATCATCGATTGATCACACTCTGCTTTAGAACAAGAAGCATGCTCTTGCTTTCTAGAGACCCTAAGACAGCAGGAAACGTGAGTGTGCTGAGAACAAAGGAACGGTGTTTCCTACACATACGGACCATATCTAGTCCAACTCTTCTTCTGAAAATGATACAAAGCACTGGTCCTCTAACATCCAATGCTTGTCAATTAAGATGAGAAACGTGTGAGCTTCGTTAATGATGTAGTTCGTTTGAGCTGAAAAGTGACTGCCCTTACCTGAAACGGAGTCTTGCCTGTAGGAAGACACAACGCCTGGGATTTAACGCCATTTCTGAAGGGAAACACACAGCATAGTTCTCATCCATGGATCACACTCTGCTTTAGAGCAAGAAGCACGCTCTTGCTTTCTAGAGTCTCTAATACAGCAGGAAATCTGAGTGTGCACAGAACAAAAGAACTGTGTTTCCTACACATCCTGACTATATGTAGTCCAAATCTTCTTCTGAAACTGATACAATGCACTGGGCCTCTAACATCCAATGCTTGTCAGTTAAGATGAGAAACGTGTGAGCTTTGTGAATGATGTAGTCCCTTTGAGCAAAAAAGTGACTGCCCTTACCTGAAACGAAGTCTTGATTGTAGGGAGACTCAGAACTTGGGATTTAAATCCATTTCTGAAGTGAAACAGACAGCATTGTCTCATCCATTGATCACACTCTGCTTTAGAACAAGAAGCACGCTCTTGCTTTCTAGAGTCTCTAAGACAGCAGGAAACGTGAGTGTGCTGAGAACAAAAGAACGGTGTTTCCTACACATACGGACCATATCTAGTCCAACTCTGCTTCTTAAACTGATACAAAGCACTGGTCCTCTAACATCCAATGCTTGTCAGTTAAGATGAGAAACGTGTGAGCTCAGTGAACGATGTAGTTCGTTTGAGCAGAAAAGAGACTGCCCTTACCTGAAACGAAGTCTTGCTTGTAGGAAGACTCAGAGCCTGGGATTTAACTCCATTTCTGAAGGCAAACAAACAGCATAGTTCTCATCCATGGATCACACTCTGCTTTAGAGCGAGAAGCACGCTCTTGCTTTCTAGAGTCTCTAAGACAGCAGGAAACGTGAGTGTGCTGAGAAAAAAGAACGGTGTTGTCTACACATACGGACATTATATAGTCCAACTCTTCTTCTGAAACTGATACAAAGCACTGGTCCTCTAACATCCAATGCTTGTCAGTTAAGATGAGAAACGTGTGAGCTTCGTGAACGATGTAGTTCGTTTGAGCAGAAACGTGACTGCCCTTACCTGAAACGAAGTCTTGCTTGTAGGAAGACTCGGAGCCTGGGATTTAACTCCATTTCTGAAGTGAAAGACACAGCATAGTTCTCATCCATGGATCACACTGTGCTTTAGAGCAAGAAGCACACTCTTGCTTTTTAGAGTCTCTAAGACAGCAAGAAATCTGAGTGTGCCCAGAACAATAGAACGGTGTTTCCTACACATACGGACTATATGTAGTCCAAATCTTCTTCTGAAACTGAGAGAATGCACTGGTACTCTAACATCCAATGCTTGTCAGTTAAGATGAGAAACGTGTGAGCTTCGTGAATGATTTAGTTCGTTTGAGCAGAAAAGTGACTGCCCTTACCTGAATTGAAGTCTTGCTTGTAGGAAGACTCAGAGCCTGGGATTTAACTCCATTTCTGAAGTAAAACACACAGCAGTGTAATCATCGATTAATCACACTCTGCTTTAGAACAAGAAGCACGCTCTTGCTTTCTAGAGACTCTAAGACAGCAGGAAACGTGAGTGTGCTGAGAACAAAAGAACGGTGTTTCCTACACATACGGACATTATATAGTCCAACTCTTCTTCTGAAACTGATACAAAGCACTGGTCCTCTAACATCCAATTCTTGTCAGTTAAGATGAGAAACGTGTGAGCTTCGTGAACGATGTAGTTCGTTTGAGCAGAAACGTGACTGCCCTTACCTGAAACGAAATCTTGCTTGTAGGAAGACTCAGAGCCTGGGATTAAACTCCATTTCTGAAGTGAAACACAAAGCATAGTTCTCATCCATGGATCACACTCTGCTTTAGAGCAAGAAGCACACTCTTGCATTCTAGAGTCTCTAAGACAGCAGGAAATCTGAATGTGCCCAGAACAAAAGAACGGTGTTTCCTACACATACGGACTATATGTAGTCCAAATCTTCTTCTGAAACTGATAGAATGCACTGGTACTCTAACATCGAATGCTTGTCAGTTAAGATGAGAAACGTGTGAGCTTTGTGAATGATGTAGTTCCTTTGAACTGAAAAGTGACTGCCCTTACCTGAAACGAAGTCTTACCTGTAGTAAGACACAGAGCCTGGGATTTAAATCCATTTCTGAAGGGAAACACACAGCATAGTTCTCATCTATGGATCACACTCTGCCTTAGAGCGAGAAGCACACTCTTGCTTTCTAGATTCTCTAATACAGCAGGAAATCTGAGTGTGCCCAGAACAAAAGAACGGTGTTTCCTACACATATGGACCATTGCTAGTCCAACTCTTCTTCTGAAACTGATACAAAGCACTGGTCCTCTAACATCCAATGCTTGTCAATTAAGATGAGAAACGTGTGAGCTTCGTGAATGATTTAGTTCGTTTGAGCAGAAAAGTGACTGCCCTTACCTGAATTGAAGTCTTGCTTGTAGGAAGACTCAGAGCCTGGGATTTAACGCCATTTCTGAAGTAAAACACACAGCAGTGTAATCATCGATTGATCACACTCTGCTTTAGAACAAGAAGCACGCTCTTGCTTTCTAGAGACCCTAAGACAGCAGGAAACGTGAGTGTGCTGAGAACAAAGGAACGGTGTTTCCTACACATACGGACCATATCTAGTCCAACTCTTCTTCTGAAAATGATACAAAGCACTGGTCCTCTAACATCCAATGCTTGTCAATTAAGATGAGAAACGTGTGAGCTTCGTTAATGATGTAGTTCGTTTGAGCTGAAAAGTGACTGCCCTTACCTGAAACGGAGTCTTGCCTGTAGGAAGACACAACACCTGGGATTTAACGCCATTTCTGAAGGGAAACACACAGCATAGTTCTCATCCATGGATCACACTCTGCTTTAGAGCAAGAAGCACGCTCTTGCTTTCTAGAGTCTCTAATACAGCAGGAAATCTGAGTGTGCACAGAACAAAAGAACTGTGTTTCCTACACATCCTGACTATATGTAGTCCAAATCTTCTTCTGAAACTGATACAATGCACTGGGCCTCTAACATCCAATGCTTGTCAGTTAAGATGAGAAACGTGTGAGCTTTGTGAATGATGTAGTCCCTTTGAGCAAAAAAGTGACTGCCCTTACCTGAAACGAAGTCTTGATTGTAGGGAGACTCAGAACTTGGGATTTAAATCCATTTCTGAAGTGAAACAGACAGCATTGTCTCATCCATTGATCACACTCTGCTTTAGAACAAGAAGCACGCTCTTGCTTTCTAGAGTCTCTAAGACAGCAGGAAACGTGAGTGTGCTGAGAACAAAAGAACGGTGTTTCCTACACATACGGACCATATCTAGTCCAACTCTGCTTCTTAAACTGATACAAAGCACTGGTCCTCTAACATCCAATGCTTGTCAGTTAAGATGAGAAACGTGTGAGCTCAGTGAACGATGTAGTTCGTTTGAGCAGAAAAGAGACTGCCCTTACCTGAAACGAAGTCTTGCTTGTAGGAAGACTCAGAGCCTGGGATTTAACTCCATTTCTGAAGGCAAACAAACAGCATAGTTCTCATCCATGGATCACACTCTGCTTTAGAGCGAGAAGCACGCTCTTGCTTTCTAGAGTCTCTAAGACAGCAGGAAACGTGAGTGTGCTGAGAACAAAAGAACGGTGTTGTCTACACATACGGACATTATATAGTCCAACTCTTCTTCTGAAACTGATACAAAGCACTGGTCCTCTAACATCCAATGCTTGTCAGTTAAGATGAGAAACGTGTGAGCTTCGTGAACGATGTAGTTCGTTTGAGCAGAAACGTGACTGCCCTTACCTGAAACGAAGTCTTGCTTGTAGGAAGACTCGGAGCCTGGGATTTAACTCCATTTCTGAAGTGAAAGACACAGCATAGTTCTCATCCATGGATCACACTGTGCTTTAGAGCAAGAAGCACACTCTTGCTTTTTAGAGTCTCTAAGACAGCAAGAAATCTGAGTGTGCCCAGAACAATAGAACGGTGTTTCCTACACATACGGACTATATGTAGTCCAAATCTTCTTCTGAAACTGAGAGAATGCACTGGTACTCTAACATCCAATGCTTGTCAGTTAAGATGAGAAACGTGTGAGCTTCGTGAATGATTTAGTTCGTTTGAGCAGAAAAGTGACTGCCCTTACCTGAATTGAAGTCTTGCTTGTAGGAAGACTCAGAGCCTGGGATTTAACTCCATTTCTGAAGTAAAACACACAGCAGTGTAATCATCGATTAATCACACTCTGCTTTAGAACAAGAAGCACGCTCTTGCTTTCTAGAGACTCTAAGACAGCAGGAAACGTGAGTGTGCTGAGAACAAAAGAACGGTGTTTCCTACACATACGGACATTATATAGTCCAACTCTTCTTCTGAAACTGATACAAAGCACTGGTCCTCTAACATCCAATTCTTGTCAGTTAAGATGAGAAACGTGTGAGCTTCGTGAACGATGTAGTTCGTTTGAGCAGAAACGTGACTGCCCTTACCTGAAACGAAATCTTGCTTGTAGGAAGACTCAGAGCCTGGGATTAAACTCCATTTCTGAAGTGAAACACAAAGCATAGTTCTCATCCATGGATCACACTCTGCTTTAGAGCAAGAAGCACACTCTTGCATTCTAGAGTCTCTAAGACAGCAGGAAATCTGAATGTGCCCAGAACAAAAGAACGGTGTTTCCTACACATACGGACTATATGTAGTCCAAATCTTCTTCTGAAACTGATAGAATGCACTGGTACTCTAACATCGAATGCTTGTCAGTTAAGATGAGAAACGTGTGAGCTTTGTGAATGATGTAGTTCCTTTGAACTGAAAAGTGACTGCCCTTACCTGAAACGAAGTCTTACCTGTAGTAAGACACAGAGCCTGGGATTTAAATCCATTTCTGAAGGGAAACACACAGCATAGTTCTCATCTATGGATCACACTCTGCCTTAGAGCGAGAAGCACACTCTTGCTTTCTAGATTCTCTAATACAGCAGGAAATCTGAGTGTGCCCAGAACAAAAGAACGGTGTTTCCTACACATATGGACCATTGCTAGTCCAACTCTTCTTCTGAAACTGATACAAAGCACTGGTCCTCTAACATCCAATGCTTGTCAATTAAGATGAGAAACGTGTGAGCTTCGTGAATGATTTAGTTCGTTTGAGCAGAAAAGTGACTGCCCTTACCTGAATTGAAGTCTTGCTTGTAGGAAGACTCAGAGCCTGGGATTTAACGCCATTTCTGAAGTAAAACACACAGCAGTGTAATCATCGATTGATCACACTCTGCTTTAGAACAAGAAGCACGCTCTTGCTTTCTAGAGACCCTAAGACAGCAGGAAACGTGAGTGTGCTGAGAACAAAGGAACGGTGTTTCCTACACATACGGACCATATCTAGTCCAACTCTTCTTCTGAAAATGATACAAAGCACTGGTCCTCTAACATCCAATGCTTGTCAATTAAGATGAGAAACGTGTGAGCTTCGTTAATGATGTAGTTCGTTTGAGCTGAAAAGTGACTGCCCTTACCTGAAACGGAGTCTTGCCTGTAGGAAGACACAACGCCTGGGATTTAACGCCATTTCTGAAGGGAAACACACAGCATAGTTCTCATCCATGGATCACACTCTGCTTTAGAGCAAGAAACACGCTCTTGCTTTCTAGAGTCTCTAATACAGCAGGAAATCTGAGTGTGCACAGAACAAAAGAACTGTGTTTCCTACACATCCTGACTATATGTAGTCCAAATCTTCTTCTGAAACTGATACAATGCACTGGGCCTCTAACATCCAATGCTTGTCAGTTAAGATGAGAAACGTGTGAGCTTTGTGAATGATGTAGTCCCTTTGAGCAAAAAAGTGATTGCCCTTACCTGAAACGAAGTCTTGATTGTAGGGAGACTCAGAACTTGGGATTTAAATCCATTTCTGAAGTGAAACAGACAGCATTGTCTCATCCATTGATCACACTCTGCTTTAGAACAAGAAGCACGCTCTTGCTTTCTAGAGTCTCTAAGACAGCAGGAAACGTGAGTGTGCTGAGAACAAAAGAACGGTGTTTCCTACACATACGGACCATATCTAGTCCAACTCTGCTTCTTAAACTGATACAAAGCACTGGTCCTCTAACATCCAATGCTTGTCAGTTAAGATGAGAAACGTGTGAGCTCAGTGAACGATGTAGTTCGTTTGAGCAGAAAAGAGACTGCCCTTACCTGAAACGAAATCTTGCTTGTAGGAAGACTCAGAGCCTGGGATTAAACTCCATTTCTGAAGTGAAACACAAAGCATAGTTCTCATCCATGGATCACACTCTGCTTTAGAGCAAGAAGCACACTCTTGCATTCTAGAGTCTCTAAGACAGCAGGAAATCTGAATGTGCCCAGAACAAAAGAACGGTGTTTCCTACACATACGGACTATATGTAGTCCAAATCTTCTTCTGAAACTGATAGAATGCACTGGTACTCTAACATCGAATGCTTGTCAGTTAAGATGAGAAACGTGTGAGCTTTGTGAATGATGTAGTTCCTTTGAACTGAAAAGTGACTGCCCTTACCTGAAACGAAGTCTTACCTGTAGTAAGACACAGAGCCTGGGATTTAAATCCATTTCTGAAGGGAAACACACAGCATAGTTCTCATCTATGGATCACACTCTGCCGTAGAGCGAGAAGCACACTCTTGCTTTCTAGATTCTCTAATACAGCAGGAAATCTGAGTGTGCCCAGAACAAAAGAACGGTGTTTCCTACACATATGGACCATTGCTAGTCCAACTCTTCTTCTGAAACTGATACAAAGCACTGGTCCTCTAACATCCAATTCTTGTCAATTAAGATGAGAAACGTGTGAGCTTCGTAAACGATGTAGTTTGTTTGAGCAGAAAACTGACTGCCCTTACCTGAAACGAAGTCTTGCTTGTAGGAAGACTCAGAGCCTGGGATTTAACTCCATTTCTGAAGTAAAACACACAGCAGTGTAATCATCGATTGATCACACTCTGCTTTAGAACAAGAAGCACGCTCTTGCTTTCTAGAGACTCTAAGACAGCAGGAAACGTGAGTGTGCTGAGAACAAAAGAACGGTGTTTCCTACACATACGGACCATATCTAGTCCAACTCTTCTTCTGAAAGTGATAGAAAGCACTGGTCCTCTAACATCCAATGCTTGTCAATTAAGATGAGTAACATGTGAGCTTCGTGAATGATGTAGTTCGTTTGAGCTGAAAAGTGACTGCCCTTACCTGAAACGGGGTCTTGCCTGTAGGAAGACACAACGCCTGGGATTTAACTCCATTTCTGAAGGGAAACACACAGGATAGTTCTCATCCATGGATCACACTCTGCTTTAGAGCAAGAAGCATGCTCTTGCTTTCTAGAGTCTCTAATACTGCAGGAAATCTGAGTGTGCACAGAACAAAAGAACGGTGTTTCCTACACATACTGACTATATGTAGTCCAAATCTTCTTCTGAAACTGATACAATGCACTGACCCTCTAACATCCAATGCTTGTCAGTTAACATGAGAAACCTGTGAGCTCAGTGAACGATGTAGTTCGTTTGAGCAGAAAAGTGACTGCCCTTACCTGAAACGAAGTCTTGCTTGTAGGAAGACTCAGAGCCTGGGATTTAACTCCATTTCTGAAGGCAAACAAACAGCATAGTTCTCATCCATGGATCACACTCTGCTTTAGAGCGAGAAGCACGCTCTTGCTTTCTAGAGTCTCTAAGACAGCAGGAAACGTGAGTGTGCTGAGAACAAAAGAACGGTGTTGTCTACACATACGGACATTATATAGTCCAACTCTTCTTCTGAAACTGATACAAAGCACTGGTCCTCTAACATCCAATGCTTGTCAGTTAAGATGAGAAACGTGTGAGCTTCGTGAACGATGTAGTTCGTTTGAGCAGAAACGTGACTGCCCTTACCTGAAACGAAGTCTTGCATGTAGGAAGACTCAGAGCCTAGGATTTAACTCCATTTCTGAAGTGAAAGACACAGCATAGTTCTCATCCATGGATCACACTGTGCTTTAGAGCAAGAAGCACACTCTTGCTTTCTAGAGTCTCTAAGACAGCAAGAAATCTGAGTGTGCCCAGAACAAAAGAACGATGTTTCCTACACATACGGACTATATGTAGTCCAAATCTTCTTCTGAAACTGAGAGAATGCACTGGTACTCTAACATCCAATGCTTGTCAGTTAAGATGACAAACGTGTGAGCTTTGTGAATGAAGTTGTTCCTTTGAACAGAAAAGTGACTGCCCTTACCTGAAACGAAGTCTTACTTGTAGTAAGACACAGAGCCTGGGATTTAACTCCATTTCTGAAGGGAAACACACAGCATAGTTCTCATCTATGGATCACACTCTGCCTTAGACCGAGAAGCACACTCTTGCTTTCTAGATTCTCTAATACAGCAGGAAATCTGAGTGTGCCCAGAACAAAAGAACGGTGTTTCCTACACATATGGACCATATCTAGTCCAACTCTTCTTCTGAAACTGATACAAAGCACTGGTCCACTAACATCCAATGCTTGTCAATTAAGATGAGTAACGTGTGAGCTTCGTGAATGATGTAGTTCGTTTGAGCTGAAAAGTGACTGCCCTTACCTGAAACGGAGTCTTGCCTGTAGGAAGACACAACGCCTGGGATTTAACTCCATTTCTGAAGGGAAACACACAGCATAGTTCTCATCCATGGATCACACTCTGCTTTAGAACAAGAAGCATGCTCTTGCTTTCTATTGTCTCTAAGACAGCAGGAAACGTGAGTGTGCTGAGAACAAAAGAACGGTGTTGTCTACACATACGGACATTATATAGTCCAACTCTTCTTCTGAAACTGATACAAAGCACTGGTCCTCTAACATCCAATTCTTGTCAGTTAAGATGAGAAACGTGTGAGCTTCTTGAACGATGTAGTTCGTTTGAGCAGAAACGTGACTGCCCTTACCTGAAACGAAATCTTGCTTGTAGGAAGACTCAAAGCCTGGGATTAAACTCCATTTCTGAAGAGAAACACACAGCATAGTTCTCATCCATTGATCACACTCTGCTTTAGAGCAAGATGCACACTCTTGCATTCTAGAGTCTCTAAGACAGCAGGAAATCTGAGTGTGCCCAGAACAAAAGAACTGTGTTTCCTACACATACGGACTATATGTAGTCCAAATCTTCTTCTGAAACTGAGAGAATGCACTGGTACTCTAACATCGAATGCTTGTCAGTTAAGATGAGAAATGTGTGAGCTTTGTGAATGATGTAGTTCCTTTGAACTGTAAAGTGACTGCCCTTACCTGAAACGAAGTCTTACCTGTAGTAAGACACAGAGCCTGGGATTTAAATCCATTTCTGAAGGGAAACACACAGCATAGTTCTCATCTATGGATCACAATCTGCCTTAGAGCGAGAAGCACACTCTTGCTTTCTAGATTCTCGAATACAGCAGGAAATCTGAGTGTGCCCAGAACAAAAGAACGGTGTTTCCTACACATATGGACCATTGCTAGTCCAACTCTTCTTCTGAAACTGATACAAAGCACTGGTCCTCTAACATCCAATGCTTTTCAATTAAGATGAGAAACGTGTGAGCTTCGTGAATGATTTAGTTCGTTTGAGCAGAAAAGTGACTGCCCTTACCTGAATTGAAGTCTTGCTTGTAGGAAGACTCAGAGCCTGGGATTTAACGCCATTTCTGAAGTAAAACACACAGCAGTGTAATCATCGATTGATCACACTCTGCTTTAGAACAAGAAGCACGCTCTTGCTTTCTAGAGACCCTAAGACAGCAGGAAACGTGAGTGTGCTGAGAGCAAATGAACGGTGTTTCCTACACATACGGACCATATCTAGTCCAACTCTTCTTCTGAAAATGATACAAAGCACTGGTCCTCTAACATCCAATGCTTGTCAATTAAGATGAGAAACGTGTGAGCTTCGTTAATGATGTAGTTCGTTTGAGCAGAAAAGTGACTGCCCTTACCTGAATTGAAGTCTTGCTTTTAGGGAGACTCAGAGCCTGGGATTTAACTCCATTTCTGAAGTAAAACACACAGCAGTGTAATCATCGATTGATCACACTCTGCTTTTGAACAAGAAGCACGCTCTTGCTTTCTAGAGTCTCTAAGACAGCAGGAAACGTGTGTGTGCTGAGAACAAAAGAACGGTGTTTCCTACACATACAGACCATATCTAGTCAAACTCTCCTTCTGAAAATGATACAAAGCACTGGTCCTCTAACATCCAATGCTTGTCAATTAAGAGGAGAAACGTGTGAGCTTCGTGAACGATGTAGTTCGTTTGAGCAGAAAAGTGACTGCCCTTACCTGAAACGAAGTCTTGCTTGTAGGAAGACTCAGAGCCTGGGATTTAAATCCATTTCTGAAGGCAAACAAACAGCATAGTTCTCATCCATGGATCACACTCTGCTTTAGAGCGAGAAGCACGCTCTTGCTTTCTAGAGTCTCTAAGACAGAAGGAAACGTGAGTGTGCTGAGAACAAAAGAACGGTGTTGTCTACACGTACGGACATTATATAGTCCAACTCTTCTTCTGAAACTGATACAAAGCACTGGTCCTCTAACATCCAATGCTTGTCAATTAAGATGAGAAACGTGTGAGCTTCGTGAATGATTTAGTTCGTTTGAGCAGAAAAGTGACTGCCCTTACCTGAATTGAAGTCTTGCTTGTAGGAAGACTCAGAGCCTGGGATTTAACTCCATTTCTGAAGTAAAACACACAGCAGTGTAATCATCGATTGATCACACTCTGCTTTAGAACAAGAAGCACGCTCTTGCTTTCTAGAGACTCTAAGAAAGCAGGAAACGTGAGTGTGCTGAGAACAAAAGAACGGTGTTTCCTACACATAGGGACCATATCTAGTCCAACTTTTCTTCTGAAAATGATACAAAGCACTGGTCCTCTAACATCCAATGCTTGTCAATTAAGATGAGTAACGTTTGAGCTTCGTGAATGATGTAGTTCCTTTGAGCTGAAAAGTGACTGCCCTTACCTGAAACGGAGTCTTGCTTGTAGGAAGACACAACGCCTGGGATTTAACGCCATTTCTGAAGGGAAACACACAGCATAGTTCTCATCCATGGATCAAACTCTGCTTTAGAGCAAGAAGCACGCTCTTGCTTTCTAGAGTCTCTAATACAGCAGGAAATCTGAGTGTGCACAGAACAAAAGAACTGTGTTTCCTACACATACTGACTATATGTAGTCCAAATCTTCTTCTGAAACTGATACAATGCACTGGGCCTCTAACATCCAATGCTTGTCAGTTAAGATGAGAAACGTGTGAGCTTCGTGAACGATGTAGTCCCTTTGAGCAAAAAAGTGACTGCCCTTACCTGAAACGAAGTCTTGATTGTAGGGAGACTCAGAACATGGGATTTAAATCCATTTCTGAAGTGAAACAGACAGCATTGTCTCATCCATTGATCACACTCTGCTTTAGAACAAGAAGCACGCTCTTGCTTTCTAGAATCTCTAAGACAGCAGGAAACGTGAGTGTGCTGAGAACAAAAGAACGGTGTTTCCTACACATACGGACCATATCTAGTCCAACTCTGCTTCTTAAACTGATACAAAGCACTGGTCCTCTAACATCCAATGCTTGTCTGTTAAGATGAGAAACGTGTGAGCTCAGTGAACGATGTAGGTCTTTTGAGCTGATAAGTAACTGCCCTTACCCGAAACGAAGTCTTGCTTGTAGGAAGACTCAGAGCCCGGGATTTAACTCCATTTCTGAAGGGAAACACACAGCAGTGTTCTCATCCATTGATCACACTCTGCTTTAGAACAAGAAGCACGCAATTGTTTTCTAGAGTCTCTAAGACAGCAGGAAATCTGAGTGTGCCCAGAACAAAAGAGTGGTGTTTTCTACACATATGGACCATATCTACTCCAAATCTGCTTCTGAAACTGATACAAAGCACTGACCCTCTAACATCGAATGCTTGTCAGTTAAGATGAGAAACGTGTGAGCTCAGTGAACGATGTAGTTCGTTTGAGCAGAAAAGAGACTGCCCTTACCTGAAACGAAGTCTTCCTTGTAGGAAGACTCAGAGCCTGGGATTTAACTCCATTTCTGAAGGCAAACAAACAGCATAGTTCTCATCCATGGATCACACTCTGCTTTAGAGCGAGAAGCACGCTCTTGCTTTCTAGACTCTCTGAGACAGCAGGAAACATGAGTGTGCTGAGAACAAAAGAACGGTGTTGTCTACACATACGGACATTATATAGTCCAACTCTTCTTCTGAAACTGATACAAAGCACTGGTCCTCTAACATCCAATGCTTGTCAGTTAAGATGAGAAACGTGTGAGCTTCGTGAACGATGTAGTTCGTTTGAGCAGAAACGTGACTGCCCTTACCTGAAACGAAGTCTTGCTTGTAGGAAGACTCGGAGCCTGGGATTTAACTCCATTTCTGAAGTGAAAGACACAGCATAGTTCTCATCCATGGATCACACTGTGCTTTAGAGCAAGAAGCACACTCTTGCTTTTTAGAGTCTCTAAGACAGCAAGAAATCTGAGTGTGCCCAGGACAATAGAACGGTGTTTCCTACACATACGGACTATATGTAGTCCAAATCTTCTTCTGAAACTGAGAGAATGCACTGGTACTCTAACATCCAATGCTTGTCAGTTAAGATGAGAAACGTGTGAGCTTCGTGAATGATTTAGTTCGTTTGAGCAGAAAAGTGACTGCCCTTACCTGAAACGGAGTCTTGCCTGTAGGAAGACAAAACGCCTGGGATTTAACTCCATTTCTGAAGGGAAACACACAGCATAGTTCTCATCCATGGATCACACTCTGCTTTAGAACAAGAAGCATGCTCTTGCTTTCTAGAGTCTCTAAGACAGCAGGAAATCTGAGTGTGCACAGAACAAAAGAACGGTGTTTCCTACACATACTGACTATATGTAGTCCAAATCTTCTTCTGAAACTGATACAATGCACTGACCCTCTAACATCCAATGCTTGTCAGTTAAGATGAGAAACCTGTGTGCTCAGTGAACGATGTAGTTCGTTTGAGCAGAAACGTGACCGCCCTTACCTGAAACGAAGTCTTGCTTGTAGGAAGACTCGGAGCCTGGGATTTAACTCCATTTCTGAAGTGAAAGACACAGCATAGTTCTCATCCATGGATCACACTGTGTATTAGAGCAAGAAGCACACTCTTGCTTTTTAGAGTCTCTAAGAGAGCAAGAAATCTGAGTGTGCCCAGAACAAAAGAATGGTGTTTCCTACACATACGGACTATATGTAGTCCAAATCTTCTTCTGAAACTGAGAGAATGCACTGGTACTCTAACATCCAATGCTTGTCAGTTAAGATGAGAAACGTGTGAGCTTTGTGAATGATGTAGTTCCTTTGAACAGAAAAGTGACTGCCCTTACCTGAAACGAAGTCTTACTTGTATTAAGACACAGAGCCTGGGATTTAACTCCATTTCTGAAGGGAAACACACAGCATAGTTCTCATCTATGGATCACACTCTGCCTTAGAGCGAGAAGCACACTCTTGCTTTCTAGATTCTCTAATACAGCAGGAAATCTGAGTGTGCCCAGAACAAAAGAACGGTGTTTCCTACACATATGGACCATTGCTAGTCCAACTCTTCTTCTGAAACTGATACAAAGCACTGGTCCTCTAACATCCAATGCTTGTCAATTAAGATGAGAAACGTGTGAGCTCCGTTAATGATTTAGTTCGTTTGAGCAGAAAAGTGACTGCCCTTACCTGAATTGAAGTCTTGCTTTTAGGGAGACTCAGAGCCTCGGATTTAACTCCATTTCTGAAGTAAAACACACAGCAGTGTAATCATCGATTGATCACACTCTGCTTTAGAACAAGAAGCACGCTCTTGCTTTCTAGAGTCTCTAAGACAGCAGGAAACGTGTGTGTGCTGAGAACAAAAGAACGGTGTTTCCTACACATACAGACCATATCTAGTCAAACTCTTCTTCTGAAAATGATACAAAGCACTGGTCCTCTAACATCCAATGCTTGTCAATTAAGAGGAGAAACGTGTGAGCTTCGTGAATGATGTAGTTCGTTTGAGCAGAAAACTGACTGCCCTTACCTGAAACGAAGTCTTGATTGTAGGGAGACTCAGAACTTGGGATTTAAATCCATTTCTGAAGTGAAACAGACAGCATTGTCTCATCCATTGATCACACTCTGCTTTAGAACAAGAAGCACGCTCTTGCTTTCTAGAGTCTCTAAGACAGCAGGAAACGTGAGTGTGCTGAGAACAAAAGAACGGTGTTTCCTACACATACGGACCATATCTAGTCCAACTCTGCTTCTTAAACTGATACAAAGCACTGGTCCTCTAACATCCAATGCTTGTCAGTTAAGATGAGAAACGTGTGAGCTCAGTGAACGATGTAGTTCGTTTGAGCAGAAAAGAGACTGCCCTTACCTGAAACGAAGTCTTGCTTGTAGGAAGACTCAGAGCCTGGGATTTAACTCCATTTCTGAAGGCAAACAAACAGCATAGTTCTCATCCATGGATCACACTCTGCTTTAGAGCGAGAAGCACGCTCTTGCTTTCTAGAGTCTCTAAGACAGCAGGAAACGTGAGTGTGCTGAGAACAAAAGAACGGTGTTGTCTACACATACGGACATTATATAGTCCAACTCTTCTTCTGAAACTGATACAAAGCACTGGTCCTCTAACATCCAATGCTTGTCAGTTAAGATGAGAAACGTGTGAGCTTCGTGAACGATGTAGTTCGTTTGAGCAGAAACGTGACTGCCCTTACCTGAAACGAAGTCTTGCTTGTAGGAAGACTCGGAGCCTGGGATTTAACTCCATTTCTGAAGTGAAAGACACAGCATAGTTCTCATCCATGGATCACACTGTGCTTTAGAGCAAGAAGCACACTCTTGCTTTTTAGAGTCTCTAAGACAGCAAGAAATCTGAGTGTGCCCAGAACAATAGAACGGTGTTTCCTACACATACGGACTATATGTAGTCCAAATCTTCTTCTGAAACTGAGAGAATGCACTGGTACTCTAACATCCAATGCTTGTCAGTTAAGATGAGAAACGTGTGAGCTTCGTGAATGATTTAGTTCGTTTGAGCAGAAAAGTGACTGCCCTTACCTGAATTGAAGTCTTGCTTGTAGGAAGACTCAGAGCCTGGGATTTAACTCCATTTCTGAAGTAAAACACACAGCAGTGTAATCATCGATTAATCACACTCTGCTTTAGAACAAGAAGCACGCTCTTGCTTTCTAGAGACTCTAAGACAGCAGGAAACGTGAGTGTGCTGAGAACAAAAGAACGGTGTTTCCTACACATACGGACATTATATAGTCCAACTCTTCTTCTGAAACTGATACAAAGCACTGGTCCTCTAACATCCAATTCTTGTCAGTTAAGATGAGAAACGTGTGAGCTTCGTGAACGATGTAGTTCGTTTGAGCAGAAACGTGACTGCCCTTACCTGAAACGAAATCTTGCTTGTAGGAAGACTCAGAGCCTGGGATTAAACTCCATTTCTGAAGTGAAACACAAAGCAGAGTTCTCATCCATGGATCACACTCTGCTTTAGAGCAAGAAGCACACTCTTGCATTCTAGAGTCTCTAAGACAGCAGGAAATCTGAATGTGCCCAGAACAAAAGAACGGTGTTTCCTACACATACGGACTATATGTAGTCCAAAACTTCTTCTGAAACTGATAGAATGCACTGGTACTCTAACATCGAATGCTTGTCAGTTAAGTTGAGAAACGTGTGAGCTTTGTGAATGATGTAGTTCCTTTGAACTGAAAAGTGACTGCCCTTACCTGAAACGAAGTCTTACCTGTAGTAAGACACAGAGCCTGGGATTTAAATCCATTTCTGAAGGGAAACACACAGCATAGTTCTCATCTATGGATCACACTCTGCCTTAGAGCGAGAAGCACACTCTTGCTTTCTAGATTCTCTAATACAGCAGGAAATCTGAGTGTGCCCAGAACAAAAGAACGGTGTTTCCTACACATATGGACCATTGCTAGTCCAACTCTTCTTCTGAAACTGATACAAAGCACTGGTCCTCTAACATCCAATGCTTGTCAATTAAGATGAGAAACGTGTGAGCTTCGTGAATGATTTAGTTCGTTTGAGCAGAAAAGTGACTGCCCTTACCTGAATTGAAGTCTTGCTTGTAGGAAGACTCAGAGCCTGGGATTTAACGCCATTTCTGAAGTAAAACACACAGCAGTGTAAACATCGATTGATCACACTCTGCTTTAGAACAAGAAGCACGCTCTTGCTTTCTAGAGACCCTAAGACAGCAGGAAACGTGAGTGTGCTGAGAACAAAGGAACGGTGTTTCCTACACATACGGACCATATCTAGTCCAACTCTTCTTCTGAAAATGATACAAAGCACTGGTCCTCTAACATCCAATGCTTGTCAATTAAGATGAGAAACGTGTGAGCTTCGTTAATGATGTAGTTCGTTTGAGCTGAAAAGTGACTGCCCTTACCTGAAACGGAGTCTTGCCTGTAGGAAGACACAACGCCTGGGATTTAATGCCATTTCTGAAGGGAAACACACAGCATAGTTCTCATCCATGGATCACACTCTGCTTTAGAGCAAGAAACACGCTCTTGCTTTCTAGAGTCTCTAATACAGCAGGAAATCTGAGTGTGCACAGAACAAAAGAACTGTGTTTCCTACACATCCTGACTATATGTAGTCCAAATCTTCTTCTGAAACTGATACAATGCACTGGGCCTCTAACAACCAATGCTTGTCAGTTAAGATGAGAAACGTGTGAGCTTTGTGAATGATGTAGTCCCTTTGAGCAAAAAAGTGATTGCCCTTACCTGAAACGAAGTCTTGATTGTAGGGAGACTCAGAACTTGGGATTTAAATCCATTTCTGAAGTGAAACAGACAGCATTGTCTCATCCATTGATCACACTCTGCTTTAGAACAAGAAGCACGCTCTTGCTTTCTAGAGTCTCTAAGACAGCAGGAAACGTGAGTGTGCTGAGAACAAAAGAACGGTGTTTCCTACACATACGGACCATATCTAGTCCAACTCTGCTTCTTAAACTGATACAAAGCACTGGTCCTCTAACATCCAATGCTTGTCAGTTAAGATGAGAAACGTGTGAGCTCAGTGAACGATGTAGTTCGTTTGAGCAGAAAAGAGACTGCCCTTACCTGAAACGAAATCTTGCTTGTAGGAAGACTCAGAGCCTGGGATTAAACTCCATTTCTGAAGTGAAACACAAAGCATAGTTCTCATCCATGGATCACACTCTGCTTTAGAGCAAGAAGCACACTCTTGCATTCTAGAGTCTCTAAGACAGCAGGAAATCTGAATGTGCCCAGAACAAAAGAACGGTGTTTCCTACACATACGGACTATATGTAGTCCAAATCTTCTTCTGAAACTGATAGAATGCACTGGTACTCTAACATCGAATGCTTGTCAGTTAAGATGAGAAACGTGTGAGCTTTGTGAATGATGTAGTTCCTTTGAACTGAAAAGTGACTGCCCTTACCTGAAACGAAGTCTTACCTGTAGTAAGACACAGAGCCTGGGATTTAAATCCATTTCTGAAGGGAAACACACAGCATAGTTCTCATCTATGGATCACACTCTGCCGTAGAGCGAGAAGCACACTCTTGCTTTCTAGATTCTCTAATACAGCAGGAAATCTGAGTGTGCCCAGAACAAAAGAACGGTGTTTCCTACACATATGGACCATTGCTAGTCCAACTCTTCTTCTGAAACTGATACAAAGCACTGGACCTCTAACATCCAATTCTTGTCAATTAAGATGAGAAACGTGTGAGCTTCGTAAACGATGTAGTTTGTTTGAGCAGAAAACTGACTGCCCTTACCTGAAACGAAGTCTTGCTTGTAGGAAGACTCAGAGCCTGGGATTTAACTCCATTTCTGAAGTAAAACACACAGCAGTGTAATCATCGATTGATCACACTCTGCTTTAGAACAAGAAGCACGCTCTTGCTTTCTAGAGACTCTAAGACAGCAGGAAACGTGAGTGTGCTGAGAACAAAAGAACGGTGTTTCCTACACATACGGACCATATCTAGTCCAACTCTTCTTCTGAAAGTGATAGAAAGCACTGGTCCTCTAACATCCAATGCTTGTCAATTAAGATGAGTAACATGTGAGCTTCGTGAATGATGTAGTTCGTTTGAGCTGAAAAGTGACTGCCCTTACCTGAAACGGGGTCTTGCCTGTAGGAAGACACAACGCCTGGGATTTAACTCCATTTCTGAAGGGAAACACACAGGATAGTTCTCATCCATGGATCACACTCTGCTTTAGAGCAAGAAGCATGCTCTTGCTTTCTAGAGTCTCTAATACTGCAGGAAATCTGAGTGTGCACAGAACAAAAGAACGGTGTTTCCTACACATACTGACTATATGTAGTCCAAATCTTCTTCTGAAACTGATACAATGCACTGACCCTCTAACATCCAATGCTTGTCAGTTAACATGAGAAACCTGTGAGCTCAGTGAACGATGTAGTTCGTTTGAGCAGAAAAGTGACTGCCCTTACCTGAAACGAAGTCTTGCTTGTAGGAAGACTCAGAGCCTGGGATTTAACTCCATTTCTGAAGGCAAACAAACAGCATAGTTCTCATCCATGGATCACACTCTGCTTTAGAGTGAGAAGCACGCTCTTGCTTTCTAGAGTCTCTAAGACAGCAGGAAACGTGAGTGTGCTGAGAACAAAAGAACGGTGTTGTCTACACATACGGACATTATATAGTCCAACTCTTCTTCTGAAACTGATACAAAGCACTGGTCCTCTAACATCCAATGCTTGTCAGTTAAGATGAGAAACGTGTGAGCTTCGTGAACGATGTAGTTCGTTTGAGCAGAAACGTGACTGCCCTTACCTGAAACGAAGTCTTGCATGTAGGAAGACTCAGAGCCTAGGATTTAACTCCATTTCTGAAGTGAAAGACACAGCATAGTTCTCATCCATGGATCACACTGTGCTTTAGAGCAAGAAGCACACTCTTGCTTTCTAGAGTCTCTAAGACAGCAAGAAATCTGAGTGTGCCCAGAACAAAAGAACGATGTTTCCTACACATACGGACTATATGTAGTCCAAATCTTCTTCTGAAACTGAGAGAATGCACTGGTACTCTAACATCCAATGCTTGTCAGTTAAGATGACAAACGTGTGAGCTTTGTGAATGATGTAGTTCCTTTGAACAGAAAAGTGACTGCCCTTACCTGAAACGAAGTCTTACTTGTAGTAAGACACAGAGCCTGGGATTTAACTCCATTTCTGAAGGGAAACACACAGCATAGTTCTCATCTATGGATCACACTCTGCCTTAGACCGAGAAGCACACTCTTGCTTTCTAGATTCTCTAATACAGCAGGAAATCTGAGTGTGCCCAGAACAAAAGAACGGTGTTTCCTACACATATGGACCATATCTAGTCCAACTCTTCTTCTGAAACTGATACAAAGCACTGGTCCACTAACATCCAATGCTTGTCAATTAAGATGAGTAACGTGTGAGCTTCGTGAATGATGTAGTTCGTTTGAGCTGAAAAGTGACTGCCCTTACCTGAAACGGAGTCTTGCCTGTAGGAAGATACAACGCCTGGGATTTAACTCCATTTCTGAAGGGAAACACACAGCATAGTTCTCATCCATGGATCACACTCTGCTTTAGAACAAGAAGCACGCTCTTGCTTTCTAGAGACCCTAAGACAGCAGGAAACGTGAGTGTGCTGAGAGCAAATGAACGGTGTTTCCTACACATACGGACCATATCTAGTCCAACTCTTCTTCTGAAAATGATACAAAGCACTGGTCCTCTAACATCCAATGCTTGTCAATTAAGATGAGAAACGTGTGAGCTTCGTTAATGATGTAGTTCGTTTGAGCAGAAAAGTGACTGCCCTTACCTGAATTGAAGTCTTGCTTTTAGGGAGACTCAGAGCCTGGGATTTAACTCCATTTCTGAAGTAAAACACACAGCAGTGTAATCATCGATTGATCACACTCTGCTTTTGAACAAGAAGCACGCTCTTGCTTTCTAGAGTCTCTAAGACAGCAGGAAACGTGTGTGTGCTGAGAACAAAAGAACGGTGTTTCCTACACATACAGACCATATCTAGTCAAACTCTCCTTCTGAAAATGATACAAAGCACTGGTCCTCTAACATCCAATGCTTGTCAATTAAGAGGAGAAACGTGTGAGCTTCGTGAACGATGTAGTTCGTTTGAGCAGAAAAGTGACTGCCCTTACCTGAAACGAAGTCTTGCTTGTAGGAAGACTCAGAGCCTGGGATTTAAATCCATTTCTGAAGGCAAACAAACAGCATAGTTCTCATCCATGGATCACACTCTGCTTTAGAGCGAGAAGCACGCTCTTGCTTTCTAGAGTCTCTAAGACAGAAGGAAACGTGAGTGTGCTGAGAACAAAAGAACGGGGTTGTCTACACGTACGGACATTATATAGTCCAACTCTTCTTCTGAAACTGATACAAAGCACTGGTCCTCTAACATCCAATGCTTGTCAGTTAAGATGAGAAACGTGTGAGCTTCGTGAACGATGTAGTTCGTTTGAGCAGAAACGTGACTGCCCTTACCTGAAACGAAGTCTTGCTTGTAGGAAGACTCGGAGCCTGGGATTTAACTCCATTTCTGAAGTGAAAGACACAGCATAGTTCTCATCCATGGATCACACTGTGCTTTAGAGCAAGAAGCACACTCTTGCTTTTTAGAGTCTCTAAGACAGCAAGAAATCTGAGTGTGCCCAGAACAAAAGAACGGTGTTTCCTACACATATGGACCATATCTAGTCCAACTCTTCTTCTGAAACTGATACAAAGCACTCGTCCTCTAACATCCAATGCTTGTCAATTAAGATGAGAAACGTGTGAGCTTCGTGAATGATTTAGTTCGTTTGAGCAGAAAAGTGACTGCCCTTACCTGAATTGAAGTCTTGCTTGTAGGAAGACTCAGAGCCTGGGATTTAACTCCATTTCTGAAGTAAAACACACAGCAGTGTAATCATCGATTGATCACACTCTGCTTTAGAACAAGAAGCACGCTCTTGCTTTCTAGAGACTCTAAGACAGCAGGAAACGTGAGTGTGCTGAGAACAAAAGAACGGTGTTTCCTACACATACGGACCATATCTAGTCCAACTCTTCTTCTGAAAATGATAGAAAGCACTGGTCCTCTAACATCCAATGCTTGTCAATTAAGATGAGTAACATGTGAGCTTCGTGAATGATGTAGTTCGTTTGAGCTGAAAAGTGACTGCCCTTACCTGAAACGGAGTCTTGCCTGTAGGAAGACACAACGCCTGGGATTTAACTCCATTTCTGAAGGGAAACACACAGCATAGTTCTCATCCATGGATCACACTCTGCTTTAGAGCAAGAAGCATGCTCTTGCTTTCTAGAGTCTCTAATACTGCAGGAAATCTGAGTGTGCACAGAACAAAAGAACGGTGTTGTCTACACATACGGACATTATATAGTCCAACTCTTCTTCTGAAACTGATACAAAGCACTGGTCCTCTAACATCCAGTGGTGTCAGTTAAGATGAGAAACGTGTGAGCTTCGTGAACGATGTAGTTCGTTTGAGCAGAAACGTGACTGCCCTTACCTGAAACGAAGTCTTGCTTGTAGGAAGACTCAGAGCCTGGGATTGAACTCCATTTCTGAAGTGAAAGACACAGCATAGTTCTCATCCATGGAACACACTGTGCTTTAGAGCAAGAAGCACACTCTTGCTTTCTAGAGTCTCTAAGACAGCAAGAAATCTGAGTGTGCCCAGAACAAAAGAACGATGTTTCCTACAAATACGGACTATATGTAGTCCAAATCTTCTTCTGAAACTGAGAGAATGCACTGGTACTCTAACATCCAATGCTTGTCAGTTAAGATGACAAACGTGTGAGCTTTGTGAATGATGTAGTTCCTTTGAACAGAAAAGTGACTGCCCTTACTTGAAACGAAGTCTTACTTGTAGTAAGACACAGAGCCTGGGATTTAACTCCATTTCTGAAGGGAAACACACAGCATAGTTCTCATCTATGGATCACACTGTGCCTTAGAGCGAGAAGCACACTCTTGCTTTCTAGATTCTCTAATACAGCAGGAAATCTGAGTGTGCCCAGAACAAAAGAACGGTGTTTCCTACACATATGGACCATATCTAGTCCAACTCTTCTTCTGAAACTGATACAAAGCACTGGTCCTCTAACATCCAATGCTTGTCAATTAAGATGAGAAACGTGTGAGCTTCGTGAATGATTTAGTTCGTTTGAGCAGAAAAGTGACTGCCCTTACCTGAATTGAAGTCTTGCTTGTAGGAAGACTCAGAGCCTGGGATTTAACTCCATTTCTGAAGTAAAACACACAGCAGTGTAATCATCGATTGATCACACTCTGCTTTAGAACAAGAAGCACGCTCTTGCTTTCTAGAGACTCTAAGAAAGCAGGAAACGTGAGTGTGCTGAGAACAAAAGAACGGTGTTTCCTACACATAGGGACCATATCTAGTCCAACTTTTCTTCTGAAAATGATACAAAGCACTGGTCCTCTAACATCCAATGCTTGTCAATTAAGATGAGTAACGTTTGAGCTTCGTGAATGATGTAGTTCCTTTGAGCTGAAAAGTGACTGCCCTTACCTGAAACGGAGTCTTGCTTGTAGGAAGACACAACGCCTGGGATTTAACGCCATTTCTGAAGGGAAACACACAGCATAGTTCTCATCCATGGATCAAACTCTGCTTTAGAGCAAGAAGCACGCTCTTGCTTTCTAGAGTCTCTAATACAGCAGGAAATCTGAGTGTGCACAGAACAAAAGAACTGTGTTTCCTACACATACTGACTATATGTAGTCCAAATCTTCTTCTGAAACTGATACAATGCACTGGGCCTCTAACATCCAATGCTTGTCAGTTAAGATGAGAAACGTGTGAGCTTCGTGAACGATGTAGTCCCTTTGAGCAAAAAAGTGACTGCCCTTACCTGAAACGAAGTCTTGATTGTAGGGAGACTCAGAACATGGGATTTAAATCCATTTCTGAAGTGAAACAGACAGCATTGTCTCATCCATTGATCACACTCTGCTTTAGAACAAGAAGCACGCTCTTGCTTTCTAGAATCTCTAAGACAGCAGGAAACGTGAGTGTGCTGAGAACAAAAGAACGGTGTTTCCTACACATACGGACCATATCTAGTCCAACTCTGCTTCTTAAACTGATACAAAGCACTGGTCCTCTAACATCCAATGCTTGTCTGTTAAGATGAGAAACGTGTGAGCTCAGTGAACGATGTAGGTCTTTTGAGCTGATAAGTAACTGCCCTTACCCGAAACGAAGTCTTGCTTGTAGGAAGACTCAGAGCCCGGGATTTAACTCCATTTCTGAAGGGAAACACACAGCAGTGTTCTCATCCATTGATCACACTCTGCTTTAGAACAAGAAGCACGCAATTGTTTTCTAGAGTCTCTAAGACAGCAGGAAATCTGAGTGTGCCCAGAACAAAAGAGTGGTGTTTTCTACACATATGGACCATATCTACTCCAAATCTGCTTCTGAAACTGATACAAAGCACTGACCCTCTAACATCGAATGCTTGTCAGTTAAGATGAGAAACGTGTGAGCTCAGTGAACGATGTAGTTCGTTTGAGCAGAAAAGAGACTGCCCTTACCTGAAACGAATTCTTCCTTGTAGGAAGACTCAGAGCCTGGGATTTAACTCCATTTCTGAAGGCAAACAAACAGCATAGTTCTCATCCATGGATCACACTCTGCTTTAGAGCGAGAAGCACGCTCTTGCTTTCTAGAGTCTCTGAGACAGCAGGAAACATGAGTGTGCTGAGAACAAAAGAACGGTGTTGTCTACACATACGGACATTATATAGTCCAACTCTTCTTCTGAAACTGATACAAAGCACTGGTCCTCTAACATCCAATGCTTGTCAGTTAAGATGAGAAACGTGTGAGCTTCGTGAACGATGTAGTTCGTTTGAGCAGAAACGTGACTGCCCTTACCTGAAACGAAGTCTTGCTTGTAGGAAGACTCGGAGCCTGGGATTTAACTCCATTTCTGAAGTGAAAGACACAGCATAGTTCTCATCCATGGATCACACTGTGCTTTAGAGCAAGAAGCACACTCTTGCTTTTTAGAGTCTCTAAGACAGCAAGAAATCTGAGTGTGCCCAGGACAATAGAACGGTGTTTCCTACACATACGGACTATATGTAGTCCAAATCTTCTTCTGAAACTGAGAGAATGCACTGGTACTCTAACATCCAATGCTTGTCAGTTAAGATGAGAAACGTGTGAGCTTCGTGAATGATTTAGTTCGTTTGAGCAGAAAAGTGACTGCCCTTACCTGAAACGGAGTCTTGCCTGTAGGAAGACAAAACGCCTGGGATTTAACTCCATTTCTGAAGGGAAACACACAGCATAGTTCTCATCCATGGATCACACTCTGCTTTAGAACAAGAAGCATGCTCTTGCTTTCTAGAGTCTCTAAGACAGCAGGAAATCTGAGTGTGCACAGAACAAAAGAACGGTGTTTCCTACACATACTGACTATATGTAGTCCAAATCTTCTTCTGAAACTGATACAATGCACTGACCCTCTAACATCCAATGCTTGTCAGTTAAGATGAGAAACCTGTGTGCTCAGTGACCGATGTAGTTCGTTTGAGCAGAAACGTGACCGCCCTTACCTGAAACGAAGTCTTGCTTGTAGGAAGACTCGGAGCCTGGGATTTAACTCCATTTCTGAAGTGAAAGACACAGCATAGTTCTCATCCATGGATCACACTGTGTATTAGAGCAAGAAGCACACTCTTGCTTTTTAGAGTCTCTAAGAGAGCAAGAAATCTGAGTGTGCCCAGAACAAAAGAATGGTGTTTCCTACACATACGGACTATATGTAGTCCAAATCTTCTTCTGAAACTGAGAGAATGCACTGGTACTCTAACATCCAATGCTTGTCAGTTAAGATGAGAAACGTGTGAGCTTTGTGAATGATGTAGTTCCTTTGAACAGAAAAGTGACTGCCCTTACCTGAAACGAAGTCTTACTTGTATTAAGACACAGAGCCTGGGATTTAACTCCATTTCTGAAGGGAAACACACAGCATAGTTCTCATCTATGGATCACACTCTGCCTTAGAGCGAGAAGCACACTCTTGCTTTCTAGATTCTCTAATACAGCAGGAAATCTGAGTGTGCCCAGAACAAAAGAACGGTGTTTCCTACACATATGGACCATTGCTAGTCCAACTCTTCTTCTGAAACTGATACAAAGCACTGGTCCTCTAACTTCCAATGCTTGTCAATTAAGATGAGAAACGTGTGAGCTCCGTTAATGATTTAGTTCGTTTGAGCAGAAAAGTGACTGCCCTTACCTGAATTGAAGTCTTGCTTTTAGGGAGACTCAGAGCCTGGGATTTAACTCCATTTCTGAAGTAAAACACACAGCAGTGTAATCATCGATTGATCACACTCTGCTTTAGAACAAGAAGCACGCTCTTGCTTTCTAGAGTCTCTAAGACAGCAGGAAACGTGTGTGTGCTGAGAACAAAAGAACGGTGTTTCCTACACATACAGACCATATCTAGTCAAACTCTTCTTCTGAAAATGATACAAAGCACTGGTCCTCTAACATCCAATGCTTGTCAATTAAGAGGAGAAACGTGTGAGCTTCGTGAATGATGTAGTTCGTTTGAGCAGAAAACTGACTGCCCTTACCTGAAACGAAGTCTTGCTTGTAGGAAGACTCAGAGCCTGGGATTTAACTCCATTTGTGAAGTGAAACACACAGTAGTGTTCTCATCCATTGATCACACACTGCGTTAGTACAAGAATCACGCTCTTGCTTTCTAGAGTCTCTAAGACAGCAGGAATCGTGAGTTTTCTGAGAACAATAGAACGGTATTTCCTACACATACGGACCATATCTACTCCAACTCTGCTTCTGAAACCGATACAAAGCACTGGTCCTCTAACATCCAATGCTTGTCTGTTAAGATGAGAAAGGTGTGAGCTCCGTGAAAGATGTAGTTCATTTGAGCTGAAAAGTGACTGCCCTTACCTGAAACGAAGTCTTGCTTGTAGGAAGACATAGAGGCTGGGATTTAACTCCTTTTCTGAAGCGAAACACACAGCATACTTCTCATCTATGGATCACACTCTGCCTTAGAGCGAGAAGCACACTCTTGCTTTCTAGATTCTCTAATACAGCAGGAAATCTGAGTGTGCCCAGAACAAAAGAATGGTGTTTCCTACACATATGGACCATATCTACTCCAACTCTTCTTCTGAAACTGATACAAAGCACTGGTCCTCTAACATCCAATGCTTGTCAATTAAGATGAGAAACGTGTGAGCTTCGTGAATGATTTAGTTCGTTTGAGCAGAAAAGTGACTGCCCTTACCTGAAACGAAGTCTTGCTTTTAGGGAGACTCAGAGCCTGGGATTTAACTCCATTTCTGAAGGCAAACACACAGCAGTGTAATCATCGATTGATCACACTCTGCTTTAGAACAAGAAGCACGCTCTTGCTTTCTAGAGACTCTAAGACAGCAGGAAACGTTAGTGTGCTGAGAACAAAAGAACGGTGTTTCCTACACATACGGAACATATCTAGTACAACTCTTCTTCTGAAAATGATACAAAGCACTGGTCCTCTAACATCCAATGCTTGTCAATTAAGATGAGAAACGAGTGAGCTTTGTTAATGATGTAGTTCGTTTGAGCAGAAAAGTGACTGCCCTTACCTGAATTGAAGTCTTGCTTTTAGGGAGACTCAGAGCCTGGGATTTAACTCCATTTCTGAAGGCAAACACACAGCAGTGTAATCATCGATTGATCACACTCTGCTTTAGAACAAGAAGCACGCTCTTGCTTTCTAGAATCTCTAAGACAGCAGGAAACGTGAGTGTGCTGAGAACAAAAGAACGGTGTTTCCTACACATACGGACTATATCTAGTCAAACTCTTCTTCTGAAAATGATACAAAGCACTGGTCCTCTAACATCCATTTTTTGTCAATTAAGAGGAGAAACGTGTGAGCTTCGTGAACGATGTAGTTCATTTGAGCAGAAAACTGACTGCCCTTACCTGAAACGAAGTCTTGCTTGTAGGAAGACTCAGAGCCTGGGATTTAACTCCATTTGTGAAGTGAAACACAGAGTAGTGTTCTCATCCATTGATCACACTCTGCTTTAGAACAAGAAGCATGCTCTTGCTTTCTAGAGTCTCTAAGACAGCAGGAATCGTGAGTTTTCTGAGAACAAAAGAACGGTGTTTCCTACACATACGGACCATATCTAGTCCAACTCTGCTTCTGAAACTGATACAAAGCACTGGTCCTCTAACATGCAATGCTTGTCTGTTAAGATGAGAAAGGTGTGAGCTCCGTGAAAGATGTAGTTCATTTGAGCTGAAAAGTCACTGTCCTTACCTGAAATGAAGTCTTGCTTGTAGGAAGATATAGAGCCTGGGATTTAACTCCTTTTCTGAAGCGAAACACACAGCATAGTTTTCATCCATGGATCACACTCTGCTTTAGAGCGAGAAGCACGCTCTTGCTCTCTAGAGTCTCTAAGACAGCAGGAAATCTGAGTGTGCCCATAACAAAAGAACGGTGTTTCCTACACATACGGACCATATCTAGTCCAACTCTGCTTCTGAAACTGATACAAAGCACTGGTCCTCTAACATCCAATGCTTGTCTGTTAAGATGAGAAACGTGTGAGCTTTGTGAACGATGTAGTTCGTTTGAGCAGAAAACTTACTGCCCTTACCTGAAACGAAGTCTTGCTTGTAGGGAGACTCAGATCCTGGGATTTAACTCCTTTTCTGAATTGAAACACACAGCATAGTTTTCATCCATGGATCCCACTGTGCTTTAGAATGAGAAGCACGCTCTTGCTTTCTAGATTCTCTAAGACAGCAGGAAACGTGAGTGTGCTGAGAACAAAAGAACGGTGTTTCCTACACATACGGACCATATCTAGTCAAACTCTGCTTCTTAAACTGATACAAACCACTGGACCTCTAACATCCAATGCTTGTCAGTTAAGATGGGAAACGTGTGAGCTTCATGAACGATGTAGTTTCTTTGAACTGAAAAGTGACTGCCCTTACCTGAAACCAAGTGTTGCTTGTAGGAAGACACAGAGCCTGGGATTTAACTCCTTTTATGAAGGGAAACACACAGCATACTTCTCATCCATGGATCAAACTCTGCTTTAGAGCAAGAAGCACGCTCTTGCTTTCTAGAGTCTCTAATACAGCAGGAAATCTGAGTGTGCACAGAACAAAAGAACTGTGTTTCCTACACATACTGACTATATGTAGTCCAAATCTTCTTCTGAAACTGATACAATGCACTGGGCCTCTAACATCCAATGCTTGTCAGTTAAGATGAGAAACGTGTGAGCTTCGTGAACGATGTAGTCCCTTTGAGCAAAAAAGTGACTGCCCTTACCTGAAACGAAGTCTTGATTGTAGGGAGACTCAGAACATGGGATTTAAATCCATTTCTGAAGTGAAACAGACAGCATTGTCTCATCCATTGATCACACTCTGCTTTAGAACAAGAAGCACGCTCTTGCTTTCTAGAATCTCTAAGACAGCAGGAAACGTGAGTGTGCTGAGAACAAAAGAACGGTGTTTCCTACACATACGGACCATATCTAGTCCAACTCTGCTTCTTAAACTGATACAAAGCACTGGTCCTCTAACATCCAATGCTTGTCTGTTAAGATGAGAAACGTGTGAGCTCAGTGAACGATGTAGGTCTTTTGAGCTGATAAGTAACTGCCCTTACCCGAAACGAAGTCTTGCTTGTAGGAAGACTCAGAGCCCGGGATTTAACTCCATTTCTGAAGGGAAACACACAGCAGTGTTCTCATCCATTGATCACACTCTGCTTTAGAACAAGAAGCACGCAATTGTTTTCTAGAGTCTCTAAGACAGCAGGAAATCTGAGTGTGCCCAGAACAAAAGAGTGGTGTTTTCTACACATATGGACCATATCTACTCCAAATCTGCTTCTGAAACTGATACAAAGCACTGACCCTCTAACATCGAATGCTTGTCAGTTAAGATGAGAAACGTGTGAGCTCAGTGAACGATGTAGTTCGTTTGAGCAGAAAAGAGACTGCCCTTACCTGAAACGAAGTCTTCCTTGTAGGAAGACTCAGAGCCTGGGATTTAACTCCATTTCTGAAGGCAAACAAACAGCATAGTTCTCATCCATGGATCACACTCTGCTTTAGAGCGAGAAGCACGCTCTTGCTTTCTAGAGTCTCTGAGACAGCAGGAAACATGAGTGTGCTGAGAACAAAAGAACGGTGTTGTCTACACATACGGACATTATATAGTCCAACTCTTCTTCTGAAACTGATACAAAGCACTGGTCCTCTAACATCCAATGCTTGTCAGTTAAGATGAGAAACGTGTGAGCTTCGTGAACGATGTAGTTCGTTTGAGCAGAAACGTGACTGCCCTTACCTGAAACGAAGTCTTGCTTGTAGGAAGACTCGGAGCCTGGGATTTAACTCCATTTCTGAAGTGAAAGACACAGCATAGTTCTCATCCATGGATCACACTGTGCTTTAGAGCAAGAAGCACACTCTTGCTTTTTAGAGTCTCTAAGACAGCAAGAAATCTGAGTGTGCCCAGGACAATAGAACGGTGTTTCCTACACATACGGACTATATGTAGTCCAAATCTTCTTCTGAAACTGAGAGAATGCACTGGTACTCTAACATCCAATGCTTGTCAGTTAAGATGAGAAACGTGTGAGCTTCGTGAATGATTTAGTTCGTTTGAGCAGAAAAGTGACTGCCCTTACCTGAAACGGAGTCTTGCCTGTAGGAAGACAAAACGCCTGGGATTTAACTCCATTTCTGAAGGGAAACACACAGCATAGTTCTCATCCATGGATCACACTCTGCTTTAGAACAAGAAGCATGCTCTTGCTTTCTAGAGTCTCTAAGACAGCAGGAAATCTGAGTGTGCACAGAACAAAAGAACGGTGTTTCCTACACATACTGACTATATGTAGTCCAAATCTTCTTCTGAAACTGATACAATGCACTGACCCTCTAACATCCAATGCTTGTCAGTTAAGATGAGAAACCTGTGTGCTCAGTGAACGATGTAGTTCGTTTGAGCAGAAACGTGACCGCCCTTACCTGAAACGAAGTCTTGCTTGTAGGAAGACTCGGAGCCTGGGATTTAACTCCATTTCTGAAGTGAAAGACACAGCATAGTTCTCATCCATGGATCACACTGTGTATTAGAGCAAGAAGCACACTCTTGCTTTTTAGAGTCTCTAAGAGAGCAAGAAATCTGAGTGTGCCCAGAACAAAAGAATGGTGTTTCCTACACATACGGACTATATGTAGTCCAAATCTTCTTCTGAAACTGAGAGAATGCACTGGTACTCTAACATCCAATGCTTGTCAGTTAAGATGAGAAACGTGTGAGCTTTGTGAATGATGTAGTTCCTTTGAACAGAAAAGTGACTGCCCTTACCTGAAACGAAGTCTTACTTGTATTAAGACACAGAGCCTGGGATTTAACTCCATTTCTGAAGGGAAACACACAGCATAGTTCTCATCTATGGATCACACTCTGCCTTAGAGCGAGAAGCACACTCTTGCTTTCTAGATTCTCTAATACAGCAGGAAATCTGAGTGTGCCCAGAACAAAAGAACGGTGTTTCCTACACATATGGACCATTGCTAGTCCAACTCTTCTTCTGAAACTGATACAAAGCACTGGTCCTCTAACATCCAATGCTTGTCAATTAAGATGAGAAACGTGTGAGCTCCGTTAATGATTTAGTTCGTTTGAGCAGAAAAGTGACTGCCCTTACCTGAATTGAAGTCTTGCTTTTAGGGAGACTCAGAGCCTGGGATTTAACTCCATTTCTGAAGTAAAACACACAGCAGTGTAATCATCGATTGATCACACTCTGCTTTAGAACAAGAAGCACGCTCTTGCTTTCTAGAGTCTCTAAGACAGCAGGAAACGTGTGTGTGCTGAGAACAAAAGAACGGTGTTTCCTACACATACAGACCATATCTAGTCAAACTCTTCTTCTGAAAATGATACAAAGCACTGGTCCTCTAACATCCAATGCTTGTCAATTAAGAGGAGAAACGTGTGAGCTTCGTGAATGATGTAGTTCGTTTGAGCAGAAAACTGACTGCCCTTACCTGAAACGAAGTCTTGCTTGTAGGAAGACTCAGAGCCTGGGATTTAACTCCATTTGTGAAGTGAAACACACAGTAGTGTTCTCATCCATTGATCACACACTGCGTTAGTACAAGAATCACGCTCTTGCTTTCTAGAGTCTCTAAGACAGCAGGAATCGTGAGTTTTCTGAGAACAATAGAACGGTATTTCCTACACATACAGACCATATCTACTCCAACTCTGCTTCTGAAACCGATACAAAGCACTGGTCCTCTAACATCCAATGCTTGTCTGTTAAGATGAGAAAGGTGTGAGCTCCGTGAAAGATGTAGTTCATTTGAGCTGAAAAGTGACTGCCCTTACCTGAAACGAAGTCTTGCTTGTAGGAAGACATAGAGGCTGGGATTTAACTCCTTTTCTGAAGCGAAACACACAGCATAGTTCTCATCTATGGATCACACTCTGCCTTAGAGCGAGAAGCACACTCTTGCTTTCTAGATTCTCTAATACAGCAGGAAATCTGAGTGTGCCCAGAACAAAAGAATGGTGTTTCCTACACATATGGACCATATCTACTCCAACTCTTCTTCTGAAACTGATACAAAGCACTGGTCCTCTAACATCCAATGCTTGTCAATTAAGATGAGAAACGTGTGAGCTTCGTGAATGATTTAGTTCGTTTGAGCAGAAAAGTGACTGCCCTTACCTGAAACGAAGTCTTGCTTTTAGGGAGACTCAGAGCCTGGGATTTAACTCCATTTCTGAAGGCAAACACACAGCAGTGTAATCATCGATTGATCACACTCTGCTTTAGAACAAGAAGCACGCTCTTGCTTTCTAGAGACTCTAAGACAGCAGGAAACGTTAGTGTGCTGAGAACAAAAGAACGGTGTTTCCTACACATACGGAACATATCTAGTACAACTCTTCTTCTGAAAATGATACAAAGCACTGGTCCTCTAACATCCAATGCTTGTCAATTAAGATGAGAAACGAGTGAGCTTTGTTAATGATGTAGTTCGTTTGAGCAGAAAAGTGACTGCCCTTACCTGAATTGAAGTCTTGCTTTTAGGGAGACTCAGAGCCTGGGATTTAACTCCATTTCTGAAGGCAAACACACAGCAGTGTAATCATCGATTGATCACACTCTGCTTTAGAACAAGAAGCACGCTCTTGCTTTCTAGAATCTCTAAGACAGCAGGAAACGTGAGTGTGCTGAGAACAAAAGAACGGTGTTTCCTACACATACGGACTATATCTAGTCAAACTCTTCTTCTGAAAATGATACAAAGCACTGGTCCTCTAACATCCATTTTTTGTCAATTAAGAGGAGAAACGTGTGAGCTTCGTGAACGATGTAGTTCATTTGAGCAGAAAACTGACTGCCCTTACCTGAAACGAAGTCTTGCTTGTAGGAAGACTCAGAGCCTGGGATTTAACTCCATTTGTGAAGTGAAACACAGAGTAGTGTTCTCATCCATTGATCACACTCTGCTTTAGAACAAGAAGCATGCTCTTGCTTTCTAGAGTCTCTAAGACAGCAGGAATCGTGAGTTTTCTGAGAACAAAAGAACGGTGTTTCCTACACATACGGACCATATCTAGTCCAACTCTGCTTCTGAAACTGATACAAAGCACTGGTCCTCTAACATGCAATGCTTGTCTGTTAAGATGAGAAAGGTGTGAGCTCCGTGAAAGATGTAGTTCATTTGAGCTGAAAAGTCACTGTCCTTACCTGAAATGAAGTCTTGCTTGTAGGAAGATATAGAGCCTGGGATTTAACTCCTTTTCTGAAGCGAAACACACAGCATAGTTTTCATCCATGGATCACACTCTGCTTTAGAGCGAGAAGCACGCTCTTGCTCTCTAGAGTCTCTAAGACAGCAGGAAATCTGAGTGTGCCCATAACAAAAGAACGGTGTTTCCTACACATACGGACCATATCTAGTCCAACTCTGCTTCTGAAACTGATACAAAGCACTGGTCCTCTAACATCCAATGCTTGTCTGTTAAGATGAGAAACGTGTGAGCTTTGTGAACGATGTAGTTCGTTTGAGCAGAAAACTTACTGCCCTTACCTGAAACGAAGTCTTGCTTGTAGGGAGACTCAGATCCTGGGATTTAACTCCTTTTCTGAATTGAAACACACAGCATAGTTTTCATCCATGGATCCCACTGTGCTTTAGAATGAGAAGCACGCTCTTGCTTTCTAGATTCTCTAAGACAGCAGGAAACGTGAGTGTGCTGAGAACAAAAGAACGGTGTTTCCTACACATACGGACCATATCTAGTCAAACTCTGCTTCTTAAACTGATACAAACCACTGGACCTCTAACATCCAATGCTTGTCAGTTAAGATGGGAAACGTGTGAGCTTCATGAACGATGTAGTTTCTTTGAACTGAAAAGTGACTGCCCTTACCTGAAACCAAGTGTTGCTTGTAGGAAGACACAGAGCCTGGGATTTAACTCCTTTTATGAAGGGAAACACACAGCATAGTTCTCATCCATGGATCACACTCTGCTTTAGAGCGAGAAGCACGCTCTTGCTTTCTAGAGTCTCTAAGACAGCAGGAAACGTGAGTGTGCTGAGAACAAAAGAACGGTGTTTCCTACACATATGGACCATATCTAGTCCAACTCTGCTTCTGAAACTGATACAAAGTACTGGTCCTCTAACATCCAATGCTTGTCATTTAAGATGGGAAACGTGTGAGCTTCATGATTGATGAAGTTCGTTTGAGCAGAAAAGTGACTGCCCTTCCCTGAATTGAAGTCTTGCTTCTAGGAAGACTCAGAGCCTGGGATTTAACTCCATTTCTGAAGTAAAACACACAGCAGTGTAATCATCCATTGATCACCCTCTGCTTTAGAACAAGAAGCACGCTCTTGCTTTCTAGAGTCTCTAAGACTGCAGGATATGTGATTTTGCTGAGAACAAAAGAACAGTGTTTCCTAAACATACGGACATTATATAGTCCAACTCTCCTTCTGAAACTGATACAAAGCACTGGTCCTCTAAAATCCAATGCTTGTCTCTTAAGATGAGAAACATGTGAGATTCGTGAACGATGTAGTTCCTTTGAGCTGGAAAGTGACTGCCCTTACCTGAAACGAAGTCTTGCTTGTAGGAAGACTCAGAGCCTGTGATTTAACTCCATTTCTGAAGGGAAAGACACAGCATAGTTCTCATCCATGAATCACACTCTGCTTTAGAGCGAGAAGCACGCTCTTGCTTTCTAGAGTCTCTAAAACAGCAGGAAATCTGAGTGTGCCCAGAACAAAAGAACGGTGTTTCCTACACATATGGACCACGTCTAGTCCAAATCTGCTTCTGAAACTGATACAAATCACTGACCCTCTAACATCTAATGCTTGTCAGTTGAGATGAGAAACGTGTGAGCTCAGTGAACGATTTAGTTCCATTGAGCAGAAAAGTGACTGCCCTTACCTGAAACGAAGTCTTGCTTGTAGGAAAACTCAGAGCTTGGGATTTAACTCCATTTCTGAAGGCAAACACACAGCATAGTTCTCATCCATGGATCACACTCTGATTTAGAGCGAGAAGCACGCTCTTGCTTTCTAGAGTCTCTAAGACAGCAGGAAACGTGAGTGTGCTGAGAACAAAAGAACAGTGTTTCCTACACATAGGGACCATATCTAGTCCAACTCTTCTTCTGAAACTGATACAAAGCACTGGTCCTCTAACATCCAATGCTTGTCAGTTAAGATGAGAAACGTGTGAGCTTCGTGAAAGATATAGTTCGTTTGTGCAGAAAAGTGACTGCCCTTACCTGAAACGATGTCTGCTTGTAGGAAGACTCAGAGCCTGGGATTTAACTCCATTTCTGAAGTGAAACAAACAGCAGTGCTCTCATCCATTGATCACACTCTGATGTATAAGAAGAAGCACGATCTTGCTTTCTAGAGTCTCTAAGAGAGAAGGAAATGTGAGTTTGCTGAGAACAAAAGAACGGTGTTTCCTACACATATGGACCATATTTTGCCCAACTCTGCTTCTGACACTGATACAAAGCACTGGTCCTCTAACATACAATGCTTGTCAGTTAAGATGAGAAACGTGTGAGCTTTGTGAATGATGCAGTTCCTTTGAACTTAAAAGTGACTGCCCTTACCTGAAACGAAGTCTTGCTTTTAGTAAGACACAGAGCCTGGGATTTAAGTCCATTTCTGAAGTAAAACACACAGCAGTGTAATCATCAATTGATCACACTCTGCTTTAGAACAAGAAGCACGCTCTTGCTTTCTAGAGTCTCTAAGATAGCAGGAAACGTGAGTGTGATGAGAACAAATGAACGGTGTTTCCTAAACATACGGACCATATCTAGTCCTACTCTGCTTCTGAAACTGATACAAAGCACTGGTCCTCTAACATCCAATGCTTGTCAGTTAAGATGAGAAACGTGTGAGCTTTGTGAACGATTTAGTTACTTTGAGCATAAAAGTCACTGTCCTTACCTTAAACGAAGTCTTGCTTGTAGGGAGATTCAGACCATGGGATTTAACTCCATTTCTGAAGGGAAACAAACAGCTTAGTTCTCATCTATGGATCACACTCTGCCTTAGAGCGAGAAGCACACTCTTGCTTTCTAGATTCTCTAATACAGCAGGAAATCTGAGTGTGCCCAGAACAAAAGAATGGTGTTTCCTACACATACGGACTATATGTAGTCCAAATCTTCTTCTGAAACTGAGAGAATGCACTGGTACTCTAACATCCAATGCTTGTCAGTTAAGATGAGAAACGTGTGAGCTTTGTGAATGATGTAGTTCCTTTGAACAGAAAAGTGACTGCCCTTACCTGAAACGAAGTCTTACTTGTATTAAGACACAGAGCCTGGGATTTAACTCCATTTCTGAAGGGAAACACACAGCATAGTTCTCATCTATGGATCACACTCTGCCTTAGAGCGAGAAGCACACTCTTGCTTTCTAGATTCTCTAATACAGCAGGAAATCTGAGTGTGCCCAGAACAAAAGAACGGTGTTTCCTACACATATGGACCATTGCTAGTCCAACTCTTCTTCTGAAACTGATACAAAGCACTGGACCTCTAACATCCAATGCTTGTCAATTAAGATGAGAAACGTGTGAGCTCCGTTAATGATTTAGTTCGTTTGAGCAGAAAAGTGACTGCCCTTACCTGAATTGAAGTCTTGCTTTTAGGGAGACTCAGAGCCTGGGATTTAACTCCATTTCTGAAGTAAAACACACAGCAGTGTAATCATCGATTGATCACACTCTGCTTTAGAACAAGAAGCACGCTCTTGCTTTCTAGAGTCTCTAAGACAGCAGGAAACGTGTGTGTGCTGAGAACAAAAGAACGGTGTTTCCTACACATACAGACCATATCTAGTCAAACTCTTCTTCTGAAAATGATACAAAGCACTGGTCCTCTAACATCCAATGCTTGTCAATTAAGAGGAGAAACGTGTGAGCTTCGTGAATGATGTAGTTCGTTTGAGCAGAAAACTGACTGCCCTTACCTGAAACGAAGTCTTGCTTGTAGGAAGACTCAGAGCCTGGGATTTAACTCCATTTGTGAAGTGAAACACACAGTAGTGTTCTCATCCATTGATCACACACTGCGTTAGTACAAGAATCACGCTCTTGCTTTCTAGAGTCTCTAAGACAGCAGGAATCGTGAGTTTTCTGAGAACAATAGAACGGTGTTTCCTACACATACGGACCATATCTACTCCAACTCTGCTTCTGAAACCGATACAAAGCACTGGTCCGCTAACATCCAATGCTTGTCTGTTAAGATGAGAAAGGTGTGAGCTCCGTGAAAGATGTAGTTCATTTGAGCTGAAAAGTGACTGCCCTTACCTGAAACGAAGTCTTGCTTGTAGGAAGACATAGAGGCTGGGATTTAACTCCTTTTCTGAAGCGAAACACACAGCATAGTTCTCATCTATGGATCACACTCTGCCTTAGAGCGAGAAGCACACTCTTGCTTTCTAGATTCTCTAATACAGCAGGAAATCTGAGTGTGCCCAGAACAAAAGAATGGTGTTTCCTACACATATGGACCATATCTACTCCAACTCTTCTTCTGAAACTGATACAAAGCACTGGTCCTCTAACATCCAATGCTTGTCAATTAAGATGAGAAACGTGTGAGCTTCGTGAATGATTTAGTTCGTTTGAGCAGAAAAGTGACTGCCCTTACCTGAATTGAAGTCTTGCTTGTAGGAAGACTCAGAGCCTGGGATTTAACTCCATTTCTGAAGTAAAACACACAGCAGTGTAATCATCGATTGATCACACTCTGCTTTAGAACAAGAAGCACGCTCTTGCTTTCTAGAGACTCTAAGACAGCAGGAAACGTGAGTGTGCTGAGAACAAAAGAACGGTGTTTCCTACACATACGGAACATATCTAGTACAACTCTTCTTCTGAAAATGATAGAAAGCACTGGTCCTCTAACATCCAATGCTTGTCAATTAAGATGAGAAACGAGTGAGCTTTGTTAATGATGTAGTTCGTTTGAGCAGAAAAGTGACTGCCCTTACCTGAATTGAAGTCTTGCTTTTAGGGAGACTCAGAGCCTGGGATTTAACTCCATTTCTGAAGGCAAACACACAGCAGTGTAATCATCGATTGATCACACTCTGCTTTAGAACAAGAAGCACGCTCTTGCTTTCTAGAATCTCTAAGACAGCAGGAAACGTGAGTGTGCTGAGAACAAAAGAACGGTGTTTCCTACACATACTGACTATATCTAGTCAAACTCTTCTTCTGAAAATGATACAAAGCACTGGTCCTCTAACATCCATTTTTTGTCAATTAAGAGGAGAAACGTGTGAGCTTCGTGAACGATGTAGTTCATTTGAGCAGAAAACTGACTGCCCTTACCTGAAACGAAGTCTTGCTTGTAGGAAGACTCAGAGCCTGGGATTTAACTCCATTTGTGAAGTGAAACACAGAGTAGTGTTCTCATCCATTGATCACACTCTGCTTTAGAACAAGAAGCATGCTCTTGCTTTCTAGAGTCTCTAAGACAGCAGGAATCATGAGTTTTCTGAGAACAAAAGAACGGTGTTTCCTACACATACGGACCATATCTAGTCCAACTCTGCTTCTGAAACTGATACAAAGCACTGGTCCTCTAACATGCAATGCTTGTCTGTTAAGATGAGAAAGGTGTGAGCTCCGTGAAAGATGTAGTTCATTTGAGCTGAAAAGTCACTGTCCTTACCTGAAATGAAGTCTTGCTTGTAGGAAGATATAGAGCCTGGGATTTAACTCCTTTTCTGAAGCGAAACACACAGCATAGTTTTCATCCATGGATCACACTCTGCTTTAGAGCGAGAAGCACGCTCTTGCTCTCTAGAGTCTCTAAGACAGCAGGAAATCTGAGTGTGCCCATAACAAAAGAACGGTGTTTCCTACACATACGGACCATATCTAGTCCAACTCTGCTTCTGAAACTGATACAAAGCACTGGTCCTCTAACATCCAATGCTTGTCTGTTAAGATGAGAAACGTGTGAGCTTTGTGAACGATGTAGTTCGTTTGAGCAGAAAACTTACTGCCCTTACCTGAAACGAAGTCTTGCTTGTAGGGAGACTCAGATCCTGGGATTTAACTCCTTTTCTGAATTGAAACACACAGCATAGTTTTCATCCATGGATCCCACTGTGCTTTAGAATGAGAAGCACGCTCTTGCTTTCTAGATTCTCTAAGACAGCAGGAAACGTGAGTGTGCTGAGAACAAAAGAACGGTGTTTCCTACACATACGGACCATATCTAGTCAAACTCTGCTTCTTAAACTGATACAAACCACTGGACCTCTAACATCCAATGCTTGTCAGTTAAGATGGGAAACGTGTGAGCTTCATGAACGATGTAGTTTCTTTGAACTGAAAAGTGACTGCCCTTACCTGAAACCAAGTGTTGCTTGTAGGAAGACACAGAGCCTGGGATTTAACTCCTTTTATGAAGGGAAACACACAGCATAGTTCTCATCCATGGATCACACTCTGCTTTAGAGCGAGAAGCACGCTCTTGCTTTCTAGAGTCTCTAAGACAGCAGGAAACGTGAGTGTGCTGAGAACAAAAGAACGGTGTTTCCTACACATATGGACCATATCTAGTCCAACTCTGCTTCTGAAACTGATACAAAGTACTGGTCCTCTAACATCCAATGCTTGTCATTTAAGATGGGAAACGTGTGAGCTTCATGAACGATGAAGTTCGTTTGAGCAGAAAAGTGACTGCCCTTCCCTGAATTGAAGTCTTGCTTCTAGGAAGACTCAGAGCCTGGGATTTAACTCCATTTCTGAAGTAAAACACACAGCAGTGTAATCATCCATTGATCACCCTCTGCTTTAGAACAAGAAGCACGCTCTTGCTTTCTAGAGTCTCTAAGACTGCAGGATATGTGATTTTGCTGAGAACAAAAGAACAGTATTTCCTAAACATACGGACATTATATAGTCCAACTCTCCTTCTGAAACTGATACAAAGCACTGGTCCTCTAAAATCCAATGCTTGTCTCTTAAGATGAGAAACATGTGAGCTTCGTGAACGATGTAGTTCCTTTGAGCTGGAAAGTGACTGCCCTTACCTGAAACGAAGTCTTGCTTGTAGGAAGACTCAGAGCCTGTGATTTAACTCCATTTCTGAAGGGAAAGACACAGCATAGTTCTCATCCATGAATCACACTCTGCTTTAGAGCGAGAAGCACGCTCTTGCTTTCTAGAGTCTCTAAAACAGCAGGAAATCTGAGTGTGCCCAGAACAAAAGAACGGTGTTTCCTACACATATGGACCACGTCTAGTCCAAATCTGCTTCTGAAACTGATACAAATCACTGACCCTCTAACATCTAATGCTTGTCAGTTGAGATGAGAAACGTGTGAGCTCAGTGAACGATTTAGTTCCATTGAGCAGAAATGTGACTGCCCTTACCTGAAACGAAGTCTTGCTTGTAGGAAAACTCAGAGCTTGGGATTTAACTCCATTTCTGAAGGCAAACACACAGCATAGTTCTCATCCATGGATCACACTCTGCTTTAGAGCGAGAAGCACGCTCTTGCTTTCTAGAGTCTCTAAGACAGCAGGAAACGTGAGTGTGCTGAGAACAAAAGAACAGTGTTTCCTACACATAGGGACCATATCTAGTCCAACTCTTCTTCTGAAACTGATACAAAGCACTGGTCCTCTAACATCCAATGCTTGTCAGTTAAGATGAGAAACGTGTGAGCTTCGTGAAAGATATAGTTCGTTTGAGCAGAAAAGTGACTGCCCTTACCTGAAACGATGTCTGCTTGTAGGAAGACTCAGAGCCTGGGATTTAACTCCATTTCTGAAGTGAAACAAACAGCAGTGCTCTCATCCATTGATCACACTCTGATGTATAAGAAGAAGCACGATCTTGCTTTCTAGAGTCTCTAAGAGAGAAGGAAACGTGAGTTTGCTGAGAACAAAAGAACGGTGTTTCCTACACATATGGACCATATTTTGCCCAACTCTGCTTCTGACACTGATACAAAGCACTGGTCCTCTAACATACAATGCTTGTCAGTTAAGATGAGAAACGTGTGAGCTTTGTGAATGATGCAGTTCCTTTGAACTTAAAAGTGACTGCCCTTACCTGAAACGAAGTCTTGCTTTTAGTAAGACACAGAGCCTGGGATTTAAGTCCATTTCTGAAGTAAAACACACAGCAGTGTAATCATCAATTGATCACACTCTGCTTTAGAACAAGAAGCACGCTCTTGCTTTCTAGAGTCTCTAAGATAGCAGGAAACGTGAGTGTGATGAGAACAAATGAACGGTGTTTCCTAAACATACGGACCATATCTAGTCCTACTCTGCTTCTGAAACTGATACTAAGCACTGGTCCTCTAACATCCAATGCTTGTCAGTTAAGATGAGAAACGTGTGAGCTTTGTGAACGATTTAGTTACTTTGAGCAGAAAAGTCACTGCCCTTACCTTAAACGAAGTCTTGCTTGTAGGGAGACTCAGACCATGGGATTTAACTCCATTTCTGAAGGGAAACAAACAGCTTAGTTCTCATCCATGGACCACACTCTGATTTAGAGCGAGAAGCACGCTCTTGCTTTCTAGAGTCTCTAAGAAAGCAGGAAATCAGAGTGTGCCCAGAACAAAAGAACGTTGTTTCCTACACATATGGACCACATCTAGTCCAAATCTGCTTCTGAAACTGATACAAATCACTGACCCTCTAACATCTAATGCTTGTCAGTTGAGATGAGAAACGTGTGAGCTCAGTGAACGATTTAGTTCGATTGAGCAGAAAAGTGACTGCCCTTACCTGAAACGAAGTCTTGCTTGTAGGAAGACTCAGAGCCTGGGATTTAACTCCATTTCTGAAGGCAAACACACAGCATAGTTCTCATCCATGGATCACACTCTGCTTTAGAGCGAGAAGCACGCTCTTGCTTTCTAGATTCTCTAAGCCAGCAGGAAACGTGAGTGTGCTGAGAACAAAAGAACGGTGTTTCCTACACATAGGGACCATATCTAGTCCAACTCTTCTTCTGAAACTGATACAAAGCACTGGTCCTCTAACATTCAATGCTTGTCAGTTAAGATGAGAAACGTGTGAGCTTCGTGAACGATTTAGTTCCTTTGAGCAGAAAAGTCACTGCCCTTACCTTAAACGAAGTCTTGCTTGTAGGGAGACTCAGAGCATGGGATTTAACTCCATTTCTGAAGGGAAACACACAGTATAGTTCTCATCCATGGACCACACTCTGATTTAGAGCGAGAAGCACACTCTTGCTTTCTAGAGTCTCTAAGACAGCAGGAAACGTGAGTGTGCTGAGAACAAAACAACGGTGTTTCATACACATAGGGACCATATCTAGTCCAACTCTTCTTCTGAAACTGATACAAAGCACTGGTCCTCTAACATTCAATGCTTGTCAGTTAATATGAGAAACGTGTGAGCTTTGTGAACGATGTAGTTTGTTTGAGCTGAAAAGTGACTGCCCTTACCTGAAACGAAGTCTTGCTTGTAGGAAGACTCAGAGCCTGGGATTTAACTCCATTTCTGAAGAGAAACACAGCATAGTTCTCATCCGTGGATCACACTCTGCTTTAGAGCGAGAAGCACGCTCTTGCTTTCTAGAATCTCTAATACAGCAAGTAATCTGAGTGTGCCTAGAACAAAAGAACGGCGTTTCCTACACATACGGACTATATGTAGTCCAAATCTTCATCTGAAACTGGTAGAATGCACTGATCCTCGAACATCCAATCCTTGTAAGTTAAGATGAGAAACATGTGAGCTTCGTGAAAGATGTAGTTCGTTTGAGCAGAAAACTGACTGCCCTTACCTGAATGAAGTCTTGCTTGTAGGAAGACTCAGAGCCTGGGATTTAAGTCCACTTCTGAAGTGAAACACAAAGCAGTGTTCTCATCCATTGATCACACTCTGCTTTATAACAAGAAGCACGATCTTGCTTTCTACAATCTCTAAGACAGCAGGAAACGTGAGTTTGCTGAGAACAAAACAACGGTGTTTCCTAAACATACAGACCATATCTAGTCCAACTCTGCTTCTGAAACTGATAAAAAGCACTGGTCCTCTAACATCCAATGCTTGTCAGTTAAGATGAGAAACGTGTGAGCTTTGTGAATGATGTAGTGCCTTTGACCTGAAAAGTGACTGCCCTTACCTGAAACGAAGTCTTGCTTTTAGTAAGACACAGAGCCTGGGATTTAAGTCCATTTCTGAAGGGAAACACACAGCATAGTTCTCATCCATGGATCACGCTCTGCTTTAGTGCGAGAAGTACGATCTTGCTTTCTAGAGTCTCTAATACAGCAGGAAATCTGAGTGTGCCCAGAAAAAAATAGCGGTGTTTCCTACACATATGGACCATATGTAGTCCAAATCTGCTTCTGAAACTGATACAAAGCACTGACCATCTAACATCCAATGCTTCTCATTTAAGATGAGCAACGTGTGAGCTTCGTGAAAGATGTAGTTCGTTTGAGCAGAAAAGTGACTGCCCTTACCTGAAACGAAGTCTTGCTTGTAGGAAGACTCAGAGAATGGGATTTAACTCCATTTCAAGGGAAACATACAGCATAGTTCTCATCCATGGATCACACTCTGCTTTAGAGCAAGAAGCACGCTCTTGGTTTCTAGAATCTCTAATACAGCAAGTAATCTGAGTGTGCCCAGAACAAAAGAACGGCGTTTCCTACACATACGGACTATATTTAGTCCAAATCTTCATCTGAAACTGGTAGAATGCACTGGTCCTCGAACATCAAATCCTTGTCATTTAAGATGAGAAACATGTGAGCTTCGTGAAAGATGTAGTTCGTTTGAGCAGAAAACTGACTGCCCTTACCTGAAATGAAGTCTTGCTTGTAGGAAGACTCAGAGCCTGGGATTTAAGTCCATTTCTGAAGTGAAACACAAAGCAGTGTTCTCATCCATTGATCACACTCTGCCTTATAACAAGAAGCACGATCTTGCTTTCTACAATCTCTAAGACAGCAGGAAACGTGAGTTTGCTGAGAACAAAACAACGGTGTTTCCTGAACATACAGACCATATCTAGTCCAACTAGCTTCTGAAACTGATACAAAGCACTGGTCCTCTAACATCCAATGCTTGTCAGTTAAGATGAAAAACGTGTGAGCTTAGTGAATGATGTAGTGCCTTTTAACTGAAAAGTGACTGCCCTTACCTGAAACGAAGTCTTGCTTTTAGTAAGACACAGAGCCTGGGATTTAAGTCCATTTCTGAAGGGAAACACACAGCATAGTTCTCATCCATGGATCACACTCTGCTTTAGTGCGAGAAGTACGATCTTGCTTTCTAGAGTCTCTAAGACAGCAGGAAATCAGAGTGTGCCCAGAACAAAAGAACGGTGTTTCCTACACATACGGACCATATGTTGTCCAAATCCACTTCTGAAACTGATACAAAGCACTGACCCTCTAACATCCAATGCTTGTCAGTTAAGATGGGAAACGTGTGAGCTTCATGAACGATGAAGTTTGTTTGAGCAGAAAAGTGACTGCCCTTACCTGAATTGAAGTCTTGCTTGTAGGAAGACTCAGAGCCTGGGATTTAACTCCATTTCTGAAGTAAAACACACAGCAGTGTAAGCATCCATTGATCACCCTCTGCTTTAGAACAAGAAGCACGCTCTTGCTTTCTAGAGTCTCTAAGACAGCAGGAAACGTGATTTTGCTGAGAACAAAAGAACAGTGTTTCCTAAACATACGGACATTATATAGTCCAACTCTGCTTCTGAAACTGATACAAAGCACTGGTCCTCTAAAATCCAATGCTTGTCTGTTAAGATGAGAAAGGTGTGAGCTCCATGAACGATGTAGTTCGTTTGAGCTGAAAAGTGACTGCCCTTACCTGAAACGAAGTCTTGCTTGTAGGAAGACACAGACCCTGGGATTTAACTCCTTTTCTGAAGGGAAACACACAGCATAGTTCTCATCCATGGATCACACTGTGCTTTAGAGCGAGAAAAACGCTCTTGCTTTCTAAATTCTCTAAGACAGCAGGAAACGTGAGTGTGCTGAGAACAAAAGAACGGTGTTTCCTACACATATGGACCATATCTAGTCCAACTCTGCTTCTGACACTGATACAAAGCACTGGTCCTCTAACATACAATGCTTGTCAGTTAAGATGAGAAACGTGTGAGCTTTGTGAATGATGAAGTTCCTTTGAACTGAAAAGTGACTGCCCTTACCTGAAACGAAGTCTTGCTTTTAGTAAGACACAGAGCCTGGGATTTAAGTCCATTTCTGAAGTAAAACACACAGCAGTGTAATCATCAATTGATCACACTCTGCTTTAGAACAAGAAGCACGCTCTTGCTTTCTAGAGTCTCTAAGATAGCAGGAAACGTGAGTGTGCTGAGAACAAAAGAACGGTGTTTCCTAAACATACGGACCATATCTAGTCCAACTCTGCTTCTGAAACTGATACAAAGCACTGGTCCTCTAACATCCAATGCTTGTCAGTTAAGATGAGAAACGTGTGAGCTTCGTGAACGATTTAGTTACTTTGAGCAGAAAAGAGACTGCCCTTACCTTAAACGAAGTCTTGCTTGTAGGGAGACTCAGAGCATGGGATTTAACTCCATTTCTGAAGGGAAACACACAGTATAGTCCTCATGCATGGACCACACTCTGATTTAGAGCGAGAAGCACACTCTTGCTTTCTAGAGTCTCTAAGACAGCAGGAAATCAGAGTGTGCCCAGAACAAAAGAACGGTGTTTCCTACACATATGGACCATATCTAGTCGAAATCTGCTTCTGAAACTGATACAAAGCACTGACCCTCTAACATCCAATGCTTGTCAGTTAAGATGAGAAACGTGTGAGCTCAGTGAACGATGTAGTTCGTTTGAGCAGAAAAGTGACTGCCCTTACCTGAAACGAAGTCTTGCTTGTAGGAAGACTCAGAGCCTGGGATTTAACTCCATTTCTGAAGGCAAACACACAGCATAGTTCTCATCCATGGATCACACTCTGCTTTAGAGCGAGAAGCACGCTCTTGCTTTCTAGAGTCTCTAAGACAGCAGGAAACGTGAGTGTGCTTAGAACAAAACAACGGTGTTTCCTACACATACGGACCATATCTAGTCCAACTCTTCTTCTGAAACTGATACAAAGCACTGGTCCTCTAACATCCAATGCTTGTCAGTTAAGATGAGAAACGTGTGAGCTTTGAGAACGATGTAGTTCGTTTGAGCAGAAAAGTGACTGCCCTTACCTGAAACGAAGTCTTGCTTGTAGGAAGACTCAGAGCCTGGGATTTAACTCTATTTCTGAAGAGAAACACACAGCATAGTTCTCATCCGTGGATCACACTCTGCTTTAGAGCAAGAAGCACGCTCTTGCTTTCTAGAATCTCTAATACAGCAAGTAATCTGAGTGTGCCCAGAACAAAAGAACGGCGTTTCCTACACTTACGGACTATATGTAGTCCAAATCTTCATCTGAATCTGGTAGAAGCACTGGTCCTCGAACATCAAATCCTTGTCAGTTAAGATGAGAAACATGTGAGCTTCGTGAAAGATGTAGTTCGTTTGAGCAGAAAACTGACTGCCCTTACCTGAAATGAAGTCTTGCTTGTAGGAAGACTCAGAGCCTGGGATTTAAGTCCATTTCTGAAGTGAAACACAAAGCAGTGTAATCATCAATTGATCACACTCTGCTTTAGAACAAGAAGCACGCTCTTGCTTTCTAGAGTCTCTAAGATAGCAGGAAACGTGAGTGTGCTGAGAACAAAAGAACGGTGTTTCCTAAACATACGGACCATATCTAGTCCAACTCTGCTTCTGAAACTGATACAAAGCACTGGTCCTCTAACATCCAATGCTTGTCAGTTAAGATGAGAAACGTGTGAGCTTGGTGAACGATTTAGGTACTTTGAGCAGAAAAGTCACTGCCCTTACCTTAAACGAATCTTGCTTGTAGGGAGACTCAGAGCATGGGATTTAACTCCATTTCTGAAGGGAAACACACAGTATAGTTCTCATGCATGGACCACACTCTGATTTAGAGCGAGAAGCACACTCTTGCTTTCTAGAGTCTCTAAGACAGCAGGAAATCAGAGTGTGCCCAGAACAAAAGAACGGTGTTTCCTACACATATGGACCATATCTAGTCGAAATCTGCTTCTGAAACTGATACAAAGCACTGACCCTCTAACATCCAATGCTTGTCAGTTAAGATGAGAAACGTGTGAGCTCAGTGAACGATGTAGTTCGTTTGAGCAGAAAAGTGACTGCCCTTACCTGAAACGAAGACTTGCTTGTAGGAAGACTCAGAGCCTGGGATTTAACTCCATTTCTGAAGGCAAACACACAGCATAGTTCTCATCCATGGATCACACTCTGCTTTAGAGCGAGAAGCACGCTCTTGCTTTCTAGAGTCTCTAAGACAGCAGGAAACGTGAGTGTGCTGAGAACAAAACAACGGTGTTTCCTACACATACGGACCATATGTTGTCCAAATTTACTTCTGAAACTGATACAAAGCACTGACCCTCTAACATCCAATGCTTGTCAGTTAAGATGGGAAACGTGTGAGCTTCATGAACGATGAAGTTTGTTTGAGCAGAAAAGTGACTGCCCTTACCTGAATTGAAGTCTTGCTTGTAGGAAGACTCAGAGCCTGGGATTTAACTCCATTTCTGAAGTAAAACACACAGCAGTGTAATCATCCATTGATCACCCTCTGCTTTAGAACAAGAAGCACGCTCTTGCTTTCTAGAGTCTATAAGACAGCAGGAAACGTGATTTTGCTGAGAATAAAAGAACAGTGTTTCCTAAACATACGGACATTATATAGTCCAACTCTGCTTCTGAAACTGATACAAAGCACTGGTCCTCTAAAATACAATGCTTGTCTGTTAAGATGAGAAACGTGTGAGCTCCATGAACGATGTAGTTCGTTTGAGCTGAAAAGTGACTGCCCTTACCTGAAACGAAGTCTTGCTTGTAGGAAGACAAAGACCCTGGGATTTAACTCCTTTTCTGAAGGGAAACACACAGCATAGTTCTCATCCATGGATCACACTCTGCTTTAGAGCGAGAAAAACGCTCTTGCTTTCTAAAGTCTCTAAGACAGCAGGAAACGTGAGTGTGCTGAGAACAAAAGAACGGTGTTTCCTACACATATGGACCATATCTAGTCCAACTCTGCTTCTGACACTGATACAAAGCACTGGTCCTCTAACATACAATGCTTGTCAGTTAAGATGAGAAACGTGTGAGCTTTGTGAAATATGAAGTTCCTTTGAACTGAAAAGTGACTGCCCTTACCTGAAACGAAGTCTTGCTTTTAGTAAGGCACAGAGCCTGGGATTTAAGTCCATTTCTGAAGTAAAACACACAGCAGTGTAATCATCAATTGATCACACTCTGCTTTAGAACAAGACGCACGCTCTTGCTTTCTAGAGTCTCTAAGATAGCAGGAAACGTGAGTGTGCTGAGAACAAAAGAAAGGTGTTTCCTAAACATACGGACCATATCTAGTCCAACTCTTCTTCTGAAACTGATACAAAGCACTGGTCCTCTAACATCCAATGCTTGTCAGTTAAGATGAGAAACGTGTGAGCTTCGTGAACGATTTAGTTACTTTGAGCAGAAAAGAGACTGCCCTTACCTTAAACGAAGTCTTGCTTGTAGGGAGACTCAGAGCATGGGATTTAACTCCATTTCTGAAGGGAAACACACAGTATAGTCCTCATGCATGGACCACACTCTGATTTAGAGCGAGAAGCACACTCTTGCTTTCTAGAGTCTCTAAGACAGCAGGAAATCAGAGTGTGCCCAGAACAAAAGAACGGTGTTTCCTACACATATGGACCATATCTAGTCGAAATCTGCTTCTGAAACTGATACAAAGCACTGACCCTCTAACATCCAATGCTTGTCAGTTAAGATGAGAAACGTGTGAGCTCAGTGAACGATGTAGTTCGTTTGAGCAGAAAAGTGACTGCCCTTACCTGAAACGAAGTCTTGCTTGTAGGAAGACTCAGAGCCTGGGATTTAACTCCATTTCTGAAGGCAAACACACAGCATAGTTCTCATCCATGGATCACACTCTGCTTTAGAGCGAGAAGCACGCTCTTGCTTTCTAGAGTCTCTAAGACAGCAGGAAACGTGAGTGTGCTTAGAACAAAACAACGGTGTTTCCTACACATACGGACCATATCTAGTCCAACTCTTCTTCTGAAACTGATACAAAGCACTGGTCCTCTAACATCCAATGCTTGTCAGTTAAGATGAGAAACGTGTGAGCTTTGAGAACGATGTAGTTCGTTTGAGCAGAAAAGTGACTGCCCTTACCTGAAACGAAGTCTTGCTTGTAGGAAGACTCAGAGCCTGGGATTTAACTCTATTTCTGAAGAGAAACACACAGCATAGTTCTCATCCGTGGATCACACTCTGCTTTAGAGCAAGAAGCACGCTCTTGCTTTCTAGAATCTCTAATACAGCAAGTAATCTGAGTGTGCCCAGAACAAAAGAACGGCGTTTCCTACACTTACGGACTATATGTAGTCCAAATCTTCATCTGAATCTGGTAGAAGCACTGGTCCTCGAACATCAAATCCTTGTCAGTTAAGATGAGAAACATGTGAGCTTCGTGAAAGATGTAGTTCGTTTGAGCAGAAAACTGACTGCCCTTACCTGAAATGAAGTCTTGCTTGTAGGAAGACTCAGAGCCTGGGATTTAAGTCCATTTCTGAAGTGAAACACAAAGCAGTGTAATCATCAATTGATCACACTCTGCTTTAGAACAAGAAGCACGCTCTTGCTTTCTAGAGTCTCTAAGATAGCAGGAAACGTGAGTGTGCTGAGAACAAAAGAACGGTGTTTCCTAAACATACGGACCATATCTAGTCCAACTCTGCTTCTGAAACTGATACAAAGCACTGGTCCTCTAACATCCAATGCTTGTCAGTTAAGATGAGAAACGTGTGAGCTTGGTGAACGATTTAGGTACTTTGAGCAGAAAAGTCACTGCCCTTACCTTAAACGAATCTTGCTTGTAGGGAGACTCAGAGCATGGGATTTAACTCCATTTCTGAAGGGAAACACACAGTATAGTTCTCATGCATGGACCACACTCTGATTTAGAGCGAGAAGCACACTCTTGCTTTCTAGAGTCTCTAAGACAGCAGGAAATCAGAGTGTGCCCAGAACAAAAGAACGGTGTTTCCTACACATATGGACCATATCTAGTCGAAATCTGCTTCTGAAACTGATACAAAGCACTGACCCTCTAACATCCAATGCTTGTCAGTTAAGATGAGAAACGTGTGAGCTCAGTGAACGATGTAGTTCGTTTGAGCAGAAAAGTGACTGCCCTTACCTGAAACGAAGACTTGCTTGTAGGAAGACTCAGAGCCTGGGATTTAACTCCATTTCTGAAGGCAAACACACAGCATAGTTCTCATCCATGGATCACACTCTGCTTTAGAGCGAGAAGCACGCTCTTGCTTTCTAGAGTCTCTAAGACAGCAGGAAACGTGAGTGTGCTGAGAACAAAACAACGGTGTTTCCTACACATACGGACCATATGTTGTCCAAATTTACTTCTGAAACTGATACAAAGCACTGACCCTCTAACATCCAATGCTTGTCAGTTAAGATGGGAAACGTGTGAGCTTCATGAACGATGAAGTTTGTTTGAGCAGAAAAGTGACTGCCCTTACCTGAATTGAAGTCTTGCTTGTAGGAAGACTCAGAGCCTGGGATTTAACTCCATTTCTGAAGTAAAACACACAGCAGTGTAATCATCCATTGATCACCCTCTGCTTTAGAACAAGAAGCACGCTCTTGCTTTCTAGAGTCTATAAGACAGCAGGAAACGTGATTTTGCTGAGAATAAAAGAACAGTGTTTCCTAAACATACGGACATTATATAGTCCAACTCTGCTTCTGAAACTGATACAAAGCACTGGTCCTCTAAAATACAATGCTTGTCTGTTAAGATGAGAAACGTGTGAGCTCCATGAACGATGTAGTTCGTTTGAGCTGAAAAGTGACTGCCCTTACCTGAAACGAAGTCTTGCTTGTAGGAAGACAAAGACCCTGGGATTTAACTCCTTTTCTGAAGGGAAACACACAGCATAGTTCTCATCCATGGATCACACTCTGCTTTAGAGCGAGAAAAACGCTCTTGCTTTCTAAAGTCTCTAAGACAGCAGGAAACGTGAGTGTGCTGAGAACAAAAGAACGGTGTTTCCTACACATATGGACCATATCTAGTCCAACTCTGCTTCTGACACTGATACAAAGCACTGGTCCTCTAACATACAATGCTTGTCAGTTAAGATGAGAAACGTGTGAGCTTTGTGAAATATGAAGTTCCTTTGAACTGAAAAGTGACTGCCCTTACCTGAAACGAAGTCTTGCTTTTAGTAAGGCACAGAGCCTGGGATTTAAGTCCATTTCTGAAGTAAAACACACAGCAGTGTAATCATCAATTGATCACACTCTGCTTTAGAACAAGACGCACGCTCTTGCTTTCTAGAGTCTCTAAGATAGCAGGAAACGTGAGTGTGCTGAGAACAAAAGAAAGGTGTTTCCTAAACATACGGACCACATCTAGTCCAACTCCTCTTCTGAAACTGATACAAAGCACTGGTCCTCTAACATCCAATGCTTGTCAGTTAAGATGAGAAACGTGTGAGCTTCGTGAACGATTTAGTTACTTTGAGCAGAAAAGAGACTGCCCTTACCTTAAACGAAGTCTTGCTTGTAGGTTGACTCAGAGCATGGGATTTAACTCCATTTCTGAAGGGAAACACACAGTATAGTCCTCATGCATGGACCACACTCTGATTTAGAGCGAGAAGCACACTCTTGCTTTCTAGAATCTCTAAGACAGCAGGAAATCAGAGTGTGCCCAGAACAAAAGAACGGTGTTTCCTACACATATGGACCATATCTAGTCGAAATCTGCTTCTGAAACTGATACAAAGCACTGACCCTCTAACATCCAATGCTTGTCAGTTAAGATGAGAAACGTGTGAGCTCAGTGAACGATGTAGTTCGTTTGAGCAGAAAAGTGACTGCCCTTACCTGAAACGAAGTCTTGCTTGTAGGAAGACTCAGAGCCTGGGATTTAACTCCATTTCTGAAGGCAAACACACAGCATAGTTCTCATCCATGGATCACACTCTGCTTTAGAGCGAGAAGCACGCTCTTGCTTTCTAGAGTCTCTAAGACAGCAGGAAACGTGAGTGTGCTGAGAAAAAAACAACGGTGTTTCCTACACATACGGACCATATCTAGTCCAACTCTTCTTCTGAAACTGATACAAAGCACTGGTCCTCTAACATCCAATGCTTGTCAGTTAAGATGAGAAACGTGTGAGCTTTGAGAACGATGTAGTTCGTTTGAGCAGAAAAGTGACTGCCCTTACCTGAAACGAAGTCTTGCTTGTAGGAAGACTCAGAGCCTGGGATTTAACTCCATTTCTGAAGAGAAACACACAGCATAGTTCTCATCCGTGGATCACACTCTGCTTTAGAGCAAGAAGCACGCTCTTGCTTTCTAGAATCTCTAATACAGCAAGTAATCTGAGTGTGCCCAGAACAAAAGAACGGCGTTTCCTACACATACGGACTATATTTAGTCCAAATCTTCATCTGAAACTGGTAGAATGCACTGGTCCTCGCACATCAAATCCTTGTCATTTAAGATGAGAAACATGTGAGCTTCGTGAAAGATGTAGTTCGTTTGAGCAGAAAACTGACTGCCCTTACCTGAAATGAAGTCTTGCTTGTAGGAAGACTCAGAGCCTGGGATTTAAGTCCATTTCTGAAGTGAAACACAAAGCAGTGTTCTCATCCATTGATCACACTCTGCCTTATAACAAGAAGCACGATCTTGCTTTCTACAATCTCTAAGACAGCAGGAAACGTGAGTTTGCTGAGAACAAAACAACGGTGTTTCCTGAACATACAGACCATATCTAGTCCAACTAGCTTCTGAAACTGATACAAAGCACTGGTCCTCTAACATCCAATGCTTGTCAGTTAAGATGAAAAACGTGTGAGCTTAGTGAATGATGTAGTGCCTTTTAACTGAAAAGTGACTGCCCTTACCTGAAACGAAGTCTTGCTTTTAGTAAGACACAGAGCCTGGGATTTAAGTCCATTTCTGAAGGGAAACACACAGCATAGTTCTCATCCATGGATCACACTCTGCTTTAGTGCGAGAAGTACGATCTTGCTTTCTAGAGTCTCTAAGACAGCAGGAAATCAGAGTGTGCCCAGAACAAAAGAACGGTGTTTCCTACACATACGGACCATATGTTGTCCAAATCCACTTCTGAAACTGATACAAAGCACTGACCCTCTAACATCCAATGCTTGTCAGTTAAGATGAGAAACGTGTGAGCTCAGTGAACGATGTAGTTCGTTTGAGCAGAAAAGTGACTGCCCTTACCTGAAACGAAGACTTGCTTGTAGGAAGACTCAGAGCCTGGGATTTAACTCCATTTCTGAAGGCAAACACACAGCATAGTTCTCATCCATGGATCACACTCTGCTTTAGAGCGAGAAGCACGCTCTTGCTTTCTAGAGTCTCTAAGACAGCAGGAAACGTGAGTGTGCTGAGAACAAAACAACGGTGTTTCCTACACATACGGACCATATGTTGTCCAAATTTACTTCTGAAACTGATACAAAGCACTGACCCTCTAACATCCAATGCTTGTCAGTTAAGATGGGAAACGTGTGAGCTTCATGAACGATGAAGTTTGTTTGAGCAGAAAAGTGACTGCCCTTACCTGAATTGAAGTCTTGCTTGTAGGAAGACTCAGAGCCTGGGATTTAACTCCATTTCTGAAGTAAAACACACAGCAGTGTAATCATCCATTGATCACCCTCTGCTTTAGAACAAGAAGCACGCTCTTGCTTTCTAGAGTCTATAAGACAGCAGGAAACGTGATTTTGCTGAGAATAAAAGAACAGTGTTTCCTAAACATACGGACATTATATAGTCCAACTCTGCTTCTGAAACTGATACAAAGCACTGGTCCTCTAAAATACAATGCTTGTCTGTTAAGATGAGAAACGTGTGAGCTCCATGAACGATGTAGTTCGTTTGAGCTGAAAAGTGACTGCCCTTACCTGAAACGAAGTCTTGCTTGTAGGAAGACAAAGACCCTGGGATTTAACTCCTTTTCTGAAGGGAAACACACAGCATAGTTCTCATCCATGGATCACACTCTGCTTTAGAGCGAGAAAAACGCTCTTGCTTTCTAAAATCTCTAAGACAGCAGGAAACGTGAGTGTGCTGAGAACAAAAGAACGGTGTTTCCTACACATATGGACCATATCTAGTCCAACTCTGCTTCTGACACTGATACAAAGCACTGGTCCTCTAACATACAATGCTTGTCAGTTAAGATGAGAAACGTGTGAGCTTTGTGAATGATGAAGTTCCTTTGAACTGAAAAGTGACTGCCCTTACCTGAAACGAAGTCTTGCTTTTAGTAAGACACAGAGCCTGGGATTTAAGTCCATTTCTGAAGTAAAACACACAGCAGTGTAATCATCAATTGATCACACTCTGCTTTAGAACAAGAAGCACGCTCTTGCTTTCTAGAGTCTCTAAGATAGCAGGAAACGTGAGTGTGCTGAGAACAAAAGAAAGGTGTTTCCTAAACATACGGACCATATCTAGTCCAACTCTTCTTCTGAAACTGATACAAAGCACTGGTCCTCTAACATCCAATGCTTGTCAGTTAAGATGAGAAACGTGTGAGCTTCGTGAACGATTTAGTTACTTTGAGCAGAAAAGTCACTGCCCTTACCTTAAACGAAGTCTTGCTTGTAGGGAGACTCAGAGCATGGGATTTAACTCCATTTCTGAAGGGAAACACACAGTATAGTCCTCATGCATGGACCACACTCTGATTTAGAGCGAGAAGCACACTCTTGCTTTCTAGAGTCTCTAAGACAGCAGGAAATCAGAGTGTGCCCAGAACAAAAGAACGGTGTTTCCTACACATATGGACCATATCTAGTCGAAATCTGCTTCTGAAACTGATACAAAGCACTGACCCTCTAACATCCAATGCTTGTCAGTTAAGATGAGAAACGTGTGAGCTCAGTGAACGATGTAGTTCGTTTGAGCAGAAAAGTGACTGCCCTTACCTGAAACGAAGTCTTGCTTGTAGGAAGACTCAGAGCCTGGGATTTAACTCCATTTCTGAAGGCAAACACACAGCATAGTTCTCATCCATGGATCACACTCTGCTTTAGAGCGAGAAGCACGCTCTTGCTTTCTAGAGTCTCTAAGACAGCAGGAAACGTGAGTGTGCTGAGAAAAAAACAACGGTGTTTCCTACACATACGGACCATATCTAGTCCAACTCTTCTTCTGAAACTGATACAAAGCACTGGTCCTCTAACATCCAATGCTTGTCAGTTAAGATGAGAAACGTGTGAGCTTTGAGAACGATGTAGTTCGTTTGAGCAGAAAAGTGACTGCCCTTACCTGAAACGAAGTCTTGCTTGTAGGAAGACTCAGAGCCTGGGATTTAACTCCATTTCTGAAGAGAAACACACAGCATAGTTCTCATCCGTGGATCACACTCTGCTTTAGAGCAAGAAGCACGCTCTTGCTTTCTAGAATCTCTAATACAGCAAGTAATCTGAGTGTGCCCAGAACAAAAGACCGGCGTTTCCTACACATACGGACTATATGTAGTCCAAATCTTCATCTGAATCTGGTAGAATGCACTGGTCCTCGAACATCAAATCCTTGTCAGTTAAGATGAGAAACATGTGAGCTTCGTGAAAGATGTAGTTCGTTTGAGCAGAAAACTGACTGCCCTTACCTGAAATGAAGTCTTGCTTGTAGGAAGACTCAGAGCCTGGGATTTAAGTCCATTTCTGAAGTGAAACACAAAGCAGTGTAATCATCAATTGATCACACTCTGCTTTAGAACAAGAAGCACGCTCTTGCTTTCTAGAGTCTCTAAGATAGCAGGAAACGTGAGTGTGCTGAGAACAAAAGAACGGTGTTTCCTAAACATATGGACCATATCTAGTCCAACTCTGCTTCTGAAACTGATACAAAGTACTGGTCCTCTAACATCCAATGCTTGTCAGTTAAGATGAGAAACGTGTGAGCTTCGTGAACGATTTAGTTACTTTGAGCAGAAAAGTCACTGCCCTTACCTTAAACGAATCTTGCTTGTAGGGAGACTCAGAGCATGGGATTTAACTCCATTTCTGAAGGGAAACACACAGTATAGTTCTCATGCATGGACCACACTCTGATTTAGAGCGAGAAGCACACTCTTGCTTTCTAGAGTCTCTAAGACAGCAGGAAATCAGAGTGTGCCCAGAACAAAAGAACGGTGTTTCCTACACATATGGACCATATCTAGTCGAAATCTGCTTCTGAAACTGATACAAAGCACTGACCCTCTAACATCCAATGCTTGTCAGTTAAGATGAGAAACGTGTGAGCTCAGTGAACGATGTAGTTCGTTTGAGCAGAAAAGTGACTGCCCTTACCTGAAACGAAGTCTTGCTTGTAGGAAGACTCAGAGCCTGGGATTTAACTCCATTTCTGAAGGCAAACACACAGCATAGTTCTCATCCATGGATCACACTCTGCTTTAGAGCGAGAAGCACGCTCTTGCTTTCTAGAGTCTCTAAGACAGCAGGAAACGTGAGTGTGCTGAGAACAATAGAACGGTGTTTCCTACACATACGGACCATATCTTGTCCAAATTTACTTCTGAAACTGATACAAAGCACTGACCCTCTAACATCCAATGCTTGTCAGTTAAGATGTAAACGTGTGAGCTTAATGAACGATGAAGTTTGTTTGAGCAGAAAAGTGACTGCCCTTACCTGAATTGAAGTCTTGCTTGTAGGAAGACTCAGAGCCTGGGATTTAACTCCATTTCTGAAGTAAAACACACAGCAGTGTAATCATCCATTGATCACCCTCTGCTTTAGAACAAGAAGCACGCTCTTGCTTTCTAGAGTCTCTAAGACAGCAGGAAACGTGATTTTGCTGAGAACAAAAGAACAGTGTTTCCTAAACATACGGACATTATATAGTCCAAATCTGCTTCTGAAAATGATACAAAGCACTGGTCCTCTAAAATCCAATGCTTGTCTGTTAAGATGAGAAACGTGTGAGCTCCATGAACGATGTAGTTCGTTTGAGCTGAAAAGTGACTGCCCTTACCTGAAACGAAGTCTTGCTTGTAGGAAGATACAGACCCTGGGATTTAACTCCTTTTCTGAAGGGAAACACACAGCATAGTTCTCATCCATGGATCACACTCTGCTTTAGAGCGAGAAAAACGCTCTTGCTTTCTAAAGTCTCTAAGACAGCAGGAAACGTGAGTGTGCTGAGAACAAAAGAACGGTGTTTCCTACACATATGGACCATATCTAGTCCAACTCTGCTTCTGACACTGATACAAAGCACTGGTCCTCTAAAATACAATGCTTGTCTGTTAAGATGAGAAACGTGTGAGCTTTGTGAATGATGCAGTTCCTTTGAACTGAAAAGTGACTGCCCTTACCTGAAACGAAGTCTTGCTTTTAGTAAGACACAGAGCCTGGGATTTAAGTCCATTTCTGAAGTAAAACACACAGCAGTGTAATCATCAATTGATCACCCTCTGCTTTAGAACAAGAAGCACGCTCTTGCTTTCTAGAGTCTCTAAGATAGCAGGAAACGTGAGTGTGCTGAGAACAAAAGAAAGGTGTTTCCTAAACATACGGACCATATCTAGTCCAACTCTGCTTCTGAAACTGATACAAAGCACTGGTCCTCTAACATCCAATGCTTGTCAGTTAAGATGAGAAATGTGTGACCTTCGTGAACGATTTAGTTACTTTGAGCAGAAAAGTCACTGACCTTACCTGAATTGAAGTCTTGCTTGTAGGGAGACTCAGAGCATGGGATTTAACTCCATTTCTGAAGGGAAACACACAGTATAGTTCTCATTCATGGACCACACTCTGATTTAGAGCGAGAAGCACGGTCTTGCTTTCTAGAGTCTCTAAGACAGCAGGAAATGAGAGTGTGCCCAGAACAAAAGAACGGTGTATCCTACACATATGGACCATATCTAGTCGAAATCTGCTTCTGAAACTGATACAAAGCACTGACTCTCTAACATCCAATGCTTGTCAGTTAAGATGAGAAACGTGTGAGCTCAGTGAACGATGTAGTTCGTTTGAGCAGAAAAGTGACTGCCCTTACCTGAAACGAAGTCTTGCTTGTAGGAAGACTCAGAGCCTGGGATTTAACTCCATTTCTGAAGGCAAACACACAGCATAGTTCTCATCCATGGATCACACTCTGCTTTAGAGCGAGAAGCACGCTCTTGCTTTCTAGAGTCTCTAAGACAGCAGGAAACGTGAGTGTGCTGAGAACAAAACAACGGTGTTTCCTACACATACGGACCATATCTAGTCCAACTCTTCTTCTGAAACTGATACAAAGCACTGGTCCTCTAACATCCAATGCTTGTCAGTTAAGATGAGAAACGTGTGAGCTTTGAGAACGATGTAGTTCGTTTGAGCAGAAAAGTGACTGCCCTTACCTGAAACGAAGTCTTGCTTGTAGGAAGACTCGGAGCCTGGGATTTAACTCCATTTCTGAAGAGAAACACACAGCATAGTTCTCATCCGTGGATCACACTCTGCTTTAGAGCAAGAAGCACACTCTTGCTTTCTAGAATCTCTAATACAGCAAGTAATCTGAGTGTGCCCAGAACAAAAGAACGGTGTTTCCTACACATATGGACCATATCTAGTCGAAATCTGCTTCTGAAACTGATACAAAGCACTGACCCTCTAACATCCAATGCTTGTCAGTTAAGATGAGAAACGTGTGAGCTCAGTGAACGATGTAGTTCGTTTGAGCAGAAAAGTGACTGCCCTTACCTGAAACGAAGTCTTGCTTGTAGGAAGACTCAGAGCCTGGGATTTAACTCCATTTCTGAAGGCAAACACACAGCATAGTTCTCATCCATGGATCACACTCTGCTTTAGAGCGAGAAGCACGCTCTTGCTTTCTAGAGTCTCTAAGACAGCAGGAAACGTGAGTGTCCTGAGAACAAAACAACGGTGTTTCCTACACATACGGACCATATCTTGTCAAAATTTACTTCTGAAACTGATACAAAGCACTGACCCTCTAACATCCAATGCTTGTCAGTTAAGATGGGAAACGTGTGAGCTTCATGAACGATGAAGTTTGTTTGAGCAGAAAAGTGACTGCCCTTACCTGAATTGAATTCTTGCTTGTAGGAAGACTCAGAGCCTGGGATTTAACTCCATTTCTGAAGTAAAACACACAGCAGTGTAATCATCCATTGATCACCCTCTGCTTTAGAACAAGAAGCACGCTCTTGCTTTCTAGAGTCTCTAAGACAGCAGGAAACGTGATTTTGCTGAGAACAAAAGAACAGTGTTTCCTAAACATACGGACATTATATAGTCCAACTCTGCTTCTGAAACTGATACAAAGCACTGGTCCTCTAAAATCCAATGCTTGTCTGTTAAGATGAGAAAGGTGTGAGCTCCATGAACGATGTAGTTCGTTTGAGCTGAAAAGTGACTGCCCTTACCTGAAACGAAGTCTTGCTTGTAGGAAGACACAGACCCTGGGATTTAACTCCTTTTCTGAAGGGAAACACACAGCATAGTTCTCATCCATGGATCACACTCTGCTTTAGAGCGAGAAAAACGCTCTTGCTTTCTAAAGTCTCTAAGACAGCAGGAAACGTGAGTGTGCTGAGAACAAAAGAACGGTGTTTCCTACACATATGGACCATATCTAGTCCAACTCTGCTTCTGACACTGATACAAAGCACTGGTCCTCTAACATACAATGCTTGTCTGTTAAGATGAGAAACGTGTGAGCTTTGTGAATGATGCAGTTCCTTTGAACTGAAAAGTGACTGCCCTTACCTGAAACGAAGTCTTGCTTTTAGTAAGACACAGAGCCTGGGATTTAAGTCCATTTCTGAAGTAAAACACACAGCAGTGTAATCATCAATTGATCACACTCTGCTTTAGAACAAGAAGCACGCTCTTGCTTTCTAGAGTCTCTAAGATAGCAGGAAACGTGAGTGTGCTGAGAACAAAAGAAAGGTGTTTCCTAAACATACGGACCATATCTAGTCCAACTCTGCTTCTGAAACTGATACAAAGCACTGGTCCTCTAACATCCAATGCTTGTCAGTTAAGATGAGAAATGTGTGAGCTTCGTGAACGATTTAGTTACTTTGAGCAGAAAAGTCACTGACCTTACCTGAATTGAAGTCTTGCTTGTAGGGAGACTCAGAGCCTGGGATTTAACTCCATTTCTGAAGGCAAACACACAGCATAGTTCTCATCCATGGATCACACTCTGCTTTAGAGCGAGAAGCTCGCTCTTGCTTTCTAGAGTCTCTAAGACAGCAGGAAACGTGAGTGTGCTGAGAACAAAACAACGGTGTTTCCTACACATACGGACCATATCTAGTCCAACTCTTCTTCTGAAACTGATACAAAGCACTGGTCCTCTAACATCCAATGCTTGTCAGTTAAGATGAGAAACGTGTGAGCTTCGAGAACGATGTAGTTCGTTTTAGCAGAAAAGTGACTGCCCTTACCTGAATTGAAGTCTTGCTTGTAGGAAGACTCAGAGCCTGGGATTTAACTCCATTTCTGAAGTGAAACACAGAGCAGTGTAATCATCCATTGATCACCCTCTGCTTTAGAACAAGAAGCATGCTCTTGCTTTCTAGAGTCTCTAAGACAGCAGGAATCGTGATTTTGCTGAGAACAAAAGAACAGTGTTTCCTAAACATACGGACATTATATAGTCCAACTCTGCTTCTGAAACTGATACAAAGCACTGGTCCTCTAAAATCCAATGCTTGTCTGTTAAGATGAGAAACGTGTGAGCTTCGAGAACGATGTAGTTCGTTTGAGCAGAAAAGTGACTGCCCTTACCTGAAACGAAGTTTTGCTCGTAGGAATACTCAGAGCCTGGGATTTAACTCCATTTCTGAAGAGAAACACACAGCATAATTCTCATCCGTGGATCACACTCTGCTTTAGAGCGAGAAGCACGCTCTTGCTTTCTAGAGTCTCTAAGACTGCAGGAAATCAGAGTGTGCCCAGAACAAAAGAATGGTGTTTCCTAAACATACGGACCAAATGTTGTCCAAATCTACTTCTGAAACTGATACAAAGCACTGACCCTCTAACATCCAATGCTTGACAGTTAAGATGGGAAACATGTGAGCTTCATGAACGATGAAGTTCGTTTGAGCAGAAAAGTGACTGCCCTTACCTGAATTGAAGTCTTGCTTGTAGGAAGACTCAGAGCCTGGGATTTAACTCCATTTCTGAAGTGAAACACAGAGCAGTGTAATCATCCATTGATCACCCTCTGCTTTAGAACAACAAGCATGCTCTTGCTTTCTAGAGTCTCTAAGACAGCAGGAATCGTGATTTTGCTGAGAACAAAAGAACAGTGTTTCCTAAACATACGGACATTATATAGTCCAACTCTGCTTCTGAAACTGATACAAAGCACTGGTCCTCTAAAATCCAATGCTTGTCTGTTAAGATGAGAAACGTGTGAGCTTTGTGAACGATATAGTTCGTTTGAGCTGAAAAGTGACTGCCCTTACCTGAAACGAAGTCTTGCTTGTAGGAAGACTCAAAGCCTGGGATTTAACACCATTTCTTACGGGAAAGACACAGCATAGTTCTCATCCATGGACCACTCTCTGCTTTAGAGCGAGAAGCACGCTCTTGCTTTCTAGAGTCTCTAAACCGCAGGAAATCTGAGTGTGCCAAGAACAAAAGAACGGTGTTTCCTACACATATGGACGACATCTAGTCCAAATCTGCTTCTGAAACTGATACAAATCACTGACCCTCTAACATCTAATGCTTGTCAGTTGAGATGAGAAACGTGTGAGCTCAGTGAACGATTTAGTTCGATTGAGCAGAAAAGTGACTGCCCTTACCTGAATTGAAGTCTTGCTTGTAGGAAGACTCAGAGCCTGGGATTTAACTCCATTTCTGAAGTGAAACACACAGCAGTGCTCTCTTCCATTGATCACACTCTGCTGTATAACAAGAAGCACGATCTTGCTTTCTAGAGTCTCTAAGAGAGAAGGAAACGTGAATTTGCTGAGAACAAAAGAACGGTGTTTCCTACACATACAGACCATATCTAGTCCAACTCTGCTTCTGAAACTGATACAAAGCACTGGTCCTCTAACATCCAATGCTTGTCTGTTAAGATGAGAAACGTGTGAGCTTTGTGAATGATGCAGTTCCTTTGAACTGAAAAGTGACTGCCCTTAGTGGAAACGAAGTCTTGCTTTTAGTAAGACACAGAGCCTGGGATTTAAGTCCATTTGTGAAGTAAAACACACAGCAGTGTAATCATCAATTGATCACACTCTGCTTTAGAACAAGAAGCACGCTCTTGCTTTCTAGAGTCTCTAAGATAGCAGGAAACGTGAGTGTGCTGAGAACAAAAGAACGGTGTTTCCTAAACATACAGACCATATCTAGTCCAACTCTGCTTCTGAAACTGATACAAAGCACTGGTCCTCTAACATCCAATGCTTGTCAGTTAAGATGAGAAACGTGTGAGCTTCGTGAACGATTTAGTTACTTTGAGCAGTAAAGTCACTGCCCTTACCTTAAACGAAGTCTTGCTTGTAGGGAGACTCAGAGCATGGGATTTAACTCCATTTCTGAAGGGAAACACACAATATAGTTCTCATCCATGGACCACTCTCTGATTTAGAGCGAGAAGCACGCTCTTGCTTTCTAGAGTCTCTAAGACAGCAGGAAATCAGAGTGTGCCCAGAACAAAAGAACGGTGTTTCCTAAACATACAAACCATATCTAGTCCAACTCTGCTTCTGAAACTGATACAAAGCACTGGTCCTCTAACATCCAATGCTTGTCAGTTAAGATGAGAAACATGTGAGCTTTGTGAATGATGTAGTGCCTTTGAACTGAAAAGTGACTGCCCTTACCTGAAACGAAGTCTTGCTTTTAGTAAGACACAGAGCCTGGGATTTAAGTCCATTTCTGAAGGGAAACACACAACATAGTTCTCATCCATGGATCACTCTCTGCTTTAGTGCGAGAAGTACGATCTTGCTTTCTAGAGTCTCTAATACAGCAGGAAATCTGAGTGTGCCCAGAAAAAAAGAGCGGTGTTTCCTATACATATGGACCATATGTAGTCCAAATCTGCTTCTGAAACTGATACAAAGCACTGACCATCTAACATCCAATGCTTGTCATTTAAGATGAGAAACGTGTGAGCTTCGTGAACGATGTAGTTCGTTTGAGCAGAAAAGTGACTGCCCTTACCTGAAACGATGTCTTGCTTGTAGGAAGACTCAGAGAATGGGATTTTACTCCATTTCTGATGGGAAACATACAGCATAGTTCTCATCCATGGATCACACTCTGCTTTAGAGCAAGAAGCACGCTCTTGCTTTCTAGAATCTGTAATACAGCAAGTAATCTGAGTGTGCCCAGAACAAAAGAACGGCGTTTCCTACACATACGGACTATATGTAGTCCAAATCTTCATCTGAATCTGGTAGAATGCACTGGTCCTCGAACATCAAATCCTTGTCAGTTAAGATGAGAAACATGTGAGCTTCGTGAAAGATGTAGTTCGTTTGAGCAGAAAACTGACTGCCCTTACCTGAAATGAAGTCTTGCTTGTAGGAAGACTCAGAGCCTGGGATTTAACTCCATTTCTGAAGTAAAACACACAGCAGTGTAATCATCAATTGATCACACTCTGCTTTAGAACAAGAAGCACGCTCTTGCTTTCTAGAGTCTCTAAGATAGCAGGAAACGTGAGTGTGCTGAGAACAAAAGAACGGTGTTTCCTAAACATACAGACCATATCTAGTCCAACTCTGCTTCGGAAACTGATACAAAGCACTGGTCCTCTAACATCCAATGCTTGTCAGTTAAGATGAGAAACGTGTGAGCTTCGTGAAAGATGTAGTTCGTTTGAGCAGAAAAGTAACTGCCCTTACCTGAATTGAAGTCTTGCTTGTAGGAAGATTCAGAGCCTGGGATTTAACTCCATTTCTGAAGGGAAACACACAGTATAGTTCTCATCCATGGACCACTCTCTGATTTAGAGCGAGAAGCATGCTCTTGCTTTCTAGAGTCTCTAAGACAGCAGGAAATCAGAGTGTGCCGAGAAGAAAAGAACGGCGTTTCCTACATATACAGACTATATGTAGTCCAAATCTTCATCTGAAACTGATACAATGCACTGGTCCTCTAACATCCAATGCTTGTCAGTTAAGATGAGAAACATGTGAGCTTCGTGAAAGATGTAGTTCGTTTGAGCAGAAAAGTAACTGCCCTTACCTGAATTGAAGTCTTGCTTGTAGGAAGATTCAGAGCCTGGGATTTAACTCCATTTCTGAAGTAAAACACACAGCAGTGTAATAATCTATTGATCACACTCTGCTTTAGAACAAGAAGTATGCTCTTGCATTCTAGAGTCTCTTAGACAGCAGGAAACGTATGTGTGCTGAGAACAAAAGAATGGTGTTTCCTACACATACGGACCATATCTAGTCCAACTCTGCTTCTGAAACTGATATAAAGCACTGGTCCTCTAACATCCATTGCTCGTCATTTAAGATGAGAAACGTGTGAGCTCCGTGAAAGATGTAGTTCATTTGAGCTGAAAAGTGACTGCCCTTACCTGAAACGAAATCTTGCTTGTAGGAAGACATAGAGCCTGGGATTTAACTCATTTTCTGAAGCGAAACACACAGCATAGTTTTCATCCATGGATCACACTCTGCTTTAGAGCGAGAAGCACACTCTTCCTTTCTAGAGTCTCTAAGACAGCAGGAAACGTGAGTGTGCTGAGAACAAAAGAACGGTGTTTCCTACACATACGGACATTATATAGTCCAACTCTTCTTCTGAAACTGATACAAAGCACTGGTCATCTTACATCCAATGCTTGTCTGTTAAGATGAGAAATGTGTGAGCTTCGTGAATGATGTAGTTCCTTTGAGCTGAAAAGTGACTGCCCTTATCTGAAACGGAGTCTTGCCTGTAGGAAGACACAACGCCTGGGATTTAACTCCATTTCTGAAGGGAAACACACAGCATAGTTCTCATCCATGGATCACACTCTGCTTTAGAGCAAGAAGCACGCTCTTGCTTTCCAGAGTCTCTAAGACAGCAGGAAATCTGAGTGTGCCCAGAACAAAAGAACAGTGTTTTCTACACATATGGACCATATCTAGTCCAACTCTGCTTCTGAAACTGATACAAAGCTCTGGTCCTCTAACATCCAATGCTTGTCATTTAAGATGAGAAACGTGTGAGCTCCGTGAAAGATGTAGTTCATTTGAGCTGAAAAGTGACTGCCCTTACCTGAAACGAAGTCTTGCTTGTAGGAAGACATAGAGCCTGGGATTTAACTCCTTTTCTGAAGAGAAACACACAGCATAGTTCTCATCTATGAATCACACTCTGCCTTAGAGCGAGAAGCAAACTCTTGCTTTCTAGATTCTCTAATACAGCAGGAAATCTGAGTGTGCCCAGAACAAAAGAACGGTGTTTCCTACACATATGGACCATATCTAGTCCAACTCTGCTTCTGAAACTTATACAAAGCTCTGGTCCTCTAACATACAATGCTTGTCTGTTAAGATGAGAAACGTGTGAGCTTTGTGAATGATGCAGTTCCTTTGAACTGAAAAGTGACTGCCCTTACCTGAAACGAAGTCTTGCTTTTAGTAAGACACAGAGCCTGGGATTTAACTCCATTTCTGAAGTAAAACACACAGCAGTGTAATCATCAATTGATCACACTCTGCTTTAGAACAAGAAGGACGCTCTTGCTTTCTAGAATCTCTAAGATAGCAGGAAACGTGAGTGTGCTGAGAACAAAAGAAAGGTGTTTCCTAAACATACGGACCATATCTAGTCCAACTCTGCTTCTGAAACTGATACAAAGCACTGGTCCTCTAACATCCAATGCTTGTCAGTTAAGATGAGAAATGTGTGAGCTTCGTGAACGATTTAGTTACTTTGACCAGAAAAGTCACTGACCTTACCTTAAACGAAGTCTTGCTTGTAGGGAGACTCATAGCATGGGATTTAACTCCGTTTCTGAAGGGAAACACATGGTATAGTTCTCATGCATGGACCACACTCTGATTTAGAGCGAGAAGCACGGTCTTGCTTTCTAGAGTCTCTAAGACAGCAGGAAATGAGAGTGTGCCCAGAACAAAAGAACGGTGTTTCCTACACATATGGACCATATCTAGTCGAAATCTGCTTCTGAAACTGATACAAAGCACTGACCCTCTAACATCCAATGCTTGTCAGTTAAGATGAGAAACGTGTGAGCTCAGTGAACGATGTAGTTCGTTTGAGCAGAAAAGTGACTGCCCTTACCTGAAACGAAGTCTTGCTTGTAGGAAGACTCAGAGCCTGGGATTTAACTCCATTTCTGAAGTAAAACACACAGCAGTGTAATCATCCATTGATCACCCTCTGCTTTAGAACAAGAAGCACGCTCTTGCTTTCTAGAGTCTCTAAGACAGCAGGAAACATGATTTTGCTGAGAACAAAAGAAGAGTGTTTCCTAAACATACGGACATTATATAGTCCAACTCTGCTTCTGAAACTGATACAAAGCACTGGTCCTCTAAAATCCAATGCTTGTCTGTTAAGATGAGAAAGGTGTGAGCTCCATGAACGATGTAGTTCGTTTGAGCTGAAAAGTGACTGCCCTTACCTGAAACGAAGTCTTGCTTGTAGGAAGACACAGACCCTGGGATTTAACTCCTTTTCTGAAGGGAAACACACAGCATAGTTCTCATCCATGGATCACACTGTGCTTTAGAGCGAGAAAAACGCTCTTGCTTTCTAAAGTCTCTAAGACAGCAGGAAACGTGAGTGTGCTGAGAACAAAAGAACGGTGTTTCCTACACATATGGACCATATCTAGTCCAACTCTGCTTCTGACACTGATACAAAGCACTGGTCCTCTAACATACAATGCTTGTCAGTTAAGATGAGAAACGTGTGAGCTTTGTGAATGATGCAGTTCCTTTGAACTGAAAAGTGACTGCCCTTACCTGAAACGAAGTCTTGCTTTTAGTAAGACACAGAGCCTGGGATTTAACTCCATTTCTGAAGTAAAACACACAGCAGTGTAATCATCAATTGATCACACTCTGCTTTAGAACAAGAAGCACGCTCTTGCTTTCTAGAGTCTCTAAGATAGCAGGAAACGTGAGTGTGCTGAGAACAAAAGAACGGTGTTTCCTAAACATACAGACCATATCTAGTCCAACTCTGCTTCGGAAACTGATACAAAGCACTGGTCCTCTAACATCCAATGCTTGTCAGTTAAGATGAGAAACGTGTGAGCTTCGTGAAAGATGTAGTTCGTTTGAGCAGAAAAGTAACTGCCCTTACCTGAATTGAAGTCTTGCTTGTAGGAAGATTCAGAGCCTGGGATTTAACTCCATTTCTGAAGGGAAACACACAGTATAGTTCTCATCAATGGACCACTCTCTGATTTAGAGCGAGAAGCATGCTCTTGCTTTCTAGAGTCTCTAAGACAGCAGGAAATCAGAGTGTGCCGAGAAGAAAAGAACGGCGTTTCCTACATATACAGACTATATGTAGTCCAAATCTTCATCTGAAACTGATACAATGCACTGGTCCTCTAACATCCAATGCTTGTCAGTTAAGATGAGAAACATGTGAGCTTCGTGAAAGATGTAGTTCGTTTGAGCAGAAAAGTAACTGCCCTTACCTGAATTGAAGTCTTGCTTGTAGGAAGATTCAGAGCCTGGGATTTAACTCCATTTCTGAAGTAAAACACACAGCAGTGTAATAATCTATTGATCACACTCTGCTTTAGAACAAGAAGTATGCTCTTGCATTCTAGAGTCTCTTAGACAGCAGGAAACGTATGTGTGCTGAGAACAAAAGAATGGTGTTTCCTACACATACGGACCATATCTAGTCCAACTCTGCTTCTGAAACTGATATAAAGCACTGGTCCTCTAACATCCATTGCTCGTCATTTAAGATGAGAAACGTGTGAGCTCCGTGAAAGATGTAGTTCATTTGAGCTGAAAAGTGACTGCCCTTACCTGAAACGAAATCTTGCTTGTAGGAAGACATAGAGCCTGGGATTTAACTCATTTTCTGAAGCGAAACACACAGCATAGTTTTCATCCATGGATCACACTCTGCTTTAGAGCGAGAAGCACACTCTTCCTTTCTAGAGTCTCTAAGACAGCAGGAAACGTGAGTGTGCTGAGAACAAAAGAACGGTGTTTCCTACACATACGGACATTATATAGTCCAACTCTTCTTCTGAAACTGATACAAAGCACTGGTCATCTTACATCCAATGCTTGTCTGTTAAGATGAGAAATGTGTGAGCTTCGTGAATGATGTAGTTCCTTTGAGCTGAAAAGTGACTGCCCTTATCTGAAACGGAGTCTTGCCTGTAGGAAGACACAACGCCTGGGATTTAACTCCATTTCTGAAGGGAAACACACAGCATAGTTCTCATCCATGGATCACACTCTGCTTTAGAGCAAGAAGCACGCTCTTGCTTTCCAGAGTCTCTAAGACAGCAGGAAATCTGAGTGTGCCCAGAACAAAAGAACAGTGTTTTCTACACATATGGACCATATCTAGTCCAACTCTGCTTCTGAAACTGATACAAAGCTCTGGTCCTCTAACATCCAATGCTTGTCATTTAAGATGAGAAACGTGTGAGCTCCGTGAAAGATGTAGTTCATTTGAGCTGAAAAGTGACTGCCCTTACCTGAAACGAAGTCTTGCTTGTAGGAAGACATAGAGCCTGGGATTTAACTCCTTTTCTGAAGAGAAACACACAGCATAGTTCTCATCTATGAATCACACTCTGCCTTAGAGCGAGAAGCAAACTCTTGCTTTCTAGATTCTCTAATACAGCAGGAAATCTGAGTGTGCCCAGAACAAAAGAACGGTGTTTCCTACACATATGGACCATATCTAGTCCAACTCTGCTTCTGAAACTTATACAAAGCTCTGGTCCTCTAACATACAATGCTTGTCTGTTAAGATGAGAAACGTGTGAGCTTTGTGAATGATGCAGTTCCTTTGAACTGAAAAGTGACTGCCCTTACCTGAAACGAAGTCTTGCTTTTAGTAAGACACAGAGCCTGGGATTTAACTCCATTTCTGAAGTAAAACACACAGCAGTGTAATCATCAATTGATCACACTCTGCTTTAGAACAAGAAGGACGCTCTTGCTTTCTAGAATCTCTAAGATAGCAGGAAACGTGAGTGTGCTGAGAACAAAAGAAAGGTGTTTCCTAAACATACGGACCATATCTAGTCCAACTCTGCTTCTGAAACTGATACAAAGCACTGGTCCTCTAACATCCAATGCTTGTCAGTTAAGATGAGAAATGTGTGAGCTTCGTGAACGATTTAGTTACTTTGACCAGAAAAGTCACTGACCTTACCTTAAACGAAGTCTTGCTTGTAGGGAGACTCATAGCATGGGATTTAACTCCGTTTCTGAAGGGAAACACATGGTATAGTTCTCATGCATGGACCACACTCTGATTTAGAGCGAGAAGCACGGTCTTGCTTTCTAGAGTCTCTAAGACAGCAGGAAATGAGAGTGTGCCCAGAACAAAAGAACGGTGTTTCCTACACATATGGACCATATCTAGTCGAAATCTGCTTCTGAAACTGATACAAAGCACTGACCCTCTAACATCCAATGCTTGTCAGTTAAGATGAGAAACGTGTGAGCTCAGTGAACGATGTAGTTCGTTTGAGCAGAAAAGTGACTGCCCTTACCTGAAACGAAGTCTTGCTTGTAGGAAGACTCAGAGCCTGGGATTTAACTCCATTTCTGAAGGCAAACACACAGCATAGTTCTCATCCATGGATCACACTCTGCTTTAGAGCAAGAAGCACGCTCTTGCTTTCTAGAGTCTCTAAGACAACAGGAAACGTGAGTGTGCTGAGAACAAAACAACGGTGTTTCCTACACATACGGACCATATCTAGTCCAACTCTTCTTCTGAAACTGATACAAAGCACTGGTCCTCTAACATCCAATGCTTGTCAGTTAAGATGAGAAACGTGTGAGCTTTGAGAACGATGTAGTTCGTTTGAGCAGAATAGTGACTGCCCTTACCTGAATTGAAGTCTTGCTTGTAGGAAGACTCAGAGCCTGGGATTTAACTCCATTTCAAAGTGAAACACAGAGCAGTGTAATCATCCATTCATCTCCCTCTGCTTTAGAACAAGAAGCATGCTCTTGCTTTCTAGAGTCTCTAAGACAGCAGGAATCGTGATTTTGCTGAGAACAAAAGAATAGTGTTTCCTAAACATACAGACATTATATAGTCCAACTCTGCTTCTGAAACTGATACAAAGCACTGGTCCTCTAAAATCCAATGCTTGTCTGTTAAGATGAGAAACGTGTGAGCTTCGTGAACGATGTAGTTCCTTTGAGCTGAAAAGTGACTGCCCTTACCTGAAACGAAGTCTTACTTTTAGTAAGACACAGAGCCTGGGATTTAAGTCCATTTCTGAAGTAAAACACACAGCAGTGTAATCATCAATTGATCACACTCTGCTTTAGAACAAGAAGCACGCTCTTGCTTTCTAGAGTCTCTAAGATAGCAGGAAACGTGAGTGTGCTGAGAACAAAAGAACGGTGTTTCCTAAACATACAGACCATATCTAGTCCAACTCTGCTTCGGAAACTGATACAAAGCACTGGTCCTCTAACATCCAATGCTTGTCAGTTAAGATGAGAAACGTGTGAGCTTCGTGAACGATTTAGTTACTTTGAGCAGTAAAGTCACTGCCCTTACCTTAAACGAAGTCTTGCTTGTAGGGAGACTCAGAGCATCGGATTTAACTCCATTTCTGAAGGGAAACACACAGTATAGTTCTCATCCATGGACCACTCTCTGATTTAGAGCGAGAAGCATGCTCTTGCTTTCTAGAGTCTCTAAGACAGCAGGAAATCAGAGTGTGCCGAGAAGAAAAGAACGGCGTTTCCTACATATACAGACTATATGTAGTCCAAATCTTCATCTGAAACTGATACAATGCACTGGTCCTCTAACATCCAATGCTTGTCAGTTAAGATGAGAAACATGTGAGCTTCGTGAAAGATGTAGTTCGTTTGAGCAGAAAAGTAACTGCCCTTACCTGAATTGAAGTCTTGCTTGTAGGAAGATTCAGAGCCTGGGATTTAACTCCATTTCTGAAGTAAAACACACAGCAGTGTAATAATCTATTGATCACACTCTGCTTTAGAACAAGAAGTATGCTCTTGCATTCTAGAGTCTCTTAGACAGCAGGAAACGTATGTGTGCTGAGAACAAAAGAATGGTGTTTCCTACACATACGGACCATATCTAGTCCAACTCTGCTTCTGAAACTGATATAAAGCACTGGTCCTCTAACATCCATTGCTCGTCATTTAAGATGAGAAACGTGTGAGCTCCGTGAAAGATGTAGTTCATTTGAGCTGAAAAGTGACTGCCCTTACCTGAAACGAAATCTTGCTTGTAGGAAGACATAGAGCCTGGGATTTAACTCATTTTCTGAAGCGAAACACACAGGATAGTTTTGATCCATGGATCACACTCTGCTTTAGAGCGAGAAGCACACTCTTGCTTTCTAGAGTCTCTAAGACAGCAGGAAACGTGAGTGTGCTGAGAACAAAAGAACGGTGTTTCCTACACATACGGACATTATATAGTCCAACTCTTCTTCTGAAACTGATACAAAGCACTGGTCATCTTACATCCAATGCTTGTCTGTTAAGATGAGAAATGTGTGAGCTTCGTGAATGATGTAGATCCTTTGAGCTGAAAAGTGACTGGCCTTACCTGAAACGGAGTCTTGCCTGTAGGAAGACACAACGCCTGGGATTTAACTCCATTTCTGAAGGGAAACACACAGCATAGTTCTCATCCATGGATCACACTCTGCTTTAGAGCAAGAAGCACGCTCTTGCTTTCCAGAGTCTCTAAGACAGCAGGAAATCTGAGTGTGCCCAGAACAAAAGAACAGTGTTTTCTACACATATGGACCATATCTAGTCCAACTGTGCTTCTGAAACTGATACAAAGCTCTGGTCCTCTAACATCCAATGCTTGTCATTTAAGATGAGAAACGTGTGAGCTCCGTGAAAGATGTAGTTCATTTGAGCTGAAAAGTGACTGCCCTTACCTGAAACGAAGTCTTGCTTGTAGGAAGACATAGAGCCTGGGATTTAACTCCTTTTCTGAAGAGAAACACACAGCATAGTTCTCATCTATGAATCACACTCTGCCTTAGAGCGAGAAGCAAACTCTTGCTTTCTAGATTCTCTAATACAGCAGGAAATCTGAGTGTGCCCAGAACAAAAGAACGGTGTTTCCTACACATATGGACCATATCTAGTCCAACTCTGCTTCTGAAACTGATACAAAGCTCTGGTCCTCTAACATACAATGCTTGTCTGTTAAGATGAGAAACGTGTGAGCTTTGTGAATGATGCAGTTCCTTTGAACTGAAAAGTGACTGCCCTTACCTGAAACGAAGTCTTGCTTTTAGTAAGACACAGAGCCTGGGATTTAACTCCATTTCTGAAGTAAAACACACAGCAGTGTAATCATCAATTGATCACACTCTGCTTTAGAACAAGAAGGACGCTCTTGCTTTCTAGAATCTCTAAGATAGCAGGAAACGTGAGTGTGCTGAGAACAAAAGAAAGGTGTTTCCTAAACATACGGACCATATCTAGTCCAACTCTGCTTCTGAAACTGATACAAAGCACTGGTCCTCTAACATCCAATGCTTGTCAGTTAAGATGAGAAATGTGTGAGCTTCGTGAACGATTTAGTTACTTTGAGCAGAAAAGTCACTGACCTTACCTTAAACGAAGTCTTGCTTGTAGGGAGACTCATAGCATGGGATTTAACTCCGTTTCTGAAGGGAAACACACGGTATAGTTCTCATGCATGGACCACACTCTGATTTAGAGCGAGAAGCACTGTCTTGCTTTCTAGAGTCTCTAAGACAGCAGGAAATGAGAGTGTGCCCAGAACAAAAGAACGGTGTTTCCTACACATATGGACCATATCTAGTCGAAATCTGCTTCTGAAACTGATACAAAGCACTGACCCTCTAACATCCAATGCTTGTCAGTTAAGATGAGAAACGTGTGAGCTCAGTGAACGATGTAGTTCGTTTGAGCAGAAAAGTGACTGCCCTTACCTGAAACGAAGTCTTGCTTGTAGGAAGACTCAGAGCCTGGGATTTAACTCCATTTCTGAAGGCAAACACACAGCATAGTTCTCATCCATGGATCACACTCTGCTTTAGAGCAAGAAGCACGCTCTTGCTTTCTAGAGTCTCTAAGACAACAGGAAACGTGAGTGTGCTGAGAACAAAACAACGGTGTTTCCTACACATACGGACCATATCTAGTCCAACTCTTCTTCTGAAACTGATACAAAGCACTGGTCCTCTAACATCCAATGCTTGTCAGTTAAGATGAGAAACGTGTGAGATTTGAGAACGATGTAGTTCGTTTGAGCTGAAAAGTGACTGCCCTTACCTGAAACGAAGTCTTACTTTTAGTAAGACACAGAGCCTGGGATTTAAGTCCATTTCTGAAGTAAAACACACAGCAGTGTAATCATCGACTGATCACACTCTGCTTTAGAACAAGAAGCACGCTCTTGCTTTCTAGAGACTCTAAGACAGCAGGAAACGTGAGTGTGCTGAGAACAAAAGAACGGTGTTTCCTACACATACGGAACATATCTAGTTAAATTCTTCTTCTGAAAATGATACAAAGCACTGGTCCTCTAACATCCAATGTTTGTCAATTAAGAGGAGAAATGTGTAACCTTCGTGAACGATGTAGTTCGTTTGAGCAGAAAACTGACTGCCCTTACCTGAAACGAAGTCTTGCTTGTAGGAAGACTCAGAGCCTGGGATTTAACTCCATTTGTGAAGTGAAACACACAGTAGTGTTCTCATCCATTGATCACACTCTGCTTTAGAACAAGAAGCACGCTCTTGCTTTCTAGAGTCTCTAAGACAGCAGGAAACGTGAGTGTGCTGAGAACAAAAGAATGGTGTTTCCTACACATAAGGACCATATCTAGTCCAACTCTGCTTCTGAAACTGATACAAAGCTCTGGTCCTCTAACATCCAATGCTTGTCATTTAAGATGAGAAACGTGTGAGCTCCGTGAAAGATGTAGTTCATTTGAGCTGAAAAGTGACTGCCCTTACCTGAAACAAAGTCTTGCTTGTAGGAAGACATAGAGCCTGGGATTTAACTCCTTTTCTGAAGAGAAACACACAGCATAGTTCTCATCTATGAATCACACTCTGCCTCAGAGCGAGAAGCACACTCTTGCTTTCTAGATTCTCTAATACAGCAGGAAATCTGAGTGTGCCCAGAACAAAAGAACGGTGTTTCCTACACATATGGACCATATCTAGTCCAACTCTTCTTCTGAAACTGATACAATGCACTGGGCCTCTAACATCCAATGCTTGTCAGTTAAGATGAGAAACGTGTGAGCTTTGTGAACGATGTAGTCCCTTTGAGCAGAAAAGTGACTGCCCTTACCTGAAATGAACTCTTGCTTTTAGGGAGACTCAGAGCATGGGATTTAAATCCATTTCTGAAGTGAAACAGACAGCATTGTCTCATCCATTGATCACACTCTGCTTTAGAACAAGAAGCAGGCTCTTGCTTTCTAGAGTCTCTAAGACAGCAGGAAACGTGAGTGTGCTGAGAACAAAAGAACGGTGTTTCCTACACATACGGACCATATCTAGTCCAACTCTGCTTCTTAAACTGATACAAAGCACTGGTCCTCTAACATCCAATGCTTGTCTGTTAAGATGAGAAACATGTGAGCTCAGTGAACGATGTAGGTCGTTTGAGCTGAAAAGTGACTGCCCTTACCTGAAACGAAGTCTTGCTTGTAGGAAGACACAGAGCCAGGGATTTAACTCCTTTTCTGAAGGGAAACACACAGCAGTGTTCTCATCCATGGATCACACTCTGCTTTAGAACAAGAAGCACGCTCTTGCTTTCTAGAGTCTCTAAGACAGCAGGAAACGTGAGTGTGCTGAGAACAAAAGAACGGTGTTGTCTACACATACGGACATTATATAGTCCAACTCTTCTTCTGAAACTGATACAAAGCACTGGTCATCTGACATCCATTGCTTGTCAGTTAAGATGAGAAACGTGTGAGCTTCGTGAAAGATGTAGTCCGTTTGAGCAGAAACGTGACTGCCCTTACCTGAAACGAAGTCTTGCTTGTAGGAAGACTCAGAGCCTGGGATTTAACTCCATTTCTGAACTGAAACACACAGCATAATTCTCATCCATGGATCACACTCTGCTTTAGAGCAAGAAGCACACTCTTGCAATCTAGAGTCTCTAAGACAGCAGGAAATCTGAGTGTGCCCAGAACAAAAGAACGGTGTTTCCTACACATACGGACTATATCTAGTCCAAATCTTCTTCTGAAAATGATAGAATGCACTGGTACTCTAACATCCAATGCTTGTCAGTTAAGATGAGAAACGTGTGAGCTTTGTGAATGATGTAGTTCCTTTGAACTGAAAAGTGATTGCCCTTACCTGAAACGAAGTCTTACTTGTAGTAAGACACAGAGCCTGGGATTTAACTCCATTTCTGAAGGGAAACACACAGCATAGTTCTCATCTATGGATCACACTCTGCATTAGAGCGAGAAGCACACTCTTGCTTTCTAGATTCTCTTATACAGCAGGAAATCTGAGTGTGCCCAGAACAAAAGAATGGTGTTTCCTACACATATGGACCATATCTAGTCCAACTCTTCTTCTGAAAATGATACAAAGCACTGGTCCTCTAACATCCAATGCTTGTCAATTAAGATGAGAAACGTGTGAGCTTCGTGAATGATTTAGTTCGTTTGAGCAGAAAAGTGACTGCCCTTACCTGAAACGAAGTCTTGCTTGTAGGAAGACTCAGAGCCTGGGATTTAACTCCATTTCTGAAGTGAAACACACAGCATAGTTCTCATCCATGGATCACACTCTGCTTTAGAGCAAGAAGCACACTCTTGCATTCTAGAGTCTCTAAGACAGCAGGAAATCTGAGTGTGCCCAGAACAAAAGAACGGTGTTTCCTACATATATGGACCATATCTAGTCCAACTCTTCTTCTGAAAATGATACAAAGCCCTGGTCCTCTAACATCCAATGCTTGTTAATTAAGAGGAGAAACGTGTGAGCTTCGTGAACGATGTAGTTCGTTTGAGCAGAAAACTGACTGCCCTTACCTGAAACGAAGTCTTGCTTGTAGGAAGACTCAGAGCCTGGGATTTAACTCCATTTGTGAAGTGAAACACACAGTAGTGTTCTCATCCATTGATCACACTCTGCTTTAGAACAAGAAGCACGCTCATGCTTTCTAGAGTCTCTAAGTCAGCAGGAAATGTGAGTGTGCTGAGAACAAAAGAACGGTGTTTCCTACACATAAGGACCATATCTAGTCAAACTCTGCTTCTGAAACTGATACAAAGCTCTGGTCCTCTAACATCCAATGCTTGTCATTTAAGATGAGAAACGTGTGAGCTCCGTGAAAGATGTAGTTCATTTGAGCTGAAAAGTGACTGCCCTTACCTGAATCGAAGTCTTGCTTGTAGGAAGACATAGAGCCTGGGATTTAACTCCTTTTCTGAAGAGAAACACACAGCATAGTTCTCATCTATGAATCACACTCTGCCTTAGAGCAAGAAGCACACTCTTGCTTTCTAGATTCTCTAATACAGCAGGAAATCTGAGTGTGCCCAGAACAAAAGAACGGTGTTTCCTACACATATGGACCATATCTAGTCCAACTCTTCTTCTGAAACTGATACAATGCACTGGGCCTCTAACATCCAATGCTTGTCAGTTAAGATGAGAAACGTGTGAGCTTCGTGAACAATGTAGTCCCTTTGAGCAGAAAAGTGACTGCCCTTACCTGAAACGAACTCTTGCTTGTAGGGAGACTCAGAGCATGGGATTTAAATCCATTTCTGAAGTGAAACAGACAGCATTGTCTCATCCATTGATCACCCTCTGCTTTAGAACAAGAAGCACGCTCTTGCTTTCTAGAGTCTCTAAGACAGCAGGAAACGTGAGTGTGCTGGAAACAAAAGAACGGTGTTTCCTACACATACGGACCATATCTAGTCCAACTCTGCTTCTGAAACTGATACAAAGCACTGACCCTCTAACATGGAATGCTTGTCAGTTAAGATGAGAAACGTGTGAGCTCAGTGAACAATGTAGTTCGTTTGAGCAGAAAAGTGACTGCCCTTACCTGAATTGAAGTCTTGCTTGTAGGAAGACTCAGAGCCTGGGATTTAACTCCATTTCTGAAGTGAAACACACAGCATAGTTCTCATCCATGGATCACACTCTGCTTTAGAGCGAGAAGCACACTCTTGCTTTCTAGAGTCTCTAAGACAGCAGGAAATCTGAGTGTGCCCAGAACAAAAGAAGGGTGTTTCCTACACATATGGACCATATCTAGTCCAAATCTTCTTCTGAAACTGATACAATGCACTGGTCTTCTAACATCCAATGCTTGTCAGTTAAGATGAGAAACGTGTGAGCTCAGTGAATGATGTAGTTTGTTTGAACAGAAAAGTGACTGCCCTTACCTGAAACGAAGTCTTGCTTGTAGGGAGACTCAGAGCCTGGGATTTAACTCCATTTCTGAAGGGAAACACACAGCATAGTTCTCATCCATTGATCACACTCTGCATTAGAGCAAGAAGCACGCTCTTGCTTTCTAGAGTCTCTAAGACAGCAGGTAACGTGAGTGTGCTGAGAACAAAAGAACGGTGTTTCCTACACATATGGACATTATATAGTCCAACTCTTCTTCTGAAATTGATACAAAGCACTGGTCCTCTAACATCCAATGATTGTCAGTTAAGATGAGAAACGTGTGAGCATCGTGAACGATGTAGTTCGTTTGAGCAGAAAACTGACTGCCCTTACCTGAAACGATGTCTTGCTTGTAGGAAGACTCAGATCCTGGCATTTAACTCCATTTCCGAAGTGAAACACACAGCAGTGTTCTCATCCATTGATCACACTCTGCTTTAGAACAAGAAGCATGCTTTTGCTTTCTAGAGTCTCTAAGACAGCAGGAAACGTGAGTTTGCTGAGAACAAAAGAACGGTGTTTCCTACACATAAGGACCCAATCCAGTCGAACTCTGCTTCTGAAACTGATACAAAGCACTGGTCCTCTAACTTCCAATGCTTGTCAGTTAAAATGAGAAATGTGTGAGCTCAGTGAACGATGTAGTTCATTTGAGCAGAAAAGTGACTGCCCTTACCTGAAACGAAGTCTTGCTTGTAGGAAGACTCAGAGCCTGGGATTTAACTCCATTTCTGAAGGCCACCACACAGCATAGTACTCATCCATGGATAACACTCTGCTTTAGAATGAGAAGTACGCTCTTGCTTTCTAGAGTCTCTAAGAAAGCAGGAAACGTGAGTGCGCTGAGAACAAAAGAACGGTGTTTCCTACACATACGAACCATATCTAGTCCAACTCTTCTTCTGAAACTGATACAAAGCACTGGTCCTCTAACATCCAATGCTTGTCAGTTAAGAAGAGAAACGTGTGAGCTTCGTGAACGATGTAGATCGTTTGAGCAGAAAAGTGACTGCCCTTACCTGAAACAAAGTCTTGCTTGTAGGAAGACTCAGAGCCTGGCATTTAACTCCATTTCTGAAGTGAAACACACAGCAGGGTTCTCATCCATTGTTCACACTCTGCGTTAGAACAAGAAGCATACTCTTGCTTCCTAGAGTCTCTAAGACAGCAAGAAACGTGAGTTTGCTGAAAACAAAAGAACAGTGTTTCAACACATAAGGACCATATCTAGTCCAACTCTGCTTCTGAAACTGATACAAAGCACTGGTCCTCTAACATCCAATACTTGTCTGTTTAGATGAGAAACATGTGAGCTCCGTGAAAGATGTAGTTCGTTTGAGCTGAAAAGTGACTGCCCTTACCTGAAACGAAGTCTTGCTTGTAGGAAGACATAGAGCCTGGGATTTAACTACATTTATGAAGGGAAACACACAGCATAGTTTTCATCCATGGATCACACTCTGCTTTAGAGCGAGAAGCACACTCTTGCTTTCTAGAGTCTCTAAGACAGCAGGAAATCTGAGTGTGCCCAGAAAAAAAGAAGGGTGTTTCCTACACATATGGACCCTATCTAGTCCAAATCTTCTTCTGAAACTGATACAATGCACTGGTCCTCTAACATCCAATGCTTGTCAGTTAAGATGAGAAACGTGTGAGCTCAGTGAATGATGTAGTTTGTTTGAGCAGAAAAGTGACTGCCCTTACCTGAAACAAAGTCTTGCTTGTAGGAATACATAGAGCCTGGGATTTAACTACTTTTCTGAAGGGAAACACAAAGCATAGTTTTCATCCATGGATCACACTCTGCTTTAGAGCGAGAAGCACACTCTTGCTTTCTAGAGTCTCTAAGACAGCAGGAAATCTGAGTGTGCCCAGAACAAAAGTTCGGTGTTTCCTACACATATGGACCATATCTAGTCCAAATCATCTTCTGAAACTGATGCAAAGCACTGGTCCTCTAACATCCAATGCTTGTCTGTTAAGATGAGAACGTGTGAGCTCGTTGAAAGATGTAGTTCTTTTGAGCTGAAAAGTGACTGCCCTTACCTGAAACGAAGTCTTGCTTGTAGGGAGACTCAGAGCTAGGGTTTAACTCCATTTCTGAAGGGAAACACACAGCATAGTTCTCATCCATTGATCACACTCTGCTTTAGAGCAAGAAGCACGCTCTTGCTTTCTAGTGTCTCTAAGACAGCAGGTAACGTGAGTGTGCTGAGAACAAAAGAACGGTGTTTCCTACACATATGGACATTATATAGTCCAACTCTTCTTCTGAAATTGATACAAAGCACTGGTCCTCTAACATCCAATGATTGTCAGTTAAGATGAGAAATGTGTGAGCATCGTGAACGATGTAGTTCGTTTGAGCAGAAAACTGACTGCCCTTACCTGAAACGATGTCTTGCTTGTAGGAAGACTCAGAGCCTGGCATTTAACTCCATTTCTGAAGCCAAACACACAGCATAGTTCCCATCCATGGATCATACTCTTCTTTAGAGCGAGAAGTACGCTCTTGCATTCTAGAGTCTCTAAGACAGCAGGAAACGTGAGTGTGCTGAGAACAAAAGAGCGGTGTAACCTACACATACGGACCATATCTAGTCCAACTCTTCTTCTGAAACTGATAAAAAGCACTGGTCCTCTAACATCCAATGCTTGTCAGTTAAGATGAGAAACATGTGAGCTCCGTGAAAGATGTAGTTCGTTTGAGCTGAAAAGTGACTGCCCTTACCTGAAACGAACTCTTGCTTGTAGGAAGACATAGAGCCTGGGATTTAACTACATTTATGAAGGGAAACACACAGCATAGTTTTCATCCATGGATCACACTCTGCTTTAGAGCGAGAAGCACACTCTTGCTTTCTAGAGTCTCTAAGACAGCAGGAAATCTGAGTGTGCCCAGAACAAAAGAAGGGTGTTTCCTACACATATGGACCATATCTAGTCCAAATCTTCTTCTGAAACTGATACAATGCACTGGTCTTCTAACATCCAATGCTTGTCAGTTAAGATGAGAAACGTGTGAGCTCAGTGAATGATGTAGTTTGTTTGAACAGAAAAGTGACTGCCCTTACCTGAAACGAAGTCTTGCTTGTAGGAATACATAGAGCCTGGGATTTAACTACTTTTCTGAATTGAAACACACAGCATAGTTCTCATCCATGGATCACACTCTGCTTTAGAGCAAGAAGCACACTCTTGCTTTCTAGAGTCTCTAAGACAGCAGGAAACGTGAGTGTGCCCAGAACAAAAGAACGGTGTTTCCTACACATACGGACTATATGTAGTCCAAATCTTCTTCTGAAACAGATAGAATACACTGGTCCTCTAACATCCAATGCTTGTCAGTTAAGATGAGAAACGTGTGAGCTTTGTGAATGATGTAGTTCCTTTGAACTGAAATGTGACTTCCCTTACCTGAAACGAAGTCTTGCTTGTAGTAAGACACAGAGCCTGGGATTTAAGTCCATTTCTGAAGGGAAACACACAACATAGTTCTCACCCATGGATCACACTCTGCTTTAGAGCAAGAAGCACACTCTTGCTTTCTAGAGTCTCTAAGACAGCAGGAAACGTGAGTGTGCCCAGAACAAAAGAACGGTGTTTCCTACACATACGGACTATATGTAGTACAAATCTTCTTCTGAAACTGATAGAATGCACTGGTCCTCTAACATTCAATGCTTGTCAGTTAAGATGAGAAACGTGTGAGCTTTGTGAATGATGTAGTTCCTTTGAACTGAAAAGTGACTGCCCTTACCTGAAACGAAGTCTTGCTTGTAGTAAGACACAGAGCCTGGGATTTAAGTCCATTTCTGAAGGGAAACACACAACATAGTTCTCATCCATGAATCACACTCTGCTTTAGAGCGAGAAGTGCGCTCTTGCTTTCTAGAGTCTCTAAGACAGCAGGAAATCTGAGTGTGCCCAGGACAAAAGAACGTTGTTTCCTATACATATGGACCATATGTAGTCCAAATCTGCTTCTGAAACTGATACAAAGCACTGACACTCTAACATCCAATGGTTGTCAGTTAAGATGAGAAACGTGTGAGCATCGTGAACGATGTAGTTCGTTCGAGCAGAAAAAGTGACTGCCCATACCTGAATTGAAGTCTTGCTTGTAGGAAGACTCAGAGCCTGGGATTTATCTCCATTTCTGAAGTAAAACACACAGCAGTGTAATCATGCATTGATCAAACTCTGCTTTAGAACAAGAAGCACGCTCTTGCTTTCTAGAGTCTCTAAGACAGCAGGAAACGTGAGTTTGCTGAGAACAAAAGAACGGTGTTTCCTACACATACAGACATTATATAGTCCAACTCTGCTTCTGAAACTGATACAAAGCACTGGTCCTCTAACTTCCAATGCTTGTCAGTTAAAATGAGAAATGTGTGAGCTCAGTGAACGATGTAGTTCATTTGAGCAGAAAAGTGACTGCCCTTACCTGAAACGAAGTCTTGCTTGTAGGAAGACTCAGAGCCTGGGATTTAACTCCATTTCTGAAGGCCACCACACAGCATAGTACTCATCCATGGATAACACTCTGATTTAGAATGAGAAGTACGCTCTTGCTTTCTAGAGTCTCTAAGAAAGCAGGAAACGTGAGTGCGCTGAGAACAAAAGAACGGTGTTTCCTACACATACGAACCATATCTAGTCCAACTCTTCTTCTGAAACTGATACAAAGCACTGGTCCTCTAACATCCAATGCTTGTCAGTTAAGAAGAGAAACGTGTGAGCTTCGTGAACGATGTAGTTCGTTTGAGCAGAAAAGTGACTGCACTTACCTGAAACAAAGTCTTGCTTGTAGGAAGACTCAGAGCCTGGCATTTAACTCCATTTCTGAAGTGAAACACACAGCAGGGTTCTCATCCATTGTTCACACTCTGCGTTAGAACAAGAAGCATACTCTTGCTTCCTAGAGTCTCTAAGACAGCAAGAAACGTGAGTTTGCTGAAAACAAAAGAACAGTGTTTCAACACGTAAGGACCATATCTAGTCCAACTCTGCTTCTGAAACTGATACAAAGCACTGGTCCTCTAACATCCAATGCTTGTCTGTTTAGATGAGAAACATGTGAGCTCTGTGAAAGATGTAGTTCGTTTGAGCTGAAAAGTGACTGCCCTTACCTGAAACGAAGTCTTGCTTGTAGGAAGACATAGAGCCTGGGATTTAACTACATTTATGAAGGTAAACACACAGCATAGTTTTCATCCATGGATCACACTCTGCTTTAGAGCGAGAAGCACACTCTTGCTTTCTAGAGTCTCTAAGACAGCAGGAAATCTGAGTGTGCCCAGAACAAAAGAAGGGTGTTTCCTACACATATGGACCATATCTAGTCCAAATCTTCTTCTGAAACTGATACAATGCACTGGTCCTCTAACATCCAATGCTTGTCAGTAAAGATGAGAAACGTGTGAGCTCAGTGAATGATGTAGTTTGTTTGAGCAGAAAAGTGACTGCCCTTACCTGAAACGAAGTCTTGCTTGTAGGAATACATAGAGCCTGGGATTTAACTACTTTTCTGAAGTGAAACACAAAGCATAGTTTTCATCCATGGATCACACTCTGCTTTAGAGCGAGAAGCACACTCTTGCTTTCTAGAGCCTCTAAGACAGCAGGAAATCAGAGTGTGCCCAGAACAAAAGATCGGTGTTTCCTACACATATGGACCATATCTAGTCCAAATCATCTTCTGAAACTGATGCAAAGCACTGGTCCTCTAACATCCAATGCTTGTCTGTTAAGATGAGAACGTGTGAGCTCGGTGAAAGATGTAGTTCTTTTGAGCTGAAAAGTGACTGCCCTTACCTGAAACGAAGTCTTGCTTGTAGGGAGACTCAGAGCCTGGGATTTAACTCCATTTCTGAAGGGAAACACACAGCATAGTTGTCATCCATTGATCACACTCTGCTTTAGAGCAAGAAGCACGCTCTTGCTTTCTAGAGTCTCTAAGACAGCAGGTAACGTGAGTGTGCTGAGAACAAAAGAACGGTGTTTCCTACACATATGGACATTATATATTCCAACTCTTCTTCTGAAATTGATACAAAGCACTGGTCCTCTAACATCCAATGATTGTCAGTTAAGATGAGAAACGTGTGAGCATCGTGAACGATGTAGTTCGTTTGAGCAGAAAACTGACTGCCCTTACCTGAAACGATGTCTTGCTTGTAGGAAGACTCAGAGCCTGGCATTTAACTCCATTTCTGAAGCCAAACACACAGCATAGTTCCCATCCATGGATCACACTCTGCTTTAGAGCGAGAAGTACGCTCTTGCATTCTAGAGTCTCTAAGACAGCAGGAAACGTGAGTGTGCTGAGAACAAAAGAGCGGTGTAACCTACACATACGGACCATATCTAGTCCAACTCTTCTTCTGAAACTGATACAAAGCACTGGTCCTCTAACATCCAATGCTTGTCAGTTAAGATGAGAAACGTGTGAGCTTCGTGAACGATGTAGTTCGTTTGAGCAGAAAAGTGACTGCCCTTACCTGAAACGAAGTCTTGCATGTAGGAAGACTCAGAGCCTGGGATTTAACTCCATTTCTGAATTGAAACACACAGCATAGTTCTCATCCATGGATCACACTCTGCTTTAGAGCAAGAAGCACACTCTTGCTTTCTAGAGTCTCTAAGACAGCAGGAAACGTGAGTGTGCCCAGAACAAAAGAACGGTGTTTCCTACACATACGGAATATATGTAGTCCAAATCTTCTTCTGAAACTGATAGAATACACTGGTCCTCTAACATCCAATGCTTGTCAGTTAAGATGAGAATCGTGTGAGCTTTGTGAATGATGTAGTTCCTTTGAACTGAAATGTGACTTCCCTTACCTGAAACGAAGTCTTGCTTGTAGTAAGACACAGAGCCTGGGATTTAAGTCCATTTCTGAAGGGAAACACACAACATAGTTCTCACCCATGGATCACACTCTGCTTTAGAGCAAGAAGCACACACTAGCTTTCTAGAATCTCTAATACAGCAGGAAATCTGAGTTTGCCCAGGACAAAAGAACAGTGTTTCCTATACATATGGACCATATGTAGTCCAACTCTGCTTCTGAAACTGATACAAAGCACTGACCCTCTATCATCCAATGCTTGTCATTTAAGATGAGAAACGTGTGAGCTTTGTGAACGATGTAGTTCCTTTGAGCAGAAAAGTGACTGCCCTTACCTTAAACGAAGTCTTGCTTGTAGGGAGACTCAGAGCCTGGGATTTAACTCCACTTCTGAAGTGAAACACACAGCAGGGTTCTCATCCATTGATCAAACTCTGTGTTAGAACAAGAAGCATACTCTTGCTTCCTAGAGTCTATAAGACAGCAAGAAACGTGAGTTTGCTGAAAACAAAAGAACAGTGTTTCCTACACATACGGACCATATCTAGTCCAACTCTGCTTCTGAAACTGATACAAAGCACTGGTCCTCTAACATCCAATGCTTGTCTGTTTAGATGAGAATCATGTGAGCTCTGTGAAAGATGTAGTTCGTTTGAGCTGAAAAGTGACTGCCCTTAACTGAAACGAAGTCTTGCTTGTAGGAAGACATAGAGCCTGGGAATTAACTATATTTATGAAGGGAAACACACAGCATAGTTTTCATCCATGGATCACACTCTGCTTTAGAGTGAGAAGCACGCTCTTGCTTTCTAAAGTCTCCAAGACAGCAGGAAACGTGAGTGTGCTGAGAACAAAAGAACGGTGTTTCCTGCACATACGGACCATATCTAGTCCAACTCTTCTTCTGAAACTGATACAAAGCACTGGTCCTCTAACATCCAATGTTTGTCAGTTAAGATGAGAAACATGTGAGCTTCACGAACTTTGTAGTTCGTTTGTGCATAAAAGTGACTGCCCTTACCTGAAACGAAGTCTTGCTTGTAGGAAGACTCAAAGCCTGGGATTTAACTCCATTTCTGAAGTGAAACACACAGCATAGTTCTCATCCATGGATCACACTCTGCTTTAGAGCAAGAAGCACACTCTTGCTTTCTAGAGTCTCTAAGACAGCAGGAAACGTGAGTGTGCCCAGAACAAAAGAACGGTGTTTCCTACACATACGGACTATATGTAGTACAAATCTTCTTCTGAAACTGATAGAATGCACTGGTCCTCTAACATTCAATGCTTGTCAGTTAAGATGAGAAACGTGTGAGCTTTGTGAATGATGTAGTTCCTTTGAACTGAAAAGTGACTGCCCTTACCTGAAACGAAGTCTTGCTTGTAGTAAGACACAGAGCCTGGGATTTAAGTCCATTTCTGAAGGGAAACACACAACATAGTTCTCATCCATGAATCACACTCTGCTTTAGAGCGAGAAGTGCGCTCTTGCTTTCTAGAGTCTCTAAGACAGCAGGAAATCTGAGTGTGCCCAGGACAAAAGAACGTTGTTTCCTATACATATGGACCATATGTAGTCCAAATCTGCTTCTGAAACTGATACAAAGCACTGACACTCTAACATCCAATGGTTGTCAGTTAAGATGAGAAACGTGTGAGCATCGTGAACGATGTAGTTCGTTCGAGCAGAAAAGTGACTGCCCATACCTGAATTGAAGTCTTGCTTGTAGGAAGACTCAGAGCCTGGGATTTATCTCCATTTCTGAAGTAAAACACACAGCAGTGTAATCATGCATTGATCAAACTCTGCTTTAGAACAAGAAGCATGCTCTTGCTTTCTAGAGTCTCTAAGACTGCAGGAAACGTGAGTTTGCTGAGAACAAAAGAACGGTGTTTCCTACACATACAGACATTATATAGTCCAACTCTGCTTCTGAAACTGATACAAAGCACTGGTCCTCTAACATCCAATGCTTGTCTGTTAAGATGAGAAACGTGTGAGCTCAGTGAACGATGTAGATCGTTTGAGCAGAAAAGTGACTGCCCTTACCTGAAACGAATTCTTGCTTGTAGGAAGACTCAGAGCCTGGCATTTAACTCCATTTCTGAAGTGAAACACACAGCAGGGTTCTCATCCATTGATCACACTCTGCGTTAGAACAAGAAGCATACTCTGGCTTCCTAGAGTCTCTAAGACAGCAAGAAACGTGAGTTTGCTGAAAACAAAAGAACAGTGTTACCACACATAAGGACCATATCTAGTCCAACTCTGCTTCTGAAACTGATACAAAGCACTGGTCCTCTAACATCCAATGCTTGTCTGTTTAGATGAGAAACATGTGACCTCCGTGAAAGATGTAGTTCGTGTGAGCTAAAAAGTGACTGCCCTTACCTGAAACGAAGTCTTGCTTGTAGGAAGACATAGAGCCTGGGATTTAACTACATTTATGAAGGGAAACAAACAGCATAGTTTTCATCCATGGATCACACTCTGCTTTAGAGCGAGAAGCACACTCTTGCTTTCTAGAGTCTCTAAGACAGCAGGAAATCTGAGTGTGCCCAGAACAAAAGAAGGGTGTTTCCTACACATATGGACCATATCTAGTCCAAATCTTCTTCTGAAACTGATACAATGCACTGGTCCTCTAACATCCAATGCGTGTCAGTTAAGATGAGAAACGTGTGAGCTCAGTGAATGATGTAGTTTGTTTGAGCAGAAAAGTGACTGCCCTTACCTGAAACGAAGTCTTGCTTGTAGGAATACATAGAGCCTGGGATTTAACTACTTTTCTGAAGGGAAACACAAAGCATAGTTTTCATCCATGGATCACACTCTGCTTTAGAGCGAGAAGCACACTCTTGCTTTCTAGAGTCTCTAAGACAGCAGGAAATCTGAGTGTGCCCAGAACAAAAGATCGGTGTTTCCTACACATATGGACCATATCTAGTCCAAATCATCTTCTGAAACTGATGCAAAGCACTGGTCCTCTAACATCCAATGCTTGTCTGTTAAGATGAGAACGTGTGAGCTCGGTGAAAGATGTAGTTCTTTTGAGCTGAAAAGTGACTGCCCTTACCTGAAACGAAGACTTGCTTGTAGGGAGACTCAGAGCCTGGGATTTAACTCCATTTCTGAAGGGAAACACACAGCATAGTTCTCATCCATTGATCACACTCTGCTTTAGAGCAAGAAGCACGCTCTTGCTTTCTAGAGTCTCTAAGACAGCAGGAAACGTGAGTGTGCTGAGAACAAAAGAGCGGTGTAACCTACATATACGGACCATATCTAGTCCAACTCTTCTTCTGAAACTGATACAAAGCACTGGTCCTCTAACATGCAATGCTTGTCAGTTAAGATGAGAAACATGTGAGCTCCGTGAAAGATGTAGTTCGTTTGAGCTGAACAGTGACTGCCCTTACCTGAAATTAACTCTTGCTTGTAGGAAGACATAGAGCCTGGGATTTAACTACATTTATGAAGGGAAACACACAGCATAGTTTTCATCCATGGATCACACTCTGCTTTAGAGCGAGAAGCACACTCTTGCTTTCTAGGGTCTCTAAGACAGCAGGAAATCTTAGTGTGCCCAGAACAAAAGAAGGGTGTTTCCTACACATATGGACCATATCTAGTCCAAATCTTCTTCTGAAACTGATACAATGCACTGGTCTTCTAACATCCAATGCTTGTCAGTTAAGATGAGAAACGTGTGAGCTCAGTGAACGATGTAGTTCGTTTGAGCAGAAAAGAGACGGCCCTTACCTGAAACGAAGTCTTGCTTGTAGGAAGACTCAGAGCCTGGGATTTAACTCCATTTCTGAAGGCCACCACACAGCATAGTTCTCATCCATGGATAACACTCTGCTTTAGAATGAGAAGTACGCTCTTGCTTTCTAGAGTCTCTAAGAAAGCAGGAAACGTGAGTGCGCTGAGAACAAAAGAACGGTGTTTCCTACACATACGGACCATATCTAGTCCAACTCTTCTTCTGAAACTGATACAAAGCACTGGTCCTCTAACATCCAATGCTTGTCAGTTAAGATGAGAAACGTGTGAGCTTCGTGAACGATGTTGTTCCTTTGAGCAGAAAAGTGACTGCCCTTACCTGAAACGAAGTCTTGCTTGTAGGGAGACACAGAGCATGGGATTTAACTCCATTTCTGAAGTGAAACACACAGCATAGTCTCATCCATGGATCACACTCTGTTTTAGAGCAAGAAGCACGCTCTTGCTTTCTAGAGTCTCTAAGACAGCAGGTAACGTGAGTGTGCCCAGAACAAAAGATCGGTGTTTCCTACACATATGGACATTATGTAGTACAAATCTGCTTCTGAAACTGATACAAAGCACTGACCCTCTAACATCCAATGCTTGTCAGTTAAGATGAGAAACGTGTGAGCTTCATGAACAATGTAGTTCGTTTGAGCAGAAAACTGACTGCCCTTACCTGAAACGAAGTCTTGCTTGTAGGAAGACTCAGAGCCTGGGATTTAACTCCATTTCTGAAGTGAAACACACAGCAGGGTTCTCATCCATTGATCACTCTCTGCGTTAGAACAAGAAGCATACTCTTGCTTCCTCGAGTCTCTAACACAGCAAGAAACGTGAGTTTGCTGAAAACAAAAAAAACAGTGTTTCAACACATAAGGACCATATCTAGTCCAACTCTGCTTCTGAAACTGATACAAAGCACTGGTCCTCTAACAACCAATGCTTGTCTGTTTAGATGAGAAACATGTGAGCTCCGTGAAAGATGTAGTTCGTTTGAGCTGAAAAGTGACTGCCCTTACCTGAAACGAACTCTTGCTTGTAGGAAGACATAGAGCCTGGGATTTAACTACGTTTATGAAGGGAAACACACAGCATAGTTTTCATCCATGGATCACACTCTGCTTTAGAGCAAGAAGCACGCTCTTGCTTTCTAGAGTCTCAAAGACAGCAGGAAATCTGAGTGTGCCCAGAATAAAAGAAGGGTGTTTCCTACACATATGGACCATATCTAGTCCAAATCTTCTTCTGAAACTGATACAATGCACTGGTCCTCTAACATCCAATGCTTGACAGTTAAGATGAGAAACGTGTGAGCTCAGTGAAGGATGTAGTTCGTTTGAGCAGAAAAGAGACTGCCCTTACCTGAAACGAAGTCTTGCTTGTAGGAAGACTCAGATCCTGGGATTTAACTCCATTTCTGAAGGCCACCACACAGCATAGTTCTCATCCATGGATCACACTCTGCTTTAGAGCGAGAAGCACGCTCTTGCTTTCTAGAGTCTCTAAGAGAGCAGGAAACGTGAGTGTGCTGAAAACAAAAGAACGGTGTTTCCTACTCATACGGACCATATCTAGTCCAACTCTTCTTCTGAAACTGATACAAAGCACTGGTCCTCTAACATCCAATCCTTGTCAATTAAGATGAGAAACGTGTGAGGTTCGTGAACGATGTAGTTCGTTTGAGCAGAAAAGTGACTGCCCTTACCTGAATGGAAGTCTTCCTTGTAGGAAGACTCAGAGCCTGGGATTTAACTCCATTTCTGAAGTAAAACACACAGCAGTGTAATCATCCATTGATCACACTCTGCTTTAGAACAAGAAGCACGCTCTTGCTTTCTAGACTCTCAAAGACAGCAGGAAACGTGAGTGTGCTGAGAACAAAAGAACGGTGTCTCCTACACATAGGGACCATATCTAGTCCAACTCTGCTTCTGAAACAGATACAAAGCACTGGTCCTCTAACATCCAATGCTTGTCAGTTAAGAAGAGAAACGTGTGAGCCTTGTGAACGATGTAGTTCCTTTGAGCAGAAAAGTGACTGCCCTTACCTGAAACGAAGTCTTGCTTGTAGGAAGACTCAGAGCCTGGCATTTAACTCCATTTCTGAAGTGAAACACACAGCAGGGTTCTCATCCATTGATCACACTCTGCGTTAGAACAAGAAGCATACTCTTGCTTCCTAGAGTCTCTAAGACAGCAAGAAACGTGAGTTTGCTGAAAACAAAAGAACAGTGTTTCAACACATAAGGACCATATCTAGTCCAACTCTGCTTCTGAAACTGATACAAAGCACTGGTCCTCTAACATCCAATGCTTGTCTGTTTAGATGAGAAACATGTGAGCTCCGTGAAAGATGTAGTTCGTTTGAGCTGAAAAGTGACTGCCCTTACCTGAAACGAAGTCTTGCTTGTAGGAAGACATAGAGCCTGGGATTTAACTACATTTATGAAGGGAAACACACAGCATAGTTTTCATCCATGGATCACACTCTGCTTTAGAGCGAGAAGCACACTCTTGCTTTCTAGATTCTCTAAGACAGCAGGAAATCTGAGTGTGCCCAGAACAAAAGAAGGGTGTTTCCTACACATATGGACCATATCTAGTCCAAATCTTCTTCTGAAACTGATGCAAAGCACTGGTCCTCTAACATCCAATGCTTGTCTGTTAAGATGAGAACGTGTGAGCTCGGTGAAAGATGTAGTTCTTTTGAGCTGAAAAGTGACTGCCCTTACCTGAAACGAAGTCTTGCTTGTAGGGATACTCAGAGCCTGGGAGTTAACTCCATTTCTGAAGGGAAACGCACAGCATAGTTCTCATCCATTGATCACACTCTGCTTTAGAGCAAGAAGCACGCTCTTGCTTTCTAGAGTCTCTAAGACAGCAGGTAACGTGAGTGTGCTGAGAACAAAAGAACGGTGTTTCCTACACATATGGACATTATATAGTCCAACTCTTCTTCTGAAATTGATACAAAGCACTGGTCCTCTAACATCCAATGATTGTCAGTTAAGATGAGAAACGTGTGAGCATCGTGAACGATGTAGTTCGTTTGAGCAGAAAACTGACTGCCCTTACCTGAAACGATGTCTTGCTTGTAGGAAGACTCAGAGCCTGGCATTTACCTCCATTTCTGAAGCCAAACACACAGCATAGTTCCCATCCATGGATCACACTCTGCTTTAGAGCGAGAAGTACGCTCTTGCATTCTAGAGTCTCTAAGACAGCAGGAAACGTGAGTGTGCTGAGAACAAAAGAGCGGTGTAACCTACACATACGGACCATATCTAGTCCAACTCTTCTTCTGAAACTGATACAAAGCACTGGTCCTCTAACATCCAATGCTTGTCAGTTAAGATGAGAAACATGTGAGCTCCGTGAAAGATGTAGTTCGTTTGAGCTGAAAAGTGACTGCCCTTACCTGAAACGAAGTCTTGCTTGTAGGGAGACTCAGAGCCTGGGATTTAACTCCATTTCTGAAGGGAAACACACAGCATAGTTCTCATCCATTGATCACACTCTGCTTTAGAGCAAGAAGCACGCTCTTGCTTTCTAGAGTCTCTAAGACAGCAGGAAATCTGAGTGTGCCCAGAACAAAGAAGGGTGTTTCCTACACATATGGACCATATCTAGTCCAAATCTTCTTCTGAAACTGATACAATGCACTGGTCTTCTAACATCCAATGCTTGTCAGTTAAGATGAGAAACGTGTGAGCTCAGTGAACGATGTAGTTCGTTTGAGCAGAAAAGTGACTGCCCTTACCTGAAACGAAGTCTTGCTTGTAGGAAGACTCAGAGCCTGGGATTTAACTCCATTTCTGAAGGCCACCACACAGCATAGTTCTCATCCATGGATAACACTCTGCTTTAGAATGAGAAGTACTCTCTTGCTTTCTAGAGTCTCTAAGAAAGCAGGAAACGTGAGTGCGCTGAGAACAAAAGAACGGTGTTTCCTACACATACGGACCATATCTAGTCCAAGTCTTCTTCTGAAACTGATACAAAGCTCTGGTCCTCTAACATCCAATGCTTGTCAGTTAAGAAGAGAAACGTGTGAGCTTCGTGAACGATGTAGTTCGTTTGAGCAGAAAAGTGACTGCCCTTACCTGAAACGAAGTCTTGCTTGTAGGAAGACTCAGAGCCTGGCATTTAACTCCATTTCTGAAGTGAAACACACAGCAGGGTTCTCATCCATTGATCACACTCTGCGTTAGAACAAGAAGCATACTCTTGCTTCCTAGAGTCTCTAAGACAGCAAGAAACGTGAGTTTGCTGAAAACAAAAGAACAGTGTTTCAACACATAAGGACCATATCTAGTCCAACTCTGCTTCTGAAACTGATACAAAGCACTGGTCCTCTAACATCCAATGCTTGTCTGTTTAGATGAGAAACATGTGAGCTCCGTGAAAGATGTAGTTCGTTTGAGCTGAAAAGTGACTGCCCTTACCTGAAACGAAGTCTTGCTTGTACGAAGACATAGAGCCTGGGATTTAACTACATTTATGAAGGGAAACACAGAGCATAGTTTTCATCCATGGATCACACTCTGCTTTAGAGCGAGAAGCACACTCTTGCTTTCTAGAGTCTCTAAGACAGCAGGAAATCTGAGTGTGCCCAGAACAAAAGAAGGGTGTTTCCTACACATATGGCCATATCTAGTCCAAATCTTCTTCTGAAACTGATACAATGCACTGGTCCTCTAACATCCAATGCTTGTCAGTTAAGATTAGAAACATGTGAGCTCAGTGAATGATGTAGTTTGTTTGAGCAGAAAAGAGACGGCCCTTACCTGAAACGAAGTCTTGCTTGTAGGAAGACTCAGAGCCTGGGATTTAACTCCATTTCTGAAGGCCACCACACAGCATAGTTCTCATCCATGGATAACACTCTGCTTTAGAATGAGAAGTACGCTCTTGCTTTCTAGAGTCTCTAAGAAAGCAGGAAACGTGAGTGCGCTGAGAACAAAAGAACGGTGTTTCCTACACATACGGACCATATCTAGTCCAACTCTTCTTCTGAAACTGATACAAAGCACTGGTCCTCTAACATCCAATGCTTGTCAGTTAAGATGAGAAACGTGTGAGCTTCGTGAACGATGTTGTTCCTTTGAGCAGAAAAGTGACTGCCCTTACCTGAAACGAAGTCTTGCTTGTAGGGAGACACAGAGCATGGGATTTAACTCCATTTCTGATGTGAAACACACAGCATAGTCTCATCCATGGATCACACTCTGTTTTAGAGCAAGAAGCACGCTCTTGCTTTCTAGAGTCTCTAAGACAGCAGGTAACGTGAGTGTGCCCAGAACAAAAGATCGGTGTTTCCTACACATATGGACATTATGTAGTACAAATCTGCTTCTGAAACTGATACAAAGCACTGACCCTCTAACATCCAATGCTTGTCAGTTAAGATGAGAAACGTGTGAGCTTCATGAACAATGTAGTTCGTTTGAGCAGAAAACTGACTGCCCTTACCTGAAACGAAGTCTTGCTTGTAGGAAGACTCAGAGCCTGGGATTTAACTCCATTTCTGAAGTGAAACACACAGCAGGGTTCTCATCCATTGATCACTCTCTGCGTTAGAACAAGAAGCATACTCTTGCTTCCTCGAGTCTCTAACACAGCAAGAAACGTGAGTTTGCTGAAAACAAAAAAAACAGTGTTTCAACACATAAGGACCATATCTAGTCCAACTCTGCTTCTGAAACTGATACAAAGCACTGGTCCTCTAACAACCAATGCTTGTCTGTTTAGATGAGAAACATGTGAGCTCCGTGAAAGATGTAGTTCGTTTGAGCTGAAAAGTGACTGCCCTTACCTGAAACGAACTCTTGCTTGTAGGAAGACATAGAGCCTGGGATTTAACTACGTTTATGAAGGGAAACACACAGCATAGTTTTCATCCATGGATCACACTCTGCTTTAGAGCAAGAAGCACGCTCTTGCTTTCTAGAGTCTCAAAGACAGCAGGAAATCTGAGTGTGCCCAGAATAAAAGAAGGGTGTTTCCTACACATATGGACCATATCTAGTCCAAATCTTCTTCTGAAACTGATACAATGCACTGGTCCTCTAACATCCAATGCTTGACAGTTAAGATGAGAAACGTGTGAGCTTCATGAACAATGTAGTTCGTTTGAGCAGAAAACTGACTGCCCTTACCTGAAACGAAGTCTTGCTTGTAGGAAGACTCAGAGCCTGGGATTTAACTCCATTTCTGAAGTGAAACACACAGCAGGGTTCTCATCCATTGATCACTCTCTGCGTTAGAACAAGAAGCATACTCTTGCTTCCTCGAGTCTCTAACACAGCAAGAAACGTGAGTTTGCTGAAAACAAAAAAAACAGTGTTTCAACACATAAGGACCATATCTAGTCCAACTCTGCTTCTGAAACTGATACAAAGCACTGGTCCTCTAACAACCAATGCTTGTCTGTTTAGATGAGAAACATGTGAGCTCCGTGAAAGATGTAGTTCGTTTGAGCTGAAAAGTGACTGCCCTTACCTGAAACGAACTCTTGCTTGTAGGAAGACATAGAGCCTGGGATTTAACTACGTTTATGAAGGGAAACACACAGCATAGTTTTCATCCATGGATCACACTCTGCTTTAGAGCAAGAAGCACGCTCTTGCTTTCTAGAGTCTCAAAGACAGCAGGAAATCTGAGTGTGCCCAGAATAAAAGAAGGGTGTTTCCTACACATATGGACCATATCTAGTCCAAATCTTCTTCTGAAACTGATACAATGCACTGGTCCTCTAACATCCAATGCTTGACAGTTAAGATGAGAAACGTGTGAGCTCAGTGAAGGATGTAGTTCGTTTGAGCAGAAAAGAGACTGCCCTTACCTGAAACGAAGTCTTGCTTGTAGGAAGACTCAGATCCTGGGATTTAACTCCATTTCTGAAGGCCACCACACAGCATAGTTCTCATCCATGGATCACACTCTGCTTTAGAGCGAGAAGCACGCTCTTGCTTTCTAGAGTCTCTAAGAGAGCAGGAAACGTGAGTGTGCTGAAAACAAAAGAACGGTGTTTCCTACTCATACGGACCATATCTAGTCCAACTCTTCTTCTGAAACTGATACAAAGCACTGGTCCTCTAACATCCAATCCTTGTCAATTAAGATGAGAAACGTGTGAGGTTCGTGAACGATGTAGTTCGTTTGAGCAGAAAAGTGACTGCCCTTACCTGAATGGAAGTCTTCCTTGTAGGAAGACTCAGAGCCTGGGATTTAACTCCATTTCTGAAGTAAAACACACAGCAGTGTAATCATCCATTGATCACACTCTGCTTTAGAACAAGAAGCACGCTCTTGCTTTCTAGACTCTCAAAGACAGCAGGAAACGTGAGTGTGCTGAGAACAAAAGAACGGTGTCTCCTACACATAGGGACCATATCTAGTCCAACTCTGCTTCTGAAACAGATACAAAGCACTGGTCCTCTAACATCCAATGCTTGTCAGTTAAGAAGAGAAACGTGTGAGCCTTGTGAACGATGTAGTTCCTTTGAGCAGAAAAGTGACTGCCCTTACCTGAAACGAAGTCTTGCTTGTAGGAAGACTCAGAGCCTGGCATTTAACTCCATTTCTGAAGTGAAACACACAGCAGGGTTCTCATCCATTGATCACACTCTGCGTTAGAACAAGAAGCATACTCTTGCTTCCTAGAGTCTCTAAGACAGCAAGAAACGTGAGTTTGCTGAAAACAAAAGAACAGTGTTTCAACACATAAGGACCATATCTAGTCCAACTCTGCTTCTGAAACTGATACAAAGCACTGGTCCTCTAACATCCAATGCTTGTCTGTTTAGATGAGAAACATGTGAGCTCCGTGAAAGATGTAGTTCGTTTGAACTGAAAAGTGACTGCCCTTACCTGAAACGAAGTCTTGCTTGTAGGAAGACATAGAGCCTGGGATTTAACTACATTTATGAAGGGAAACACACAGCATAGTTTTCATCCATGGATCACACTCTGCTTTAGAGCGAGAAGCACACTCTTGCTTTCTAGATTCTCTAAGACAGCAGGAAATCTGAGTGTGCCCAGAACAAAAGAAGGGTGTTTCCTACACATATGGACCATATCTAGTCCAAATCTTCTTCTGAAACTGATGCAAAGCACTGGTCCTCTAACATCCAATGCTTGTCTGTTAAGATGAGAACGTGTGAGCTCGGTGAAAGATGTAGTTCTTTTGAGCTGAAAAGTGACTGCCCTTACCTGAAACGAAGTCTTGCTTGTAGGGATACTCAGAGCCTGGGAGTTAACTCCATTTCTGAAGGGAAACGCACAGCATAGTTCTCATCCATTGATCACACTCTGCTTTAGAGCAAGAAGCACGCTCTTGCTTTCTAGAGTCTCTAAGACAGCAGGTAATGTGAGTGTGCTGAGAACAAAAGAACGGTGTTTCCTACACATATGGACATTATATAGTCCAACTCTTCTTCTGAAATTGATACAAAGCACTGGTCCTCTAACATCCAATGATTGTCAGTTAAGATGAGAAACGTGTGAGCATCGTGAACGATGTAGTTCGTTTGAGCAGAAAACTGACTGCCCTTACCTGAAACGATGTCTTGCTTGTAGGAAGACTCAGAGCCTGGCATTTACCTCCATTTCTGAAGCCAAACACACAGCATAGTTCCCATCCATGGATCACACTCTGCTTTAGAGCGAGAAGTACGCTCTTGCATTCTAGAGTCTCTAAGACAGCAGGAAACGTGAGTGTGCTGAGAACAAAAGAGCGGTGTAACCTACACATACGGACCATATCTAGTCCAACTCTTCTTCTGAAACTGATACAAAGCACTGGTCCTCTAACATCCAATGCTTTTCAGTTAAGATGAGAAACATGTGAGCTCCGTGAAAGATGTAGTTCGTTTGAGCTGAAAAGTGACTGCCCTTACCTGAAACGAAGTCTTGCTTGTAGGGAGACTCAGAGCCTGGGATTTAACTCCATTTCTGAAGGGAAACACACAGCATAGTTCTCATCCATTGATCACACTCTGCTTTAGAGCAAGAAGCACGCTCTTGCTTTCTAGAGTCTCTAAGACAGCAGGAAATCTGAGTGTGCCCAGAACAAAGAAGGGTGTTTCCTACACATATGGACCATATCTAGTCCAAATCTTCTTCTGAAACTGATACAATGCACTGGTCTTCTAACATCCAATGCTTGTCAGTTAAGATGAGAAACGTGTGAGCTCAGTGAACGATGTAGTTCGTTTGAGCAGAAAAGTGACTGCCCTTACCTGAAACGAAGTCTTGCTTGTAGGAAGACTCAGAGCCTGGGATTTAACTCCATTTCTGAAGGCCACCACACAGCATAGTTCTCATCCATGGATAACACTCTGCTTTAGAATGAGAAGTACTCTCTTGCTTTCTAGAGTCTCTAAGAAAGCAGGAAACGTGAGTGCGCTGAGAACAAAAGAACGGTGTTTCCTACACATACGGACCATATCTAGTCCAAGTCTTCTTCTGAAACTGATACAAAGCTCTGGTCCTCTAACATCCAATGCTTGTCAGTTAAGAAGAGAAACGTGTGAGCTTCGTGAACGATGTAGTTCGTTTGAGCAGAAAAGTGACTGCCCTTACCTGAAACGAAGTCTTGCTTGTAGGAAGACTCAGAGCCTGGCATTTAACTCCATTTCTGAAGTGAAACACACAGCAGGGTTCTCATCCATTGATCACACTCTGCGTTAGAACAAGAAGCATACTCTTGCTTCCTAGAGTCTCTAAGACAGCAAGAAACGTGAGTTTGCTGAAAACAAAAGAACAGTGTTTCAACACATAAGGACCATATCTAGTCCAACTCTGCTTCTGAAACTGATACAAAGCACTGGTCCTCTAACATCCAATGCTTGTCTGTTTAGATGAGAAACATGTGAGCTCCGTGAACGATGTAGTTCGTTTGAGCTGAAAAGTGACTGCCCTTACCTGAAACGAAGTCTTGCTTGTACGAAGACATAGAGCCTGGGATTTAACTACATTTATGAAGGGAAACACAGAGCATAGTTTTCATCCATGGATCACACTCTGCTTTAGAGCGAGAAGCACACTCTTGCTTTCTAGAGTCTCTAAGACAGCAGGAAATCTGAGTGTGCCCAGAACAAAAGAAGGGTGTTTCCTACACATATGGCCATATCTAGTCCAAATCTTCTTCTGAAACTGATACAATGCACTGGTCCTCTAACATCCAATGCTTGTCAGTTAAGATTAGAAACATGTGAGCTCAGTGAATGATGTAGTTTGTTTGAGCAGAAAAGAGACGGCCCTTACCTGAAACGAAGTCTTGCTTGTAGGAAGACTCAGAGCCTGGGATTTAACTCCATTTCTGAAGGCCACCACACAGCATAGTTCTCATCCATGGATAACACTCTGCTTTAGAATGAGAAGTACTCTCTTGCTTTCTAGAGTCTCTAAGAAAGCAGGAAACGTGAGTGCGCTGAGAACAAAAGAACGGTGTTTCCTACACATACGGACCATATCTAGTCCAAGTCTTCTTCTGAAACTGATACAAAGCTCTGGTCCTCTAACATCCAATGCTTGTCAGTTAAGAAGAGAAACGTGTGAGCTTCGTGAACGATGTAGTTCGTTTGAGCAGAAAAGTGACTGCCCTTACCTGAAACGAAGTCTTGCTTGTAGGAAGACTCAGAGCCTGGCATTTAACTCCATTTCTGAAGTGAAACACACAGCAGGGTTCTCATCCATTGATCACACTCTGCGTTAGAACAAGAAGCATACTCTTGCTTCCTAGAGTCTCTAAGACAGCAAGAAACGTGAGTTTGCTGAAAACAAAAGAACAGTGTTTCAACACATAAGGACCATATCTAGTCCAACTCTGCTTCTGAAACTGATACAAAGCACTGGTCCTCTAACATCCAATGCTTGTCAGTTAAGATGAGAAACGTGTGAGCTCAGTGAACGATGTAGTTCGTTTGAGCAGAAACGTGACTGCCCTTACCTGAAAGGAAGTCTTGCTTGTAGGAAGACTCAGAGCCTGGGATTTAACTCCATTTCTGAAGGGAAACACACAGCATAGTTCTCATCCATGGATCACACTGTGCTTTAGAGCAAGAAGCACGCTCTTGCTTTCTAGAGTCTCTAAGACAGCAGGAAATCTGAGTGTGCCCAGAACAAAAGAGCGGTGTTTTCTACACATATGGACCATATCTACTCCAAATCTGCTTCTGAAACTGATACAAAGCACTGACCCTCTAACATCGAATGCTTGTCAGTTAAGATGAGAAACGTGTGAGCTCAGTGAACGATGTAGTTCGTTTGAGCAGAAAAGTGACTGCCCTTATCTGAAACGAAGTCTTGCTTGTAGGAAGACTCAGAGCCTGGGATTTAACTCCATTTCTGAAGGCAAACAAACAGCATAGTTCTCATCCATGGATCACACTCTGCTTTAGAGCGAGAAGCACGCTCTTGCTTTCTAGAGTCTCTAAGACAGCAGGAAACGTGAGTGTGCTGAGAACATAAGAACGGTGTTGTCTACACATACGGACATCATATAGTCCAACTCTTCTTCTGAAACTGATACAAAGCACTGGTGCTCTAACATCCAATGCTTGTCAGTTAAGATGAGAAACTTGTGAGCTTCGTGAACGATGTAGTTCGTTTGAGCAGAAACGTGACTGCCCTTACCTGAAACGAAGTCTTGCTTGTAGGAAGACTCAGAGCATGGGATTTAAATCCATTTCTGAAGTGAAACAGACAGCATTGTCTCATCCATTGGTCACACTCTGCTTTAGAATAAGAAGCACGCTCTTGCTTTCTAGAGTCTCTAAGACAGCAGGAAACGTGAGTGTGCTGAGAACAAAAGAACGGTGTTTCCTACACATACAGACCATATCTAGTCCAACTCTGTTTCTTAAACTGATACAAAGCACTGGTCCTCTAACATCCAGTGCTTGTCTCTTAAGATGAGAAACGTGTGAGCTCAGTGAACTATGTATGTCGTTTGAGCTGAAAAGTGACTGCCCTTACCCGAAACGAATTCTTGCTTGTAGGAAGACACAGAGCCTGGGATTTAACTCCATTTCTGAAGGGAAACACACAGCAGTGTTCTCATCCATTGATCACACTCTGCTTTAGAACAAGAAGCACGCTCTTGCTTTCTAGAGTCTCTAAGACAGCAGGAAATCTGAGTGTGCCCAGAACAAAAGAGCGGTGTTTTCTACACATATGGACCATATCTACTCCAAATCTGCTTCTGAAACTGATACAAAGCACTGACCCTCTAACATCCAATGCTTGTCAGTTAAGTTGAGAAACGTGTGAGCTCAGTGAACGATGTAGGTCGTTTGAGCAGAAAAGTGACTGCCCTTACCTGAAACGAAGTCTTGCTTGTAGGAAGACTCAGAGCCTGGGATTTAACTCCATTTCTGAAGGCAAACAAACAGCATAGTTCTCATCCATGGATCACACTCTGCTTTAGAGCGAGAAGCACGCTCTTGCTTTCTAGAGTCTCTAAGACAGCAGGAAACGTGAGTGTGCTGAGAACAAAGAACGGTGTTGTCTACACATACGGACATTATATAGTCCAACTCTTCTTCTGAAACTGATACAAAGCACTGGTCCTCTAACATCCAATGCTTGTCAGTTAAGATGAGAAACGTGTGAGCTTCGTGAATGATGTAGTTCGTTTGAGCAGAAACGTGACTGCCCTTACCTGAAACGAAGTCTTGCTTGTAGGAAGACTCAGAGCCTGGGATTTAACTCCATTTCTGAATGGAAACACACAGCATAGTTCTCATCTATGGATCACACTCTGCCTTAGAGCGAGAAGCACACTCTTGCTTTCTAGATTCTCTAATACAGCAGGAAATCTGAGTATGCCCAGAACAAAAGAACGGTGTTTCCTACACATATGGACCATATCTAGTCCAACTCTTCTTCTGAAACTGATACAAAGCACTGGTCCTCTAACATCCAATGCTTGTCAATTAAGATGAGAAACGTGTGAGCTTCGTGAATGATTTTGTTCGTTTGAGCAGAAAAGTGACTGCCCTTACCTGAATTGAAGTCTTGCTTGTAGGAAGACTCAGAAACTGGGATTTAACTCCATTTCTGAAGTAAAACACACAGCAGTGTAATCATCGATTGATCACACTCTGCTTTAGAGCAAGAAGCACGCTCGTGCTTTCTAGAGACTCTAAGACAGCAGGAAACGTGAGTGTGCTGAGAACAAAAGAACGGTGTTTCCTACACATACGGACCATATCTAGTCCAACTCTTCTTCTGAAAATGATACAAAGCACTGGTCCTTTAACATCCAATGCTTGTCAATTAAGATGAGAAACGTGTGAGCTTCGTGAATGATGTAGTTTGTTTGAGCTGAAAAGTGACTGCCCTTACCTGAAACGGAGTCTTGCCTGTAGGAAGACACAGAGCCTGGGATTTAACTCCATTTCTGAAGGGAAACACACAGCATAGTTCTCATCCATGGATCACACTGTGCTTTAGAGCAAGAAGCACGCTCTTGCTTTCTAGAGTCTCTAATACAGCAGGAAATCTGAGTGTGCCCAGAACAAAAGAACGGTGTTTCCTACACATACTGACTATATGTAGTCCAAATCTTCTTCTGAAACTGATACAATGCACTGGGCCTCTAACATCCAATGCTTGTCAGTTAAGATGAGAAACGTGTGAGCTTCGTGAACGATGTAGGTCGTTTGAGCTGAAAAGTGACTGCCCTTACCTGAAACAAAGTCTTGCTTGTCGGAAGACACAGAGCCTGGGATTTAACTCCATTTCTGAAGGGAAACACACAGCAGTGTTCTCATCCATTGATCACACTCTGCTTTAGAACAAGAAGCACGCTCTTGCTTTCTAGATTCTCTAAGACAGCAGGAAATCTGAGTGTGCCCAGAACAAAAGAGCGGTGTTTTCTACACATATGGACCATATCTTCTCCAAATCTGCTTCTGAAACTGATACAAAGCACTGGTCCTCTAACATCCAATGCTTGTCAGTTAAGATGAGAAACGTGTGAGCTTCGTGAACGATGTAGTTCGTTTGAGCAGAAACGTGACTGCCCTTACCTGAAACGAAGTCTTGCTTGTAGGAAGACTCAGAGCCTGGGATTTAACTCCATTTCTGAAGGGAAACACACAGCATAGTTCTCATCTATGGATCACACTCTGCCTTAGAGCGAGAAGCACACTCTTGCTTTCTAGATTCTCTAATACAGCAGGAAATCTGAGTGTGCCCAGAACAAAAGAACGGTGTTTCCTACACATATGGACCATATCTAGTCCAACTCTTCTTCTGAAACTGATACGAAGCACTGGTCCTCTAACATCCAATGCTTGTCAATTAAGATGAGAAACGTGTGAGCTTCGTGAATGATTTTGTTCGTTTGAGCAGAAAAGTGACTGCCCTTACCTGAATTGAAGTCTTGCTTGTAGGAAGAATCAGAACCTGGGATTTAACTCCATTTCTGAAGTAAAACACACAGCAGTGTAATCATCGATTGATCACACTCTGCTTTAGAACAAGAAGCACGCTCGTGCTTTCTAGAGACTCTAAGACAGCAGGAAACGTGAGTGTGCTGAGAACAAAAGAACGGTGTTTCCTACACATACGGACCATATCTAGTCCAACTCTTCTTCTGAAAATGATACAAAGCACTGGTCCTCTAACATCCAATGCTTGTCAGTTAAGATGAGAAACGTGTGAGCTTCGTGAATGATGTAGTTTGTTTGAGCTGAAAAGTGACTGCCCTTACCTGAAACTGAGTCTTGCCTGTAGGAAGACACAACGCCTGGGATTTAACTCCATTTCTGAAGGGAAACACACAGCATAGTTCTCATCCATGGATCACACTCTGCTTTAGAGCAAGAAGCACGCTCTTGCTTTCTAGAGTCTCTAATACAGCAGGAAATCTGAGTGTGCCCAGAACAAAAGAACGGTGTTTCCTACACATACTGACTATATGTAGTCCAAATCTTCTTGTGAAACTGATACAATGCACTGGGCCTCTAACATCCAATGCTTGTCAGTTAAGATGAGAAACGTGTGAGCTTCGTGAACGATGTAGGTCGTTTGAGCTGAAAAGTGACTGCCCTTACCTGAAACGAAGTCTTGCTTGTAGGAAAACACAGAGCCTGGGATTTAACTCCATTTCTGAAGGGAAATACACAGCAGTGTTCTCATCCATTGATCAAACTCTGCTTTAGAACAAGAAGCATGCTCTTGCTTTCTAGAGTCTCTAAGACAGCAGGAAATCTGAGTGTGCCCAGAACAAAAGAGCGGTATTTTCTACACATATGGACCATATCTACTCCAAATCTGTTTCGGAAACTGATACAAAGCACTGACCCTCTAACATCGAATGCTCGTCAGTTAAGATGAGAAACGTGTGAGCTCAGTGAACGATGTAGTTCGTTTGAGCAGAAAAGTGACTGCCCTTACCTGAAACGAAGTCTTGCTTGTAGGAAGACTCAGAGCCTGGGATTTAACTCCATTTCTGAAGGCAAACAAACAGCATAGTTCTCATCCATGGATCACACTCTGCTTTAGAGCGAGAAGCACGCTCTTGCTTTCTAGAGTCTCTAAGACAGCAGGAAACGTGAGTGTGCTGAGAACAAAAGAACGGTGTTGTCTACACATACGGACAACATATAGTCCAACTCTTCTTCTGAAACTGATACAAAGCACTGGTCCTCTAACATCCAATGCTTGTCAGTTAAGATGAGAAACGTGTGAGCTTCGTGAACGATGGAGTTCGTTTGAGCAGAAACGTGACTGCCCTTACCTGAAACGAAGTCTTGCTTGTAGGAGGACTCAGAGCCTGGGATTTAACTCCATTTCTGAAGTGAAACAGACACCATTGTCTCATCCATTGGTCACACTCTGCTTTAGAATAAGAAGCACGCTCTTGCTTTCTAGAGTCTCTAAGACAGCAGGAAACGTGAGTGTGCTGAGAACAAAAGAACGGTGTTTCCTACACATACAGACCATATCTAGTCCAACTCTGTTTCTTAAACTGATACAAAGCACTGGTCCTCTAACATCCAGTGCTTGTCTCTTAAGATGAGAAACGTGTGAGCTCAGTGAACGATGTATGTCGTTTGAGCTGAAAAGTGACTGCCCTTACCCGAAACGAATTCTTGCTTGTAGGAAGACACAGAGCCTGGGATTTAACTCCATTTCTGAAGGGAAACACACAGCAGTGTTCTCATCCATTGATCACACTCTGCTTTAGAACAAGAAGCACGCTCTTGCTTTCTAGAGTCTCTAAGACAGCAGGAAATCTGAGTGTGCCCAGAACAAAAGAGCGGTGTTTTCTACACATATGGACCATATCTACTCCAAATCTGCTTCTGAAACTGATACAAAGCACTGACCCTCTAACATCCAATGCTTGTCAGTTAAGTTGAGAAACGTGTGAGCTCAGTGAACGATGTAGGTCGTTTGAGCAGAAAAGTGACTGCCCTTACCTGAAACGAAGTCTTGCTTGTAGGAAGACTCAGAGCCTGGGATTTAACTCCATTTCTGAAGGCAAACAAACAGCATAGTTCTCATCCATGGATCACACTCTGCTTTAGAGCGAGAAGCACGCTCTTGCTTTCTAGAGTCTCTAAGACAGCAGGAAACGTGAGTGTGCTGAGAACAAAGAACGGTGTTGTCTACACATACGGACATTATATAGTCCAACTCTTCTTCTGAAACTGATACAAAGCACTGGTCCTCTAACATCCAATGCTTGTCAGTTAAGATGAGAAACGTGTGAGCTTCGTGAATGATGTAGTTCGTTTGAGCAGAAACGTGACTGCCCTTACCTGAAACGAAGTCTTGCTTGTAGGAAGACTCAGAGCCTGGGATTTAACTCCATTTCTGAATGGAAACACACAACATAGTTCTCATCTATGGATCACACTCTGCCTTAGAGCGAGAAGCACACTCTTGCTTTCTAGATTCTCTAATACAGCAGGAAATCTGAGTATGCCCAGAACAAAAGAACGGTGTTTCCTACACATATGGACCATATCTAGTCCAACTCTTCTTCTGAAACTGATACAAAGCACTGGTCCTCTAACATCCAATGCTTGTCAATTAAGATGAGAAACGTGTGAGCTTCGTGAATGATTTTGTTCGTTTGAGCAGAAAAGTGACTGCCCTTACCTGAATTGAAGTCTTGCTTGTAGGAAGACTCAGAAACTGGGATTTAACTCCATTTCTGAAGTAAAACACACAGCAGTGTAATCATCGATTGATCACACTCTGCTTTAGAGCAAGAAGCACGCTCGTGCTTTCTAGAGACTCTAAGACAGCAGGAAACGTGAGTGTGCTGAGAACAAAAGAACGGTGTTTCCTACACATACGGACCATATCTAGTCCAACTCTTCTTCTGAAAATGATACAAAGCACTGGTCCTTTAACATCCAATGCTTGTCAATTAAGATGAGAAACGTGTGAGCTTCGTGAATGATGTAGTTTGTTTGAGCTGAAAAGTGACTGCCCTTACCTGAAACGGAGTCTTGCCTGTAGGAAGACACAGAGCCTGGGATTTAACTCCATTTCTGAAGGGAAACACACAGCATAGTTCTCATCCATGGATCACACTGTGCTTTAGAGCAAGAAGCACGCTCTTGCTTTCTAGAGTCTCTAATACAGCAGGAAATCTGAGTGTGCCCAGAACAAAAGAACGGTGTTTCCTACACATACTGACTATATGTAGTCCAAATCTTCTTCTGAAACTGATACAATGCACTGGGCCTCTAACATCCAATGCTTGTCAGTTAAGATGAGAAACGTGTGAGCTTCGTGAACGATGTAGGTCGTTTGAGCTGAAAAGTGACTGCCCTTACCTGAAACAAAGTCTTGCTTGTCGGAAGACACAGAGCCTGGGATTTAACTCCATTTCTGAAGGGAAACACACAGCAGTGTTCTCATCCATTGATCACACTCTGCTTTAGAACAAGAAGCACGCTCTTGCTTTCTAGATTCTCTAAGACAGCAGGAAATCTGAGTGTGCCCAGAACAAAAGAGCGGTGTTTTCTACACATATGGACCATATCTTCTCCAAATCTGCTTCTGAAACTGATACAAAGCACTGGTCCTCTAACATCCAATGCTTGTCAGTTAAGATGAGAAACGTGTGAGCTTCGTGAACGATGGAGTTCGTTTGAGCAGAAACGTGACTGCCCTTACCTGAAACGAAGTCTTGCTTGTAGGAGGACTCAGAGCCTGGGATTTAACTCCATTTCTGAAGTGAAACACACAGCATAGTTCTCATCCATGGATCACACTCTGCTTTAGAGCAAGAAGCACACTCTTGCTTTCTAGAGTCTCTAAGACAGCAGGAAATCTGAGTGTGCCCAGAACAAAAGAACGGTGTTTCCTACACATACGGACCATATGTAGTCCAAATCTTCTTCTGAAACTGATAGAATGCACTGGTACTCTAACATCCAATGCTTGTCATTTAAGATGAGAAACGTGTGAGCTTTGCGAATGATGTAGTTCCTTTGAACTGGAAAGTGACTGCCCTTACCTGAAACGAAGTCTTACCTGTAGTAAGACACAGAGCCTGGGATTTAACTCCATTTCTGAAGGGAAACACACAGCATAGTTCTCTTCTATGGATCACACTCTGCCTTAGAGCGAGACGCACACTCTTGCTTTCTAGATTCTCTAATACAGCAGGAAATCTGAGTGTGCCCAGAACAAAAGAACGGTGTTTCCTACACATATGGACCATATCTAGTCCAACTCTTATTCTGAAACTGATACAAAGCACTGGTCCTCTAACATCCAATGCTTGTCAATTAAGATGAGAAACGTGTGAGCTTCGTGAATGATTTAGTTCGTTTGAGCAGAAAAGTGACTGCCCTTACCTGAATTGAAGTCTTGCTTGTAGGAAGACTCAGAGCCTGGGATTTAAGTCCATTTCTGAAGTAAAACACACAGCAGTGTAATCATCGATTGATCACACTCTGCTTTAGAACAAGAAGCACGCTCTTGCTTTCTAGAGACCCTAAGACAGCAGGAAACGTGAGTGTGCTGAGAACAAATGAAAGGTGTTTCCTACACATACGAACCATATCTAGTCCAACTCTTCTTCTGAAAATGATACAAAGCACCGGTCCTCTAACATCCAATGCTTGTCAATTAAGATGAGAAACGTGTGAGCTTCGTTAATGATGTAGTTCGTTTGAGCAGAAAAGTGACTGCCCTTACCTGAATTGAAGTCTTGCTTTTAGGGAGACTCAGAGCCTGGGATTTAACTCCATTTCTGAAGTAAAACACACAGCAGAGTAATCATCGATTGATCACACTCTGCTTTAGAAAAAGAAGCACGCTCTTGCTTTCTAGAGTCTCTAAGACAGCAGGAATCGTGAGTTTTCTGAGAACAAAAGAACGGTGTTTCCTACACATACAGACCATATCTAGTCCAACTCTGCTTCTGAAACTGATACAAAGCACTGGTCCTCTAACATCCAATGCTTGTCAGTTAAGATGAGAAACGTGTGAGCTTCGTGAATGATGTAGTTTGTTTGAGCTGAAAAGTGACTGCCCTTACCTGAAACTGAGTCTTGCCTGTAGGAAGACACAACGCCTGGGATTTAACTCCATTTCTGAAGGGAAACACACAGCATAGTTCTCATCCATGGATCACACTCTGCTTTAGAGCAAGAAGCACGCTCTTGCTTTCTAGAGTCTCTAATACAGCAGGAAATCTGAGTGTGCCCAGAACAAAAGAACGGTGTTTCCTACACATACTGACTATATGTAGTCCAAATCTTCTTGTGAAACTGATACAATGCACTGGGCCTCTAACATCCAATGCTTGTCAGTTAAGATGAGAAACGTGTGAGCTTCGTGAACGATGTAGGTCGTTTGAGCTGAAAAGTGACTGCCCTTACCTGAAACGAAGTCTTGCTTGTAGGAAAACACAGAGCCTGGGATTTAACTCCATTTCTGAAGGGAAATACACAGCAGTGTTCTCATCCATTGATCAAACTCTGCTTTAGAACAAGAAGCATGCTCTTGCTTTCTAGAGTCTCTAAGACAGCAGGAAATCTGAGTGTGCCCAGAACAAAAGAGCGGTATTTTCTACACATATGGACCATATCTACTCCAAATCTGTTTCGGAAACTGATACAAAGCACTGACCCTCTAACATCGAATGCTCGTCAGTTAAGATGAGAAACGTGTGAGCTCAGTGAACGATGTAGTTCGTTTGAGCAGAAAAGTGACTGCCCTTACCTGAAACGAAGTCTTGCTTGTAGGAAGACTCAGAGCCTGGGATTTAACTCCATTTCTGAAGGCAAACAAACAGCATAGTTCTCATCCATGGATCACACTCTGCTTTAGAGCGAGAAGCACGCTCTTGCTTTCTAGAGTCTCTAAGACAGCAGGAAACGTGAGTGTGCTGAGAACAAAAGAACGGTGTTGTCTACACATACGGACAACATATAGTCCAACTCTTCTTCTGAAACTGATACAAAGCACTGGTCCTCTAACATCCAATGCTTGTCAGTTAAGATGAGAAACGTGTGAGCTTCGTGAACGATGGAGTTCGTTTGAGCAGAAACGTGACTGCCCTTACCTGAAACGAAGTCTTGCTTGTAGGAGGACTCAGAGCCTGGGATTTAACTCCATTTCTGAAGTGAAACAGACACCATTGTCTCATCCATTGGTCACACTCTGCTTTAGAATAAGAAGCACGCTCTTGCTTTCTAGAGTCTCTAAGACAGCAGGAAACGTGAGTGTGCTGAGAACAAAAGAACGGTGTTTCCTACACATACAGACCATATCTAGTCCAACTCTGTTTCTTAAACTGATACAAAGCACTGGTCCTCTAACATCCAGTGCTTGTCTCTTAAGATGAGAAACGTGTGAGCTCAGTGAACGATGTATGTCGTTTGAGCTGAAAAGTGACTGCCCTTAACCGAAACGAATTCTTGCTTGTAGGAAGACACAGAGCCTGGGATTTAACTCCATTTCTGAAGGGAAACACACAGCAGTGTTCTCATCCATTGATCACACTCTGCTTTAGAACAAGAAGCACGCTCTTGCTTTCTAGAGTCTCTAAGACAGCAGGAAATCTGAGTGTGCCCAGAACAAAAGAGCGGTGTTTTCTACACATATGGACCATATCTACTCCAAATCTGCTTCTGAAACTGATACAAAGCACTGACCCTCTAACATCCAATGCTTGTCAGTTAAGTTGAGAAACGTGTGAGCTCAGTGAACGATGTAGGTCGTTTGAGCAGAAAAGTGACTGCCCTTACCTGAAACGAAGTCTTGCTTGTAGGAAGACTCAGAGCCTGGGATTTAACTCCATTTCTGAAGGCAAACAAACAGCATAGTTCTCATCCATGGATCACACTCTGCTTTAGAGCGAGAAGCACGCTCTTGCTTTCTAGAGTCTCTAAGACAGCAGGAAACGTGAGTGTGCTGAGAACAAAGAACGGTGTTGTCTACACATACGGACATTATATAGTCCAACTCTTCTTCTGAAACTGATACAAAGCACTGGTCCTCTAACATCCAATGCTTGTCAGTTAAGATGAGAAACGTGTGAGCTTCGTGAATGATGTAGTTCGTTTGAGCAGAAACGTGACTGCCCTTACCTGAAACGAAGTCTTGCTTGTAGGAAGACTCAGAGCCTGGGATTTAACTCCATTTCTGAATGGAAACACACAACATAGTTCTCATCTATGGATCACACTCTGCCTTAGAGCGAGAAGCACACTCTTGCTTTCTAGATTCTCTAATACAGCAGGAAATCTGAGTATGCCCAGAACAAAAGAACGGTGTTTCCTACACATATGGACCATATCTAGTCCAACTCTTCTTCTGAAACTGATACAAAGCACTGGTCCTCTAACATCCAATGCTTGTCAATTAAGATGAGAAACGTGTGAGCTTCGTGAATGATTTTGTTCGTTTGAGCAGAAAAGTGACTGCCCTTACCTGAATTGAAGTCTTGCTTGTAGGAAGACTCAGAAACTGGGATTTAACTCCATTTCTGAAGTAAAACACACAGCAGTGTAATCATCGATTGATCACACTCTGCTTTAGAGCAAGAAGCACGCTCGTGCTTTCTAGAGACTCTAAGACAGCAGGAAACGTGAGTGTGCTGAGAACAAAAGAACGGTGTTTCCTACACATACGGACCATATCTAGTCCAACTCTTCTTCTGAAAATGATACAAAGCACTGGTCCTTTAACATCCAATGCTTGTCAATTAAGATGAGAAACGTGTGAGCTTCGTGAATGATGTAGTTTGTTTGAGCTGAAAAGTGACTGCCCTTACCTGAAACGGAGTCTTGCCTGTAGGAAGACACAGAGCCTGGGATTTAACTCCATTTCTGAAGGGAAACACACAGCATAGTTCTCATCCATGGATCACACTGTGCTTTAGAGCAAGAAGCACGCTCTTGCTTTCTAGAGTCTCTAATACAGCAGGAAATCTGAGTGTGCCCAGAACAAAAGAACGGTGTTTCCTACACATACTGACTATATGTAGTCCAAATCTTCTTCTGAAACTGATACAATGCACTGGGCCTCTAACATCCAATGCTTGTCAGTTAAGATGAGAAACGTGTGAGCTTCGTGAACGATGTAGGTCGTTTGAGCTGAAAAGTGACTGCCCTTACCTGAAACAAAGTCTTGCTTGTCGGAAGACACAGAGCCTGGGATTTAACTCCATTTCTGAAGGGAAACACACAGCAGTGTTCTCATCCATTGATCACACTCTGCTTTAGAACAAGAAGCACGCTCTTGCTTTCTAGATTCTCTAAGACAGCAGGAAATCTGAGTGTGCCCAGAACAAAAGAGCGGTGTTTTCTACACATATGGACCATATCTTCTCCAAATCTGCTTCTGAAACTGATACAAAGCACTGGTCCTCTAACATCCAATGCTTGTCAGTTAAGATGAGAAACGTGTGAGCTTCGTGAACGATGGAGTTCGTTTGAGCAGAAACGTGACTGCCCTTACCTGAAACGAAGTCTTGCTTGTAGGAGGACTCAGAGCCTGGGATTTAACTCCATTTCTGAAGTGAAACACACAGCATAGTTCTCATCCATGGATCACACTCTGCTTTAGAGCAAGAAGCACACTCTTGCTTTCTAGAGTCTCTAAGACAGCAGGAAATCTGAGTGTGCCCAGAACAAAAGAACGGTGTTTCCTACACATACGGACCATATGTAGTCCAAATCTTCTTCTGAAACTGATAGAATGCACTGGTACTCTAACATCCAATGCTTGTCATTTAAGATGAGAAACGTGTGAGCTTTGCGAATGATGTAGTTCCTTTGAACTGGAAAGTGACTGCCCTTACCTGAAACGAAGTCTTACCTGTAGTAAGACACAGAGCCTGGGATTTAACTCCATTTCTGAAGGGAAACACACAGCATAGTTCTCTTCTATGGATCACACTCTGCCTTAGAGCGAGACGCACACTCTTGCTTTCTAGATTCTCTAATACAGCAGGAAATCTGAGTGTGCCCAGAACAAAAGAACGGTGTTTCCTACACATATGGACCATATCTAGTCCAACTCTTATTCTGAAACTGATACAAAGCACTGGTCCTCTAACATCCAATGCTTGTCAATTAAGATGAGAAACGTGTGAGCTTCGTGAATGATTTAGTTCGTTTGAGCAGAAAAGTGACTGCCCTTACCTGAATTGAAGTCTTGCTTGTAGGAAGACTCAGAGCCTGGGATTTAAGTCCATTTCTGAAGTAAAACACACAGCAGTGTAATCATCGATTGATCACACTCTGCTTTAGAACAAGAAGCACGCTCTTGCTTTCTAGAGACCCTAAGACAGCAGGAAACGTGAGTGTGCTGAGAACAAATGAAAGGTGTTTCCTACACATACGAACCATATCTAGTCCAACTCTTCTTCTGAAAATGATACAAAGCACCGGTCCTCTAACATCCAATGCTTGTCAATTAAGATGAGAAACGTGTGAGCTTCGTTAATGATGTAGTTCGTTTGAGCAGAAAAGTGACTGCCCTTACCTGAATTGAAGTCTTGCTTTTAGGGAGACTCAGAGCCTGGGATTTAACTCCATTTCTGAAGTAAAACACACAGCAGAGTAATCATCGATTGATCACACTCTGCTTTAGAAAAAGAAGCACGCTCTTGCTTTCTAGAGTCTCTAAGACAGCAGGAATCGTGAGTTTTCTGAGAACAAAAGAACGGTGTTTCCTACACATACAGACCATATCTAGTCCAACTCTGCTTCTGAAACTGATACAAAGCACTGGTCCTCTAACATCCAATGCTTGTCTGTTAAGATGAGAAAGGTGTGAGCTCCGTGAAAGATGTAGTTCATTTGAGCTGAAAAGTGACTGTCCTTACCTGAAAGGAAGTCTTGCTTGTAGGAAGATATAGAGCCTGGGATTTAACTCCTTATCTGAAGCGAAACACACAGCATAGTTTTCATCCATGGATCGCACTCTGCTTTAGAGCGAGAAGCCCGCTCTTGCTCTCTAGAGTCTCTAAGACAGCAGGAAATCTGAGTGTGCCCAGAACAAAAGAATGGTGTTTCCTACACATACGGACATTATATAGTCCAACTCTACTTCTGAAACTGATACAAAGCACTGGTCCTCTAACATCCAATGCTTGTCAGTTAAGATGAGAAACGTGTGAGCTTCGTGAACGATGTAGTTCGTTTGAGCAGAAAACTTACTGCCCTTACCTGAAACGAAGTCTTGCTTGTAGGGAGACTCAGAACCTGGGATTTAACTCCTTTTCTGAATTGAAACACACAGTATAGTTTTCATCCATGGATCCCACTCTGCTCTAGAATGAGAAGCACGCTCTTGCTTTCTAGATACTCTAAGACAGCAGGAAACATGAGTGTGCTGAGAACAAAAGAACGGTGTTTCCTAAACATACGGACCATATCTAGTCCAACTCTGCTTCTTAAACTGATACAAACCACTGGTCTTCTAACATCCAATGCTTGTCTGTTAAGATGAGAAATGTGTGAGCTTTGTGAACGATGTAGTTTCTTTGAACTGAGAAGTGACTGCCCTTACCTGAAACAAAGTCTTGCTTGTAGGAAGACACAGAGACTGGGATTTAACTCCTTTTCTGAAGGGAAAGACACAGCATAGTTCTCATCCATGGATCACACTCTGCTTTAGAGCAAGAAGCACGCTCTTGCTTTCTAGAGTCTCTAATACAGCAGGAAATCTGAGTGTGCCCAGAACAAAAGAACGGTGTTTCCTACACATACTGACTATATGTAGTCCAAATCTTCTTGTGAAACTGATACAATGCACTGGGCCTCTAACATCCAATGCTTGTCAGTTAAGATGAGAAACGTGTGAGCTTCGTGAACGATGTAGGTCGTTTGAGCTGAAAAGTGACTGCCCTTACCTGAAACGAAGTCTTGCTTGTAGGAAGACACAGAGCCTGGGATTTAACTCCATTTCTGAAGGGAAACACACAGCAGTGTTCTCATCCATTGATCACACTCTGCTTTAGAACAAGAAGCACGCTCTTGCTTTCTAGATTCTCTAAGACAGCAGGAAATCTGAGTGTGCCCAGAACAAAAGAGCGGTGTTTTCTACACATATGGACCATATCTTCTCCAAATCTGCTTCTGAAACTGATACAAAGCACTGGTCCTCTAACATCCAATGCTTGTCAGTTAAGATGAGAAACGTGTGAGCTTCGTGAACGATGTAGTTCGTTTGAGCAGAAACGTGACTGCCCTTACCTGAAACGAAGTCTTGCTTGTAGGAAGACTCAGAGCCTGGGATTTAACTCCATTTCTGAAGGGAAACACACAGCATAGTTCTCATCTATGGATCACACTCTGCCTTAGAGCGAGAAGCACACTCTTGCTTTCTAGATTCTCTAATACAGCAGGAAATCTGAGTGTGCCCAGAACAAAAGAACGGTGTTTCCTACACATATGGACCATATCTAGTCCAACTCTTCTTCTGAAACTGATACGAAGCACTGGTCCTCTAACATCCAATGCTTGTCAATTAAGATGAGAAACGTGTGAGCTTCGTGAATGATTTTGTTCGTTTGAGCAGAAAAGTGACTGCCCTTACCTGAATTGAAGTCTTGCTTGTAGGAAGAATCAGAACCTGGGATTTAACTCCATTTCTGAAGTAAAACACACAGCAGTGTAATCATCGATTGATCACACTCTGCTTTAGAACAAGAAGCACGCTCGTGCTTTCTAGAGACTCTAAGACAGCAGGAAACGTGAGTGTGCTGAGAACAAAAGAACGGTGTTTCCTACACATACGGACCATATCTAGTCCAACTCTTCTTCTGAAAATGATACAAAGCACTGGTCCTCTAACATCCAATGCTTGTCAGTTAAGATGAGAAACGTGTGAGCTTCGTGAATGATGTAGTTTGTTTGAGCTGAAAAGTGACTGCCCTTACCTGAAACTGAGTCTTGCCTGTAGGAAGACACAACGCCTGGGATTTAACTCCATTTCTGAAGGGAAACACACAGCATAGTTCTCATCCATGGATCACACTCTGCTTTAGAGCAAGAAGCACGCTCTTGCTTTCTAGAGTCTCTAATACAGCAGGAAATCTGAGTGTGCCCAGAACAAAAGAACGGTGTTTCCTACACATACTGACTATATGTAGTCCAAATCTTCTTGTGAAACTGATACAATGCACTGGGCCTCTAACATCCAATGCTTGTCAGTTAAGATGAGAAACGTGTGAGCTTCGTGAACGATGTAGGTCGTTTGAGCTGAAAAGTGACTGCCCTTACCTGAAACGAAGTCTTGCTTGTAGGAAAACACAGAGCCTGGGATTTAACTCCATTTCTGAAGGGAAATACACAGCAGTGTTCTCATCCATTGATCAAACTCTGCTTTAGAACAAGAAGCATGCTCTTGCTTTCTAGAGTCTCTAAGACAGCAGGAAATCTGAGTGTGCCCAGAACAAAAGAGCGGTATTTTCTACACATATGGACCATATCTACTCCAAATCTGTTTCGGAAACTGATACAAAGCACTGACCCTCTAACATCGAATGCTCGTCAGTTAAGATGAGAAACGTGTGAGCTCAGTGAACGATGTAGTTCGTTTGAGCAGAAAAGTGACTGCCCTTACCTGAAACGAAGTCTTGCTTGTAGGAAGACTCAGAGCCTGGGATTTAACTCTATTTCTGAAGGCAAACAAACAGCATAGTTCTCATCCATGGATCACACTCTGCTTTAGAGCGAGAAGCACGCTCTTGCTTTCTAGAGTCTCTAAGACAGCAGGAAACGTGAGTGTGCTGAGAACAAAAGAACGGTGTTGTCTACACATACGGACAACATATAGTCCAACTCTTCTTCTGAAACTGATACAAAGCACTGGTCCTCTAACATCCAATGCTTGTCAGTTAAGATGAGAAACGTGTGAGCTTCGTGAACGATGGAGTTCGTTTGAGCAGAAACGTGACTGCCCTTACCTGAAACGAAGTCTTGCTTGTAGGAGGACTCAGAGCCTGGGATTTAACTCCATTTCTGAAGTGAAACAGACAGCATTGTCTCATCCATTGGTCACACTCTGCTTTAGAATAAGAAGCACGCTCTTGCTTTCTAGAGTCTCTAAGACAGCAGGAAACGTGAGTGTGCTGAGAACAAAAGAACGGTGTTTCCTACACATACAGACCATATCTAGTCCAACTCTGTTTCTTAAACTGATACAAAGCACTGGTCCTCTAACATCCAGTGCTTGTCTCTTAAGATGAGAAACGTGTGAGCTCAGTGAACGATGTATGTCGTTTGAGCTGAAAAGTGACTGCCCTTACCCGAAACGAATTCTTGCTTGTAGGAAGACACAGAGCCTGGGATTTAACTCCATTTCTGAAGGGAAACACACAGCAGTGTTCTCATCCATTGATCACACTCTGCTTTAGAACAAGAAGCACGCTCTTGCTTTCTAGAGTCTCTAAGACAGCAGGAAATCTGAGTGTGCCCAGAACAAAAGAGCGGTGTTTTCTACACATATGGACCATATCTACTCCAAATCTGCTTCTGAAACTGATACAAAGCACTGACCCTCTAACATCCAATGCTTGTCAGTTAAGTTGAGAAACGTGTGAGCTCAGTGAACGATGTAGGTCGTTTGAGCAGAAAAGTGACTGCCCTTACCTGAAACGAAGTCTTGCTTGTAGGAAGACTCAGAGCCTGGGATTTAACTCCATTTCTGAAGGCAAACAAACAGCATAGTTCTCATCCATGGATCACACTCTGCTTTAGAGCGAGAAGCACGCTCTTGCTTTCTAGAGTCTCTAAGACAGCAGGAAACGTGAGTGTGCTGAGAACAAAGAACGGTGTTGTCTACACATACGGACATTATATAGTCCAACTCTTCTTCTGAAACTGATACAAAGCACTGGTCCTCTAACATCCAATGCTTGTCAGTTAAGATGAGAAACGTGTGAGCTTCGTGAATGATGTAGTTCGTTTGAGCAGAAACGTGACTGCCCTTACCTGAAACGAAGTCTTGCTTGTAGGAAGACTCAGAGCCTGGGATTTAACTCCATTTCTGAATGGAAACACACAACATAGTTCTCATCTATGGATCACACTCTGCCTTAGAGCGAGAAGCACACTCTTGCTTTCTAGATTCTCTAATACAGCAGGAAATCTGAGTATGCCCAGAACAAAAGAACGGTGTTTCCTACACATATGGACCATATCTAGTCCAACTCTTCTTCTGAAACTGATACAAAGCACTGGTCCTCTAACATCCAATGCTTGTCAATTAAGATGAGAAACGTGTGAGCTTCGTGAATGATTTTGTTCGTTTGAGCAGAAAAGTGACTGCCCTTACCTGAATTGAAGTCTTGCTTGTAGGAAGACTCAGAAACTGGGATTTAACTCCATTTCTGAAGTAAAACACACAGCAGTGTAATCATCGATTGATCACACTCTGCTTTAGAGCAAGAAGCACGCTCGTGCTTTCTAGAGACTCTAAGACAGCAGGAAACGTGAGTGTGCTGAGAACAAAAGAACGGTGTTTCCTACACATACGGACCATATCTAGTCCAACTCTTCTTCTGAAAATGATACAAAGCACTGGTCCTTTAACATCCAATGCTTGTCAATTAAGATGAGAAACGTGTGAGCTTCGTGAATGATGTAGTTTGTTTGAGCTGAAAAGTGACTGCCCTTACCTGAAACGGAGTCTTGCCTGTAGGAAGACACAGAGCCTGGGATTTAACTCCATTTCTGAAGGGAAACACACAGCATAGTTCTCATCCATGGATCACACTGTGCTTTAGAGCAAGAAGCACGCTCTTGCTTTCTAGAGTCTCTAATACAGCAGGAAATCTGAGTGTGCCCAGAACAAAAGAACGGTGTTTCCTACACATACTGACTATATGTAGTCCAAATCTTCTTCTGAAACTGATACAATGCACTGGGCCTCTAACATCCAATGCTTGTCAGTTAAGATGAGAAACGTGTGAGCTTCGTGAACGATGTAGGTCGTTTGAGCTGAAAAGTGACTGCCCTTACCTGAAACAAAGTCTTGCTTGTCGGAAGACACAGAGCCTGGGATTTAACTCCATTTCTGAAGGGAAACACACAGCAGTGTTCTCATCCATTGATCACACTCTGCTTTAGAACAAGAAGCACGCTCTTGCTTTCTAGATTCTCTAAGACAGCAGGAAATCTGAGTGTGCCCAGAACAAAAGAGCGGTGTTTTCTACACATATGGACCATATCTTCTCCAAATCTGCTTCTGAAACTGATACAAAGCACTGGTCCTCTAACATCCAATGCTTGTCAGTTAAGATGAGAAACGTGTGAGCTTCGTGAACGATGGAGTTCGTTTGAGCAGAAACGTGACTGCCCTTACCTGAAACGAAGTCTTGCTTGTAGGAGGACTCAGAGCCTGGGATTTAACTCCATTTCTGAAGTGAAACACACAGCATAGTTCTCATCCATGGATCACACTCTGCTTTAGAGCAAGAAGCACACTCTTGCTTTCTAGAGTCTCTAAGACAGCAGGAAATCTGAGTGTGCCCAGAACAAAAGAACGGTGTTTCCTACACATACGGACCATATGTAGTCCAAATCTTCTTCTGAAACTGATAGAATGCACTGGTACTCTAACATCCAATGCTTGTCATTTAAGATGAGAAACGTGTGAGCTTTGCGAATGATGTAGTTCCTTTGAACTGGAAAGTGACTGCCCTTACCTGAAACGAAGTCTTACCTGTAGTAAGACACAGAGCCTGGGATTTAACTCCATTTCTGAAGGGAAACACACAGCATAGTTCTCTTCTATGGATCACACTCTGCCTTAGAGCGAGACGCACACTCTTGCTTTCTAGATTCTCTAATACAGCAGGAAATCTGAGTGTGCCCAGAACAAAAGAACGGTGTTTCCTACACATATGGACCATATCTAGTCCAACTCTTATTCTGAAACTGATACAAAGCACTGGTCCTCTAACATCCAATGCTTGTCAATTAAGATGAGAAACGTGTGAGCTTCGTGAATGATTTAGTTCGTTTGAGCAGAAAAGTGACTGCCCTTACCTGAATTGAAGTCTTGCTTGTAGGAAGACTCAGAGCCTGGGATTTAAGTCCATTTCTGAAGTAAAACACACAGCAGTGTAATCATCGATTGATCACACTCTGCTTTAGAACAAGAAGCACGCTCTTGCTTTCTAGAGACCCTAAGACAGCAGGAAACGTGAGTGTGCTGAGAACAAATGAAAGGTGTTTCCTACACATACGAACCATATCTAGTCCAACTCTTCTTCTGAAAATGATACAAAGCACCGGTCCTCTAACATCCAATGCTTGTCAATTAAGATGAGAAACGTGTGAGCTTCGTTAATGATGTAGTTCGTTTGAGCAGAAAAGTGACTGCCCTTACCTGAATTGAAGTCTTGCTTTTAGGGAGACTCAGAGCCTGGGATTTAACTCCATTTCTGAAGTAAAACACACAGCAGAGTAATCATCGATTGATCACACTCTGCTTTAGAAAAAGAAGCACGCTCTTGCTTTCTAGAGTCTCTAAGACAGCAGGAATCGTGAGTTTTCTGAGAACAAAAGAACGGTGTTTCCTACACATACAGACCATATCTAGTCCAACTCTGCTTCTGAAACTGATACAAAGCACTGGTCCTCTAACATCCAATGCTTGTCTGTTAAGATGAGAAAGGTGTGAGCTCCGTGAAAGATGTAGTTCATTTGAGCTGAAAAGTGACTGTCCTTACCTGAAAGGAAGTCTTGCTTGTAGGAAGATATAGAGCCTGGGATTTAACTCCTTATCTGAAGCGAAACACACAGCATAGTTTTCATCCATGGATCGCACTCTGCTTTAGAGCGAGAAGCCCGCTCTTGCTCTCTAGAGTCTCTAAGACAGCAGGAAATCTGAGTGTGCCCAGAACAAAAGAATGGTGTTTCCTACACATACGGACATTATATAGTCCAACTCTACTTCTGAAACTGATACAAAGCACTGGTCCTCTAACATCCAATGCTTGTCAGTTAAGATGAGAAACGTGTGAGCTTCGTGAACGATGTAGTTCGTTTGAGCAGAAAACTTACTGCCCTTACCTGAAACGAAGTCTTGCTTGTAGGGAGACTCAGAACCTGGGATTTAACTCCTTTTCTGAATTGAAACACACAGTATAGTTTTCATCCATGGATCCCACTCTGCTCTAGAATGAGAAGCACGCTCTTGCTTTCTAGATACTCTAAGACAGCAGGAAACATGAGTGTGCTGAGAACAAAAGAACGGTGTTTCCTAAACATACGGACCATATCTAGTCCAACTCTGCTTCTTAAACTGATACAAACCACTGGTCTTCTAACATCCAATGCTTGTCTGTTAAGATGAGAAATGTGTGAGCTTTGTGAACGATGTAGTTTCTTTGAACTGAGAAGTGACTGCCCTTACCTGAAACAAAGTCTTGCTTGTAGGAAGACACAGAGACTGGGATTTAACTCCTTTTCTGAAGGGAAAGACACAGCATAGTTCTCATCCATGGATCACACTCTGCTTTAGAGCAAGAAGCACGCTCTTGCTTTCTAGAGTCTCTAATACAGCAGGAAATCTGAGTGTGCCCAGAACAAAAGAACGGTGTTTCCTACACATACTGACTATATGTAGTCCAAATCTTCTTGTGAAACTGATACAATGCACTGGGCCTCTAACATCCAATGCTTGTCAGTTAAGATGAGAAACGTGTGAGCTTCGTGAACGATGTAGGTCGTTTGAGCTGAAAAGTGACTGCCCTTACCTGAAACGAAGTCTTGCTTGTAGGAAGACACAGAGCCTGGGATTTAACTCCATTTCTGAAGGGAAACACACAGCAGTGTTCTCATCCATTGATCACACTCTGCTTTAGAACAAGAAGCACGCTCTTGCTTTCTAGATTCTCTAAGACAGCAGGAAATCTGAGTGTGCCCAGAACAAAAGAGCGGTGTTTTCTACACATATGGACCATATCTAGTCGAAATCTGCTTCTGAAACTGATACAAAGCACTGACCCTCTAACATCGAATGCTTGTCAGTTAAGATGAGAAACGTGTGAGCTCAGTGAACGATGTAGTTCGTTTGAGCAGAAAAGTGACTGCCCTTACCAGAAACGAAGTCTTGCTTGTAGGAAGACTCAGAGCCTGGGATTTAACTCCATTTCTGAAGGCAAACAAACAGCATAGTTCTCATCCATGGATCACACTCTGCTTTAGAGCGAGAAGCACGCTCTTGCTTTCTAGAGTCTCTAAGACAGCAGGAAACGTGAGTGTGCTGAGAACAAAAGAACGGTGTTGTCTACACATACGGACATCATATAGTCCAACTCTTCTTCTGAAACTGATACAAAGCACTGGTCCTCTAACATCCAATGCTTGTCAGTTAAGATGAGAAACGTGTGAGCTTCGTGAACGATGGAGTTCGTTTGAGCAGAAACGTGACTGCCCTTACCTGAAACGAAGTCTTGCTTGTAGGAGGACTCAGAGCCTGGGATTTAACTCCATTTCTGAACTGAAACACACAGCATAGTTCTCATCCATGGATTACACTCTGCTTTAGAGCAAGAAGCACACTCTTGCTTTCTAGAGTCTCTAAGACAGCAGGAAATCTGAGTGTGCCCAGAACAAAAGAACGGTGTTTCCTACACATACGGACCATATGTAGTCCAAATCTTCTTCTGAAACTGATAGAATGCACTGGTACTCTAACATCCAATGCTTGTCATTTAAGATGAGAAACGTGTGAGCTTTGTGAATGATGTAGTTCCTTTGAACTGGAAAGTGACTGCCCTTACCTGAAACGAAGTCTTACCTGTAGTAAGACACAGAGCCTGGGATTTAACTCCATTTCTGAAGGGAAACACACAGCATAGTTCTCTTCTATGGATCACACTCTGCCTTAGAGCGAGACGCACACTCTTGCTTTCTAGATTCTCTAATACAGCAGGAAATCTGAGTGTGCCCAGAACAAAAGAACGGTGTTTCCTACACATATGGACCATATCTAGTCCAACTCTTATTCTGAAACTGATACAAAGCACTGGTCCTCTAACATCCAATGCTTGTCAATTAAGATGAGAAACGTGTGAGCTTCGTGAATGATTTAGTTCGTTTGAGCAGAAAAGTGACTGCCCTTACCTGAATTGAAGTCTTGCTTGTAGGAAGACTCAGAGCCTGGGATTTAACTCCATTTCTGAAGTAAAACACACAGCAGTGCAATCATCGATTGATCACACTCTGCTTTAGAACAAGAAGCACGCTCTTGCTTTCTAGAGACCCTAAGACAGCAGGAAACGTGAGTGTGCTGAGAACAAATGAAAGGTGTTTCCTACACATACGAACCATATCTAGTCCAACTCTTATTCTGAAAATGATACAAAGCACCGGTCCTCTAACATCCAATGCTTGTCAATTAAGATGAGAAACGTGTGAGCTTCGTTAATGATGTAGTTCGTTTGAGCAGAAAAGTGACTGCCCTTACCTGAATTGAAGTCTTGCTTTTAGGGAGACTCAGAGCCTGGGATTTAACTCCATTTCTGAAGTAAAACACACAGCAGTGTAATCATCGATTGATCACACTCTGCTTTAGAAAAAGAAGCACGCTCTTGCTTTCTAGAGTCTCTAAGACAGCAGGAATCGTGAGTTTTCTGAGAACAAAAGAACGGTGTTTCCTACACATACGGACCATATCTAGTCCAACTCTGCTTCTTAAACTGATACAAACCACTGGTCCTCTAACATCCAATGCTTGTCTGTTAAGATGAGAAACGTGTGAGCTTTGTGAACGATGTAGTTTCTTTGAACTGAAAAGTGACTGCCCTTACCTGAAACAAAGTCTTGCTTGTAGGACGACACAGAGACTGGGATTTAACTCCTTTTCTGAAGGGAAAGACACAGCATAGTTCTCATCCATGGATCACACTCTGCTTTAGAGCAAGAAGCACGCTCTTGCTTTCTAGAGTCTCTAATACAGCAGGAAATCTGAGTGTGCCCAGAACAAAAGAACGGTGTTTCCTACACATACTGACTATATGTAGTCCAAATCTTCTTGTGAAACTGATACAATGCACTGGGCCTCTAACATCCAATGCTTGTCAGTTAAGATGAGAAATGTGTGAGCTTCGTGAACGATGTAGGTCGTTTGAGCTGAAAAGTGACTGCCCTTACCTGAAACGAAGTCTTGCTTGTAGGAAGACACAGAGCCTGGGATTTAACTCCATTTCTGAAGGGAAACACACAGCAGTGTTCTCATCCATTGATCACACTCTGCTTTAGAACAAGAAGCACGCTCTTCCTTTCTAGAGTCTCTAAGACAGCAGGAAATCTGAGTGTGCCCAGAACAAAAGAGCGGTGTTTTCTACACATATGGACCATATCTACTCCAAATCTGCTTCGGAAACTGATACAAAGCACTGACCCTCTAACATCGAATGCTTGTCAGTTAAGATGAGAAACGTGTGAGCTCAGTGAACGATGTAGTTCGTTTGAGCAGAAAAGTGACTGCCCTTACCTGAAACGAAGTCTTGCTTGTAGGAAGACTCAGAGCCTGGGATTTAACTCCATTTCTGAAGGCAAACAAACAGCATAGTTCTCATCCATGGATCACACTCTGCTTTAGAGCGAGAAGCACGCTCTTGCTTTCTAGAGTCTCTAAGACAGCAGGAAACGTGAGTGTGCTGAGAACAAAAGAACGGTGTTGTCTACACATACGGACATCATATAGTCCAACTCTTCTTCTGAAACTGATACAAAGCACTGGTCCTCTAACATCCAATGCTTGTCAGTTAAGATGAGAAACGTGTGAGCTTCGTGAACGATGGAGTTCGTTTGAGCAGAAACGTGACTGCCCTTACCTGAAACGAAGTCTTGCTTGTAGGAGGACTCAGAGCCTGGGATTTAACTCCATTTCTGAAGTGAAACACACAGCATAGTTCTCATCCATGGATCACACTCTGCTTTAGAGCAAGAAGCACACTCTTGCTTTCTAGAGTCTCTAAGACAGCAGGAAATCTGAGTGTGCCCAGAACAAAAGAACGGTGTTTCCTACACATACGGACCATATGTAGTCCAAATCTTCTTCTGAAACTGATAGAATGCACTGGTACTCTAACATCCAATGCTTGTCATTTAAGATGAGAAACGTGTGAGCTTTGTGAATGATGTAGTTCCTTTGAACTGAAAAGTGACTGCCCTTACCTGAAACGAAGTCTTACCTGTAGTAAGACACAGAGACTGGGATTTAACTCCTTTTCTGAAGGGAAAGACACAGCATAGTTCTCATCCATGAATCACACTCTGCTTTACAGCGAGAAGCACGCTCTTGCTTTCTAGAGTCTCTAAAACAGCAGGAAATCTAAGTGTGCCCAGAACAAAAGAACGGTGTTTCCTACACATATGGACCACATCTAGTCGAAATCTGCTTCTGAAACTGATACAAATCACTGACCCTCTAACATCTAATGCTTGTCAATTAAGATGAGAAACGTGTGAGCTTCGTGAACGATATAGTTCGTTTGAGCAGAAAAGTGACTGCCCTTACCTGAAATGAAGTCTGCTTATAGGAAGACTCAGAGCCTGGGATTTAACTCCATTTCTGAAGTGAAACAAACAGGAGTGCTCTCATCCATTGATCACACTCTGCTGTATAACAAGAAGCACGATCTTGCTTTCTAGATTCTCTAAGAGAGAAGGAAACGTGAGTTTGCTGAGAACAAAAGAACGGTGTTTCCTACACATACAGACCATATCTAGTCCAACTCTGCTTCTGAAACTGATACAAAGCACTGGTCCTCTAACATCCAATGCTTGTCAATTAAGATGAGAAACGTGTGAGCTTCGTGAATGATGTAGTTTGTTTGAGCTGAAAAGTGACTGCCCTTACCTGAAACTGAGTCTTGCCTGTAGGAAGACAGAACGCCTGGGATTTAACTCCATTTCTGAAGGGAAACACACAGCATAGTTCTCATCCATGGATCACACTCTGCTTTAGAGCAAGAAGCACGCTCTTGCTTTCTACAGTCTCTAATACAGCAGGAAATCTGAGTGTGCCCAGAACAAAAGAACGGTGTTTCCTACACATACTGACTATATGTAGTCCAAATCTTCTTCTGAAACTGATACAATGCACTGGGCCTCTAACATCCAATGCTTGTCAGTTAAGATGAGAAACGTGTGAGCTTCGTGAACGATGTAGGTCGTTTGAGCTGAAAAGTGACTGCCCTTACCTGAAACGAAGTCTTGCTTGTAGGAAGACACAGAGCCTGGGATTTAACTCCATTTCTGAAGGGAAACACACAGCAGTGTTCTCATCCATTGATCACACTCTGCTTTAGAACAAGAAGCACGCTCTTGCTTTCTAGAGTCTCTAAGACAGCAGGAAATCTGAGTGTGCCCAGAACAAAAGAGCGGTGTTTTCTACACATATGGACCATATCTACTCCAAATCTGCTTCGGAAACTGATACAAAGCACTGACCCTCTAACATCGAATGCTTGTCAGTTAAGATGAGAAACGTGTGAGCTCAGTGAACGATGTAGTTCGTTTGAGCAGAAAAGTGACTGCCCTTACCAGAAACGAAGTCTTGCTTGTAGGAAGACTCAGAGCCTGGGATTTAACTCCATTTCTGAAGGCAAACAAACAGCATAGTTCTCATCCATGGATCACACTCTGCTTTAGAGCGAGAAGCACGCTCTTGCTTTCTAGAGTCTCTAAGACAGCAGGAAACGTGAGTGTGCTGAGAACAAAAGAACGGTGTTGTCTACACATACGGACATCATATAGTCCAACTCTTCTTCTGAAACTGATACAAAGCACTGGTCCTCTAACATCCAATGCTTGTCAGTTAAGATGAGAAACGTGTGAGCTTCGTGAACGATGGTGTTCGTTTGAGCAGAAACGTGACTGCCCTTACCTGAAACGAAGTCTTGCTTGTAGGAGGACTCAGAGCCTGGGATTTAACTCCATTTCTGAAGTGAAACACACAGCATAGTTCTCATCCATGGATCACACTCTGCTTTAGAGCAAGAAGCACACTCTTGCTTTCTAGAGTCTCTAAGACAGCAGGAAATCTGAGTGTGCCCAGAACAAAAGAACGGTGTTTCCTACACATACGGACCATATGTAGTCCAAATCTTCTTCTGAAACTGATAGAATGCACTGGTACTCTAACATCCAATGCTTGTCATTTAAGATGAGAAACGTGTGAGCTTTGTGAATGATGTAGTTCCTTTGAACTGAAAAGTGACTGCCCTTACCTGAAACGAAGTCTTACCTGTAGTAAGACACAGAGACTGGGATTTAACTCCTTTTCTGAAGGGAAAGACACAGCATAGTTCTCATCCATGAATCACACTCTGCTTTACAGCGAGAAGCACGCTCTTGCTTTCTAGAGTCTCTAAAACAGCAGGAAATCTAAGTGTGCCCAGAACAAAAGAACGGTGTTTCCTACACATATGGACCACATCTAGTCGAAATCTGCTTCTGAAACTGATACAAATCACTGACCCTCTAACATCTAATGCTTGTCAATTAAGATGAGAAACGTGTGAGCTTCGTGAACGATATAGTTCGTTTGAGCAGAAAAGTGACTGCCCTTACCTGAAACGAAGTCTGCTTGTAGGAAGACTCAGAGCCTGGGATTTAACTCCATTTCTGAAGTGAAACAAACAGGAGTGCTCTCATCCATTGATCACACTCTGCTGTATAACAAGAAGCACGATCTTGCTTTCTAGATTCTCTAAGAGAGAAGGAAACGTGAGTTTGCTGAGAACAAAAGAACGGTGTTTCCTACACATACAGACCATATCTAGTCCAACTCTGCTTCTGAAACTGATACAAAGCACTGGTCCTCTAACATCCAATGCTTGTCAATTAAGATGAGAAACGTGTGAGCTTCGTGAATGATGTAGTTTGTTTGAGCTGAAAAGTGACTGCCCTTACCTGAAACTGAGTCTTGCCTGTAGGAAGACAGAACGCCTGGGATTTAACTCCATTTCTGAAGGGAAACACACAGCATAGTTCTCATCCATGGATCACACTCTGCTTTAGAGCAAGAAGCACGCTCTTGCTTTCTACAGTCTCTAATACAGCAGGAAATCTGAGTGTGCCCAGAACAAAAGAACGGTGTTTCCTACACATACTGACTATATGTAGTCCAAATCTTCTTCTGAAACTGATACAATGCACTGGGCCTCTAACATCCAATGCTTGTCAGTTAAGATGAGAAACGTGTGAGCTTCGTGAACGATGTAGGTCGTTTGAGCTGAAAAGTGACTGCCCTTACCTGAAACGAAGTCTTGCTTGTAGGAAGACACAGAGCCTGGGATTTAACTCCATTTCTGAAGGGAAACACACAGCAGTGTTCTCATCCATTGATCACACTCTGCTTTAGAACAAGAAGCACGCTCTTGCTTTCTAGAGTCTCTAAGACAGCAGGAAATCTGAGTGTGCCCAGAACAAAAGAGCGGTGTTTTCTACACATATGGACCATATCTACTCCAAATCTGCTTCGGAAACTGATACAAAGCACTGACCCTCTAACATCGAATGCTTGTCAGTTAAGATGAGAAACGTGTGAGCTCAGTGAACGATGTAGTTCGTTTGAGCAGAAAAGTGACTGCCCTTACCAGAAACGAAGTCTTGCTTGTAGGAAGACTCAGAGCCTGGGATTTAACTCCATTTCTGAAGGCAAACAAACAGCATAGTTCTCATCCATGGATCACACTCTGCTTTAGAGCGAGAAGCACGCTCTTGCTTTCTAGAGTCTCTAAGACAGCAGGAAACGTGAGTGTGCTGAGAACAAAAGAACGGTGTTGTCTACACATACGGACATCATATAGTCCAACTCTTCTTCTGAAACTGATACAAAGCACTGGTCCTCTAACATCCAATGCTTGTCAGTTAAGATGAGAAACGTGTGAGCTTCGTGAACGATGGAGTTCGTTTGAGCAGAAACGTGACTGCCCTTACCTGAAATGAAGTCTTGCTTGTAGGAGGACTCAGAGCCTGGGATTTAACTCCATTTCTGAAGTGAAACACACAGCATAGTTCTCATCCATGAATCACACTCTGCTTTACAGCGAGAAGCACGCTCTTGCTTTCTAGAGTCTCTAACAGCAGGAAATCTAAGTGTGCCCAGAACAAAAGAACGGTGTTTCCTACACATATGGACCACATCTAGTCGAAATCTGCTTCTGAAACTGATACAAATCACTGACCCTCTAACATCTAATGCTTGTCAGTTGAGATGAGAAACGTGTGAGCTCAGTGAACAATTTAGTTCGATTGAGCAGAAAAGTGACTGCCCTTACCTGAAACGAAGTCTTGCTTGTAGGAAGACTCAGAGCCTGGGATTTAACTCCATTTCTGAAGGCAAACACACAGCATAGTTCTCATCCATGGATCACACTCTGCTTTAGAGCGAGAAGCACGCTCTTGCTTTCTAGAGTCTCTAAGACAGCAGGAAACGTGAGTGTGCTGAGAACAAAAGAACGGTGTTTCCTACACATAGGTACCATATCTATTCCAACTCTTCTTCTGAAACTGATACAAAGCACTGGTCCTCTAACATCCAATGATTGTCAGTTAAGATGAGAAACGTGTGAGCTTCGTGAACGATATAGTTCGTTTGAGCAGAAAAGTGACTGCCCTTACCTGAAACGAAGTCTGCTTGTAGGAAGACTCAGAGCCTGGGATTTAACTCCATTTCTGAAGTGAAACAAACAGCAGTGCTCTCATCCATTGATCACACTCTGCTGTATAACAAGAAGCACGATCTTGCTTTCTAGATTCTCTAAGAGAGAAGGAAACGTGAGTTTGCTGAGAACAAAAGAACGGTGTTTCCTACACATACAGACCATATCTAGTCCAACAAGCTTCTGAAACTGATACAAAGCACTGGTCCTCTAACATCCAATGCTTGTCAATTAAGATGAGAAACGTGTGAGCTTCGTGAATGATGTAGTTTGTTTGAGCTGAAAAGTGACTGCCCTTACCTGAAACTGAGTCTTGCCTGTAGGAAGACACAACGCCTGGGATTTAACTCCATTTCTGAAGGGAAACACACAGCATAGTTCTCATCCATGGATCACACTCTGCTTTAGAGCAAGAAGCACGCTCTTGCTTTCTACAGTCTCTAATACAGCAGGAAATCTGAGTGTGCCCAGAACAAAAGAACGGTGTTTCCTACACATACTGACTATATGTAGTCCAAATCTTCTTGTGAAACTGATACAATGCACTGGGCCTCTAACATCCAATGCTTGTCAGTTAAGATGAGAAACGTGTGAGCTTCGTGAACGATGTAGGTCGTTTGAGCTGAAAAGTGACTGCCCTTACCTGAAACGAAGTCTTGCTTGTAGGAAGACACAGAGCCTGGGATTTAACTCCATTTCTGAAGGGAAACACACAGCAGTGTTCTCATCCATTGATCACACTCTGCTTTAGAACAAGAAGCACGCTCTTGCTTTCTAGAGTCTCTAAGACAGCAGGAAATCTGAGTGTGCCCAGAACAAAAGAGCGGTGTTTTCTACACATATGGACCATATCTACTCCAAATCTGCTTCGGAAACTGATACAAAGCACTGACCCTCTAACATCGAATGCTTGTCAGTTAAGATGAGAAACGTGTGAGCTTTGTGAATGATGTAGTTCCTTTGAACTGGAAAGTGACTGCCCTTACCTGAAACGAAGTCTTACCTGTAGTAAGACACAGAGCCTGGGATTTAACTCCATTTCTGAAGGGAAACACACAGCATAGTTCTCTTCTATGGATCACACTCTGCCTTAGAGCGAGACGCACACTCTTGCTTTCTAGATTCTCTAATACAGCAGGAAATCTGAGTGTGCCCAGAACAAAAGAACGGTGTTTCCTACACATATGGACCATATCTAGTCCAACTCTTATTCTGAAACTGATACAAAGCACTGGTCCTCTAACATCCAATGCTTGTCAATTAAGATGAGAAACGTGTGAGCTTCGTGAATGATTTAGTTCGTTTGAGCAGAAAAGTGACTGCCCTTACCTGAATTGAAGTCTTGCTTGTAGGAAGACTCAGAGCCTGGGATTTAACTCCATTTCTGAAGTAAAACACACAGCAGTGTAATCATCAATTGATCACACTCTGCTTTAGAACAAGAAGCACGCTCTTGCTTTCTAGAGACCCTAAGACAGCAGGAAACGTGAGTGTGCTGAGAACAAATGAAAGGTGTTTCCTACACATACGAACCATATCTAGTCCAACTCTTCTTCTGAAAATGATACAAAGCACCGGTCCTCTAACATCCAATGCTTGTCAATTAAGATGAGAAACGTGTGAGCTTCGTTAATGATGTAGTTCGTTTGAGCAGAAAAGTGACTGCCCTTACCTGAATTGAAGTCTTGCTTTTAGGGAGACTCAGAGCCTGGGATTTAACTCCATTTCTGAAGTAAAACACACAGCAGTGTAATCATCGATTGATCACACTCTGCTTTAGAAAAAGAAGCACGCTCTTGCTTTCTAGAGTCTCTAAGACAGCAGGAATCGTGAGTTTTCTGAGAACAAAAGAACGGTGTTTCCTACACATACGGACCATATCTAGTCCAACTCTGCTTCTGAAACTGATACAAAGCACTGGTCCTCTAACATCCAATGCTTGTCTGTTAAGATGAGAAAGGTGTGAGCTCCGTGAAAGATGTAGTTCATTTGAGCTGAAAAGTGACTGTCCTTACCTGAAACGAAGTCTTGCTTGTAGGAAGATATAGAGCCTGGGATTTAACTCCTTATCTGAAGCGAAACACACAGCATAGTTTTCATCCATGGATCACACTCTGCTTTAGAGCGAGAAGCACGCTCTTGCTCTCTAGAATCTCTAAGACAGCAGGAAATCTGAGTGTGCCCAGAACAAAAGAATGGTGTTTCCTACACATACGGACATTATATAGTCCAACTCTTCTTCTGAAACTGATACAAAGCACTGGTCCTCTAACATCCAATGCTTGTCAGTTAAGATGAAAAACGTGTGAGCTTCGTGAACGATGGAGTTCGTTTGAGCAGAAACGTGACTGCCCTTACCTGAAACGAAGTCTTGCTTGTAGGAGGACTCAGAGCCTGGGATTTAACTCCATTTCTGAAGTGAAACACACAGCATAGTTCTCATCCATGGATCACACTCTGCTTTAGAGCAAGAAGCACACTCTTGCTTTCTAGAGTCTCTAAGACAGCAGGAAATCTGAGTGTGCCCAGAACAAAAGAACGGTGTTTCCTACACATACGGACCATATGTAGTCCAAATCTTCTTCTGAAACTGATAGAATGCACTGGTACTCTAACATCCAATGCTTGTCAGTTAAGATGAGAAACGTGTGAGCTTTGTGAACGATGTAGTTTCTTTGAACTGAAAAGTGACTGCCCTTACCTGAAACAAAGTCTTGCTTGTAGGAAGACACAGAGACTGGGATTTAACTCCTTTTCTGAAGGGAAAGACACAGCATAGTTCTCATCCATGAATCACACTCTGCTTTACAGCGAGAAGCACGCTCTTGCTTTCTAGAGTCTCTAAAACAGCAGGAAATCTAAGTGTGCCCAGAACAAAAGAACGGTGTTTCCTACACATATGGACCACATCTAGTCGAAATCTGCTTCTGAAACTGATACAAATCACTGACCCTCTAACATCTAATGCTTGTCAGTTGAGATGAGAAACGTGTGAGCTCAGTGAACAATTTAGTTCGATTGAGCAGAAAAGTGACTGCCCTTACCTGAAACGAAGTCTTGCTTGTAGGAAGACTCAGAGCCTGGGATTTAACTCCATTTCTGAAGGCAAACACACAGCATAGTTCTCATCCATGGATCACACTCTGCTTTAGAGCGAGAAGCACGCTCTTGCTTTCTAGAGTCTCTAAGACAGCAGGAAACGTGAGTGTGCTGAGAACAAAAGAACGGTGTTTCCTACACATAGGTACCATATCTATTCCAACTCTTCTTCTGAAACTGATACAAAGCACTGGTCCTGTAACATCCAATGATTGTCAGTTAAGATGAGAAACGTGTGAGCTTCGTGAACGATATAGTTCGTTTGAGCAGAAAAGTGACTGCCCTTACCTGAAACGAAGTCTGCATGTAGGAAGACTCAGAGCCTGGGATTTAACTCCATTTCTGAAGTGAAACAAACAGCAGTGCTCTCATCCATTGATCACACTCTGCTGTATAACAAGAAGCACGATCTTGCTTTCTAGAGTCTCTAAGAGAGAAGGAAACGTGAGTTTGCTGAGAACAAAAGAAGGGTGTTTCCTACACATACAGACCATATCTAGTCCAACTCTGCTTCTGAAACTGATACAAAGCACTGGTCCTCTAACATCCAATGCTTGTCTGTTAAGATGAGAAACGTGTGAGCTTCGTGAACGGTATAGTTCGTTTGAGCTGAAAAGTGACTGCCCTTACCTGAAAAGAAGTCTTGCTTGTAGGAAGACAGAGACCCTGGGATTTAACTCCTTTTCTGAAGGGAAACACACAGCATAGTTCTCATCCATGGATCACACTCTGCTTTAGAGCGAGAAGCACGCTCTTGCTTTCTAAAGTCTGTAAGACAGTAGGAAACGTGAGTGACCTGAGAACAAACGAACGGAGTTTCCTACACATATGGACCATATCTAGTCCAACTCTGCTTCTGACACTGATACAAAGCACTGGTCCTCTACCATACAATGCTTGTCAGTTAAGATGAGAAACGTGTGAGCTTTGTGAATGATGCAGTTCCTTTGAACTGAAAAGTGCCTGCCCTTACCTGAAACGAAGTCTTGCTTTTAGTAAGACACAGAGCCTGGGATTTAAGTCCATTTCTGAAGTAAAACACACAGCAGTGTAATCATCAATTGATCACACTCTGCTTTAGAACAAGAAGCACGCTCTTGCTTTCTAGAGTCTCTAAGATAGCAGAAAACGTGAGTGTGATGAGAACAAATGAACGGTGTTTCCTAAACATACGGACCATATCTAGTTCAACTCTGCTTCTGAAACTGATACAAAGCACTGGTCCTCTAACATCCAATGCTTGTCAGTTAAGATGAGAAACGTGTGAGCTTCGTGAACGATTTAGTTACTTTGAGCAGAAAAGTGACTGTCCTTACCTGAAACGAAGTCTAGCTTGTAGGGAGACTCAGAGCATGGGATTTAACTCCATTTCTGAAGGGAAACACACAGTATAGTTCTCATCCATGGACCAAACTCTGATTTAGAATGAGAAGCACGCTCTTGCTTTCTAGAGTCTCTAAGACAGCAGGAAATTAGAGTGTGCCCAGAACAAAAGAACGGTGTTTCCTACACATATGGACCACATCTAGTCCAAATCTGCTTCTGAAACTGATAGGAATCACTGACCCTCAAACATCTAATGCATGTCAGTTGAGATGAGAAACGTGTGAGCTCAGGGAACGATGTAGTTCGTTTGAGCAGAAAAGTGACTGCCCTTACCTGAAACGAAGTCTTGCTTGTAGGAAGACTCAGAGCCTGGGATTTAACACCATTTCTGAAGTAAAACACACAGCATAGTTCTCATCCATGGATCACACTCTGCTTTAGAGCGAGAAGCACGCTCTTGCTTTCTAGAGTCTCTAAGACAGCAGGAAATCTGAGTGTGCCCAGAACAAAAGAACGGTGTTTCCTACACATACGGACCATATGTAGTCCAAATCTTCTTCTGAAACTGATAGAATGCACTGGTACTCTAACATCCAATGCTTGTCATTTAAGATGAGAATCGTGTGAGCTTTGTGAATGATGTAGTTCCTTTGAACTGAAAAGTGACTGCCCTTACCTGAAACGAAGTCTTACCTGTAGTAAGACACAGAGCCTGGGATTTAACTCCATTTCTGAAGGGAAACACACAGCATAGTTCTCTTCTATGGATCACACTCTGCCTTAGAGCGAGACGCACACTCTTGCTTTCTAGATTCTCTAATACAGCAGGAAATCTGAGTGTGCCCAGAACAAAAGAACGGTGTTTCCTACACATATGGACCATATCTAGTCCAACTCTTATTCTGAAACTGATACAAAGCACTGGTCCTCTAACATCCAATGCTTGTCAATTAAGATGAAAAACGTGTGAGCTTCGTGAATGATTTAGTTCGTTTGAGCAGAAAAGTGACTGCCCTTACTTGAATTGAAGTCTTGCTTGTAGGAAGACTCAGAGCCTGGGATTTAACTCCATTTATGAAGTAAAACACACAGCAGTGTAATCATCGATTGATCACACTCTGCTTTAGAACAAGAAGCACGCTCTTGCTTTCTAGAGACCCTAAGACAGCAGGAAACGTGAGTGTGCTGAGAACAAATGAAAGGTGTTTCCTACACATACGAACCATATCTAGTCCAACTCTTCTTCTGAAAATGATACAAAGCACCGGTCCTCTAACATCCAATGCTTGTCAATTAAGATGAGAAACGTGTGAGCTTCGTTAATGATGTAGTTCGTTTGAGCAGAAAAGTGACTGCCCTTACCTGAATTGAAGTCTTGCTTTTAGGGAGACTCAGAGCCTGGGATTTAACTCCATTTCTGAAGTAAAACACACAGCAGTGTAATCATCGATTGATCACACTCTGCTTTAGAACAGGAAGCACGCTCTTGCTTTCTAGAGTCTCTAAGACAGCAGGAATCGTGAGTTTTCTGAGAACAAAAGAACGGTGTTTCCTACACATACGGACCATATCTAGTCCAACTCTGCTTCTGAAACTGATACAAAGCACTGGTCCTCTAACATCCAATGCTTGTCAGTTAAGATGAGAAACGTGTGAGCTTCGTGAACGATGTAGTTCGTTTGAGCTGAAAAGTGACTGTCCTTACCTGAAACGAAGTCTTGCTTGTAGGAAGATATAGAGCCTGGGATTTAACTCCTTATCTGAAGCGAAACACACAGCATAGTTTTCATCCATGGATCACACTCTGCTTTAGAGCGAGAAGCACGCTCTTGCTCTCTAGAGTCTCTAAGACAGCAGGAAATCTGAGTGTGCCCAGAACAAAAGAATGGTGTTTCCTACACATACGGACATTATATAGTCCAACTCTACTTCTGAAACTGATACAAAGCACTGGTCCTCTAACATCCAATGCTTGTCAGTTAAGATGAGAAACGTGTGAGCTTCGTGAACGATGTAGTTCGTTTGAGCAGAAAACTTACTGCCCTTACCTGAAACGAAGTCTTGCTTGTAGGGAGACTCAGAGCCTGGGATTTAACTCCTTTTCTGAATTGAAACACACAGTATAGTTTTCATCCATGGATCCCACTCTGCTTTAGAATGAGCAGCACGCTCTTGCTTTCTAGATTCTCTAAGACAGCAGGAAACATGAGTGTGCTGAGAACAAAAGAACGGTGTTTCCTACACATACGGACCATATCTAGTCCAACTCTGCTTCTTAAACTGATACAAACCACTGGTCCTCTAACATCCAATGCTTGTCTGTTAAGATGAGAAACGTGTGAGCTTCGTGAACGATGTAGGTCGTTTGAGCTGAAAAGTGACTGCCCTTACCTGAAACGAAGTCTTGCTTGTAGGAAGACTCAGAGCCTGGGATTTAACTCCATTTCTGACGGGAAAGACACAGCATAGTTCTCATCCATGAATCTCACTCTGCTTTAGAGCGAGAAGCATGCTCTTGCTTTCTAGAGTCTCTAAAACAGCAGGAAATCTGAGTGTGCCAAGAACAAAAGAACGGTGTTTCCTACACATATGGACCACATCTAGTCCAAATCTGCTTCTGAAACTGATACAAATCACTGACCCTCTAACATCTAATGCTTGTTAGTTGAGATGAGAAACGTGTGAGCTCAGTGAACGATTTAGTTCGATTGAGCAGAAAAGTGACTGCCCTTACCTGAAATGAAGTCTTGCTTGTAGGAAGACTCAGAGCCGGGGATTTAACTCCATTTCTGAAGTGAAACACACAGCAGTGCTCACATCCATTGATCACACTCTGCTGTATAACAAGAAGCACGATCTTGCTTTCTAGAGTCTCTAAGAGAGAAGGAAACATGATTTTGCTGAGAACAAAAGAACGGTGTTTCCTAAACATACAGACCATATCTAGTCCAACTGTGCTTCTGAAACTGATACAAAGCACTGGTCCTCTAACGTCCAATGCTTGTCTGTTAAGATGAGAAACGTGTGAGCTCCATGAACGATGTAGTTCGTTTGAGCTGAAAAGTGACTGCCCTTACCTGAAACGAAGTCTTGCTTGTAGGAAGACACAGACCCTGGGATTTAACTCCTTTTCTGAAGCGAAACACACAGCATAGTTCTCATCCATGGATCACACTCTGCTGTATAACAAGAAGCACGATCTTGCTTTCTAGAGTCTCTAAGAGAGAAGGAAACATGATTCTGCTGAGAACAAAAGAACGGTGTTTCCTAAACATACAGACCATATCTAGTCCAACTCTGCTTCTGACACTGATACAAAGCACTGGTCCTCTAACATCCAATGCTTGTCAGTTAAGATGAGAAACGTGTGAGCTTTGTGAATGATGCAGTTCCTTTGAACTGAAAAGTGACTGCCCTTACCTGAAACGAATTCTTGCTTTTAGTAAGACACAGGGCCTGGGATTTAAGTCCATTTCTGAAGTAAAACACACAGCAGTGTAATCATCAATTGATCACACTCTGCTTTAGAACAAGAAGCACGCTCTTGCTTTCTAGAGTCTCTAAGATAGCAGGAAACGTGAGTGTGCTGAGAACAAAAGAACGGTGTTTCCTAAACATACGGACCATATCTAGTCCAACTCTGCTTCTGAAACTGATACAAAGCAGTGGTCCTCTAAAATGCAATGCTTGTCTGTTAAGATGAGAAACGTGTGAGCTTTGTGAACGATGTAGTTCGTTTGAGGTGAAAAGTGACTGCCCTTACCTGAAACGAAGTCTTGCTTGTAGGAAGACTCAGAGCCTGGGATTTAACTCCATTTCTGAAGTAAAACACACAGCAGTGTAATCATCGATTGATCACACTCTGCTTTAGAACAAGAAGTACGCTCTTGGGTTCTAGAGTCTCTAAGACAGCAGGAAATGTGAGTGTGCTGAGAACAAAAGAACGGTGTTTCCTACACATATGGACCATATCTAGTCCAACTCTTCTTCTGAAACTGATACAATGCACTGGGCCTCTAACATCCAATGTTTGTCAATTAAGATGAGAAACGTGTGAGCTTCGTGAACAATGTAGTTCGTTTGAGCAGAAACGTGACTGCCCCTACCTGAAACGAAGTCTTGCTTGTAGGAAGACTCAGAGCCTGGGATTTAACTCCATTTCTGAACTGAAACACACAGCATAGTTCTCATCTATGGATCACACTCTGCTTTAGAGCAAGAAGCACACTCTTCCATTCTAGAGTCTCTAAGACAGCAGGAAATCTGAGTGTGCCCAGAAGAAAAGAACGGTGTTTCCTACACATACTGACTATATGTAGTCCAAATCTTCTTCTGAAACTGATAGAATGCACTGGTACTCTAACATTCAATGCTTGTCAGTTAAGATGAGAAACGTGTGAGCTTTGTGAATGATGTAGTTCCTTTGAACTGAAAAGTGACTGCCCTTACCTGAAACGAAGTCTTACTTGTTGTAGTAAGACACAGAGCCTGGGATTTAACTCCATTTCTGAAGGGAAACACACAGCATAGTTCTCATCTATGGATCACACTCTGCATTAGAGCGAGAAGCACACTCTTGCTTTCTAGATTCTCTAATACAGCAGGAAATCTGAGTGTGCCCAGAACAAAAGAACGGTGTTTCCTACACATATGCACCATATCTAGTCCAACTCTGCTTCTAAAACTGATACAAGGCACTGGTCCTCTAACATAAAATGCTTGTCAGTTAAGATGAGAAACGTGTGAGCTTTGTGAATGATGCAGTTCCTTTGAACAGAACAGTGGCTCCCATTACCTGAAACGAAATATTGCTTGTAGGAAGACATAGAGCCTGGGATTTAACTCCTTTTCTGAAGGGAACCACACAGCATTGTTTTCATCCATGGATCACACTCTGCTTTAGAGCAAGAAGCACGCTCTTGCTTTCTAGAGTCTCTAAGACCGCAGGAAACGTGAGTGTGCTGAGAACAAAAAACGGTGTTTCCTACACATATGGACCATATCTAGTCCAACTCTGCTTCTAAAACTGATACAAGGCACTGGTCCTCTAACATCCAAGGCTTGTCAGTTAAGATGAGAAACGTGTGAGCTCAGTGAACGATGTAGTTCGTTTGAGCTGAAAAGTGACTGCCCTTACCTGAAACGAAGTCTTGCTTGTAGGAAGACCTAGAGCCTGGGATATAACTACTTTTCTGAAGGGAAAGACACAGCATAGGTTTCATCCATGGATCACACTCTTCTTTAGAGCGAGAAGCACGCTCTTGCTTTATAGAGTCTCTAAGACAGTAGGAAATCTGAGTGTGCCCAGAACAAAAGAACGGTGTTTCCTACACATAGGGACCATATCTAGTCCAACTCTTCTTCTGAAACTGATACAAAGCACTGGTCCTCTAACATCCAATGCTTGTCAATTAAGATGAGAAACGTGTGAGCTTCGTGAATGATGTAGATCGTTTGAGCAGAAAAGTGACTGCCCTTACCTGAAACGGATTCTTGCCTGTAGGAAGACACAACCCCTGGGATTTAACTCCATTTCTGAAGGGAAACACACAGCATAGTTCTCATCCATGGATCACACTCTGCTTTAGAACAAGAAGCACGCTCTTGCATTCTAGAGTCTCTAAGACAGCAGGAAACGTGAGTGTGCTCAGAACCAAAGAACTGTGTTTCCTACACATACGGACCATATCTAGTCAAACTCTTCTTCTGAAAATGATACAAAGCACTGGTCCTCTAAAATCCAATGTTTGTCAATTAAGAGGAGAAACGTGTGAGCTTCGTGAACGATGTAGTTCGTTTGAGCAGAAAACTGACTGCCCTTACCCGAAACGAAGTCTTGCTTGTAGGAAGACACAGAGCCTGGGATTTAACTCCATTTCTGAAGGGAAACACACAGCAGTGTTCTCATCCATTGATCACACTCTGCTTTAGAACAAGAAGCACGCTCTTGCTTTCTAGAGTCTCTAAGACAGCAGGAAATCTGAGTGTGCCCAGAACAAAAGAACGGTGTTTCCTACACATACGGACTATATGTAGTCCAAATCTTCTTCTGAAACTGATAGAATGCACTGGTACACATACGGACCATATCTAGTCCAACTCTTCTTCTGAAAATGATACAAAGCACTGGTCCTCTAACATCCAATGCTTGTCAATTAAGATGAGAAACGTGTGAGGTTCGTGAATGATTTAGTTCGTTTGAGCAGAAAAGTGACTGCCCTTACCTGAATGGAAGTCTTGCTTGTAGGAAGTCTCAGAGCCTGGGATTTAACTCCATTTCTGAAGTAAAACACACAGCAGTGTAATCATTGATTGATCACACTCTGCTTTAGAACAAGAAGCACGCTCTTGCTTTCTAGAGACTCTAAGACAGTAGGAAACGTGAGTGTGCTGAGAACAAAAGAACGGTGTTTCCTACACATACGGACCATATCCAGTCCAACTCTTCTTCTGAAAATGATACTAAGCACTGGTCCTCTAACATGCAATGCTTGTCAATTAAGATGAGAAACGTGTGAGCTTTGTTAATGATGTAGTTCATTTGAGCAGAAAACTGACTGCCCTTACCTGAAACGAAGTCTTGCTTGTAGGAAGACTCAGAGCCTGGGATTTAACTCCATTTGTGAAGTGAAACACACAGTAGTGTTCTCATCCATTGATCACACTCTGCTTTAGAAAAAGAAGCACGCTCTTGCTTTCTAGAGTCTCTAAGACAGCAGGAATCGTGAGTTTTCTGAGAACAAAAGAAAGGTGTTTCCTACACATACGGACCATATCTAGTCCAACTCTGCTTCTGAAACTGATACAAAGCACTGGTCCTCTAATATCCAATGCTTGTCTGTTAAGATGAGAAAGGTGTGAGCTCCGTGAAAGATGTAGTTCATTTGAGCTGAAAAGTGACTGTCCTTACCTGAAACGAAGTCTTGCTTGTAGGAAGATATAGAGCCTGGGATTTAACTCCTTTTCTGAAGCGAAACACACAGCATAGTTTTCATCCATGGATCACACTCTGCTTTAGAGCGAGAAGCACGCTCTTGCTCTCTAGAGTCTCTAAGACAGCAGGAAATCTGAGTGTGCCCAGAACAAAAGAATGGTGTTTCCTACACATACAGACTATATGTAGTCCAAATCTTCATCTGAAACTGATACAAAGCACTGGTCCTCTAACATCCAATGCTTGTCAGTTAAGATGAGAAACGTGTGAGCTTTGTGAATGATGTAGTGCCTTTGAACTGAAAAGTGACTGCCCTTACCTGAAACGAAGTCTTGCTTGTAGGAAGACTCAGAGCCTGGGATTTAACACCATTTCTGAAGGGAAACACACAGCATAGTTCTCATCCGTGGATCACACTCTGCTTTAGAGCGAGAAGCACACTGTTGCTTTCTAGATTCTCTAATACAGCAGGAAATCTGAGTATGCCCAGAACAAAAGAACGGTGTTTCCTACACATATGCCCCATATCTAGTCCAACTCTTCTTCTGAAACTGATACAAAGCACTTGTCCTCTAACATCCAATGCTTGTCAGTTAAGATGAGAAACGTGTGAGCTTCTTGAACGATGTACTCCCTTTGAGCAGAAAAGTGACTGCCCTTACCTGAAACGAAGTCTTGCTTGTAGGGAGACTCAGAGCATGGGATTTAAATCCATTTCTGAAGTGAAACAGACAGCATTGTCTCATCCATTGATCACACTCTGCTTTAGAACAAGATGCACGCTCTTGCTTTCTAGAGTCTCTAAGACAGCAGGAAACGTGAGTGTGCTGAGAACAAAAGAACGGTGTTTCCTACACATATGGACCATATCTAGTCCAACTCTGCTTCTTAAACTGATACAAAGCACTGGTCCTCTAACATCCAATGCTTGTCTGTTAAGATGAGAAATGTGTGAGCTCAGTGAACGATGTAGGTCGTTTGAGCTGAAAAGTGACTGCCCTTACCCGAAACGAAGTCTTGCTCGTAGGAAGACACAGAGCCTGGGATTTAACTCCATTTCTGAAGGGAAACACACAGCAGTGTTCTCATCCATTGATCACACTCTGCTTTAGAACAAGAAGCACGCTCTTGCTTTCTAGAGTCTCTAAGACAGCAGGAAATCTGAGTGTGGCCAGAACAAAAGAACGGTGTTTCCTACACATAAGGACTATATGTAGTCCAAATCTTCTTCTGAAACTGATAGAATGCACTGGTACTCTAACATCCAATGCTTGTCAGTTAAGATGAGAAACGTGTGAGCTTTGTGAATGATGTAGTTCCTTTGAACTGAAAAGTGACTGCCCTTACCTGAAACGAAGTCTTACCTGTAGTAAGACACAGAGCCTGGGATTTAACTCTATTTCTGAAGGGAAACACACAGCATAGTTCTCATCTATGGATCCCACTCTGCCTTAGAGCGAGAAGCACACTCTTGCTTTCTAGATTCTCTAATGCAGCAGGAAATCTGAGTGTGCCCAGAACAAAAGAACGGTGTTTCCTACACATATGGACCATATCTAGTCCAACTCTTCTTCTGAAACTGATACAAAGCACTGGTCCTCTAACATCCAATGCTTGTCAATTAAGATGAGAAACATGTGAGCTTCGTGAAAGATGTAGTCCGTTTGAGCAGAAAATTGACTGCCCTTACCTGAATTGAAGTCTTGCTTGTAGGAAGACTCAGAGCCTGGGATTTAACTCCATTTCTGAAGTAAAACACACAGCAGTGTAATCATCGATTGATCACACTCTGCTTTAGAACAAGAAGCACGCTCTTGCTTTCTAGAGACCCTAAGAGAGCAGGAAACGTGTGTGTGCTGAGAACAAATGAACGGTGTTTCCTACACATACGGACCATATCTAGTCCAACTCTTCTTCTGAAAATGATACAAAGCCCTGGTCCTCTAACATCCAATGCTTGTCAATTAAGATGAGAAACGTGTCAGCTTCGTTAATGATGTAGTTCGTTTGAGCAGAAAAGTGACTGCCCTTACCTGAATTGAAGTCTTGCTTTTAGGGAGACTCAGATCCTGGGATTTAACTCCATTTCTGAAGTAAAACACACAGCAGTGTAATCATCGATTGATCACACTCTGCTTTAGAACAAGAAGCACGCTCTTGCTTTCTAGAGTCTCTAAGACAGCAGGAAACGTGAGTGTGCTGAGAACAAAAGAACGGTGTTTCCTACACATACGGACCATATCTAGTCAAACTCTTCTTCTGAAAATGATACAAAGCACTGGTCCTCTAAAATCCAATGTTTGTCAATTAAGAGGAGAAACGTGTGAGCTTCGTGAACGATGTAGTTCGTTTGAGCAGAAAACTGACTGCCCTTACCTGAAACGAAGTCTTGCTTGTAGGAAGACTCAGAGCCTGGGATTTAACTCCATTTGTGAAGTGAAACACACAGTAGTGTTCTCATCCATTGATCCCACTCTGCTTTAGAACAAGAAGCACGCTCTTGCTTTCTAGAGTCTCTAAGACAGCAGGAATCATGAGATTTCTGAGAAAAAAAGAACGGTGTTTCCTACAAATACGGACCATATCTAGTCCAACTCTGCTTCTGAAACTGATACAAAGCACTGGTCCTCTAACATCCAATGCTTGTCTGTTAAGATGAGAAAGGTGTGAGCTCCGTGAAAGATGTAGTTCATTTGAACTGAAAAGTGACTGTCCTTACCTGAAACGAAGTCTTGCTTGTAGGAAGATATAGAGCCTGGGATTTAACTCCTTTTCTGAAGCGAAACACACAGCATAGTTTTCATCCATGGATCACACTCTGCTTTAGAGCGAGAAGCACGCTCTTGCTCTCTAGAGTGTCTAAGACAGCAGGAAATCTGAGTGTGCCCAGAACAAAAGAATGGTGTTTCCTACACATACTGACATTATATAGTCCAACTCTGCTTCTGAAACTGATACAAAGCACTGGTCCTCTAACATCCAATGCTTGTCAGTTAAGATGAGAAACGTGTGAGCTTTGTGAATGATGTAGTGCCTTTGAACTGAAAAGTGACTGCCCTTACCTGAAAGGAAGTCTTGCTTGTAGGAAGACTCAGAGCCTGGGATTTAACTCCATTTCTGAAGTAAAACACACAGCAGTGTAATCATCGATTGATCACACTCTGCTTTAGAACAAGAAGTACGCTCTTGCATTCTAGAGTCCCTAAGACAGCAGGAAACGTGAGTGTGCTGAGAACAAAAGAACGGAGTTTCCTACACATACGGACCATATCTAGTCCAACTCTTCTACTGAAAATGATACAAAGCACTGGTCCTCTAACATCCAATGTTTGTCAATTAAGATGAGAAACGTGTGAGCTTCGTGAACGATGTAGTTCGTTTGAGCAGAAAACTGGCTGGCCTTACCTGAAACGAAGTCTTGCTTGTAGGAATACTCAGAGCCTGGGATTTAACTCAATTCTGAAGTGAAACACATAGCAGTGTTCTCATCCATGGATCACACTCTGCTTTAGAACAAGAAGCACGCTCTTGCTTTCTAGAATCTCTAAGACAGCAGGAAACGTGAGTTTGCTGAGAACAAAAGAACGGTGTTTCCTACACATACGGACCATATCTAGTCCAACTCTGCTTCTGAAACTGATACAAAGCACTGGTCCTCTAACATCCAACGCTTGTCAATTAAGATGAGAAACGTGTGAGCTCCGTGAAAGATGTAGTTCATTTGAGCTGAAAAGTGACTGCCCTTACCTGAAACGAAGTCTTGCTTGTAGGAAGACATAGAGCCTGGGATTTAACTCATTTTCTGAAGCGAAACACACAGCATAGTTTTCATCCATGGATCACACTCTGCTTTAGAGCGAGAAGCACACTCTTGCTTTCTAGAGTCTCTAAGACAGCAGGAAATCTGAGTGTGCCCAGAACAAAAGAACAGTGTTTTCTACACATATGGACCATATCTACTCCAAATCTGCTTCTGAAACTGATACAAAGCACTGACCCTCTAACATCGAATGCTTGTCAGTTAAGATGAGAAACGTGTGAGCTCAGTGAACGATGTAGTTCGTTTGAGCAGAAAAGTGACTGCCCTTACCTGAAACGAAGTCTTGCTTGTAGGAAGACATAGAGCCTGGGATTTAACTCATTTTCTGAAGCGAAACACACAGCATAGTTTTCATCCATGGATCACACTCTGCTTTAGAGCGAGAAGCACACTCTTGTTTCTAGAGTCTCTAAGACAGCAGGAAACGTGTGTGTGCTGACAACAAAAGAACGGTGTTTCCTACACATACGGACATTATATAGTCCAACTCTTCTTCTGAAACTGATACAAAGCACTGGTCCTCTTACATCCAATGCTTGTCTGTTAAGATGAGAAATGTGTGAGCTTTGTGAATGATGTAGTTCGTTTGAGCTGAAAAGTGACTGCCCTTACCTGAAACGGAGTCTTGCCTGTAGGAAGACACAACCCCTGGGATTTAACTCCATTTCTGAAAGGAAACACACAGCATAGTTCTCATCTATGGATCACACTCTGCTTTAGAACAAGAAGCACGCTCTTGCTTTGTAGAGTCTCTAAGACGGCAGGAAATCTGAGTGTGCCCAGAACAAAAGAGCGTTGTTTTCTACACATATGGACCATATCTACTCCAAATCTGCTTCTGAAACTGATACAAAGCACAGACCCTCTAACATCGAATGCTTGTCAGTTAAGATGAGAAACGTGTGAGCTTTTTGAATGATGTAGTTCCTTTGAACTGAAAAGTGACTGCCCTTAACTGAAACGAAGTCTTACTTGTAGTAAGACACAGAGCCTGGGATTTAACTTCATTTCAGAAGGGAAACACACAGCATAGTTCTCATCTATGGATCACACTCTGCATTAGAGCGAGAAGCACACTCTTGCTTTCTAGATTCTCTAATACAGCAGGAAATCTGAGTGTGCCCAGAACAAAAGAACGGTGTTTCCTACACATATGGACCATATCTAGTCCAACTCTTCTTCTGAAACTGATACAAAGCACTGGTCCTCTAACATCCAATGCTTGTCAGTTAAGATGAGAAACGTGTGAGCTCAGTGAACGATGTAGTTCTTTGAACAGAAACGTGACTGCCCTTACCTGAAACGAAGTCTTGCTTGTAGGAAGACTCAGAGCCTGGGATTTAACTCCATTTCTGAAGGCAAACAAACAGCATAGTTCTCATCCATGGATCACACTCTGCTTTAGAGCGAGAAGCACGCTCTTGCTTTTTAGAGTCTCTAAGACAGCAGGAAACGTGAGTGTGCTGAGAACAAAAGAACGGTGTTGTCTACACATACGGACATTATATAGTCCAACTCTTCTTCTGAAACTGATACAAAGCACTGGTCCTCTGACATCCAATGCTTGTCAGTTAAGATGAGAAACGTGTGAGCTTCGTGAACGATGTAGTTCGTTTGAGCAGAAACGTGACTGCCCTTACCTGAAACGAAGTCTTGCATGTAGGAAGACTCAGAGCCTGGGATTTAACTCCATTTCTGAAGTGAAACACACAGCATAGTTCTCATCCATGGATCACACTCTGCTTTAGAGCAAGAAGCACACTCTTGCATTCTAGAGTCTCTAAGACAGCAGGAAATCTGAGTGTGCACAGAACAAAAGAACGGTGTTTCCTACACATACGGACTATATGTAGTCCAAATCTTCTTCTGAAACTGATAGAATGCACTGGTAATATAACATCCAATGCTTGTCAGTTAAGATGAGAAACGTGTGAGATTTGTGAATGATGTAGTTCCTTTGAACTGAAAAGTGACTGCCCTTACCTGAAACGAAGTCTTGCTTGTAGGAAGACTCAGAGCCTGGGATTTAACTCCATTTGTGAAGTGAAACACAGTAGTGTTCTCATCCATTGATCACACTCTGCTTTAGAACAAGAAGCACGCTCTTGCTTTCTAGAATCTCTAAGACAGCAGGAAACGTGAGTTTGCTGAGAACAAAAGAACGGTGTTTCCTACACATACGGACCATATCTAGTCCAACTCTGCTTCTGAAACTGATACAAAGCACTGGTCCTCTAACATCCAATGCTTGTCATTTAAGATGAGAAACGTGTGAGCTCCGTGAAAGATGTAGTTCATTTGAGCTGAAAAGTGACTGCCCTTACCTGAAACGAAGTCTTGCTTGTAGGAAGACATAGAGCCTGGGATTTAACTCATTTCCTGAAGCGAAACACACAGCATAGTTTTCATCCATGGATCACACTCTGCTTTAGAGCGAGAAGCACACTCTTGCTTTCTAGAGTCTCTAAGACAGCAGGAAACGTGAGTGTGATGAGAACAAAAGAACGGTGTTTCCTACACATACGGACATTATATTGTCCAACTCTTCTTCTGAAACTGATACAAAGCACTGGTCCTCTTACATCCAATGCTTGTCTGTTAAGATGAGAAATGTGTGAGCTTCGTGAATGATGTAGTTCGTTTGAGCTGAAAAGTGACTGCCCTTACCTGAAACGGAGTCTTGCCTGTAGGAAGACACAACGCATGGGATTTAACTCCATTTCTGAAGGGAAACACACAGCATAGTTCTCATCCATGGATCACACTCTGCTTTAGAGCAAGAAGCACGCTCTTGCTTTCTAGAGTCTCTAAGACAGCAGGAAATCTGAGTGTGCCCAGAACAAAAGAACAGTGTTTTCTACACATATGGACCATATCTACTCCAAATCTGCTTCTGAAACTGATACAAAGCACTGACCCTCTAACATCGAATGCTTGTCAGTTAAGATGAGAAACGTGTGAGCTTAGTGAAGGATGTAGTTCGTTTGAGCAAAAAAGTGACTGCCCTTACCTGAATTGAAGTCTTGCTTTTAGGAAGACTCAGAGCCTGAGATTTAACTCCATTTCTGAAGTAAAACACACAGCAGTGTAATCATCGATTGATCACACTCTGCTTTAGAACAAGAAGCACGCTCTTGCTTTCTAGAGACTCTAAGACAGCAGGAAACGTGAGAGTGCTGAGAACAAAAGAACGGTGTTTCCTACACATACTGACCATATCTAGTCCAACTCTTCTTCTGAAAATGATACAAAGCACTGGTCCTCTAACATCCAATGCTTGTCAATTAAGATGAGAAACGTGTGAGCTTCGTTAATGATGTAGTTCGTTTGAGCAGAAAAGTGACTGCCCTTACCTGAATTGAAGTCTTGCTTTTAGGGAGACTCAGAGCGTGGGATTTAACTCCATTTCTGAAGAGAAACACACAGCAGTGTAATCATCCATTGATCACACTCTGCTTTAGAACAAGAAGCACGCTCTTGCTTTCTAGACTCTCTAAGACAGCAGGAAACGTGAGTGTGCTGAGAACAAAAGAACGGTGTTTCCTACACATATGGACCATATCTAGTGCAACTCTGCTTCTAAACAGATACAAAGCACTGGTCCTCTAACATCCAATTCTTGTCAGTTAAGATGAGAAACGTGTGAGCTTCGTGAACGATGTAGTTCATTTGAGCAGAAAACTGACTGCCCTTACCTGAAACGAAGTCTTGCATGTAGGAAGACTCAGAGCCTGGGATTTAACTCCATTTCTGAAGTGAAACACACAGCACTGTTCACATCCATTGATCACACTCTGCTGTAGAACAAGAAGCACGCTCTTGCTTCCTAGAGTCTCTAAGACAGCAGGAAACGTGAGTGTGCTGAGAACAAAAGAACGGTGTTTCCTACACATATGGACCATATGTAGTCCAACTCTGCTTCTGAAACTGATACAAAGCACTGGTCCTCTAACATCCAATGCTTGTCTGTTAAGATGAGAAAGGTGTGAGCTCCGTGAAAGATGTAGTTCATTTGAGCTGAAAAGTGACTGCCCTTACCTGAAATGAAGTCTTGCTTGTAGGAAGACATAGAGCCTGGGATTTAACTCCTTTTCTGAAGCGAAACACACAGCATAGTTCTCATCTATGGATCACACTCTGCCTTAGAGCGAGAAGCACACTCTTGCTTTCTAGATTCTCTAATACAGCAGGAAATCTGAGTGTGCCAAGAACAAAAGAACGGTGTTTCCTACACATATGGACCATATCTAGTCCAACTCTTCTTCTGAAACTGATACAAAGCACTGGTCCTCTAACATCAAATGCTTGTCAATTAAGATGAGAAACGTGTGAGCTTCGTGAATGATTTAGTTCGTTTGAGCAGAAAAGTGACTGCCCATACCTGAATTGAAGTCTTGCTTGTAGGAAGACTCAGAGCCTGGGATTTAACTCCATTTCTGAAGTAAAACACACAGCAGTGTAATCATCCATTGATCACACTCTGCTTTAGGGCAAGAAGCACGCTCTTGCTTTCTAGAGTCTCTAAGACAGCAGGAAACGTGAGTGGCTGAGAACAAAAGAACGGTGTTTCCTACACATACGGACCATATCTAGTCCAACTCTTCTTCTGAAACTGATACAACGCACTGGTCCTCTAACATCCAATGCTTGTCAATTAAGATGAGAAACGTGTGAGCTTCTTGAACGATGTAGTTCGTTTGAGCAGAAAACTGACTGCCCTTACCTGAAACGAAATCTTGCTTGTAGGAAGACATAGAGCCTGGGATTTAACTCCTTTTCTGAAGGAAAACACACAGCATTGTTTTCATCCATGGATCACACTCTGCTTTAGAGCGAGAAGCACGCTATTGCTTTCTAAAGTCTCTAAGACAGCAGGAAACGTGAGTGTGCTGAGAACAAAAGAACGGTGTTTCCTACACATATGGACCATATCTAGTGCAAATCTGCTTCTGAAACAGATACAAAGCACTGGTCCTCTAACATCCAATTCTTGTCAGTTAAGATGAGAAACGTGTGAGCTTCGTGAACGATGTAGTTCATTTGAGCAGAAAACTGACTGCCCTTACCTGAAACGAAGTCTTGCATGTAGGAATACTCAGAGCCTGGGATTTAACTCCATTTCTGAAGTGAAACACACAGCAGTGTTCACATCCATTGATCACACTCTGCTGTAGAACAAGAAGCACGCTCTTGCTTCCTAGAGTCTCTAAGACAGCAGGAAACGTGAGTGTGCTGAGAACAAATGAACGGTGTTTCCTACACATATGGACCATATGTAGTCCAAATCTGCTTCTGAAACTGATACAAAGCACTGACCCTCTAACATGCAATGCTTGTCAGTTAAGATGAGAAACGTGTGAGCTCAGTGAACGATGTAGTTCGTTTGAGCTGAAAAGTGACTGCCCTTACCTGAAACGAAGTCTTGCTTGTAGGAAGACCTAGAGCCTGGGATTTAACTACTTTTCTGAAGGGAAAGACACAGCATAGTTTTCATCCATGGATCACACTCTTCTTTAGAGCGAGAAGCATGCTCTTGCTTTCTAGAGTCTCTAAGACAGCAGGAAATCTGAGTGTGCCCAGAACAAAAGAACGGTGTTTCCTACACATATGGACCATATCTAGTCCAACTCTGCTTCTGAAACTGATACAAAGCACTGGTCCTATAACATCCAATGCTTGTCTTTTAAGATGAGAAAAGTGTGAGCTCCGTGAAAGATGTAGTTCATTTGAGCTGAAAAGTGACTGCCCTTACCTGAAACGAAGTCTTGCATTTAGGAAGACTCAGAGCCTGGGACTTAACTCCATTTCTGAAGGGAAACACACAGCAATGTTCTCATCCATTGATCAAACTCTGCTTAGAACAAGAAGCACGCTCTTGCTTTCTAGAGTCTCTAAGATAGCTGGAATGGTTAGTGTGCTGAGAACAAAAGAACTGTGTTTCCTACACATAGGGACCATATCTAGTCCAACTCTACTTCTGAAACTGATACAAATCACTGGTCCTCTAACATCCAATGCTTGTCTGTTAAGATGGGAAACGTGTGAGCTTCGTGAACGATGTAGTTCGTTTGAGATGAAAAGTGACTGCCCTTACCTGAAACTAAGTCTTGCTTGTAGGAAGACACAGAGCCTGGGAATTAACACCATTTCTGAATGGAAACACACAGCATAGTTCTCATCCAGGGATCCCACTCTGCTTTAGAGCGAGCAGCACGCTCTTGCTTTCGACAGTCTCTAAGACAGCAGGGAACCTGAGTTTGATCAGAACAAAAGAACGGTGTTTCCTAAACATACTGACCATATCTAGTTCAACTCTGCTTCTGAAATTCATACAAAGCAAAGGTCCTCTAACATCCAGTGCTTGTCAGTTAAGATGATAAACGGGTGAGCATTGTGAAAGATGTAGTTCGTTTGAGCTGCAAGTAACTGCCCTTACTTGAAACGAAGTCCTGCTTGTAAGAAGACTCAGAGCCTGGGATTTAACTCCATTTCTGAAGTGAAACACACAGAAGAGTTCTCATCCATTGATCACACTCTGCTTTAAAGAAACAAGCACTCTCTTCCTTTCTAGAGTCTCTAAGACAGCAGGAAACGTGAGTGTGCTGAGAACAAAAGAATGGTGTTTCCTACACATATGGACCATATCTAGTCGAAAGCTGCTTCTGAAACTGATACAAGGCACTGGTCCTCTAACATCCAATGCTTGTCTGTTAAGATGAGAAACGTGTGAGCTTCGTGAACGATGTAGTTCGTTTGATCTGAAAAGTGACTGCCCTTACCTGAAACGAAGTCTTGCTTTTAGGAAGACACAGAGCCTGGGATTTAACTCCATTTCTGAAGGAAAACACACAGCACAGTTCTCTTCCATGTATCACACTCTGCTTTAGAGCGAGAAGCAAGCACTTGCTTTCTAGATTCTCTAATACAGCAGGAAACCTGAGTGTGCTCAGAACAAAAGAAGGGTGTTTCCTAAACATACTGACCATATCTAGTTCAACTCTGCTTCTGAAATTCATACAAAGCAAAGGTCCTCTAACATCCAGTGCTTATTAGTTAAGATGAGAAACGGGTGAGCATTGTGAAAGATGTAGTTAGTTTGAGCAGAAAAGTGACTGCCCTTACCTGAAACGAAAGTTTGCTTGTAGGAAGACTCAGAGCCTGGGATTTAACTCCATTTCTGAAGTGAAACACACAGCAGTGTTCTCATCCATTGATCACACTCTGCTTTAGAACAAGAAGCACGCTCTTGTTTTCTAGAGTCTCTAAGACAGCAGGAAACGTGTGTGTGCTGAGAACAAAAGAACAGTGTTTCTACACATATGGACCATATCTAGTCCAACTCTGCTTCTGAAACTGACACAAAGTACTGGTCCTCTAACATCCAATGCTTGTCAGTTAGGATGAGAAACTTGTGAGTTTCGTGAAAGATGTAGTTCGTTTGAGCTGAAAAGTGACTGCCCTTACCTGAAACGAAGTCTTGCTTGTAGGAAGACTCAGAGCCTGGGATTTAACTCCATTTGTGAAGGGAAACACACAGCATAGTTCTCATCCATGGATCACACTCTGCTTTAGAGCGAGAAGCAAGCTCTTGCTTTCTAGATTCTCTAATACAGAAGGAAACCTGAGTGTGCTCAGAACAAAAGAACGGTGTTTCCTACACATACGGACCATATGTAGTCCAAATGTGCTTCTGAAACTGATACAAAGCACTGGACCTCTAACATCTAATGCTTGTCAGTTAAGATGAGAAACGTGTGAGCTTCGTGAACGATGTAGTTCGTTTGAGCAGAAAAGTGACTGCCCTTACCTTAAACGAAGTCTTGCATTTAGGAAGACTCAGAGCCTGGGACTTAACTCCATTTCTGAAGGGAAACACACAGCAGTGTTCTCATCCATTGATCAAACTCTGCTTTAGAACAAGAAGCACGCTCTTGTTTTCTAGAGTCTCTAAGATAGCTGGAAAGGTTAGTGTGCTGAGAACAAAAGAACGGTGTTTCCTACACATACGGACCATATCTAGTCCAACTCTGCTTCTGAAACTGATACAAAGCACTGGTCCTCTAACATCCAATGCTTGTCAGTTAAGATGAGAAACGTGTGAGATTCGTGAACGATGTAGTTCGTTTGAGCTGAAAAGTGAGTGCCCTTACTTGAAAGGAAGTCTTGCTTGTAGTAAGACACAGAGCCTGGGATTTAACTCCATTTCTGAAGGAAAACACACAGCATAGTTCTCATCCATGTATCACACTCTGCTTTAGAGCGAGAAGCAAGCTCTTGCTTTCTAGATTCTCTAATACAGCAGGAAACCTGAGTGTGCTCAGAACAAAAGAACGGTGTTTCCTACACATAGGGACCATATCTAGTCCAACTCTGCTTCTGAAACTGATACAAAGCACTGGTCCTCTAACATCCAATGCTTGTCAGTTAAGATGAGAAACGTGTGAGCTTTGTGAATGATGTAGTTCGTTTGAGCTGAAAAGTGACTGCCCTTACTTGAAAGGAAGTCTTGCTTGTAGTAAGACACAGAGCCTGGGATTTAACTCCATTTCTGAAGGAAAACACACAGCATAGTTCTCATCCATGTATCACACTCTGCTTTAGAGCGAGAAGCAAGCTCTTGCTTTCTAGATTCTCTAATACAGAAGGAAACCTGAGAGTGCTCAGAACAAAAGAACGGTGTTTCCTACACTTACGGACCATATGTAGTCCAAATCTGCTTCTGAAACTGATACAAAGCACTGGTCCTCTAACATCCAATGCTTGTCTGTTAAGATGGGAAACGTGTGAGCTTCGTGAACGATGTAGTTCGTTTGAGATGAAAAGTGACTGCCCTTACCTTAAACGAAGTCTTGCATTTAGGAAGACTCAGAGCCTGGGACTTAACTCCATTTCTGAAGGGAAACACACAGCAATGTTCTCATCCATTGATCAAACTCTGCTTAGAACAAGAAGCACGCTCTTGCTTTCTAGAGTCTCTAAGATAGCTGGAATGGTTAGTGTGCTGAGAACAAAAGAACTGTGTTTCCTACACATAGGGACCATATCTAGTCCAACTCTACTTCTGAAACTGATACAAATCACTGGTTCTCTAACATCCAATGCTTGTCTGTTAAGATGGCAAACGTGTGAGCTTCGTGAACGATGTAGTTCGTTTGAGATGAAAAGTGACTGCCCTTACCTGAAACTAAGTCTTGCTTGTAGGAAGACACAGAGCCTGGGAATTAACACCATTTCTGAATGGAAACACACAGCATAGTTCTCATCCAGGGATCACACTCTGCTTTAGAGCGAGAAGCACGCTCTTGCTTTCGACAGTCTCTAAGACAGCAGGGAACCTGAGTTTGATCAGAACAAAAGAACGGTGTTTCCTAAACATACTGACCATATCTAGTTCAACTCTGCTTCTGAAATTCATACAAAGCAAAGGTCCTCTAACATCCAGTGCTTGTCAGTTAAGATGATAAACGGGTGAGCATTGTGAAAGATGTAGTTCGTTTGAGCTGCAAGTAACTGCCCTTACTTGAAACGAAGTCCTGCTTGTAAGAAGACTCAGAGCCTGGGATTTAACTCCATTTCTGAAGTGAAACACACAGAAGAGTTCTCATCCATTGATCACACTCTGCTTTAAAGAAACAAGCACTCTCTTCCTTTCTAGAGTCTCTAAGACAGCAGGAAACGTGAGTGTGCTGAGAACAAAAGAATGGTGTTTCCTACACATATGGACCATATCTAGTCGAAAGCTGCTTCTGAAACTGATACAAGGCACTGGTCCTCTAACATCCAATGCTTGTCTGTTAAGATGAGAAACGTGTGAGCTTCGTGAACGATGTAGTTCGTTTGATCTGAAAAGTGACTGCCCTTACCTGAAACGAAGTCTTGCTTTTAGGAAGACACAGAGCCTGGGATTTAACTCCATTTCTGAAGGAAAACACACAGCACAGTTCTCTTCCATGTATCACACTCTGCTTTAGAGCGAGAAGCAAGCACTTGCTTTCTAGATTCTCTAATACAGCAGGAAACCTGAGTGTGCTCAGAACAAAAGAAGGGTGTTTCCTAAACATACTGACCATATCTAGTTCAACTCTGCTTCTGAAATTCATACAAAGCAAAGGTCCTCTAACATCCAGTGCTTATTAGTTAAGATGAGAAACGGGTGAGCATTGTGAAAGATGTAGTTAGTTTGAGCAGAAAAGTGACTGCCCTTACCTGAAACGAAAGTTTGCTTGTAGGAAGACTCAGAGCCTGGGATTTAACTCCATTTCTGAAGTGAAACACACAGCAGTGTTCTCATCCATTGATCACACTCTGCTTTAGAACAAGAAGCACGCTCTTGTTTTCTAGAGTCTCTAAGACAGCAGGAAACGTGTGTGTGCTGAGAACAAAAGAACAGTGTTTCTACACATATGGACCATATCTAGTCCAACTCTGCTTCTGAAACTGACACAAAGTACTGGTCCTCTAACATCCAATGCTTGTCAGTTAGGATGAGAAACTTGTGAGTTTCGTGAAAGATGTAGTTCGTTTGAGCTGAAAAGTGACTGCCCTTACCTGAAACGAAGTCTTGCTTGTAGGAAGACTCAGAGCCTGGGATTTAACTCCATTTGTGAAGGGAAACACACAGCATAGTTCTCATCCATGGATCACACTCTGCTTTAGAGCGAGAAGCAAGCTCTTGCTTTCTAGATTCTCTAATACAGAAGGAAACCTGAGTGTGCTCAGAACAAAAGAACGGTGTTTCCTACACATACGGACCATATGTAGTCCAAATGTGCTTCTGAAACTGATACAAAGCACTGGACCTCTAACATCTAATGCTTGTCAGTTAAGATGAGAAACGTGTGAGCTTCGTGAACGATGTAGTTCGTTTGAGCAGAAAAGTGACTGCCCTTACCTTAAACGAAGTCTTGCATTTAGGAAGACTCAGAGCCTGGGACTTAACTCCATTTCTGAAGGGAAACACACAGCAGTGTTCTCATCCATTGATCAAACTCTGCTTTAGAACAAGAAGCACGCTCTTGTTTTCTAGAGTCTCTAAGATAGCTGGAAAGGTTAGTGTGCTGAGAACAAAAGAACGGTGTTTCCTACACATACGGACCATATCTAGTCCAACTCTGCTTCTGAAACTGATACAAAGCACTGGTCCTCTAACATCCAATGCTTGTCAGTTAAGATGAGAAACGTGTGAGATTCGTGAACGATGTAGTTCGTTTGAGCTGAAAAGTGAGTGCCCTTACTTGAAAGGAAGTCTTGCTTGTAGTAAGACACTGAGCCTGGGATTTAACTCCATTTCTGAAGGAAAACACACAGCATAGTTCTCATCCATGTATCACACTCTGCTTTAGAGCGAGAAGCAAGCTCTTGCTTTCTAGATTCTCTAATACAGCAGGAAACCTGAGTGTGCTCAGAACAAAAGAACGGTGTTTCCTACACATAGGGACCATATCTAGTCCAACTCTGCTTCTGAAACTGATACAAAGCACTGGTCCTCTAACATCCAATGCTTGTCAGTTAAGATGAGAAACGTGTGAGCTTTGTGAATGATGTAGTTCGTTTGAGCTGAAAAGTGACTGCCCTTACTTGAAAGGAAGTCTTGCATGTAGTAAGACACAGAGCCTGGGATTTAACTCCATTTCTGAAGGAAAACACACAGCATAGTTCTCATCCATGTATCACACTCTGCTTTAGAGCGAGAAGCAAGCTCTTGCTTTCTAGATTCTCTAATACAGAAGGAAACCTGAGAGTGCTCAGAACAAAAGAACGGTGTTTCCTACACTTACGGACCATATGTAGTCCAAATCTGCTTCTGAAACTGATACAAAGCACTGGTCCTCTAACATCCAATGCTTGTCTGTTAAGATGGGAAACGTGTGAGCTTCGTGAACGATGTAGTTCGTTTGAGATGAAAAGTGACTGCCCTTACCTTAAACGAAGTCTTGCATTTAGGAAGACTCAGAGCCTGGGACTTAACTCCATTTCTGAAGGGAAACACACAGCAATGTTCTCATCCATTGATCAAACTCTGCTTAGAACAAGAAGCACGCTCTTGCTTTCTAGAGTCTCTAAGATAGCTGGAATGGTTAGTGTGCTGAGAACAAAAGAACTGTGTTTCCTACACATAGGGACCATATCTAGTCCAACTCTACTTCTGAAACTGATACAAATCACTGGTCCTCTAACATCCAATGCTTGTCTGTTAAGATGGCAAACGTGTGAGCTTCGTGAACGATGTAGTTCGTTTGAGATGAAAAGTGACTGCCCTTACCTGAAACTAAGTCTTGCTTGTAGGAAGACACAGAGCCTGGGAATTAACACCATTTCTGAATGGAAACACACAGCATAGTTCTCATCCAGGGATCACACTCTGCTTTAGAGCGAGAAGCACGCTCTTGCTTTCGACAGTCTCTAAGACAGCAGGGAACCTGAGTTTGATCAGAACAAAAGAACGGTGTTTCCTAAACATACTGACCATATCTAGTTCAACTCTGCTTCTGAAATTCATACAAAGCAAAGGTCCTCTAACATCCAGTGCTTGTCAGTTAAGATGATAAACGGGTGAGCATTGTGAAAGATGTAGTTCGTTTGAGCTGCAAGTAACTGCCCTTACTTGAAACGAAGTCCTGCTTGTAAGAAGACTCAGAGCCTGGGATTTAACTCCATTTCTGAAGTGAAACACACAGAAGAGTTCTCATCCATTGATCACACTCTGCTTTAAAGAAACAAGCACTCTCTTCCTTTCTAGAGTCTCTAAGACAGCAGGAAACGTGAGTGTGCTGAGAACAAAAGAATGGTGTTTCCTACACATATGGACCATATCTAGTCGAAAGCTGCTTCTGAAACTGATACAAGGCACTGGTCCTCTAACATCCAATGCTTGTCTGTTAAGATGAGAAACGTGTGAGCTTCGTGAACGATGTAGTTCGTTTGATCTGAAAAGTGACTGCCCTTACCTGAAACGAAGTCTTGCTTTTAGGAAGACACAGAGCCTGGGATTTAACTCCATTTCTGAAGGAAAACACACAGCATAGTTCTCTTCCATGTATCACACTCTGCTTTAGAGCGAGAAGCAAGCACTTGCTTTCTAGATTCTCTAATACAGCAGGAAACCTGAGTGTGCTCAGAACAAAAGAAGGGTGTTTCCTAAACATACTGACCATATCTAGTTCAACTCTGCTTCTGAAATTCATACAAAGCAAAGGTCCTCTAACATCCAGTGCTTATTAGTTAAGATGAGAAACGGGTGAGCATTGTGAAAGATGTAGTTAGTTTGAGCAGAAAAGTGACTGCCCTTACCTGAAACGAAAGTTTGCTTGTAGGAAGACTCAGAGCCTGGGATTTAACTCCATTTCTGAAGTGAAACACACAGCAGTGTTCTCATCCATTGATCACACTCTGCTTTAGAACAAGAAGCACGCTCTTGTTTTCTAGAGTCTCTAAGACAGCAGGAAACGTGTGTGTGCTGAGAACAAAAGAACAGTGTTTCTACACATATGGACCATATCTAGTCCAACTCTGCTTCTGAAACTGACACAAAGTACTGGTCCTCTAACATCCAATGCTTGTCAGTTAGGATGAGAAACTTGTGAGTTTCGTGAAAGATGTAGTTCGTTTGAGCTGAAAAGTGACTGCCCTTACCTGAAACGAAGTCTTGCTTGTAGGAAGACTCAGAGCCTGGGATTTAACTCCATTTGTGAAGGGAAACACACAGCATAGTTCTCATCCATGGATCACACTCTGCTTTAGAGCGACAAGCAAGCTCTTGCTTTCTAGATTCTCTAATACAGAAGGAAACCTGAGTGTGCTCAGAACAAAAGAACGGTGTTTCCTACACATACGGACCATATGTAGTCCAAATGTGCTTCTGAAACTGATACAAAGCACTGGACCTCTAACATCTAATGCTTGTCAGTTAAGATGAGAAACGTGTGAGCTTCGTGAACGATGTAGTTCGTTTGAGCAGAAAAGTGACTGCCCTTACCTTAAACGAAGTCTTGCATTTAGGAAGACTCAGAGCCTGGGACTTAACTCCATTTCTGAAGGGAAACACACAGCAGTGTTCTCATCCATTAATCAAACTCTGCTTTAGAACAAGAAGCACGCTCTTGTTTTCTAGAGTCTCTAAGATAGCTGGAAAGGTTAGTGTGCTGAGAACAAAAGAACGGTGTTTCCTACACATACGGACCATATCTAGTCCAACTCTGCTTCTGAAACTGATACAAAGCACTGGTCCTCTAACATCCAATGCTTGTCTGTAAGATGAGAAACTTGTGAGCTTCGTGAACGATGTAGTTCGTTTGAGATGAAAAGTGACTGCCCTTACCTGAAACGAAGTCTTGCTTGTAGGAAGACACAGAGCCTGGGAATTAACACCAATTCTGAACGGAAACACACAGCATAGTTCTCATCCAGGGGTCACACTCTGCTTTAAAGCGAGAAGCACGGTCTTGCTTTCTAGATTCTCTAAGACAGCAGGAAACCTGAGTTTGATCAGAACAAAAGAACGGTGTTTCCTAAACATACTGACCATATCTAGTTCAACTCTGCTTCTGAAATTCATACAAAGCAAAGGTCCTCTAACATCCAGTGCTTGTCAGTTAAGATGAGAAACGGGTGAGCATTGTGAAAGATGTAGTTAGTTTGAGCAGAAAAGTGACTGCCCTTACCTGAAACGAAAGTTTGCTTGTAGGAAGACTCAGAGCCTGGGATTTAACTCTATTTCTGAAGTGAAACACACAGCAGTGTTCTCATCCATTGATCACACTCTGCTTTAGAACAAGAAGCACGCTCTTGTTTTCTAGAGTCTCTAAGACAGCAGGAAACGTGTGTGTGCTGAGAACAAAAGAACAGTGTTTCTACACATATGGACCATATCTAGTCCAACTCTGCTTCTGAAACTGACACAAAGTACTGGTCCTCTAACATCCAATGCTTGTCAGTTAGGATGAGAAACTTGTGAGTTTCGTGAATGATGTAGTTCGTTTGAGCTGAAAAGTGACTGCCCTTACCTGAAACGAAGTCTTGCTTGTAGGAAGACTCAGAGCCTGGGATTTAACTCCATTTGTGAAGGGAAACACACAGCATAGTTCTCATCCATGGATCACACTCTGCTTTAGAGCGAGAAGCATGCTCTTGCTTTCTAGAGTCTTTAATACAGAAGAAACATGAGTGGGCTCAGAACAAAAGAATGGTGTTTCCTACTCATATGGACCATATATAGTTCAACTCTGCTTCTGAAACTGAAACAAACCACAAGTCCTCTAACATCCAATGCTTGTCAGGTAATATCTGAAACGTGTGAGCTTCGTGAACGATGTAGTTCGTTTGACCTGTAAAGTAGCTGCACTTACCTGAAACGAAGTGTTGCTTGTAGGAAGACTCAGAGACTCGGATTTAACTCCATTTCTGAAGTGAAACACACAGCATAGTTCTCATCCATGTATCACACTCTGCTTTAGAGGGAGAAGCAAGCTCTTGCTTTCTAGATTCTCTAATACAGCAGGAAACCTGAGTGTGCTCAGAACAAAAGAACAGTGTTTCCTACACATACGGACCATATCTAGGCCAACTCTGCTTCTGAAACTGATACAAAGCACTGGTCGTCTAACATCTAATGCTTGTCAGTTAAGATGAGAAACGTGTGAGCTTTGTGAACGATGTAGTTCGTTTGAGATGAAAAGTGTCTGCCCTTACCTGAAAAGAAGTCTTGCTTGTAGGAAGACACAGAGCCTGGGAATTAACACCAATTCTGAACGGAAACACACAGCATAGTTCTCATCCAGGGATCACACTCTGCTTTAGAGCGAGAAGCACGCTCTTGCTTTCTAGAGTCGCTAAGACAACAGGAAACCTAAGTTTGATCAGAACAAAAGAACGGTGTTTCCTAAACATTCTGACCATATCTAGTTCAACTCTGCTTCTGAAATTCATACAAAGCAAAGGTCCTCTAACATCCAGTGCTTGTCAGTTAGGATGAGAACCTTGTGAGTTTCGTGAAAGATGTAGTTCGTTTGAGCTGAAAAGTGACTGCCCTTACCTGAAACGAAGTCTTGCTTGTAGGAAGACTCAGAGCCTGGGATTTAACTCCATTTGTGAAGGGAAACACACAGCATAGTTCTCATCCATGGATCACACTCTGCTTTAGAGCGAGAAGCAAGCTCTTGCTTTCTAGATTCTCTAATACAGAAGGAAACCTGAGTGTGCTCAGAACAAAAGAACGGTGTTTCCTACACATACGGACCATATGTAGTCCAAATGTGCTTCTGAAACTGATACAAAGCACTGGACCTCTAACATCTAATGCTTGTCAGTTAAGATGAGAAACGTGTGAGCTTCGTGAACGATGTAGTTCGTTTGAGCAGAAAAGTGACTGCCCTTACCTTAAACGAAGTCTTGCATTTAGGAAGACTCAGAGCCTGGGACTTAACTCCATTTCTGAAGGGAAACACACAGCAGTGTTCTCATCCATTAATCAAACTCTGCTTTAGAACAAGAAGCACGCTCTTGTTTTCTAGAGTCTCTAAGATAGCTGGAAAGGTTAGTGTGCTGAGAACAAAAGAACGGTGTTTCCTACACATACGGACCATATCTAGTCCAACTCTGCTTCTGAAACTGATACAAAGCACTGGTCCTCTAACATCCAATGCTTGTCTGTAAGATGAGAAACGTGTGAGCTTCGTGAACGATGTAGTTCGTTTGAGATGAAAAGTGACTGCCCTTACCTGAAACGAAGTCTTGCTTGTAGGAAGACACAGAGCCTGGGAATTAACACCAATTCTGAACGGAAACACACAGCATAGTTCTCATCCAGGGGTCACACTCTGCTTTAAAGCGAGAAGCACGGTCTTGCTTTCTAGATTCTCTAAGACAGCAGGAAACCTGAGTTTGATCAGAACAAAAGAACGGTGTTTCCTAAACATACTGACCATATCTAGTTCAACTCTGCTTCTGAAATTCATACAAAGCAAAGGTCCTCTAACATCCAGTGCTTGTCAGTTAAGATGAGAAACGGGTGAGCATTGTGAAAGATGTAGTTAGTTTGAGCAGAAAAGTGACTGCCCTTACCTGAAACGAAAGTTTGCTTGTAGGAAGACTCAGAGCCTGGGATTTAACTCCATTTCTGAAGTGAAACACACAGCAGTGTTCTCATCCATTGATCACACTCTGCTTTAGAACAAGAAGCACGCTCTTGTTTTCTAGAGTCTCTAAGACAGCAGGAAACGTGTGTGTGCTGAGAACAAAAGAACAGTGTTTCTACACATATGGACCATATCTAGTCCAACTCTGCTTCTGAAACTGACACAAAGTACTGGTCCTCTAACATCCAATGCTTGTCAGTTAGGATGAGAAACTTGTGAGTTTCGTGAATGATGTAGTTCGTTTGAGCTGAAAAGTGACTGCCCTTACCTGAAACGAAGTCTTGCTTGTAGGAAGACTCAGAGCCTGGGATTTAACTCCATTTGTGAAGGGAAACACACAGCATAGTTCTCATCCATGGATCACACTCTGCTTTAGAGCGAGAAGCATGCTCTTGCTTTCTAGAGTCTTTAATACAGAAGAAACATGAGTGTGCTCAGAACAAAAGAATGGTGTTTCCTACTCATATGGACCATATATAGTTCAACTCTGCTTCTGAAACTGAAACAAACCACAAGTCCTCTAACATCCAATGCTTGTCAGGTAATATCTGAAACGTGTGAGCTTCGTGAACGATGTAGTTCGTTTGACCTGTAAAGTAGCTGCACTTACCTGAAACGAAGTGTTGCTTGTAGGAAGACTCAGAGACTCGGATTTAACTCCATTTCTGAAGTGAAACACACAGCATAGTTCTCATCCATGTATCACACTCTGCTTTAGAGGGAGAAGCAAGCTCTTGCTTTCTAGATTCTCTAATACAGCAGGAAACCTGAGTGTGCTCAGAACAAAAGAACAGTGTTTCCTACACATACGGACCATATCTAGGCCAACTCTGCTTCTGAAACTGATACAAAGCACTGGTCCTCTAACATCTAATGCTTGTCAGTTAAGATGAGAAACGTGTGAGCTTTGTGAACGATGTAGTTCGTTTGAGATGAAAAGTGTCTGCCCTTACCTGAAAAGAAGTCTTGCTTGTAGGAAGACACAGAGCCTGGGAATTAACACCAATTCTGAACGGAAACACACAGCATAGTTCTCATCCAGGGATCACACTCTGCTTTAGAGCGAGAAGCACGCTCTTGCTTTCTAGAGTCGCTAAGACAACAGGAAACCTAAGTTTGATCAGAACAAAAGAACGGTGTTTCCTAAACATTCTGACCATATCTAGTTCAACTCTGCTTCTGAAATTCATACAAAGCAAAGGACCTCTAACATCCAGTGCTTGTCAGTTAGGATGAGAACCTTGTGAGTTTCGTGAATGATGTAGTTCGTTTGAGCTGAAAAGTGACTGCCCTTACCTGAAACGAAGTCTTTCTTGTAGGAAGACTCAGAGCCTGGGATTTAACACCATTTGTGAAGGGAAACACACAGCATAGTTCTCATCCATGGATCACACTTGGCTTTAGAGCGAGAAGCATGCTCTTTCTTTCTAGTGTCTTTAATACAGAGGAAATATGAGTGTACTCAGATCAAAAGAACGGTGTTTCCTACTCATATGGACCATATATAGTTCAACTCTGCTTCTGAAACTGAAACAAACCACAAGTCCTCTAACATCCAATGCTTGTCAGGTAAGATCCGAAACGTGTGAGCTTCGTGAACGATGTAGTTCGTTTGACCTGTAATTTAGCTGCACTTACCTGAAACGAAATCTTGCTTGTAGTAAGACACAGAGCCTGGGACTTAACACCATTTCTGAAGGGAAATAAACAGTATAGTTCTCATCCATGGATCACACTGTACTTTAGAGCGAGAAGCACACTCTTGCTTTCTAGAGTCTCTAATACAGCAGGAAATATGATTGTGCCCAGAACCAAGAACGGGTTTTCGTACACATACAGACCAAAAGTAGTCCAAATCTGCTTCTGAAACTGACACAAAACACTGGTCCTCTAACATCCAATGCTTGTTAGTTAAGATGAGAAACGTGTGAGCTTCGAGAACGATGTTGTTCGTTTGAGCTGAAAAGTGACTGCCCTTACTTGAAAGGAAGTCTTGCTTGTAGGAAGACTCAGAGCCTGGGATTTAACTCCATTTCTGAAGTGAAACACACAGCAGTGTTCTCATCCATTGATCACACTCTGCTTTAGAACAAGAAGCACACTCTTGTTTTCTAGAGTCTCTAAGACAGCAGGAAACGTGTGTGTGCTGAGAACAAAGAACAATGTTTCTACACATATGGACCATATCTAGTCCAACTCTGCTTCTGAAACTGACACAAAGTACTGGTCCTCTAACATCCAATGCTTGTCAGTTAGGATGAGAAACTTGTCAGTTTCGTGAATGATGTATTTCGTTTGAGCTTAAAAGTGACTGCCCTTACCTGAAACGAAGTCTTGCTTGTAGGAAGACTCAGAGCCTGGGATTTAACTCCATTTGTGAAGGGAAACACACAGCATAGTTCTCATCCATGGATCACACTCTGCTTTAGAGCGAGAAGCAGGCTCTTGCTTTCTAGAGTCTTTAATACAGAGGAAACATGAGTGTGCTCAGAACAAAAGAATGGTGTTTCCTACTCATATGGACCATATATAGTTCAACTCTGCTTCTGAAACTGAAACAAACCACAAGTCCTCTAACATCCAATACTTGTCAGTTAAGATGAGAAACGTGTGAGCTTTGTGAACGATGTAGTTCTTTTGAGCTGAAAAGTGACTGCCCTTACTTGAAAGTAAGTCTTGCTTGTAGTAAGACACAGAGCCTGGGATTTAACTCCATTTCTGAAGGAAAACACACAGCATAGTTCTCATCCATGTATCACACTTTGCTTTAGAGCGAGAAGCAAGCTCTTGCTTTCTAGATTCTCTAATACAGAAGGAAACCTGAGTGTGCTCAGAACAAAAGAACGGTGTTTCCTACACTTACGGACCATATGTAGTCCAAATCTGCTTCTGAAACTGATACAAAGCACTGGTCCTCTAACATCCAATGCTTGTCTGTTAAGATGGGAAACGTGTGAGCTTCGTGAACGATGTAGTTCGTTTGAGATGAAAAGTGACTGCCCTTACCTGAAACTAAGTCTTGCTTGTAGGAAGACACAGAGCCTGGGAATTAACACCATTTCTGAATGGAAACACACAGCATAGTTCTCATCCAGGGATCACACTCTGCTTTAGAGCGAGAAGCATGCTCTTGCTTTCTACAGTCTCTAAGACAGCAGGGAACCTGAGTTTGATCAGAACAAAAGAACGGTGTTTCCTAAACATACTGACCATATCTAGTTCAACTCTGCTTCTGAAATTCATACAAAGCAAAGGTCCTCTAACATCCAGTGCTTGTCAGTTAAGATGATAAACGGGTGAGCATTGTGAAAGATGTAGTTCGTTTGAGCTGCAAGTAACTGCCCTTACGTGAAACGAAGTCCTGCTTGTAAGAAGACTCAGAGCCTGGGATTTAACTCCATTTCTGAAGTGAAACACACAGCAGTGTTCTCATCCATTGATCACACTCTGCTTTAGAACAAGAAGCACGCTCTTGTTTTCTAGAGTCTCTAAGACAGCAGGAAACGTGTGTGTGCTGAGAACAAAAGAACAGTGTTTCTACACATACGGACCATATCTAGTCCAACTCTGCTTCTGAAACTGACACAAAGTACTGGTCCTCTAACATCCAATGCTTGTCAGTTAGGATGAGAAACTTGTGAGTTTCGTGAATGATGTAGTTCGTTTGAGCTGAAAAGTGACTGCCCTTACCTGAAACGAAGTCTTGCTTGTAAGGAAGACTCAGAGCCTGGGATTTAACTCCATTTGTGAAGGGAAACACACAGCATAGTTCTCATCCATGGATCACACTCTGCTTTAGAGCGAGAAGCACGCTCTTGCTTTCTAGAGTCTTTAATACAGAGGAAACATGAGTGTGCTCAGAACAAAAGAATGGTGTTTCCTACTCATATGGACCATATATAGTTCAACTCTGCTTCTCAAACTGAAACGAACCGCAAGTCCTCTAACATCCAATGCTTGTCAGGTAAGATCTGAAACGTGTGAGCTTCGTGAACGATGTAGTTCGTTTGACCTGTAAAGTAGCTGCACTTACCTGAAATGAAGTCTTGCTTGTAGTAAGACACAGAGCCTGGGATTTAACTCCATTTCTGAAGGGAAATAAACAGTATACTTCTCATCCATGGATCACACTCTGCTTTAGAGCGAGAAGCAAGCTCTTGCTTTCTAGAGTCTCTAATACAGCAGGAAACCTGAGTGTGCTCAGAACAAAATAACGGTGTTTCCTACACATACAGACCATATCTTGTCCAACTCTGCTTCTGAAACTGATACAAAGCACTGGTCCTCTAACATCCAATGCTTGTCAGTTAAGCTGAGAAACGTGTGAGCTTCCTGAACGATGTAGTTTGTTTGAGCTGAAAAGTGACTGCCCTTACTGGAAAGGAAGTCTTGCTTGTAGTAAGACACAGAGCCTGGGATTTAATTCCATTTCTGAAGGAAAACACACAGCATAGTTCTCATCCATGTATCACACTCTGCTTTAGAGCGAGAAGCAAGCTCTTGCTTTCTAGATTCTCTAATACAGAAGGAAACCTGGTTTTGCTCAGAACAAAAGAACGGTGTTTCCTACACATACGGACCATATGTAGTCCAAATCTGCTTCTGAAACTGATACAAAGCACTGGACCTCTAACATCCAATGCTTGTCAGTTAAGATGAGAAACGTGTGAGCTTCGTGAACGATGTAGTTCGTTTGAGCAGAAAAGTGACTGCCCTTACCTTAAACGAAGTCCTGCTTTTAGGAAGACTCAGAGCCTGGGACTTAACTCCATTTCTGAAGTGAAACACACAGCAGTGTTCTCATCCATTGATCAAACTCTGCTTTAGAACAAGAAGCACGCTCTTGCTTTCTCGAGTCTCTAAGATAGCAGGAAAGGTTAGTGTGCTGAGAACAAAAGAATGGTGTTTCCTACACATACAGACCATATCTGGTCCAACTCTGCTTCTGAAACTGATACAAAGCACTGGTCCTCTAACATCCAATGCTTGTCTGTTAAGATGAGAAACGTGTGAGCTTCGTGAACGATGTAGTTCGTTTGAGCTGAAAAGTGACTGCCCTTACTTGAAAGGAAGTCTTGCTTGTAGTAAGACACAGAGCCTGGGATTTAACTCCATTTCTGAAGGAAAACACACAGCATAGTTCTCATCCATGTATCATACTCTGCTTTAGAGCGAGAAGCAAGCTCTTGCTTTCTAGATTCTCTAATACAGAAGGAAACCTGATTTTGCTCAGAACAAAAGAACGGTGTTTCCTACACATACGGACCATATGTAGTCCAAATCTGCTTCTGAAACTGATACAAAGCACTGGACCTCTAACATCCAATGCTTGTCAGGTAAGATCCAATAAGTCTGAGCTTCGTGATTGATGTAGTTCCTTTGAGCTGTAAAGTAACTGCCCTTACCTGAATCGAAGTCTTGCTTGTAGGAAGACTCAGAGCCTGGCATTTAACTCCATTTCTGAAGTAAAACACACAACAGAGTTCTCATCTATTGATCAAACTCTACTTTAGAGCAAGAAGCACGCTCTAGCTTTCTAGAGGCTCTAAGACAGCAGGAAACGTGAGTGTGCTGAGAAGAAAAGAACGGTGTTTCCTACACATACGGACCATATCTAGTCCAACACTGCTTCTGAAACTGATAGAAAGCACTGGTCCTCTAACATCCAATGCTTGTCAGTTAAGATGAGAAACGTGTGAGCTTCGTGAACGATGTAGTTCGTTTGAGATGAAAAGTGACTGCCCTTACTTGAAAGGAAGTCTTGGTTGTAGTAAGACACAGAGCCTGGGATTTAACTCCATTTCTGAAGGAAAACACACAGCATAGTTCTCTTCCCTGTATCACACTCTGCTTTAGAGCGAGAAGCAAGCTATTGTTTTCTAGATTCTCTAATACAGAAGGAAACCTGATTTTGCTCAGAACAAAAGAACGGTGTTTCCTACACATACGGACCATATGTAGTCCAAATCTGTTTCTGAAACTGATACAAAGCACTGGACCTCTAACATCTAATGCTTGTCAGTTAAGATGAGAAACGTGTGAGCTTCGTGAACGATGTAGTTCGTTGAGCAGAAAAGTGACTGCCCTTACCTTAAACGAAGTCCTGCTTTTAGGAAGACTCAGAGCCTGGGACTTAACTCCATTTCTGAAGTGAAACACACAGCAGTGTTCTCATCCATTGATCAAACTCTGCTTTAGAACAAGAAGCACGCTCTTGCTTTCTCGAGTCTCTAAGATAGCAGGAAAGGTTAGTGTGCTGAGAACAAAAGAATGGTGTTTCCTACACATACAGACCATATCTGGTCCAACTCTGCTTCTGAAACTGATACAAAGCACTGGTCCTCTAACATCCAATGCTTGTCTGTTAAGATGAGAAACGTGTGAGCTTCGTGAACGATGTAGTTCGTTTGAGATGAAAAGTGACTGCCTTTACCTGAAACGAAGTCTTGCTTGTAGGAAGACACAGAGCCTGTTAAATAACACCATTTCTGAACGGAAACACACAGCATAGTTCTCATCCAGGGATCACACTCTGCTTTAGAGCAAGAAGAACGCTCTTGCTTTCTAGAGTCTCTAAGACAGCAGGAAACGTGAGTGTGCTGAGAACAAAAGAACGGTGTTTAATACACGTACGGACCATATCTAGTCCAACTCTGCTTCTGAAACTGATACAAGGCACTGGTCCTCTAAAATCCAATGCTTGTCTGTTAAGATGAGAAACGTGTGAGCTTCGTGAACGATGTAGTTCATTTGATCTGAAAAGTGACTGCCCTTTCCTGAAACGAAGTCTTGCTTTTAGGAAGACACAGAGCCTGGGATTTAACTCCATTTCTGAAGGAAAACACACAGCATAGTTCTCATCCATGTATCACACTCTGCTTTAGAGCGAGAAGCAAGCTCTTGCTTTCTAGATTCTCTAATACAGAAGGAAACCTAGGTGCTCAGAACAAAAGAACGGTGTTTCCTACACATACGGACCGTATGTAGTCCAAATCTGCTTCTGAAACTGACACAAAGCACTGGTCCTCTAACATCCAATGCTTGTCAGTTCAGATGAGAAACGTGTGAGCTTTGAGAACGATGTAGTTAGTTTGAGCAGAAAAGTGACTGCCCTTACCTGAAACGAAAGTTTGCTTGTAGGAAGACTCAGAGCCTGGGATTTAACTCCATTTCTGATGTGAAACACACAGCAGTGTTCTCATCCATTGATCACACTCTGCTTTAGAACAAGAAGCACGCTCTTGTTTTCTAGATTCTCTAAGACAGCAGGAAACGTGTGTGTGCTGAGAACAAAAGAACAGTGTTTCTACACATATGGACCATATCTAGTCCAACTCTGCTTCTGAAACTGATACAAAGCACTGGTCCTCTAACATCCAATGCTTGTCAGTTAAGATGAGAAACGTGTGAGTTTAGTGAAAGATGTAGTTCGTTTCAGCTAGAAAGAAACTGCCGTTACCTTAAAGGAAGTCTTGCTTGTAGGAAGACTCAGAGCCTGTGATTTAACTCCATTTCTGAAGGGAAACACACAGCAGAGTTCTCATCCATGTATCAGACTCTGGTTTAGAGGAAGAAGCACGCTCTTGCGTTCTAGAGGCTCTAAGACAGCAGGAAACGTGAGTGTGCTGAGAAGAAAAGAACGGTGTTTCCTACACATACGTACCATATCTAGTCCAACACTGCTTCTGAAACTGATAGAAAGCACTGGTCCTCTAACATCCAATGCTTGTCAGTTAAGATGAGAAACGTGTGAGCTTCGTGAACGATGTAGTTCGTTTGAGATGAAAAGTGACTGCCCTTACTTGAAAGGAAGTCTTGGTTGTAGTAAGACACAGAGCCTGGGATTTAACTCCATTTCTGAAGGAAAACACACAGCATAGTTCTCTTCCCTGTATCACACTCTGCTTTAGAGCGAGAAGCAAGCTATTGTTTTCTAGATTCTCTAATACAGAAGGAAACCTGATTTTGCTCAGAACAAAAGAACGGTGTTTCCTACACATACGGACCATATGTAGTCCAAATCTGTTTCTGAAACTGATACAAAGCACTGGACCTCTAACATCTAATGCTTGTCAGTTAAGATGAGAAACGTGTGAGCTTCGTGAACGATGTAGTTCGTTTGAGCAGAAAAGTGACTGCCCTTACCTGAAACGAAGTCTTGCTTTTAGGAAGACTCAGAGCCTGGGATTTAACTCCATTTGTGAAGGGAAACGCACAGCATAGTTCTCATCCATGGATCACACTCTGCTTTAGAGCGAGAAGCATGCTCTTGCTTTCTAGAGTCTTTAATACAGAGGAAACATGAGTGTGCTCAGAACAAAAGAATGGTGTTTCCTACTCGTATGGACCATATATAGTTCAACTCTGCTTCTGAAACTGAAACAAACCACAAGTCCTCTAACATCCAGTGCTAGTCAGGTAATATCTGAAACGTGAGCTTCGTGAACGATGTAGTTCGTTTGACCTGTAAAGTAGCTGCACTTACCTGAAACGAAGTGTTGCTTGTAGGAAGACTCAGAGACTGGGATTTAAATCCATTTCTGAAGGGAAACACACAGCAGAGTTCTCATCCATGGATCAGACTCTGGTTTAGAGCAAGAAGCACGCTCTTGCGTTCTAGAGGCTCTAAGACAGCAGGAAATGTGAGTGTGCTGAGAAGAAAAGAATGGTGTTTCCTACACATACGGACCATATCTAGTCCAAAACTGCTTCTGAAACTGATAGAAAGCACTGGTCCTCTAACATCCAATGCTTGTCAGTTAAGATGAGAAACGTGTGAGCTTCGTGAACGATGTAGTTCGTTTGAGATGAAAAGTGACTGCCCTTACCTGAAACGAAGTCTTGCTTGTAGTAAGACACAGAGCCTGGGATTTAACTCCATTTCTGAAGGGAAATACACAGTATAGTTCTCATCCATGGATCACACTCTGCTTTAGAGCGAGAAGCACACTCTTGCTTTCTAGAGTCTCTAATACAGCAGGAAATATGAGTGTGCCCAGAACAAAAGAACGGGTTTTCGTACACATACAGACCATATGTAGTCCAAATCTGCTTCTGAAACTGACACAAAGCACTGGTCCTCTAACATCCAATGCTTGTCTGTTAAGATGAGAAACGTGTGAGCTTCGTGAACGATGTAGTTCGTTTGAGCTGAAAAGTGACTGCCCTTATCTGAAACGAAGTCTTGCTTGTAGGAAGACACAGAGCCTGGGAATTAACTCCATTTCTGAAGGGAAACACACAGCATAGTTCTCATCCAGGGATCACACTCTGCTTTAGAGAGAGAAGCACGCTCTTGCTTTCTAGAGTCTTTAATACAGAGGAGACTTGAGTGTGCTCAGAACAAAAGAACGGTGTTTCCTACTCATATGGACCGTATATAGTTCAACTCTGCTTCTGAAACTGAAACAAACCACAAGTCCTCTAACATCCAATGCTTGTCAGGTAAGAACTGAAACGTGTGAGCTTCGTGAAAGATGTAGTTCGTTTGACCTGTAAAGTAGCTGCACTTACCTGAAACGAAGTCTTGCTTGGAGGAAGACTCAGAGACTGGGATTTAACTCCATTTCTGAAGTGAAACACACAGCAGAGTTCTCATCCATTGATCACACTCTGCTTTAGAGCAAGAAGAACGCTCTTGCTTTCTAGAGTCTCTAAGACAGCAGGAAACGTGAGTGTGCTGAGAACAAAAGAACGGTGTTTAATACACGTACAGACCATATCTAGTCCAACTCTGCTTCTGAAACTGATACAAAGCACTGGTCCTCTAACATCCAATGCTAGTCAGTTAAGATGAGAAACATGTTAGCTACGTGAACGATGTAGTTCGTTTGAGGTGAAAAGTGACTGCCCTTACTTGAAAGGAAGTATGGCTTATAGTAAGACACAGAGCCTGGGATTTAACTCCATTTCTGAAGGAAAACACTCAGCATAGTTCTCATCCATGTATCACACTCTGCTTTAGAGCGAGAAGCAAGCTCTTGCTTTCTAGATTCTCTAACAAAGCAGGAAATCTGAGTGTGCTCAGAACAAAAGAATGGTGTTTCCTACACATACGGACCATATCTAGTCCAACTCTGCTTCTGAAACTGATACAAAGCACTGGTCCTCTAACATCCAATGCTTGTTTGTTAAGATGGGAAACGTGTGAGCTTCGTGAACGATGAAGTTCGTTTGAGATGAAAAGTGACTGCCCTTACCTGAAACGAAGTCTTGCTTGTAGGAAGACACAGAGCCTGGGAATTAACACCATTTCTGAATGGAAACACACAGCATAGTTCTCATCCAGAGATCACACTCTGCTGTAGAGCGAGAAGCACGCTCTTGCTTTCTAGAGTCTCTAAGACATCAGGAAACCTGAGTTTGATCAGAACAAAAGAACGGTGTTTCCTAAACATACTGACCATATCTAGTTCAACTCTGCTTCTGAAATTCATACAAAGCAAAGGTCCTGTAACATCCAGTGCTTGTCAGTTAAGATGAGAAACGGGTGAGCATTGTGAAAGATGTAGTTTGTTTGAGCTGTAAGTAACTGCTCTTACTTGAAACGAAGTCCTGCTTGTAGGAAGACCTAGAGACTGGGATTTAACTCCATTTCTGAAGTATAACACACAGAAGAGTTCTCATCCATTGATCACACTCTGCTTTAAAGCAAGAAGCACTCTTTTCCCTTCTAGAGTTTCTAAGACAGCAGGAAACGTGAGTGTGCTGAGAACAAAAGAATGGTGTTTCCTACACTTATGGACCATATCTAGTCGAACTCTGCTTCTGAAACTGATACAAGGCACTTGTCCTCTAACATCCAATGCTTGTCTGTTAAGATGAGAAACGTGTGTGCTTCGTGAACGATGTAGTTCATTTGATCTGAAAAGTGACTGCCCTTACCTGAAACGAAGTCTTGCTTTTAGGAAGACACAGAGCCTGGGATTTAACTCCATTTCTGAAGGAAAACACACAACATAGTTCTCATCCATGTATCACACTCTGCTTTAGAGCGAGAAGCAAGCTCTTGCTTTCTAGATTCTCTAATACAGAAGGAAACCTAGGTGCTCAGCACAAAAGAACGGTGTTTCCTACACATACGGACCGTATGTAGTCCAAATGTGCTTCTGAAACTGATACAAAGCAATGGACCTCTAACATCTAATGCTTGTCAGTTAAGATGAGAAACGTGTGAGCTTCGTGAACGATGTAGTTCGTTTGAGCAGAAAAGTGACTGCCCTTACCTTAAACGAAGTCTTGCTTTTAGGAAGACTCAGAGCCTGGGACTTAACTCCATTTCTGAAGTGAAACACACAGCAGTGTTCTCATCCATTGATCAAACTCTGCTTTAGAACAAGAAGCACGCTCTTGCTTTCTAGAGTCTCTAAGATGGCAGGAAAGATTAGTGTGCTGAGAACAAAGGAACGGTGTTTCCTACACATACGGACCATATCTAGTCTAACTCTGCTTCTGAAACTGATACAAAGCACTGGTCCTCTAACATCCAATGCTTGTCTGTTAAGATGAGAAACGTGTGAGCTTCGTGAACGATGTAGTTCGTTTGAGCTGCAAAGTGACTGCCCTTACCTGAAACGAAGTCTTGCTTGTAGGAAGACTCAGAGCCTGGGAATAACTCCATTTCTGAAGGGAAACACACAGCATAGTTCTCATCCATGGATCACACTCTGCTTTAGAGCGATAAGCACGCACTTGCTTTCTATAGTCTCTAATGCAGCAGGAAACCTGAGTGTGCTCAGAACAAAAGGACGGTGTTTCCTAAACATACGGACCATATTTGGTTCAACTCTGCTTCTGAAACTGAAACAAACCGCAGGTCCTCTAACATCCAATGCTTGTCAGGTAAGATCCGATAAGTCTGAGCTTTGTGAATGATGTAGTTCATTTGAGCTGTAAAGTAACTGCCGTTACCTGAATCGAAGTCTTGCTTGTAGGAAGACTCAGAGCCTGGCATTTAACTCCATTTCTGAAGTAAAACACACAGCAGAGTTCTCATCTATTGATCACACTCTACTTTAGAGCAAGAAGCACGCTCTTGCTTTCTAGAGGCTCTAAGACAACATGAAACGTGATTTGCTGAGAACAAAAGAATGATGTTGCCTACACATACGGACCATATGTAGTCCATATCTGCTTCTGAAACTGATACAAAGCACTGGTCCTCTAACATCCAATGCTTGTCAGTTAAGATAAGAAACGTGTGAGTTTCGTGAACGATGTAGTTCGTTTGAGCTAGAAAGAAACTGCCGTTACCTTAAAGGAAGTCTTGCTTGTAGGAAGACTCAGAGCCTGGGATTTAACTCCATTTCTGAAGGGAAACACACAGCAGAGTTCTCATCCATGGATCAGACTCTGGTTTAGAGCAAGAAGCACGCTCTTGCGTTCTAGAGGCTCTAAGACAGCAGGAAACGTGAGTGTGCTGAGAAGAAAAGAACGGTGTTTCCTACACATACGGACCATATCTAGTCCAACACTGCTTCTGAAACTGACACAAAGCACTGGTCCTCTAACATCCAATGCTTGTCAGTTAAGATGAGAAACGTGTGAGCTTCGTGAACGATGTAATTCGTTTGAGATAAAAAGTGACTGCCCTTACCTGAAACGAAGTCTTGCTTTTAGTAAGACACAGAGCCTGGGATTTAACTCCATTTCTGAAGGGAAACACACAGCATAGTTCTCATCCAAGGATCACACTCTGCTTTAGAGCGAGAAGCACACTCTTGCTTTCTAGAGTCTCTAAGACAGCAGGAAACGTGATTTTGCTGAGAACAAAAGAACAGTGTTTTCCAAACATACGGACCATATCTAGTTCAACTCTGCTTCTGAAACTGAAACAAACCACAGGTCCTCTAACATCCAATGCTTGTTAGGTAAGATCCGAATCGTGTGAGCTTCATGAACGATGTAGGCCGTTTGACCGGTTAAGTAACTGCACTTAACTGAAACGAAGTCTTGCTTGTAGCAAAACTCAGAGACTGGGATATAATTACATTTCTGAATTGAAACACACAGCAGAGTTCTCATCAATTGATCACACTCTGCTTTAGAGCAAGAAGCATGCTCTTGCTTTCTAGATTCTCTAAGACAGCAGGAAACGTGAGTGTGCTGTGAACAAAAGAACGGTGTTTCCTAAACATATGGACCACATCTAGTCCAACTCTGCTTCTGAAACAGATACATAGCACTGGTCCTCTAACATCCAATTCTTGTCAGTTAAGATGAGAAACGTGTGGGCTTCGTGAACGATGTAGTACCTTTGAGCTGAAAAGTGACTGCCCTTACTTGAAACGAAGTCTTGCTTGTAATAAGACACAGAGCCTGGGATTTAACTGCATTTCTGAAGGGAAACACACAGCATAGTTCTCATCCATGTATCACACTCTGCTTTAGAGTGAGAAGCACGCTCATGCATTCTAGAGTCTCTAATACAGCAGGAAACCTGAGTGTGCTCAGAAAAAAAGAACGGTGTTTCCTACACATACGGACCATATGTAGTCCAAATCTGCTCCTGAAACTGATACAAAGCACTGGTCCTCTAACATCCAATGCTTGTCAGTTGAGATGAGAAACGTGTGAGTTTCGTGAACGATGTAGATCTTTTGAGCTAGAAAGAAACTGGCTTTACCTGAAAGGAAGTCTTGCTTGTAGGAAGACACAGAGCCTGGGATTTAACTCCATTTCTGAAGGGAAACACACAGCAGTGTTCTCATCCATTGATCACACTCTGCTTTAGAACAAGAAGCACGCTCTTGCTTTCCCGAGTCTCTAAGACAGCAAGAAACGTGAGTGTGCTGAGAACAAAAGAACGGTGTTTCCTACACATACGGTCCATATCTAGGCCAACTCTGCTTCTGAAACTGATACAAAGCACTGGTCCTCCAACATCCAATGCTTGTCAGTTAAGATGAGAAACGTGTGAGATTCGTGAACGATGAAGTTCCTTTGAGCAGAAAAGTGACTGCCCCTACATGAAACGAAGTCTTGCTTGTAGTAAGACACAGAGCCTGGGATTTAACTCCATTTCTGAAGGGAAATACACAGCACAGTTCTCATCCATGGATCACACTCTGCTTTAGAGCAAGAAGCATGCTCTTGCTTTCTAGATTCTCTAAGACAGCAGGAAACGTAAGTGTGCTGAGAACAAAAGAAGGTGTTTCCTACACATACGGACCATATCTAGTCCAACTCTGCTTCTGAAACTGATACAAAACACTGGTCCTCTAACATCCAATGCTTGTCAGTTAAGATGAGAAACGTGTGAGTTTCGTGAACGATGTAGTTCTTTTGAGCAAGAAAGAAACTGCCTTTACCTGAAAGGAAGTCTTGCTTGTAGGAAGACTCAGAGCCTGGGATTTAATTCCATTTCTGAAGGGAAATACACAACATAGTTCTCATCCATGGATCACACTCTGCATTAGAGCGAGAATCACACTCTTGCTTTCAAGAGTCTCTAATACAGCAGGAAATATAAGTGTGCCCAGAACAAAAGAACGGGTTTTCGTACACATACAGACCATATGTAGTCCAAATCTGCTTCTGATATTGATACAAAGCACTGGTCCTCTAACATCCAAAGCTTGTCAGTTAGGATGAGAAACGTGTGAGCTTCGTGAAAGATGTAGTTCGTTTGAGCTGAAAAGTGACTGCCCTTACCTGAAATGAAGTCTTGCTTTTAGGAAGACTCAGAACCTGGGATTTAACTACATTTCTGAAGGGAAACACACAGCATAGTTCTCATCCATTGATCACACTCTGCTTTAGAGCTAGAAACACGCTCTTGCTTTCTAGAGTCTTTAATAAAGCAGGAAACATGAGTGTGTTCAGAACAAAAGAACGGTGTTTCCCAAACATACGGACCATATCTAGTTCAACTCTGCTTCTGAAACTGAAACAAACCACAGGTCCTCTAACATCCAATGCTTGTCAGGTAAGATCCGAATCGTGTGAGCTTCATGAACGATGTAGGCAATTTGACCTGTTAAGTAACTGCACTTACCTGAAATGAAGTCTTGCTTGTAGCAAGACTCAGAGACTGGGATATAATTCCATTTCTGAATTGAAACACACAGCAGAGTTCTCATCCATTGATCACACTCTGCTTTAGAGCAAGAAGCACCCTCTTGCTTAATCGAGTCTCTAATACACTGGGAAATCTGAGTGTGCCCAGAACAAAAGAACGGTGTTTCCTACACATACGGACCATATGTAGTCCAAATCTGCTTCTGAAATTGATACAAAGCACTGGTCCTCTAACATCCAAAGCTTGTCAGTTAAGATGAGAAACGTGTGAGCTTCGTGAACGATGTAGTTCGTTTGAGCTGAAAAGTGACTGCCCTTACCTGAAACGAAGTCTTGCTTGTAGGAAGACTCAGAGCCTGGGATTTAACTCCATTTCTAAAGTGAAACACACAGCAGTGTTCTCATCCATGGATCACACTCTGCTTTAGAGCAAGAAGCACGCTCTTGCTTTCTAGAGTCTCTAAGACAGCAGGAAACGTGAGTGTGCTGAGAACAAAAGAAGGTGTTTCCTACACATACGGACCATATCTAGTCCAACTCTGCTTCTGAAACTGATACAAAGCACTGGTCCTCTAACATCCAATGCTTGTCAGTTAAGATGAGAAACGTGTGAGTTTCGTGAACGATGTAGTTCTTTTGAGCAAGAAAGAAACTGCCTTTACCTGAAAGGAAGTCTTGCTTGTAGGAAGACTCAGAGCCTGGGATTTAATTCCATTTCTGAAGGGAAATTCACAGCAAAGTTCTCATCCATTGATCACACTCTGCATTAGAGCGACAATCACACTCTTGCTTTCAAGAGTCTCTAATACAGCAGGAAATATAAGTGTGCCCAGAACAAAAGAACAGGTTTTCGTACACATACAGACCATATGTAGTCCAAATCTGCTTCTGATATTGATACAAAGCACTGGTCCTCTAACATCCAATGCTTGTCAGTTAAGGTGAGAAACGTGTGAGTTTCGTGAACGATGTAGTTCGTTTGAGCAGAAAAGTGACTGCCCTTATCTTAAATGATGTCTTGCTTGTAGGAAGACTCAGAGCTTGGGATTTAACTCCATTTCGGAAGTGAAACTCACAGCAGAGTTCTCATCCATTGATCACACTCTGCTTTAGAGCAAAAAGCACACTCTTGCTTAATCGAGTCTCTAATACACTGGGAAATCTGAGTGTGCCCAGAACAAAAGAACGGTGTTTCCTACACATACGGACCATATGTAGTCCAAATCTGCTTCTGAAACTGATACAAAGCACTGGTCCTCTAACATCCAATGCTTGTCAGTTAAGATGAGAAACGTGTGAGCTTCGTGAACGATGTAGTTCGTTTGAGCTGAAAAGTGACTGCCCTTACTTGAAAGGAAGTCTTGCTTGTAGTAAGACACAGAGCCTGGGATTTAACTCCATTTCTGAAGGAAAACACACAGCATAGTTGTCATCCATGGATCACACTCTGCTTTAGAGCGAGAAGCAAGCTCTTGCTTTCTAGATTCTCTAATACAGCAGGAAACATGAGTGTGCTCAGAACAAAAGGATGGTGTTTCCGACAGATACGGACCATATGTAGTCCAAATCTGCTTCTGAAACTGATACAAAGCACTGGACCTCTAACATCTAATGCTTGTCAGTTAAGATGAGAAACGTTGAGCTTCGTGAACGATGTAGTTCGATTGAGCAGAAAAGTGACTGCCCTTACCTTAAACGAAGTCTTGCTTGTAGGAAGACTCAGAGCCTGGGATTTAACTCCATTTCTGAAGGGAAACACACAGCATAGTTCTCATCCATGTATCACACTCTGCTTTAGAGCGAGAAGCAAGCTCTTGCTTTCTAGATTGTCTAATACAGCAGGAAACATGAGTGTGCTCAAAACAAAAGAATGGTGTTTCCTACAGATACGGACCATATGTAGTCCAAATCTGCTTCTGAAACTGATACAAAGCACAGGACCTCTAACATCTAATGCTTGTCAGTTAAGATGAAAAACGTGTGAGCTTAGTGAACGATGTATTTCCTTTGAGCAGAAAAGTGACTGCCCTTACCTTAAATGATGTCTTGCTTGTAGGAAGACTCAGAGCTTGGGATTTAACTCCATTTGGAAGTGAAACTCACAGCAGAGTTCTCATCCATTGATCACACTCTGCTTTAGAGCAAGAAGCACACTCTTGCTTAATCGAGTCTCTAATACACTGGGAAATCTGAGTGTGCCCAGAACAAAAGAACGGTGTTTCCTACACATACGGACCATATGTAGTCCAAATCTGCTTCTGAAATTGATACAAAGCACTGGTCCTCTAACATCCAAAGCTTGTCAGTTAGGATGAGAAACGTGTGAGCTTCGTGAACGATGTAGTTCGTTTGAGCTGAAAAGTGACTGCCCTTACCTGAAATGAAGTCTTGCTTGTAGGAAGACTCAGAGCCTGGGATTTAACTCCATTTCTAAAGTGAAACACACAGCATAGTTCTCATCCATGGATCACACTCTGCTATAGAGCAAGAAGCACGCTCTTGCTTTCTAGAGTCTCTAAGACAGCAGGAAACGTGAGTGTGCTGAGAACAAAAGAAGGTGTTTCCTACACATACGGACCATATGTAGTCCAAATCTGCTTCTGAAATTGATACAAAGCACTGGTCCTCTAACATCCAAAGCTTGTCAGTTAGGATGAGAAACCTGTGAGCTTCGTGAACGATGTAGTTCGTTTGAGCTGAAAAGTGACTGCCCTTACCTGAAACGAAGTCTTGCTTGTAGGAAGACTCAGAGCCTGGGATTTAACTCCATTTCTAAAGTGAATCACACAGCATAGTTCTCATGCATGGATCACACTCTGCTTTAGAGCAAGAAGCACGCTCTTGCTTTCTAGAGTCTCTAAGACAGCAGGAAACGTGAGTGTGCTGAGAACAAAAGAATGGTGTTTCCTACAGATACGGACCATATGTAGTCCAACTCTGTTCTGAAAGTGATACAAAGCACTGGTCCTCTAACATCCAATGCTTGTCAGTTAAGATGAGAAACGTGTGAGTTTCGTGAACGATGTAGTTCTTTTGAGCAAGAAAGAAACTGCCTTTACCTGAAAGGAAGTCTTGCTTGTAGGAAGACTCAGAGCCTGGGATTTAATTCCATTTCTGAAGGGAAATACACAGCATAGTTCTCATCCATTGATCACACTCTGCATTAGAGCGAGAAGCACACTCTTGCTTTCAAGAGTCTCTAATACAGCAGGAAATATAAGTGTGCCCAGAACAAAAGAACGGGTTTTCGTACACATACAGACCATATGTAGTCCAAATCTGCTTCTGATATTGATACAAAGCACTTGTCCTCTAACATCCAAAGCTTGTCAGTTAGGATGAGAAACGTGTGAGCTTCGTGAAAGATGTAGTTCGTTTGAGCTGAAAAGTGACTGCCCTTACCTGAAATGAAGTCTTGCTTTTAGGAAGACTCAGAACCTGGGATTTAACTCCATTTCTGAAGTGAAACACACAGCATAGTTCTCATCCATTGATCACACTCTGCTTTAGAGCTAGAAACACGCTCTTGCTTTCTAGAGTCTTTAATAAAGCAGGAAACATGAGTGTGTTCAGAACAAAAGAACGGTGTTTCCCAAACATACGGACCATATCTAGTTCAACTCTGCTTCTGAAACTGAAACAAACCACAGGACCTCTAACATCCAATGCTTGTCAGGTAAGATCCAAATCGTGTGAGCTTCATGAACGATGTAGGCCGTTTGCCCTGTTAAGTAACTGCACTTAACTGAAACGAAGTATTGCTTGTAGCAAGACGCAGAGACTGGGATATAATTCCATTTCTGAATTGAAACACACAGCAGAGTTCTCATCAATTGATCACACTCTGCTTTAGAGCAAGAAGCATGCTCTTGCTTTCTAGATTCTCTAAGACAGCAGGAAACCTGAGTGTGCTGAGAACAAAAGAACGGTGTTTCCTACACATATGGACCATATCTAGTCCAACTCTGCTTCTGAAACTGATACATAGCACTGGTCCTCTAAAATCCAATTCTTGTCAGTTAAGATGAGAAACGTGTGAGCTTCGTGAACGAAGTAGTACTTTTGAGCTGCAAAGTGACTGCCCTTACTTGAAATGAAGCCTTACTTCTAGTAAGACACAGAGCCTGGGATTAAACTCCATTTCTGAAGCGAACCACACAGCATAGTTCTCATCCATGTATCACACTCTGCTTTAGAGTGAGAAGCACGCTCTTGCTTTCTAGAGTCTCTAATACAGCAGGAAACCTGAGTGTTCTCAGAACAAAAGAACGGAGTTTCCTACACATACGGACCATATGTAGTCCAAATCTGCTTCTGAAACTGATACAAAGCACTGGTCCTCTAACATCCAATGCTTGTCAGTTAAGGTGAGAAACGTGTGAGCTTCGTGAATGATGTAGTTCGTTGGAGCAGAAAAGTGACTGCCCTTACCTTAAACGAAGTCTTGCTTTTAGGAAGACTCAGAGCCTGGGATTTAACTCCATTTCTGAAGGGAAACACACAGCAGTGTTCTCATCCATTGATCACACTCTGCTTTAGAGCAAGAAGCACGCTCTTGCTTTCTAGAGTCTCTAAGACAGCAGGAAACGTGAGTGTGCTGAGAACAAAAGAACGGTGTTTCCTACACATACGAACCATATCTAGTCCAACTCTGCTTCTGAAACTGATACAAAGCACTGGTCCTCTAACATCCAATGCTTGTCAGTTAAGATGAGAAACGTGTGAGCTTCGTGAACGATGTAGTTCATTTGAGCTGAAAAGTGACTGCCCTTTCTTGAAAGGAAATCTTGCTTGTAGGAAGACACAGAGCCTGGGATTTAACTCCATTTCTAAAGGAAAACACACAGCATAGTTCTCATCCATGGATCACACTCTGCTTTAGAGCGAGAAGCAAGCTCTTGCTTTCTAGATTCTCTAATACAGCAGGAAACATGAGTGTGCTCAGAACAAAAGAATGGTGTTTCCGACAGATATGGACCATATGTAGTCCAAATCTGCTTCTGAAACTGATACAAAGCACTGGACCTCTAACATCTAATGCTTGTCAGTTAAGATGAGAAACGTGTGAGCTTCGTGAACGATGTAGTTCGTTTGAGCAGAAAAGTGACTGCCCTTACCTTAAACAAAGTCTTGCTTGTAGGAAGACTCAGAGCCTGGGATTTAACTCCATTTCTGAAGGGAAACACACAGCATAGTTCTCATCCATGTATCACACTCTGCTTTAGAGCGAGAAGCAAGCTCTTGCTTTCTAGATTGTCTAATACAGCAGGAAACATGAGTGTGCTCAGAACAAAAGAATGGTGTTTCCGACAGATACGGACCATATGTAGTCCAAATCTGCTTCTGAAACTGATACAAAGCACAGGACCTCTAACATCTAATGCTTGTCAGTTAAGATGAGAAACGTGTGAGCTTAGTGAACGATGTATTTCCTTTGAGCAGAAAAGTGACTGCCCTTACCTTAAATGATGTCTTGCTTGTAGGAAGACTCAGAGCTTGTGATTTAACTCCATTTCGGAAGTGAAACTCACAGCAGAGTTTTCATCCATTGATCACACTCTGCTTTAGAGCAAGAAGCACACTCTTGCTTAATCGAGTCTCTAATACACTGGGAAATCTGAGTGTGCCCAGAACAAAAGAACGGTGTTTCCTACACATACGGACCATATGTAGTCCAAATCTGCTTCTGAAATTGATACAAAGCACTGGTCCTCTAACATCCAAAGCTTGTCAGTTAGGATGAGAACCGTGTGAGCTTCGTGAACGATGTAGTTCGTTTGAGCTGAAAAGTGACTGCCCTTACCTGAAACGAAGTCTTGCTTGTAGGAAGACTCAGAGCCTGGGATTTAACTCCATTTCTAAAGTGAAACACACAGCATAGTTCTCATCCATGGATCACACTCTGCTTTAGAGCAAGAAGCACGCTCTTGCTTTCTAGAGTCTCTAAGACAGCAGGAAACGTGAGTGTGCTGAGAACAAAAGAAGGTGTTTCCTACACATACGGACCATATCTAGTCCAACTCTGCTTCTGAAACTGATACAAAGCACTGGTCCTCTAACATCCAATGCTTGTCAGTTAAGATGAGAAACGTGTGAGTTTCGTGAACGATGTAGTTCTTTTGAGCAAGAAAGAAACTGCCTTTACCTGAAAGGAAGTCTTGCTTGTAGGAAGATTCAGAGCCTGGGATTTAATTCCATTTCTGAAGGGAAATACACAGCATAGTTCTCATCCATTGATCACACTCTGCATTAGAGCGACAAGCACACTCTTGCTTTCAAGAGTCTCTAATACAGCAGGAAATATAAGTGTGCCCAGAACAAAGAACGGGTTTTCGTACACATACAGACCATATGTAGTCCAAATCTGCTTCTGATATTGATACAAAGCACTGGTCCTCTAACATCCAATGCTTGTCAGTTAAGGTGAGAAACGTGTGAGCTTCGTGAACGATGTAGTTCGTTTGAGCAGAAAAGTGACTGCCCTTACCTTAAACGAAGTCTTGCTTGTAGGAAGACTCAGAGCCTGGGATTTAACTCCATTTCTGAAGGGAAACACACAGCATAGTTCTCATCCATGTATCACACTCTGCTTTAGAGCGAGATGCAAGCTCTTGCTTTCTAGATTGTCTAATACAGCAGGAAACATGAGTGTGCTCAGAACAAAAGAATGGTGTTTCCTACAGATACGGACCATATGTAGTCCAAATCTGCTTCTGAAACTGATACAAAGCACAGGACCTCTAACATCTAATGCTTGTCAGTTAAGATGAGAAACGTGTGAGCTTAGTGAACGATGTAGTTCCTTTGAGCAGAAAAGTGACTGCCCTTATCTTAAATGATGTCTTGCTTGTAGGAAGACTCAGAGCTTGGGATTTAACTCCATTTCGGAAGTGAAACTCACAGCAGAGTTCTCATCCATTGATCACACTCTGCTTTAGAGCAAGAAGCACACTCTTGCTTAATCGAGTCTCTAATACACTGGGAAATCTGAGTGTGCCCAGAACAAAAGAACGGTGTTTCCTACACATACGGACCATATGTAGTCCAAATCTGCTTCTGAAACTGATACAAAGCACTGGTCCTCTAACATCCAATGCTTGTCAGTTAAGATGAGAAACGTGTGAGCTTCGTGAACGATGTAGTTCGTTTGAGCTGAAAAGTGACTGCCCTTACATGAAAGGAAGTCTTGCTTGTAGTAAGACACAGAGCCTGGGATTTAACTCCATTTCTGAAGGAAAACACACAGCATAGTTGTCATCCATGGATCACACTCTGCTTTAGAGCTAGAAGCAAGCTCTTGCTTTCAAGAGTCTCTAATACAGCAGGAAATATAAGTGTGCCCAGAACAAAAGAACGGGTTTTCGTACACATACAGACCATATGTAGTCCAAATCTGCTTCTGAAACTGATACAAAGCACTGGACCTCTAACATCCAATGCTTGTCAGTTAAGATGAAAAACGTGTGAGTTTCGTGAACGATGTAGTTCTTTTGAGCAAGAAAGAAACTGCCTTTACCTGAAAGGAAGTCTTGCTTGTAGGAAGACTCAGAGCCTGGGATTTAATTCCATTTCTGAAGGGAAATACACAGCATAGTTCTCATCCATTGATCACACTCTGCATTAGAGCGACAAGCACACTCTTGCTTTCAAGAGTCTCTAATACAGCAGGAAATATAAGTGTGCCCAGAACAAAAGAACGGGTTTTCGTACACATACAGACCATATGTAGTCCAAATCTGCTTCTGATATTGATACAAAGCACTGGTCCTCTAACATCCAATGCTTGTCAGTTAAGGTGAGAAACGTGTGAGCTTCGTGAACGATGTAGTTCGTTTGAGCTGAAAAGTGACTGCCCTTACCTGAAACGAAGTCTTGCTTGTAGGAAGACTCAGAGCCTGGGATTTAACTCCATTTCTAAAGTGAAACACACAGCATAGTTCTCATCCATGGATCACACTCTGCTATAGAGCAAGAAGCACGCTCTTGCTTTCTAGGGTCTCTAAGACATCAGGAAATGTGAGTGTGCTGAGAACAAAAGAAGGTGTTTCCTACACATACGGACCATATGTAGTCCAAATCTGCTTCTGAAATTGATACAAAGCACTGGTCCTCTAACATCCAAAGCTTGTCAGTTAGGATGAGAAACGTGTGAGCTTCGTGAACGATGTAGTTCGTTTGAGCTGAAAAGTGACTGCCCTTACCTGAAACGAAGTCTTGCTTGTAGGAAGACTCAGAGCCTGGGATTTAACTCCATTTCTAAAGTGAAACACACAGCATAGTTCTCATCCATGGATCACACTCTGCTTTAGAGCAAGAAGCACGCTCTTGCTTTCTAGAGTCTCTAAGACAGCAGGAAACGTGAGTGTGCTGAGAACAAAAGAAGGTGTTTCCTACACATACGGACCATATCTAGTCCAACTCTGCTTCTGAAACTGATACAAAGCACTGGTCCTCTAACATCCAATGCTTGTCAGTTAAGATGAGAAACGTGTGAGTTTCGTGAACGATGTAGTTCTTTTGAGCAAGAAAGAAACTGCCTTTACCTGAAAGGAAGTCTTGCTTGTAGGAAGATTCAGAGCCTGGGATTTAATTCCATTTCTGAAGGGAAATACACAGCATAGTTCTCATCCATTGATCACACTCTGCATTAGAGCGACAAGCACACTCTTGCTTTCAAGAGTCTCTAATACAGCAGGAAATATAAGTGTGCCCAGAACAAAGAACGGGTTTTCGTACACATACAGACCATATGTAGTCCAAATCTGCTTCTGATATTGATACAAAGCACTGGTCCTCTAACATCCAATGCTTGTCAGTTAAGGTGAGAAACGTGTGAGCTTCGTGAACGATGTAGTTCGTTTGAGCAGAAAAGTGACTGCCCTTACCTTAAACGAAGTCTTGCTTGTAGGAAGACTCAGAGCCTGGGATTTAACTCCATTTCTGAAGGGAAACACACAGCATAGTTCTCATCCATGTATCACACTCTGCTTTAGAGCGAGATGCAAGCTCTTGCTTTCTAGATTGTCTAATACAGCAGGAAACATGAGTGTGCTCAGAACAAAAGAATGGTGTTTCCTACAGATACGGACCATATGTAGTCCAAATCTGCTTCTGAAACTGATACAAAGCACAGGACCTCTAACATCTAATGCTTGTCAGTTAAGATGAGAAACGTGTGAGCTTAGTGAACGATGTAGTTCCTTTGAGCAGAAAAGTGACTGCCCTTATCTTAAATGATGTCTTGCTTGTAGGAAGACTCAGAGCTTGGGATTTAACTCCATTTCGGAAGTGAAACTCACAGCAGAGTTCTCATCCATTGATCACACTCTGCTTTAGAGCAAGAAGCACACTCTTGCTTAATCGAGTCTCTAATACACTGGGAAATCTGAGTGTGCCCAGAACAAAAGAACGGTGTTTCCTACACATACGGACCATATGTAGTCCAAATCTGCTTCTGAAACTGATACAAAGCACTGGTCCTCTAACATCCAATGCTTGTCAGTTAAGATGAGAAACGTGTGAGCTTCGTGAACGATGTAGTTCGTTTGAGCTGAAAAGTGACTGCCCTTACTTGAAAGGAAGTCTTGCTTGTAGTAAGACACAGAGCCTGGGATTTAACTCCATTTCTGAAGGAAAACACACAGCATAGTTGTCATCCATGGATCACACTCTGCTTTAGAGCTAGAAGCAAGCTCTTGCTTTCTAGATTCTCTAATACAGCAGGAAACATGAGTGTGCTCAGAACAAACGAATGGTGTTTCCGACAGATAAGGACCATATGTAGTCCAAATCTGCTTCTGAAACTGATACAAAGCACTGGACCTCTAACATCCAATGCTTGTCAGTTAAGATGAGAAACGTGTGAGTTTCGTGAACGATGTAGTTCTTTTGAGCAAGAAAGAAACTGCCTTTACCTGAAAGGAAGTCTTGCTTGTAGGAAGACTCAGAGCCTGGGATTTAATTCCATTTCTGAAGGGAAATACACAGCATAGTTCTCATCCATTGATCACACTCTGCATTAGAGCGACAAGCACACTCTTGCTTTCAAGAGTCTCTAATACAGCAGGAAATATAAGTGTGCCCAGAACAAAAGAACGGGTTTTCGTACACATACAGACCATATGTAGTACAAATCTGCTTCTGATATTGATACAAAGCACTGGTCCTCTAACATCCAATGCTTGTCAGTTAAGGTGAGAAACGTGTGAGCTTCGTGAACGATGTAGTTCGTTTGAGCAGAAAAGTGACTGCCCTTACCTTAAATGATGTCTTGCTTGTAGGAAGACTCAGAGCTTGGGATTTAACTCCATTTCGGAAGTGAAACTCACAGCAGAGTTCTCATCCATTGATCACACTCTGCTTTAGAGCAAGAAGCACACTCTTGCTTAATCGAGTCTCTAATACACTGGGAAATCTGAGTGTGCCCAGAACAAAAGAACGGTGTTTCATACACATACGGACCATATGTAGTCCAAATCTGCTTCTGAAATTGATACAAAGCACTGGTCCTCTAACATCCAAAGCTTGTCAGTTAGGATGAGAAACGTGTGAGCTTCGTGAACGATGTAGTTCGTTTGAGCTGAAAAGTGACTGCCCTTACCTGAAACGAAGTCTTGCTTGTAGGAAGACTCAGAGCCTGGGATTTAACTCCATTTCTAAAGTGAAACACACAGCATAGTTCTCATCCATGGATCACACTCTGCTATAGAGCAAGAAGCACGCTCTTGCTTTCTAGGGTCTCTAAGACGGCAGGAAATGTGAGTGTGCTGAGAACAAAAGAAGGTGTTTCCTACACATACGGACCATATGTAGTCCAAATCTGCTTCTGAAATTGATACAAAGCACTGGTCCTCTAACATCCAAAGCTTGTCAGTTAGGATGAGAAACGTGTGAGCTTCGTGAACGATGTAGTTCGTTTGAGCTGAAAAGTGACTGCCCTTACCTGAAACGAAGTCTTGCTTGTAGGAAGACTCAGAGCCTGGGATTTAACTCCATTTCTAAAGTGAAACACACAGCATAGTTCTCATCCATGGATCACACTCTGCTTTAGAGCAAGAAGCACGCTCTTGCTTTCTAGAGTCTCTAAGACAGCAGGAAACGTGAGTGTGCTGAGAACAAAAGAAGGTGTTTCCTACACATACGGACCATATCTAGTCCAACTCTGCTTCTGAAACTGATACAAAGCACTGGTCCTCTAACATCCAATGCTTGTCAGTTAAGATGAGAAACGTGTGAGTTTCGTGAACGATGTAGTTCTTTTGAGCAAGAAAGAAACTGCCTTTACCTGAAAGGAAGTCTTGCTTGTAGGAAGATTCAGAGCCTGGGATTTAATTCCATTTCTGAAGGGAAATACACAGCATAGTTCTCATCCATTGATCACACTCTGCATTAGAGCGACAAGCACACTCTTGCTTTCAAGAGTCTCTAATACAGCAGGAAATATAAGTGTGCCCAGAACAAAGAACGGGTTTTCGTACACATACAGACCATATGTAGTCCAAATCTGCTTCTGATATTGATACAAAGCACTGGTCCTCTAACATCCAATGCTTGTCAGTTAAGGTGAGAAACGTGTGAGCTTCGTGAACGATGTAGTTCGTTTGAGCAGAAAAGTGACTGCCCTTACCTTAAACGAAGTCTTGCTTGTAGGAAGACTCAGAGCCTGGGATTTAACTCCATTTCTGAAGGGAAACACACAGCATAGTTCTCATCCATGTATCACACTCTGCTTTAGAGCGAGATGCAAGCTCTTGCTTTCTAGATTGTCTAATACAGCAGGAAACATGAGTGTGCTCAGAACAAAAGAATGGTGTTTCCTACAGATACGGACCATATGTAGTCCAAATCTGCTTCTGAAACTGATACAAAGCACAGGACCTCTAACATCTAATGCTTGTCAGTTAAGATGAGAAACGTGTGAGCTTAGTGAACGATGTAGTTCCTTTGAGCAGAAAAGTGACTGCCCTTATCTTAAATGATGTCTTGCTTGTAGGAAGACTCAGAGCTTGGGATTTAACTCCATTTCGGAAGTGAAACTCACAGCAGAGTTCTCATCCATTGATCACACTCTGCTTTAGAGCAAGAAGCACACTCTTGCTTAATCGAGTCTCTAATACACTGGGAAATCTGAGTGTGCCCAGAACAAAAGAACGGTGTTTCCTACACATACGGACCATATGTAGTCCAAATCTGCTTCTGAAACTGATACAAAGCACTGGTCCTCTAACATCCAATGCTTGTCAGTTAAGATGAGAAACGTGTGAGCTTCGTGAACGATGTAGTTCGTTTCAGCTGAAAAGTGACTGCCCTTACTTGAAAGGAAGTCTTGCTTGTAGTAAGACACAGAGCCTGGGATTTAACTCCATTTCTGAAGGAAAACACACAGCATAGTTGTCATCCATGGATCACACTCTGCTTTAGAGCTAGAAGCAAGCTCTTGCTTTCTAGATTCTCTAATACAGCAGGAAACATGAGTGTGCTCAGAACAAACGAATGGTGTTTCCGACAGATACGGACCATATGTAGTCCAAATCTGCTTCTGAAACTGATACAAAGCACTGGACCTCTAACATCCAATGCTTGTCAGTTAAGATGAGAAACGTCTGAGTTTCGTGAACGATGTAGTTCTTTTGTGCAAGAAAGAAACTGCCTTTACCTGAAAGTTAGTCTTGCTTGTAGGAAGACTCAGAGCCTGGGATTTAATTCCATTTCTGAAGGGAAATACACAGCATAGTTCTCATCCATTGATCACACTCTGCATTAGAGCGACAAGCACACTCTTGCTTTCAAGAGTCTCTAATACAGCAGGAAATATAAGTGTGCCCAGAACAAAAGAACGGGTTTTCGTACACATACAGACCATATGTAGTCCAAATCTGCTTCTGATATTGATACAAAGCACTGGTCCTCTAACATCCAATGCTTGTCAGTTAAGGTGAGAAACGTGTGAGCTTCGTGAACGATGTAGTTCGTTTGAGCAGAAAAGTGACTGCCCTTACCTTAAACGAAGTCTTGCTTGTAGGAAGACTCAGAGCCTGGGATTTAACTCCATTTCTGAAGGGAAACACACAGCATAGTTCTCATCCATGTATCACACTCTGCTTTAGAGCGAGAAGCAAGCTCTTGCTTTCTAGATTGTCTAATACAGCAGGAAACATGAGTGTGCTCAGAACAAAAGAATGGTGTTTCCTACAGATACGGACCATATGTAGTCCAAATCTGCTTCTGAAACTGATACAAAGCACAGGACCTCTAACATCTAATGCTTGTCAGTTAAGATGAGAAACGTGTGAGCTTAGTGAACGATGTAGTTCCTTTGAGCAGAAAAGTGACTGCCCTTATCTTAAATGATGTCTTGCTTGTAGGAAGACTCAGAGCTTGGGATTTAACTCCATTTCGGAAGTGAAACTCACAGCAGAGTTCTCATCCATTGATCACACTCTGCTTTAGAGCAAGAAGCACACTCTTGCTTAATCGAGTCTCTAATACACTGGGAAATCTGAGTGTGCTGAGAACAAAAGAACGGTGTTTCCTACACATACGGACCATATGTAGTCCAAATCTGCTTCTGAAACTGATACAAAGCACTGGTCCTCTAACATCCAATGCTTGTCAGTTAAGATGAGAAACGTGTGAGCTTCGTGAACGATGTAGTTCGTTTCAGCTGAAAAGTGACTGCCCTTACTTGAAAGGAAGTCTTGCTTGTAGTAAGACACAGAGCCTGGGATTTAACTCCATTTCTGAAGGAAAACACACAGCATAGTTGTCATCCATGGATCACACTCTGCTTTAGAGCGAGAAGCAAGCTCTTGCTTTCTAGATTCTCTAATACAGCAGGAAACATGAGTGTGCTCAGAACAAAAGAATGGTGTTTCCGACAGATACGGACCATATGTAGTCCAAATCTGCTTCTGAAACTGATACAAAGCACTGGACTTCTAACATCTAATGCTTGTCACTTAAGATGAGAAACGTGTGAGCTTCGTGAACGATGTAGTTCGTTTGAGCAGAAAAGTGACTGCCCTTACCTTAAACGAAGTCTTGCTTTTAGGAAGACTCAGAGCCTGGGATTTAACTCCATTTCTGAAGTGAAACACACAGCAGTGTTCTCATCCATTGATCACACTCTGCTTTAGAGCAAGAAGCACGCTCTTGCTTTCTAGAGTCTCTAAGACAGCAGGAAACGTGAGTGTGCTGAGAACAAAAGAACGGTGTTTCCTACACATACGGACCATATCTAGTCCAACTCTGCTTCTGAAACTGATACAAAGCACTGGTCCTCTAACATCCAATGCTTGTCAGTTAAGATGAGAAACGTGTGAGCTTCGTGAACGATGTAGTTCATTTGAGCTGAAAAGTGACTGCCCTTTCTTGAAAGGAAATCTTGCTTGTAGGAAGACACAGAGCCTGGGATTTAACTCCATTTCTGAAGGAAAACACACAGCATAGTTCTCATCCATGGATCACACTCTGCTTTAGAGCGAGAAGCAAGCTCTTGCTTTCTAGATTCTCTAATACAGCAGGAAACATGAGTGTGCTAAGAACAAAAGAATGGTGTTTCCGACAGATATGGACCATATGTAGTCCAAATCTGCTTCTGAAACTGATACAAAGCACTGGACCTCTAACATCTAATGCTTGTCAGTTAAGATGAGAAACGTGTGAGCTTCGTGAACGATGTAGTTCGTTTGAGCAGAAAAGTGACTGCCCTTACCTTAAACAAAGTCTTGCTTGTAGGAAGACTCAGAGCCTGGGATTTAACTCCATTTCTGAAGGGAAACACACAGCATAGTTCTCATCCATGTATCACACTCTGCTTTAGAGCGAGAAGCAAGCTCTTGCTTTCTAGATTGTCTAATACAGCAGGAAACATGAGTGTGCTCAGAACAAAAGAATGGTGTTTCCGACAGATACGGACCATATGTAGTCCAAATCTGCTTCTGAAACTGATACAAAGCACTGGACCTCTAACATCTAATGCTTGTCAGTTAAGATGAGAAACGTGTGAGCTTCGTGAACGATGTAGTTCGTTTGAGCAGAAAAGTGACTGCCCTTACCTTAAATGATGTCTTGCTTGTAGGAAGACTCAGAGCTTGGGATTTAACTCCATTTCGGAAGTGAAACTCACAGCAGAGTTCTCATCCATTGATCACACTCTGCTTTAGAGCAAGAAGCACACTCTTGCTTAATCGAGTCTCTAATACACTGGGAAATCTGAGTGTGCCCAGAACAAAAGAACGGTGTTTCATACACATACGGACCATATGTAGTCCAAATCTGCTTCTGAAATTGATACAAAGCACTGGTCCTCTAACATCCAAAGCTTGTCAGTTAGGATGAGAAACGTGTGAGCTTCGTGAACGATGTAGTTCGTTTGAGCTGAAAAGTGACTGCCCTTACCTGAAACGAAGTCTTGCTTGTAGGAAGACTCAGAGCCTGGGATTTAACTCCATTTCTAAAGTGAAACACACAGCATAGTTCTCATCCATGGATCACACTCTGCTATAGAGCAAGAAGCACGCTCTTGCTTTCTAGGGTCTCTAAGACGGCAGGAAATGTGAGTGTGCTGAGAACAAAAGAAGGTGTTTCCTACACATACGGACCATATGTAGTCCAAATCTGCTTCTGAAATTGATACAAAGCACTGGTCCTCTAACATCCAAAGCTTGTCAGTTAGGATGAGAAACGTGTGAGCTTCGTGAACGATGTAGTTCGTTTGAGCTGAAAAGTGACTGCCCTTACCTGAAACGAAGTCTTGCTTGTAGGAAGACTCAGAGCCTGGGATTTAACTCCATTTCTAAAGTGAAACACACAGCATAGTTCTCATCCATGGATCACACTCTGCTTTAGAGCAAGAAGCACGCTCTTGCTTTCTAGAGTCTCTAAGACAGCAGGAAACGTGAGTGTGCTGAGAACAAAAGAAGGTGTTTCCTACACATACGGACCATATCTAGTCCAACTCTGCTTCTGAAACTGATACAAAGCACTGGTCCTCTAACATCCAATGCTTGTCAGTTAAGATGAGAAACGTGTGAGTTTCGTGAACGATGTAGTTCTTTTGAGCAAGAAAGAAACTGCCTTTACCTGAAAGGAAGTCTTGCTTGTAGGAAGATTCAGAGCCTGGGATTTAATTCCATTTCTGAAGGGAAATACACAGCATAGTTCTCATCCATTGATCACACTCTGCATTAGAGCGACAAGCACACTCTTGCTTTCAAGAGTCTCTAATACAGCAGGAAATATAAGTGTGCCCAGAACAAAGAACGGGTTTTCGTACACATACAGACCATATGTAGTCCAAATCTGCTTCTGATATTGATACAAAGCACTGGTCCTCTAACATCCAATGCTTGTCAGTTAAGGTGAGAAACGTGTGAGCTTCGTGAACGATGTAGTTCGTTTGAGCAGAAAAGTGACTGCCCTTACCTTAAACGAAGTCTTGCTTGTAGGAAGACTCAGAGCCTGGGATTTAACTCCATTTCTGAAGGAAACACACAGCATAGTTCTCATCCATGTATCACACTCTGCTTTAGAGCGAGATGCAAGCTCTTGCTTTCTAGATTGTCTAATACAGCAGGAAACATGAGTGTGCTCAGAACAAAAGAATGGTGTTTCCTACAGATACGGACCATATGTAGTCCAAATCTGCTTCTGAAACTGATACAAAGCACAGGACCTCTAACATCTAATGCTTGTCAGTTAAGATGAGAAACGTGTGAGCTTAGTGAACGATGTAGTTCCTTTGAGCAGAAAAGTGACTGCCCTTATCTTAAATGATGTCTTGCTTGTAGGAAGACTCAGAGCTTGGGATTTAACTCCATTTCGGAAGTGAAACTCACAGCAGAGTTCTCATCCATTGATCACACTCTGCTTTAGAGCAAGAAGCACACTCTTGCTTAATCGAGTCTCTAATACACTGGAAATCTGAGTGTGCCCAGAACAAAAGAACGGTGTTTCCTACACATACGGACCATATGTAGTCCAAATCTGCTTCTGAAACTGATACAAAGCACTGGTCCTCTAACATCCAATGCTTGTCAGTTAAGATGAGAAACGTGTGAGCTTCGTGAACGATGTAGTTCGTTTCAGCTGAAAAGTGACTGCCCTTACTTGAAAGGAAGTCTTGCTTGTAGTAAGACACAGAGCCTGGATTTAACTCCATTTCTGAAGGAAAACACACAGCATAGTTGTCATCCATGGATCACACTCTGCTTTAGAGCTAGAAGCAAGCTCTTGCTTTCTAGATTCTCTAATACAGCAGGAAACATGAGTGTGCTCAGAACAAACGAATGGTGTTTCCGACAGATACGGACCATATGTAGTCCAAATCTGCTTCTGAAACTGATACAAAGCACTGGACCTCTAACATCCAATGCTTGTCAGTTAAGATGAGAAACGTCTGAGTTTCGTGAACGATGTAGTTCTTTTGTGCAAGAAAGAAACTGCCTTTACCTGAAAGTTAGTCTTGCTTGTAGGAAGACTCAGAGCCTGGGATTTAATTCCATTTCTGAAGGGAAATACACAGCATAGTTCTCATCCATTGATCACACTCTGCATTAGAGCGACAAGCACACTCTTGCTTTCAAGAGTCTCTAATACAGCAGGAAATATAAGTGTGCCCAGAACAAAAGAACGGGTTTTCGTACACATACAGACCATATGTAGTCCAAATCTGCTTCTGATATTGATACAAAGCACTGGTCCTCTAACATCCAATGCTTGTCAGTTAAGGTGAGAAACGTGTGAGCTTCGTGAACGATGTAGTTCGTTTGAGCAGAAAGTGACTGCCCTTACCTTAAACGAAGTCTTGCTTGTAGGAAGACTCAGAGCCTGGGATTTAACTCCATTTCTGAAGGGAAACACACAGCATAGTTCTCATCCATGTATCACACTCTGCTTTAGAGCGAGAAGCAAGCTCTTGCTTTCTAGATTGTCTAATACAGCAGGAAACATGAGTGTGCTCAGAACAAAAGAATGGTGTTTCCTACAGATACGGACCATATGTAGTCCAAATCTGCTTCTGAAACTGATACAAAGCACAGGACCTCTAACATCTAATGCTTGTCAGTTAAGATGAGAAACGTGTGAGCTTAGTGAACGATGTAGTTCCTTTGAGCAGAAAAGTGACTGCCCTTATCTTAAATGATGTCTTGCTTGTAGGAAGACTCAGAGCTTGGGATTTAACTCCATTTCGGAAGTGAAACTCACAGCAGAGTTCTCATCCATTGATCACACTCTGCTTTAGAGCAAGAAGCACACTCTTGCTTAATCGAGTCTCTAATACACTGGGAAATCTGAGTGTGCTGAGAACAAAAGAACGGTGTTTCCTACACATACGGACCATATGTAGTCCAAATCTGCTTCTGAAACTGATACAAAGCACTGGTCCTCTAACATCCAATGCTTGTCAGTTAAGATGAGAAACGTGTGAGCTTCGTGAACGATGTAGTTCGTTTCAGCTGAAAAGTGACTGCCCTTACTTGAAAGGAAGTCTTGCTTGTAGTAAGACACAGAGCCTGGGATTTAACTCCATTTCTGAAGGAAAACACACAGCATAGTTGTCATCCATGGATCACACTCTGCTTTAGAGCGAGAAGCAAGCTCTTGCTTTCTAGATTCTCTAATACAGCAGGAAACATGAGTGTGCTCAGAACAAAAGAATGGTGTTTCCGACAGATACGGACCATATGTAGTCCAAATCTGCTTCTGAAACTGATACAAAGCACTGGACTTCTAACATCTAATGCTTGTCACTTAAGATGAGAAACGTGTGAGCTTCGTGAACGATGTAGTTCGTTTGAGCAGAAAAGTGACTGCCCTTACCTTAAACGAAGTCTTGCTTTTAGGAAGACTCAGAGCCTGGGATTTAACTCCATTTCTGAAGTGAAACACACAGCAGTGTTCTCATCCATTGATCACACTCTGCTTTAGAGCAAGAAGCACGCTCTTGCTTTCTAGAGTCTCTAAGACAGCAGGAAACGTGAGTGTGCTGAGAACAAAAGAACGGTGTTTCCTACACATACGGACCATATCTAGTCCAACTCTGCTTCTGAAACTGATACAAAGCACTGGTCCTCTAACATCCAATGCTTGTCAGTTAAGATGAGAAACGTGTGAGCTTCGTGAACGATGTAGTTCATTTGAGCTGAAAAGTGACTGCCCTTTCTTGAAAGGAAATCTTGCTTGTAGGAAGACACAGAGCCTGGGATTTAACTCCATTTCTGAAGGAAAACACACAGCATAGTTCTCATCCATGGATCACACTCTGCTTTAGAGCGAGAAGCAAGCTCTTGCTTTCTAGATTCTCTAATACAGCAGGAAACATGAGTGTGCTAAGAACAAAAGAATGGTGTTTCCGACAGATATGGACCATATGTAGTCCAAATCTGCTTCTGAAACTGATACAAAGCACTGGACCTCTAACATCTAATGCTTGTCAGTTAAGATGAGAAACGTGTGAGCTTCGTGAACGATGTAGTTCGTTTGAGCAGAAAAGTGACTGCCCTTACCTTAAACAAAGTCTTGCTTGTAGGAAGACTCAGAGCCTGGGATTTAACTCCATTTCTGAAGGGAAACACACAGCATAGTTCTCATCCATGTATCACACTCTGCTTTAGAGCGAGAAGCAAGCTCTTGCTTTCTAGATTGTCTAATACAGCAGGAAACATGAGTGTGCTCAGAACAAAAGAATGGTGTTTCCGACAGATACGGACCATATGTAGTCCAAATCTGCTTCTGAAACTGATACAAAGCACAGGACCTCTAACATCTAATGCTTGTCAGTTAAGATGAGAAACGTGTGAGCTTAGTGAACGATGTATTTCCTTTGAGCAGAAAAGTGACTGCCCTTACCTTAAATGATGTCTTGCTTGTAGGAAGACTCAGAGCTTGGGATTTAACTCCATTTCGGAAGTGAAACTCACAGCAGAGTTCTCATCCATTGATCACACTCTGCTTTAGAGCAAGAAGCACACTCTTGCTTAATCGAGTCTCTAATACACTGGGAAATCTGAGTGTGCCCAGAACAAAAGAACGGTGTTTCCTACACATACGGACCATATGTAGTCCAAATCTGCTTCTGAAACTGATACAAAGCACTGGTCCTCTAACATCCAATGCTTGTCAGTTAAGATGAGAAACGTGTGAGCTTCGTGAACGATGTAGTTCGTTTCAGCTGAAAAGTGACTGCCCTTACTTGAAAGGAAGTCTTGCTTGTAGTAAGACACAGAGCCTGGGATTTAACTCCATTTCTGAAGGAAAACACACAGCATAGTTGTCATCCATGGATCACACTCTGCTTTAGAGCTAGAAGCAAGCTCTTGCTTTCTAGATTCTCTAATACAGCAGGAAACATGAGTGTGCTCAGAACAAACGAATGGTGTTTCCGACAGATACGGACCATATGTAGTCCAAATCTGCTTCTGAAACTGATACAAAGCACTGGACCTCTAACATCCAATGCTTGTCAGTTAAGATGAGAAACGTCTGAGTTTCGTGAACGATGTAGTTCTTTTGTGCAAGAAAGAAACTGCCTTTACCTGAAAGTTAGTCTTGCTTGTAGGAAGACTCAGAGCCTGGGATTTAATTCCATTTCTGAAGGGAAATACACAGCATAGTTCTCATCCATTGATCACACTCTGCATTAGAGCGACAAGCACACTCTTGCTTTCAAGAGTCTCTAATACAGCAGGAAATATAAGTGTGCCCAGAACAAAAGAACGGGTTTTCGTACACATACAGACCATATGTAGTCCAAATCTGCTTCTGATATTGATACAAAGCACTGGTCCTCTAACATCCAATGCTTGTCAGTTAAGGTGAGAAACGTGTGAGCTTCGTGAACGATGTAGTTCGTTTGAGCAGAAAAGTGACTGCCCTTACCTTAAACGAAGTCTTGCTTGTAGGAAGACTCAGAGCCTGGGATTTAACTCCATTTCTGAAGGGAAACACACAGCATAGTTCTCATCCATGTATCACACTCTGCTTTAGAGCGAGAAGCAAGCTCTTGCTTTCTAGATTGTCTAATACAGCAGGAAACATGAGTGTGCTCAGAACAAAAGAATGGTGTTTCCTACAGATACGGACCATATGTAGTCCAAATCTGCTTCTGAAACTGATACAAAGCACAGGACCTCTAACATCTAATGCTTGTCAGTTAAGATGAGAAACGTGTGAGCTTAGTGAACGATGTAGTTCCTTTGAGCAGAAAAGTGACTGCCCTTATCTTAAATGATGTCTTGCTTGTAGGAAGACTCAGAGCTTGGGATTTAACTCCATTTCGGAAGTGAAACTCACAGCAGAGTTCTCATCCATTGATCACACTCTGCTTTAGAGCAAGAAGCACACTCTTGCTTAATCGAGTCTCTAATACACTGGGAAATCTGAGTGTGCTGAGAACAAAAGAACGGTGTTTCCTACACATACGGACCATATGTAGTCCAAATCTGCTTCTGAAACTGATACAAAGCACTGGTCCTCTAACATCCAATGCTTGTCAGTTAAGATGAGAAACGTGTGAGCTTCGTGAACGATGTAGTTCGTTTCAGCTGAAAAGTGACTGCCCTTACTTGAAAGGAAGTCTTGCTTGTAGTAAGACACAGAGCCTGGGATTTAACTCCATTTCTGAAGGAAAACACACAGCATAGTTGTCATCCATGGATCACACTCTGCTTTAGAGCGAGAAGCAAGCTCTTGCTTTCTAGATTCTCTAATACAGCAGGAAACATGAGTGTGCTCAGAACAAAAGAATGGTGTTTCCGACAGATACGGACCATATGTAGTCCAAATCTGCTTCTGAAACTGATACAAAGCACTGGACTTCTAACATCTAATGCTTGTCACTTAAGATGAGAAACGTGTGAGCTTCGTGAACGATGTAGTTCGTTTGAGCAGAAAAGTGACTGCCCTTACCTTAAACGAAGTCTTGCTTTTAGGAAGACTCAGAGCCTGGGATTTAACTCCATTTCTGAAGTGAAACACACAGCAGTGTTCTCATCCATTGATCACACTCTGCTTTAGAGCAAGAAGCACGCTCTTGCTTTCTAGAGTCTCTAAGACAGCAGGAAACGTGAGTGTGCTGAGAACAAAAGAACGGTGTTTCCTACACATACGGACCATATCTAGTCCAACTCTGCTTCTGAAACTGATACAAAGCACTGGTCCTCTAACATCCAATGCTTGTCAGTTAAGATGAGAAACGTGTGAGCTTCGTGAACGATGTAGTTCATTTGAGCTGAAAAGTGACTGCCCTTTCTTGAAAGGAAATCTTGCTTGTAGGAAGACACAGAGCCTGGGATTTAACTCCATTTCTGAAGGAAAACACACAGCATAGTTCTCATCCATGGATCACACTCTGCTTTAGAGCGAGAAGCAAGCTCTTGCTTTCTAGATTCTCTAATACAGCAGGAAACATGAGTGTGCTAAGAACAAAAGAATGGTGTTTCCGACAGATATGGACCATATGTAGTCCAAATCTGCTTCTGAAACTGATACAAAGCACTGGACCTCTAACATCTAATGCTTGTCAGTTAAGATGAGAAACGTGTGAGCTTCGTGAACGATGTAGTTCGTTTGAGCAGAAAAGTGACTGCCCTTACCTTAAACAAAGTCTTGCTTGTAGGAAGACTCAGAGCCTGGGATTTAACTCCATTTCTGAAGGGAAACACACAGCATAGTTCTCATCCATGTATCACACTCTGCTTTAGAGCGAGAAGCAAGCTCTTGCTTTCTAGATTGTCTAATACAGCAGGAAACATGAGTGTGCTCAGAACAAAAGAATGGTGTTTCCGACAGATACGGACCATATGTAGTCCAAATCTGCTTCTGAAACTGATACAAAGCACAGGACCTCTAACATCTAATGCTTGTCAGTTAAGATGAGAAACGTGTGAGCTTAGTGAACGATGTATTTCCTTTGAGCAGAAAAGTGACTGCCCTTACCTTAAATGATGTCTTGCTTGTAGGAAGACTCAGAGCTTGGGATTTAACTCCATTTCGGAAGTGAAACTCACAGCAGAGTTCTCATCCATTGATCACACTCTGCTTTAGAGCAAGAAGCACACTCTTGCTTAATCGAGTCTCTAATACACTGGGAAATCTGAGTGTGCCCAGAACAAAAGAACGGTGTTTCCTACACATACGGACCATATGTAGTCCAAATCTGCTTCTGAAATTGATACAAAGCACTGGTCCTCTAACATCCAAAGCTTGTCAGTTAGGATGAGAAACGTGTGAGCTTCGTGAACGATGTAGTTCGTTTGAGCTGAAAAGTGACTGCCCTTACCTGAAACGAAGTCTTGCTTGTAGGAAGACTCAGAGCCTGGGATTTAACTCCATTTCTAAAGTGAAACACACAGCATAGTTCTCATCCATGGATCACACTCTGCTATAGAGCAAGAAGCACGCTCTTGCTTTCTAGGGTCTCTAAGACAGCAGGAAATGTGAGTGTGCTGAGAACAAAAGAAGGTGTTTCCTACACATACGGACCATATGTAGTCCAAATCTGCTTCTGAAATTGATACAAAGCACTGGTCCTCTAACATCCAAAGCTTGTCAGTTAGGATGAGAAACGTGTGAGCTTCGTGAACGATGTAGTTCGTTTGAGCTGAAAAGTGACTGCCCTTACCTGAAACGAAGTCTTGCTTGTAGGAAGACTCAGAGCCTGGGATTTAACTCCATTTCTAAAGTGAAACACACAGCATAGTTCTCATCCATGGATCACACTCTGCTTTAGAGCAAGAAGCACGCTCTTGCTTTCTAGAGTCTCTAAGACAGCAGGAAACGTGAGTGTGCTGAGAACAAAAGAAGGTGTTTCCTACACATACGGACCATATCTAGTCCAACTCTGCTTCTGAAACTGATACAAAGCACTGGTCCTCTAACATCCAATGCTTGTCAGTTAAGATGAGAAACGTGTGAGTTTCGTGAACGATGTAGTTCTTTTGAGCAAGAAAGAAACTGCCTTTACCTGAAAGGAAGTCTTGCTTGTAGGAAGATTCAGAGCCTGGGATTTAATTCCATTTCTGAAGGGAAATACACAGCATAGTTCTCAACCATTGATCACACTCTGCATTAGAGCGACAAGCACACCCTTGCTTTCAAGAGTCTCTAATACAGCAGGAAATATAAGTGTGCCCAGAACAAAGAACGGGTTTTCATACACATACAGACCATATGTAGTCCAAATCTGCTTCTGATATTGATACAAAGCACTGGTCCTCTAACATCCAATGCTTGTCAGTTAAGGTGAGAAACGTGTGAGCTTCGTGAACGATGTAGTTCGTTTGAGCAGAAAAGTGACTGCCCTTACCTTAAACGAAGTCTTGCTTGTAGGAAGACTCAGAGCCTGGGATTTAACTCCATTTCTGAAGGGAAACACACAGCATAGTTCTCATCCATGTATCACACTCTGCTTTAGAGCGAGATGCAAGCTCTTGCTTTCTAGATTGTCTAATACAGCAGGAAACATGAGTGTGCTCAGAACAAAAGAATGGTGTTTCCTACAGATACGGACCATATGTAGTCCAAATCTGCTTCTGAAACTGATACAAAGCACAGGACCTCTAACATCTAATGCTTGTCAGTTAAGATGAGAAACGTGTGAGCTTAGTGAACGATGTAGTTCCTTTGAGCAGAAAAGTGACTGCCCTTATCTTAAATGATGTCTTGCTTGTAGGAAGACTCAGAGCTTGGGATTTAACTCCATTTCGGAAGTGAAACTCACAGCAGAGTTCTCATCCATTGATCACACTCTGCTTTAGAGCAAGAAGCACACTCTTGCTTAATCGAGTCTCTAATACACTGGGAAATCTGAGTGTGCCCAGAACAAAAGAACGGTGTTTCCTACACATACGGACCATATGTAGTCCAAATCTGCTTCTGAAACTGATACAAAGCACTGGTCCTCTAACATCCAATGCTTGTCAGTTAAGATGAGAAACGTGTGAGCTTCGTGAACGATGTAGTTCGTTTGAGCTGAAAAGTGACTGCCCTTACTTGAAAGGAAGTCTTGCTTGTAGTAAGACACAGAGCCTGGGATTTAACTCCATTTCTGAAGGAAAACACACAGCATAGTTGTCATCCATGGATCACACTCTGCTTTAGAGCGAGAAGCAAGCTCTTGCTTTCTAGATTCTCTAATACAGCAGGAAACATGAGTGTGCTCAGAACAAAAGAATGGTGTTTCCGACAGATACGGACCATATGTAGTCCAAATCTGCTTCTGAAACTGATACAAAGCACTGGACCTCTAACATCTAATGCTTGTCAGTTAAGATGAGAAACGTGTGAGCTTCGTGAACGATGTAGTTCGTTTGAGCAGAAAAGTGACTGCCCTTACCTTAAACGAAGTCTTGCTTGTAGGAAGACTCAGAGCCTGGGATTTAACTCCATTTCTGAAGCGAAACTCACAGCATAGTTCTCATCCATGTATCACACTCTGCTTTAGAGCGAGAAGCAAGCTCTTGCTTTCTAGATTGTCTAATACAGCAGGAAACATGAGTGTGCTCAAAACAAAAGAATGGTGTTTCCTACAGATACGGACCATATGTAGTCCAAATCTGCTTCTGAAACTGATACAAAGCACAGGATCTCTAACATCTAATGCTTGTCAGTTAAGATGAGAAACGTGTGAGCTTCGTGAACGATGTAGTTCGTTTGAGCTGAAAAGTGACTGCCCTTACTTGAAAGGAAGTCTTGCTTGTAGTAAGACACAGAGCCTGGGATTTAACTCCATTTCTGAAGGAAAACACACAGCATAGTTGTCATCCATGGATCACACTCTGCTTTAGAGCGAGAAGCAAGCTCTTGCTTTCTAGATTCTCTAATACAGCAGGAAACATGAGTGTGCTCAGAACAAAAGAATGGTGTTTCCGACAGATACGGACCATATGTAGTCCAAATCTGCTTCTGAAACTGATACAAAGCACTGGACCTCTAACATCTAATGCTTGTCAGTTAAGATGAGAAACGTGTGAGCTTCGTGAACGATGTAGTTCGTTTGAGCAGAAAAGTGACTGCCCTTACCTTAAACAAAGTCTTGCTTGTAGGAAGACTCAGAGCCTGGGATTTAACTCCATTTCTGAAGCGAAACTCACAGCATAGTTCTCATCCATGTATCACACTCTGCTTTAGAGCGAGAAGCAAGCTCTTGCTTTCTAGTTTGTCTAATACAGCAGGAAACATGAGTGTGCTCAAAACAAAAGAATGGTGTTTCCTACAGATACGGACCATATGTAGTCCAAATCTGCTTCTGAAACTGATACAAAGCACAGGACCTCTAACATCTAATGCTTGTCAGTTAAGATGAGAAACGTGTGAGCTTAGTGAACGATGTATTTCCTTTGAGCAGAAAAGTGACTGCCCTTACCTTAAATGATGTCTTGCTTGTAGGAAGACTCAGAGCTTGGGATTTAACTCCATTTCGGAAGTGAAACTCACAGCAGAGTTCTCATCCATTGATCACACTCTGCTTTAGAGCAAGAAGCACACTCTTGCTTAATCGAGTCTCTAATACACTGGGAAATCTGAGTGTGCCCAGAACAAAAGAACGGTGTTTCCTACACATACGGACCATATGTAGTCCAAATCTGCTTCTGAAACTGATACAAAGCACTGGTCCTCTAACATCCAATGCTTGTCAGTTAAGATGAGAAACGTGTGAGCTTCGTGAACGATGTAGTTCGTTTGAGCTGAAAAGTGACTGCCCTTACTTGAAAGGAAGTCTTGCTTGTAGTAAGACACAGAGCCTGGGATTTAACTCCATTTCTGAAGGATAACACACAGCATAGTTGTCATCCATGGATCACACTCTGCTTTAGAGCTAGAAGCAAGCTCTTGCTTTCTAGATTCTCTAATACAGCAGGAAACATGAGTGTGCTCAGAACAAAAGAATGGTGTTTCCTACAGATACGGACCATATGTAGTCCAAATCTGCTTCTGAAACTGATACAAAGCACTGGACCTCTAACATCCAATGCTTGTCAGTTAAGATGAGAAACGTGTGAGTTTCGTGAACGATGTAGTTCTTTTGAGCAAGAAAGAAACTGCCTTTACCTGAAAGGAAGTCTTGCTTGTAGGAAGACTCAGAGCCTGGGATTTAATTCCATTTCTGAAGGGAAATACACAGCATAGTTCTCATCCATTGATCACACTCTGCATTAGAGCGACAAGCACACTCTTGCTTTCAAGAGTCTCTAATACAGCAGGAAATATAAGTGTGCCCAGAACAAAAGAACGGGTTTTCGTACACATACAGACCATATGTAGTCCAAATCTGCTTCTGATATTGATACAAAGCACTGGTCCTCTAACATCCAATGCTTGTCAGTTAAGGTGAGAAACGTGTGAGCTTCGTGAACGATGTAGTTCGTTTGAGCAGAAAAGTGACTGCCCTTACCTTAAACGAAGTCTTGCTTGTAGGAAGACTCAGAGCCTGGGATTTAACTCCATTTCTGAAGGGAAACACACAGCATAGTTCTCATCCATGTATCACACTCTGCTTTAGAGCGAGAAGCAAGCTCTTGCTTTCTAGATTGTCTAATACAGCAGGAAACATGAGTGTGCTCAGAACAAAAGAATGGTGTTTCCTACAGATACGGACCATATGTAGTCCAAATCTGCTTCTGAAACTGATACAAAGCACAGGACCTCTAACATCTAATGCTTGTCAGTTAAGATGAGAAACGTGTGAGCTTAGTGAACGATGTAGTTCCTTTGAGCAGAAAAGTGACTGCCCTTATCTTAAATGATGTCTTGCTTGTAGGAAGACTCAGAGCTTGGGATTTAACTCCATTTCGGAAGTGAAACTCACAGCAGAGTTCTCATCCATTGATCACACTCTGCTTTAGAGCAAGAAGCACACTCTTGCTTAATCGAGTCTCTAATACACTGGGAAATCTGAGTGTGCCCAGAACAAAAGAACGGTGTTTCCTACACATACGGACCATATGTAGTCCAAATCTGCTTCTGAAACTGATACAAAGCACTGGTCCTCTAACATCCAATGCTTGTCAGTTAAGATGAGAAACGTGTGAGCTTCGTGAACGATGTAGTTCGTTTGAGCTGAAAAGTGACTGCCCTTACTTGAAAGGAAGTCTTGCTTGTAGTAAGACACAGAGCCTGGGATTTAACTCCATTTCTGAAGGAAAACACACAGCATAGTTGTCATCCATGGATCACACTCTGCTTTAGAGCGAGAAGCAAGCTCTTGCTTTCTAGATTCTCTAATACAGCAGGAAACATGAGTGTGCTCAGAACAAAAGAATGGTGTTTCCGACAGATACGGACCATATGTAGTCCAAATCTGCTTCTGAAACTGATACAAAGCACTGGACCTCTAACATCTAATGCTTGTCAGTTAAGATGAGAAACGTGTGAGCTTCGTGAACGATGTAGTTCGTTTGAGCAGAAAAGTGACTGCCCTTACCTTAAACAAAGTCTTGCTTGTAGGAAGACTCAGAGCCTGGGATTTAACTCCATTTCTGAAGCGAAACTCACAGCATAGTTCTCATCCATGTATCACACTCTGCTTTAGAGCGAGAAGCAAGCTCTTGCTTTCTAGTTTGTCTAATACAGCAGGAAACATGAGTGTGCTCAAAACAAAAGAATGGTGTTTCCTACAGATACGGACCATATGTAGTCCAAATCTGCTTCTGAAACTGATACAAAGCACAGGACCTCTAACATCTAATGCTTGTCAGTTAAGATGAGAAACGTGTGAGCTTAGTGAACGATGTAGTTCCTTTGAGCAGAAAAGTGACTGCCCTTACCTTAAATGATGTCTTGCTTGTAGGAAGACTCAGAGCTTGGGATTTAACTCCATTTCGGAAGTGAAACTCACAGCAGAGTTCTCATCCATTGATCACACTCTGCTTTAGAGCAAGAAGCACACTCTTGCTTAATCGAGTCTCTAATACACTGGGAAATCTGAGTGTGCCCAGAACAAAAGAACGGTGTTTCCTACACATACGGACCATATGTAGTCCAAATCTGCTTCTGAAACTGATACAAAGCACTGGTCCTCTAACATCCAATGCTTGTCAGTTAAGATGAGAAACGTGTGAGCTTCGTGAACGATGTAGTTCGTTTGAGCTGAAAAGTGACTGCCCTTACTTGAAAGGAAGTCTTGCTTGTAGTAAGACACAGAGCCTGGGATTTAACTCCATTTCTGAAGGATAACACACAGCATAGTTGTCATCCATGGATCACACTCTGCTTTAGAGCTAGAAGCAAGCTCTTGCTTTCTAGATTCTCTAATACAGCAGGAAACATGAGTGTGCTCAGAACAAAAGAATGGTGTTTCCTACAGATACGGACCATATGTAGTCCAAATCTGCTTCTGAAACTGATACAAAGCACTGGACCTCTAACATCCAATGCTTGTCAGTTAAGATGAGAAACGTGTGAGTTTCGTGAACGATGTAGTTCTTTTGAGCAAGAAAGAAACTGCCTTTACCTGAAAGGAAGTCTTGCTTGTAGGAAGACTCAGAGCCTGGGATTTAATTCCATTTCTGAAGGGAAATACACAGCATAGTTCTCATCCATTGATCACACTCTGCATTAGAGCGACAAGCACACTCTTGCTTTCAAGAGTCTCTAATACAGCAGGAAATATAAGTGTGCCCAGAACAAAAGAACGGGTTTTCGTACACATACAGACCATATGTAGTCCAAATCTGCTTCTGATATTGATACAAAGCACTGGTCCTCTAACATCCAATGCTTGTCAGTTAAGGTGAGAAACGTGTGAGCTTCGTGAACGATGTAGTTCGTTTGAGAAGAAAAGTGACTGCCCTTACCTTAAACGAAGTCTTGCTTGTAGGAAGACTCAGAGCCTGGGACTTAACTCCATTTCTGAAGGGAAACACACAGCATAGTTCTCATCCATGTATCACACTCTGCTTTAGAGCGAGAAGCAAGCTCTTGCTTTCTAGATTGTCTAATACAGCAGGAAACATGAGTGTGCTCAGAACAAAAGAATGGTGTTTCCTACAGATACGGACCATATGTAGTCCAAATCTGCTTCTGAAACTGATACAAAGCACAGGACCTCTAACATCTAATGCTTGTCAGTTAAGATGAGAAACGTGTGAGCTTAGTGAATGATGTATTTCCTTTGAGCAGAAAAGTGACTGCCCTTACCTTAAATGATGTCTTGCTTGTAGGAAGACTCAGAGCTTGGGATTTAACTCCATTTCGGAAGTGAAACTCACAGCAGAGTTCTCATCCATTGATCACACTCTGCTTTAGAGCAAGAAGCACACTCTTGCTTAATCGAGTCTCTAATACACTGGGAAATCTGAGTGTGCCCAGAACAAAAGAACGGTGTTTCCTACACATACGGACCATATCTAGTCCAACTCTGCTTCTGAAACTGATACAAAGCACTGGTCCTCTAACATCCAATGCTTGTCAGTTAAGATGAGAAACGTGTGAGCTTCGTGAACGATGTAGTTCGTTTGAGCTGAAAAGTGACTGCCCTTACTTGAAAGGAAGTCTTGCTTGTAGTAAGACACAGAGCCTGGGATTTAACTCCATTTCTGAAGGAAAACACACAGCATAGTTGTCATCCATGGATCACACTCTGCTTTAGAGCGAGAAGCAAGCTCTTGCTTTCTAGATTCTCTAATACAGCAGGAAACATGAGTGTGCTCAGAACAAAAGAATGGTGTTTCCGACAGATACGGACCATATGTAGTCCAAATCTGCTTCTGAAACTGATACAAAGCACTGGACCTCTAACATCTAATGCTTGTCAGTTAAGATGAGAAACGTGTGAGCTTCGTGAACGATGTAGTTCGTTTGAGCAGAAAAGTGACTGCCCTTACCTTAAACGAAGTCTTGCTTGTAGGAAGACTCAGAGCCTGGGATTTAACTCCATTTCTGAAGCGAAACTCACAGCATAGTTCTCATCCATGTATCACACTCTGCTTTAGAGCGAGAAGCAAGCTCTTGCTTTCTAGATTGTCTAATACAGCAGGAAACATGAGTGTGCTCAAAACAAAAGAATGGTGTTTCCTACAGATACGGACCATATGTAGTCCAAATCTCCTTCTGAAACTGATACAAAGCACAGGACCTCTAACATCTAATGCTTGTCAGTTAAGATGAGAAACGTGTGAGCTTAGTGAATGATGTATTTCCTTTGAGCAGAAAAGTGACTGCCCTTACCTTAAATGATGTCTTGCTTGTAGGAAGACTCAGAGCTTGGGATTTAACTCCATTTCGGAAGTGAAACTCACAGCAGAGTTCTCATCCATTGATCACACTCTGCTTTAGAGAAAGAAGCACACTCTTGCTTAATCGAGTCTCTAATACACTGGGAAATCTGAGTGTGCCCAGAACAAAAGAACGGTGTTTCCTACACATACGGACCATATGTAGTCCAAATCTGCTTCTGAAATTGATACAAAGCACTGGTCCTCTAACATCCAAAGCTTGTCAGTTAGGATGAGAAACGTGTGAGCTTCGTGAACGATGTAGTTCGTTTGAGCTGAAAAGTGACTGCCCTTACCTGAAACGAAGTCTTGCTTGTAGGAAGACTCAGAGCTCCGATTTAACTCCATTTCTAAAGTGAAACACACAGCATAGTTCTCATCCATGGATCACACTCTGCTTTAGAGCAAGAAGCACGCTCTTGCTTTCTAGAGTCTCTAAGACAGCAGGAAACGTGAGTGTGCTGAGAACAAAAGAAGGTGTTTCCTACACATACGGACCATATCTAGTCCAACTCTGTTCTGAAACTGATACAAAGCACTGGTCCTCTAACATCCAATGCTTGTCAGTTAAGATGAGAAACGTGTGAGTTTCGTGAACGATGTAGTTCTTTTGAGCAAGAAAGAAACTGCCTTTACCTGAAAGGAAGTCTTGCTTGTAGGAAGACTCAGAGCCTGGGATTTAATTCCATTTCTGAAGGGAAATACACAGCATAGTTCTCATCCATTGATCACACTCTGCATTAGAGCGAGAAGCACACTCTTGCTTTCAAGAGTCTCTAATACAGCAGGAAATATAAGTGTGCCCAGAACAAAAGAACGGGTTTTCGTACACATACAGACCATATGTAGTCCAAATCTGCTTCTGATATTGATACAAAGCACTGGTCCTCTAACATCCAAAGCTTGTCAGTTTGGATGAGAAACGTGTGAGCTTCGTGAAAGATGTAGTTCGTTTGAGCTGAAAAGTTCCTGCCCTTACCTGAAATGAAGTCTTGCTTTTAGGAAGACGCAGAACCTGGGATTTAACTCCATTTCTGAAGGGAAACACACAGCATAGTTCTCATCCATTGATCACACTCTGCTTTAGAGCTAGAAACACGCTCTTGCTTTCTAGAGTCTTTAATAAAGCAGGAAACATGAGTGTGTTCAGAACAAAAGAACGGTGTTTCCCAAACATACGGACCATATCTAGTTCAACTCTGCTTCTGAAACTGAAACAAACCACAGGTCCTCTAACATCCAATGCTTGTCAGGTAAGATCCGAATCGTGTGAGCTTCATGAACGATGTAGGCCGTTTGCCCTGTTAAGTAACTGCACTTAACTGAAACGAAGTATTGCTTGTAGCAAGACGCAGAGACTGGGATATAATTCCATTTCTGAATTGAAACACACAGCAGAGCTCTCATCAATTGATCACACTCTGCTTTAGAGCAAGAAGCATGCTCTTGCTTTCTAGATTCTCTAAGACAGCAGGAAACCTGAGTGTGCTGAGAACAAAAGAACGGTGTTTCCTACACATATGGACCATATCTAGTCCAACTCTGCTTCTGAAACTGATACATAGCACTGGTCCTCTAACATCCAATTCTTGTCAGTTAAGATGAGAAACGTGTGAGCTTCGTGAACGAAGTAGTACGTTTGAGCTGCAAAGTGACTGCCCTTACTTGAAATGAAGCCTTACTTCTAGTAAGACACAGAGCCTGGGATTAAACTCCATTTCTGAAGCGAACCACACAGCATAGTTCTCATCCATGTATCACACTCTGCTTTAGAGTGAGAAGCACGCTCTTGCTTTCTAGAGTCTCTAATACAGCAGGAAACCTGAGTGTTCTCAGAACAAAAGAACGGTGTTTCCTACACATACGGACCATATGTAGTCCAAATCTGCTTCTGAAACTGATACAAAGCACTGGTCCTCTAACATCCAATGCTTGTCAGTTAAGGTGAGAAACGTGTGAGCTTCGTGAATGATGTAGTTCGTTGGAGCATAAAAGTTCCTGCCCTTACCTGAAATGAAGTCTTGCTTTTAGGAAGACTCAGAGCCTGGGATTTAACTCCATTTCTGAAGTGAAACACACAGCAGTGTTCTCATCCATTGATCACACTCTGCTTTAGAGCAAGAAGCACGCTCTTGCTTTCTAGAGTCTCTAAGACAGCAGGAAACGTGAGTGTGCTGAGAACAAAAGAACGGAGTTTCCTACACATACGGACCATATCTAGTCCAACTCTGCTTCTGAAACTGATACAAAGCACTGGTCCTCTAACATCCAATGCTTGTCAGTTAAGATGAGAAACGTGTGAGCTTCGTGAACGATGTAATTCGTTTGAGCAGAAAAGTGACTGCCCTTACCTTAAACAAAGTCTTGCTTGTAGGAAGACTCAGAGCCTGGGATTTAACTCCATTTCTGAAGGGAAACACACAGCATAGTTCTCATCCATGTATCACACTCTGCTTTAGAGCGAGAAGCAAGCTCTTGCTTTCTAGATTGTCTAATACAGCAGGAAACATGAGTGTGCTCAGAACAAAAGAATGGTGTTTCCTACAGATACGGACCATATGTAGTCCAAATCTGCTTCTGAAACTGATACAAAGCACAGGACCTCTAACATCTAATGCTTGTCAGTTAAGATGAGAAACGTGTGAGCTTAGTGAACGATGTATTTCCTTTGAGCAGAAAAGTGACTGCCCTTACCTTAAATGATGTCTTGCTTGTAGGAAGACTCAGAGCTTGGGATTTAACTCCATTTCGGAAGTGAAACTCACAGCAGAGTTCTCATCCATTGATCACACTCTGCTTTAGAGCAAGAAGCACACTCTTGCTTAATCGAGTCTCTAATACACTGGGAAATCTGAGTGTGCCCAGAACAAAAGAACGGTGTTTCCTACACATACGGACCATATGTAGTCCAAATCTGCTTCTGAAACTGATACAAAGCACTGGACCTCTAACATCCAATGCTTGTCAGTTAAGATGAGAAACGTGTGAGTTTCATGAACGATGTAGTTCTTTTGAGCAAGAAAGAAACTGCCTTTACCTGAAAGGAAGTCTTGCTTGTAGGAAGACTCAGAGCCTGGGATTTAACTCCATTTCTGAAGGGAAATACACAGCATAGTTCTCATCCATGGATCACACTCTGCTTTAGAGCGAGAAGCAAGCTCTTGCTTTCTAGATTCTCTAATACAGCAGGAAACATGAGTTGCTCAGAACAAAAGAATGGTGTTTCCGACAGATACGGACCATATGTAGTCCAAATCTGCTTCTGAAACTGATACAAAGCACTGGACCTCTAACATCTAATGCTTGTCAATTAAGATGAGAAACGTGTGAGCTTCGTGAACGATGTAGTTCGTTTGAGCAGAAAAGTGACTGCCCTTACCTTAAACGAAGTCTTGCTTGTAGGAAGACTCAGAGCCTGGGATTTAACTCCATTTCTGAAGCGAAACTCACAGCATAGTTCTCATCCATGTATCACACTCTGCTTTAGAGCGAGAAGCAAGCTCTTGCTTTCTAGATTGTCTAATACAGCAGGAAACATGAGTGTGCTCAAAACAAAAGAATGGTGTTTCCTACAGATACGGACCATATGTAGTCCAAATCTGCTTCTGAAACTGATACAAAGCACAGGACCTCTAACATCTAATGCTTGTCAGTTAAGATGAGAAACGTGTGAGCTTAGTGGACGATGTAGTTCCTTTGAGCAGAAAAGTGACTGCCCTTACCTTAAATGATGTCTTGCTTGTAGGAAGACTCAGAGCTTGGGATTTAACTCCATTTCGGAAGTGAAACTCACAGCAGAGTTCTCATCCATTGATCACACTCTGCTTTAGAGCAAGGAGCACACTCTTGCTTAATCGAGTCTCTAATACACTGGGAAATCTGAGTGTGCCCAGAACAAAAGAACGGTGTTTCCTACACATACGGACCATATGTAGTCCAAATCTGCTTCTGAAATTGATACAAAGCACTGGTCCTCTAACATCCAAAGCTTGTCAGTTAGGATGAGAAACGTGTGAGCTTCGTGAACGATGTAGTTCGTTTGAGCTGAAAAGTGACTGCCCTTACCTGAAACGAAGTCTTGCTTGTAGGAAGACTCAGAGCTCCGATTTAACTCCATTTCTAAAGTGAAACACACAGCATAGTTCTCATCCATGGATCACACTCTGCTTTAGAGCAAGAAGCACGCTCTTGCTTTCTAGAGTCTCTAAGACAGCAGGAAACGTGAGTGTGCTGAGAACAAAAGAAGGTGTTTCCTACACATACGGACCATATCTAGTCCAACTCTGTTCTGAAACTGATACAAAGCACTGGTCCTCTAACATCCAATGCTTGTCAGTTAAGATGAGAAACGTGTGAGTTTCGTGAACGATGTAGTTCTTTTGAGCAAGAAAGAAACTGCCTTTACCTGAAAGGAAGTCTTGCTTGTAGGAAGACTCAGAGCCTGGGATTTAATTCCATTTCTGAAGGGAAATACACAGCATAGTTCTCATCCATTGATCACACTCTGCATTAGAGCGAGAAGCACACTCTTGCTTTCAAGAGTCTCTAATACAGCAGGAAATATAAGTGTGCCCAGAACAAAAGAACGGGTTTTCGTACACATACAGACCATATGTAGTCCAAATCTGCTTCTGATATTGATACAAAGCACTGGTCCTCTAACATCCAAAGCTTGTCAGTTAGGATGAGAAACGTGTGAGCTTCGTGAAAGATGTAGTTCGTTTGAGCTGAAAAGTTCCTGCCCTTACCTGAAATGAAGTCTTGCTTTTAGGAAGACGCAGAACCTGGGATTTAACTCCATTTCTGAAGGGAAACACACAGCATAGTTCTCATCCATTGATCACACTCTGCTTTAGAGCTAGAAACACGCTCTTGCTTTCTAGAGTCTTTAATAAAGCAGGAAACATGAGTGTGTTCAGAACAAAAGAACGGTGTTTCCCAAACATACGGACCATATCTAGTTCAACTCTGCTTCTGAAACTGAAACAAACCACAGGTCCTCTAACATCCAATGCTTGTCAGGTAAGATCCGAATCGTGTGAGCTTCATGAACGATGTAGGCCGTTTGCCCTGTTAAGTAACTGCACTTAACTGAAACGAAGTATTGCTTGTAGCAAGACGCAGAGACTGGGATATAATTCCATTTCTGAATTGAAACACACAGCAGAGTTCTCATCAATTGATCACACTCTGCTTTAGAGCAAGAAGCATGCTCTTGCTTTCTAGATTCTCTAAGACAGCAGGAAACCTGAGTGTGCTGAGAACAAAAGAACGGTGTTTCCTACACATATGGACCATATCTAGTCCAACTCTGCTTCTGAAACTGATACATAGCACTGGTCCTCTAACATCCAATTCTTGTCAGTTAAGATGAGAAACGTGTGAGCTTCGTGAACGAAGTAGTACGTTTGAGCTGCAAAGTGACTGCCCTTACTTGAAATGAAGCCTTACTTCTAGTAAGACACAGAGCCTGGGATTAAACTCCATTTCTGAAGCGAACCACACAGCATAGTTCTCATCCATGTATCACACTCTGCTTTAGAGTGAGAAGCACGCTCTTGCTTTCTAGAGTCTCTAATACAGCAGGAAACCTGAGTGTTCTCAGAACAAAAGAACGGTGTTTCCTACACATACGGACCATATGTAGTCCAAATCTGCTTCTGAAACTGATACAAAGCACTGGTCCTCTAACATCCAATGCTTGTCAGTTAAGGTGAGAAACGTGTGAGCTTCGTGAATGATGTAGTTCGTTGGAGCATAAAAGTTACTGCCCTTACCTTAAACGAAGTCTTGCTTTTAGGAAGACTCAGAGCCTGGGATTTTACTCCATTTCTGAAGTGAAACACACAGCAGTGTTCTCATCCATTGATCACACTCTGCTTTAGAGCAAGAAGCACGCTCTTGCTTTCTAGAGTCTCTAAGACAGCAGGAAACGTGAGTGTGCTGAGAACAAAAGAACGGTGTTTCCTACACATACGGACCATATCTAGTCCAACTCTGCTTCTGAAACTGATACAAAGCACTGGTCCTCTAACATCCAATGCTTGTCAGTTAAGATGAGAAACGTGTGAGCTTCGTGAACGATGTAGTTCATTTGAGCTGAAAAGTGACTGCCCTTTCTTGAAAGGAAATCTTGCTTGTAGGAAGACACAGAGCCTGGGATTTAACTCCATTTCTGAAGGGAAACACACAGCATAGTTCTCATCCATGTATCACACTCTGCTTTAGAGCGAGAAGCAAGCTCTTGCTTTCTAGATTGTCTAATACAGCAGGAAACATGAGTGTGCTCAGAACAAAAGAATGGTGTTTCCTACAGATACGGACCATATGTAGTCCAAATCTGCTTCTGAAACTGATACAAAGCACAGGACCTCTAACATCTAATTCTTGTCAGTTAAGATGAGAAACGTGTGAGCTTAGTGAACGATGTATTTCCTTTGAGCATAAAAGTGACTGCCCTTACCTTAAATGATGTCTTGCTTGTAGGAAGACTCAGAGCTTGGGATTTAACTCCATTTCGGAAGTGAAACTCACAGCAGAGTTCTCATCCATTGATCACACTCTGCTTTAGAGCAAGAAGCACACTCTTGCTTAATCGAGTCTCTAATACACTGGGAAATCTGAGTGTGCCCAGAACAAAAGAACGGTGTTTCCTACACATACGGACCATATGTAGTCCAAATCTGCTTCTGAAATTGATACAAAGCACTGGTCCTCTAACATCCAAAGCTTGTCAGTTAGGATGAGAAACGTGTGAGCTTCGTGAACGATGTAGTTCGTTTGAGCTGAAAAGTGACTGCCCTTACCTGAAACGAAGTCTTGCTTGTAGGAAGACTCAGAGCTCCGATTTAACTCCATTTCTAAAGTGAAACACACAGCATAGTTCTCATCCATGGATCACACTCTGCTTTAGAGCAAGAAGCACGCTCTTGCTTTCTAGAGTCTCTAAGACAGCAGGAAACGTGAGTGTGCTGAGAACAAAAGAAGGTGTTTCCTACACATACGGACCATATCTAGTCCAACTCTGTTCTGAAACTGATACAAAGCACTGGTCCTCTAACATCCAATGCTTGTCAGTTAAGATGAGAAACGTGTGAGTTTCGTGAACGATGTAGTTCTTTTGAGCAAGAAAGAAACTGCCTTTACCTGAAAGGAAGTCTTGCTTGTAGGAAGACTCAGAGCCTGGGATTTAATTCCATTTCTGAAGGGAAATACACAGCATAGTTCTCATCCATTGATCACACTCTGCATTAGAGCGAGAAGCACACTCTTGCTTTCAAGAGTCTCTAATACAGCAGGAAATATAAGTGTGCCCAGAACAAAAGAACGGGTTTTCGTACACATACAGACCATATGTAGTCCAAATCTGCTTCTGATATTGATACAAAGCACTGGTCCTCTAACATCCAAAGCTTGTCAGTTAGGATGAGAAACGTGTGAGCTTCGTGAAAGATGTAGTTCGTTTGAGCTGAAAAGTTCCTGCCCTTACCTGAAATGAAGTCTTGCTTTTAGGAAGACGCAGAACCTGGGATTTAACTCCATTTCTGAAGGGAAACACACAGCATAGTTCTCATCCATTGATCACACTCTGCTTTAGAGCTAGAAACACGCTCTTGCTTTCTAGAGTCTTTAATAAAGCAGGAAACATGAGTGTGTTCAGAACAAAAGAACGGTGTTTCCCAAACATACGGACCATATCTAGTTCAACTCTGCTTCTGAAACTGAAACAAACCACAGGTCCTCTAACATCCAATGCTTGTCAGGTAAGATCCGAATCGTGTGAGCTTCATGAACGATGTAGGCCGTTTGCCCTGTTAAGTAACTGCACTTAACTGAAACGAAGTATTGCTTGTAGCAAGACGCAGAGACTGGGATATAATTCCATTTCTGAATTGAAACACACAGCAGAGTTCTCATCAATTGATCACACTCTGCTTTAGAGCAAGAAGCATGCTCTTGCTTTCTAGATTCTCTAAGACAGCAGGAAACCTGAGTGTGCTGAGAACAAAAGAACGGTGTTTCCTACACATATGGACCATATCTAGTCCAACTCTGCTTCTGAAACTGATACATAGCACTGGTCCTCTAACATCCAATTCTTGTCAGTTAAGATGAGAAACGTGTGAGCTTCGTGAACGAAGTAGTACGTTTGAGCTGCAAAGTGACTGCCCTTACTTGAAATGAAGCCTTACTTCTAGTAAGACACAGAGCCTGGGATTAAACTCCATTTCTGAAGCGAACCACACAGCATAGTTCTCATCCATGTATCACACTCTGCTTTAGAGTGAGAAGCACGCTCTTGCTTTCTAGAGTCTCTAATAAAGCAGGAAACCTGAGTGTTCTCAGAACAAAAGAACGGTGTTTCCTACACATACGGACCATATGTAGTCCAAATCTGCTTCTGAAACTGATACAAAGCACTGGTCCTCTAACATCCAATGCTTGTCAGTTAAGGTGAGAAACGTGTGAGCTTCGTGAATGATGTAGTTCGTTGGAGCAGAAAAGTTACTGCCCTTACCTTAAACGAAGTCTTGCTTTTAGGAAGACTCAGAGCCTGGGATTTAACTCCATTTCTGAAGTGAAACACACAGCAGTGTTCTCATCCATTGATCACACTCTGCTTTAGAGCAAGAAGCACGCTCTTGCTTTCTAGAGTCTCTAAGACAGCAGGAAACGTGAGTGTGCTGAGAACAAAAGAACGGTGTTTCCTACACATACGGACCATATCTAGTCCAACTCTGCTTCTGAAACTGATACAAAGCACTGGTCCTCTAACATCCAATGCTTGTCAGTTAAGATGAGAAACGTGTGAGCTTCGTGAACGATGTAGTTCATTTGAGCTGAAAAGTGACTGCCCTTTCTTGAAAGGAAATCTTGCTTGTAAGAAGACACAGAGCCTGGGATTTAACTCCATTTCTGAAGGAAAACACACAGCATAGTTCTCATCCATGGATCACACTCTGCTTTAGAGCGAGAAGCAAGCTCTTGCTTTCTAGATTCTCTAATACAGCAGGAAACATGAGTGTGCTCAGAACAAAAGAATGGTGTTTCCGACAGATATGGACCATATGTAGTCCAAATCTGCTTCTGAAACTGATACAAAGCACTGGACCTCTAACATCTAATGCTTGTCAGTTAAGATGAGAAACGTGTGAGCTTTGTGAACGATGTAGTTCGTTTGAGCAGAAAAGTGACTGCCCTTACCTTAAACAAAGTCTTGCTTGTAGGAAGACTCAGAGCCTGGGATTTAACTCCATTTCTGAAGGGAAACACACAGCATAGTTCTCATCCATGTATCACACTCTGCTTTAGAGCGAGAAGCAAGCTCTTGCTTTCTAGATTGTCTAATACAGCAGGAAACATGAGTGTGCTCAGAACAAAAGAATGGTGTTTCCTACAGATACGGACCATATGTAGTCCAAATCTGCTTCTGAAACTGATACAAAGCACAGGACCTCTAACATCTAATTCTTGTCAGTTAAGATGAGAAACGTGTGAGCTTAGTGAACGATGTATTTCCTTTGAGCAGAAAAGTGACTGCCCTTACCTTAAATGATGTCTTGCTTGTAGGAAGACTCAGAGCTTGGGATTTAACTCCATTTCGGAAGTGAAACTCACAGCAGAGTTCTCATCCATTGATCACACTCTGCTTTAGAGCAAGAAGCACACTCTTGCTTAATCGAGTCTCTAATACACTGGGAAATCTGAGTGTGCCCAGAACAAAAGAACGGTGTTTCCTACACATACGGACCATATGTAGTCCAAATCTGCTTCTGAAATTGATACAAAGCACTGGTCCTCTAACATCCAAAGCTTGTCAGTTAGGATGAGAAACGTGTGAGCTTCGTGAACGATGTAGTTCGTTTGAGCTGAAAAGTGATGCCCTTACCTGAAACGAAGTCTTGCTTGTAGGAAGACTCAGAGCTCCGATTTAACTCCATTTCTAAAGTGAAACACACAGCATAGTTCTCATCCATGGATCACACTCTGCTTTAGAGCAAGAAGCACGCTCTTGCTTTCTAGAGTCTCTAAGACAGCAGGAAACGTGAGTGTGCTGAGAACAAAAGAAGGTGTTTCCTACACATACGGACCATATCTAGTCCAACTCTGTTCTGAAACTGATACAAAGCACTGGTCCTCTAACATCCAATGCTTGTCAGTTAAGATGAGAAACGTGTGAGTTTCGTGAACGATGTAGTTCTTTTGAGCAAGAAAGAAACTGCCTTTACCTGAAAGGAAGTCTTGCTTGTAGGAAGACTCAGAGCCTGGGATTTAATTCCATTTCTGAAGGGAAATACACAGCATAGTTCTCATCCATTGATCACACTCTGCATTAGAGCGAGAAGCACACTCTTGCTTTCAAGAGTCTCTAATACAGCAGGAAATATAAGTGTGCCCAGAACAAAAGAACGGGTTTTCGTACACATACAGACCATATGTAGTCCAAATCTGCTTCTGATATTGATACAAAGCACTGGTCCTCTGACATCCAAAGCTTGTCAGTTAGGATGAGAAACGTGTGAGCTTCGTGAAAGATGTAGTTCGTTTGAGCTGAAAAGTTCCTGCCCTTACCTGAAATGAAATCTTGCTTTTAGGAAGACGCAGAACCTGGGATTTAACTCCATTTCTGAAGGGAAACACACAGCATAGTTCTCATCCATTGATCACACTCTGCTTTAGAGCTGGAAACACGCTCTTGCTTTCTAGAGTCTTTAATAAAGCAGGAAACATGAGTGTGTTCAGAACAAAAGAACGGTGTTTCCCAAACATACGGACCATATCTAGTTCAACTCTGCTTCTGAAACTGAAACAAACCACAGGTCCTCTAACATCCAATGCTTGTCAGGTAAGATCCGAATCGTGTGAGCTTCATGAACGATGTAGGCCGTTTGCCCTGTTAAGTAACTGCACTTAACTGAAACGAAGTATTGCTTGTAGCAAGACGCAGAGACTGGGATATAATTCCATTTCTGAATTGAAACACACAGCAGAGCTCTCATCAATTGATCACACTCTGCTTTAGAGCAAGAAGCATGCTCTTGCTTTCTAGATTCTCTAAGACAGCAGGAAACCTGAGTGTGCTGAGAACAAAAGAACGGTGTTTCCTACACATATGGACCATATCTAGTCCAACTCTGCTTCTGAAACTGATACATAGCACTGGTCCTCTAACATCCAATTCTTGTCAGTTAAGATGAGAAACGTGTGAGCTTCGTGAACGAAGTAGTACGTTTGAGCTGCAAAGTGACTGCCCTTACTTGAAATGAAGCCTTACTTCTAGTAAGACACAGAGCCTGGGATTAAACTCCATTTCTGAAGCGAACCACACAGCATAGTTCTCATCCATGTATCACACTCTGCTTTAGAGTGAGAAGCACGCTCTTGCTTTCTAGAGTCTCTAATACAGCAGGAAACCTGAGTGTTCTCAGAACAAAAGAACGGTGTTTCCTACACATACGGACCATATGTAGTCCAAATCTGCTTCTGAAACTGATACAAAGCACTGGTCCTCTAACATCCAATGCTTGTCAGTTAAGGTGAGAAACGTGTGAGCTTCGTGAATGATGTAGTTCGTTGGAGCATAAAAGTTCCTGCCCTTACCTGAAATGAAGTCTTGCTTTTAGGAAGACTCAGAGCCTGGGATTTAACTCCATTTCTGAAGTGAAACACACAGCAGTGTTCTCATCCATTGATCACACTCTGCTTTAGAGCAAGAAGCACGCTCTTGCTTTCTAGAGTCTCTAAGACAGCAGGAAACGTGAGTGTGCTGAGAACAAAAGAACGGAGTTTCCTACACATACGGACCATATCTAGTCCAACTCTGCTTCTGAAACTGATACAAAGCACTGGTCCTCTAACATCCAATGCTTGTCAGTTAAGATGAGAAACGTGTGAGCTTCGTGAACGATGTAGTTCGTTTGAGCAGAAAAGTGACTGCCCTTACCTTAAACAAAGTCTTGCTTGTAGGAAGACTCAGAGCCTGGGATTTAACTCCATTTCTGAAGGGAAACACACAGCATAGTTCTCATCCATGTATCACACTCTGCTTTAGAGCGAGAAGCAAGCTCTTGCTTTCTAGATTGTCTAATACAGCAGGAAACATGAGTGTGCTCAGAACAAAAGAATGGTGTTTCCTACAGATACGGACCATATGTAGTCCAAATCTGCTTCTGAAACTGATACAAAGCACAGGACCTCTAACATCTAATGCTTGTCAGTTAAGATGAGAAACGTGTGAGCTTAGTGAACGATGTATTTCCTTTGAGCAGAAAAGTGACTGCCCTTACCTTAAATGATGTCTTGCTTGTAGGAAGACTCAGAGCTTGGGATTTAACTCCATTTCGGAAGTGAAACTCACAGCAGAGTTCTCATCCATTGATCACACTCTGCTTTAGAGCAAGAAGCACACTCTTGCTTAATCGAGTCTCTAATACACTGGGAAATCTGAGTGTGCCCAGAACAAAAGAACGGTGTTTCCTACACATACGGACCATATGTAGTCCAAATCTGCTTCTGAAACTGATACAAAGCACTGGACCTCTAACATCCAATGCTTGTCAGTTAAGATGAGAAACGTGTGAGTTTCATGAACGATGTAGTTCTTTTGAGCAAGAAAGAAACTGCCTTTACCTGAAAGGAAGTCTTGCTTGTAGGAAGACTCAGAGCCTGGGATTTAACTCCATTTCTGAAGGGAAATACACAGCATAGTTCTCATCCATGGATCACACTCTGCTTTAGAGCGAGAAGCAAGCTCTTGCTTTCTAGATTCTCTAATACAGCAGGAAACATGAGTGTGCTCAGAACAAAAGAATGGTGTTTCCGACAGATACGGACCATATGTAGTCCAAATCTGCTTCTGAAACTGATACAAAGCACTGGACCTCTAACATCTAATGCTTGTCAGTTAAGATGAGAAACGTGTGAGCTTCGTGAACGATGTAGTTCGTTTGAGCAGAAAAGTGACTGCCCTTACCTTAAACGAAGTCTTGCTTGTAGGAAGACTCAGAGCCTGGGATTTAACTCCATTTCTGAAGCGAAACTCACAGCATAGTTCTCATCCATGTATCACACTCTGCTTTAGAGCGAGAAGCAAGCTCTTGCTTTCTAGATTGTCTAATACAGCAGGAAACATGAGTGTGCTCAAAACAAAAGAATGGTGTTTCCTACAGATACGGACCATATGTAGTCCAAATCTGCTTCTGAAACTGATACAAAGCACAGGACCTCTAACATCTAATGCTTGTCAGTTAAGATGAGAAACGTGTGAGCTTAGTGAACGATGTAGTTCCTTTGAGCAGAAAAGTGACTGCCCTTACCTTAAATGATGTCTTGCTTGTAGGTAGACTCAGAGCTTGGGATTTAACTCCATTTCGGAAGTGAAACTCACAGCAGAGTTCTCATCCATTGATCACACTCTGCTTTAGAGCAAGGAGCACACTCTTGCTTAATCGAGTCTCTAATACACTGGGAAATCTGAGTGTGCCCAGAACAAAAGAACGGTGTTTCCTACACATACGGACCATATGTAGTCCAAATCTGCTTCTGAAATTGATACAAAGCACTGGTCCTCTAACATCCAAAGCTTGTCAGTTAGGATGAGAAACGTGTGAGCTTCGTGAACGATGTAGTTCGTTTGAGCTGAAAAGTGACTGCCCTTACCTGAAACGAAGTCTTGCTTGTAGGAAGACTCAGAGCTCCGATTTAACTCCATTTCTAAAGTGAAACACACAGCATAGTTCTCATCCATGGATCACACTCTGCTTTAGAGCAAGAAGCACGCTCTTGCTTTCTAGAGTCTCTAAGACAGCAGGAAACGTGAGTGTGCTGAGAACAAAAGAAGGTGTTTCCTACACATACGGACCATATCTAGTCCAACTCTGTTCTGAAACTGATACAAAGCACTGGTCCTCTAACATCCAATGCTTGTCAGTTAAGATGAGAAACGTGTGAGTTTCGTGAACGATGTAGTTCTTTTGAGCAAGAAAGAAACTGCCTTTACCTGAAAGGAAGTCTTGCTTGTAGGAAGACTCAGAGCCTGGGATTTAATTCCATTTCTGAAGGGAAATACACAGCATAGTTCTCATCCATTGATCACACTCTGCATTAGAGCGAGAAGCACACTCTTGCTTTCAAGAGTCTCTAATACAGCAGGAAATATAAGTGTGCCCAGAACAAAAGAACGGGTTTTCGTACACATACAGACCATATGTAGTCCAAATCTGCTTCTGATATTGATACAAAGCACTGGTCCTCTAACATCCAAAGCTTGTCAGTTAGGATGAGAAACGTGTGAGCTTCGTGAAAGATGTAGTTCGTTTGAGCTGAAAAGTTCCTGCCCTTACCTGAAATGAAGTCTTGCTTTTAGGAAGACGCAGAACCTGGGATTTAACTCCATTTCTGAAGGGAAACACACAGCATAGTTCTCATCCATTGATCACACTCTGCTTTAGAGCTAGAAACACGCTCTTGCTTTCTAGAGTCTTTAATAAAGCAGGAAACATGAGTGTGTTCAGAACAAAAGAACGGTGTTTCCCAAACATACGGACCATATCTAGTTCAACTCTGCTTCTGAAACTGAAACAAACCACAGGTCCTCTAACATCCAATGCTTGTCAGGTAAGATCCGAATCGTGTGAGCTTCATGAACGATGTAGGCCGTTTGCCCTGTTAAGTAACTGCACTTAACTGAAACGAAGTATTGCTTGTAGCAAGACGCAGAGACTGGGATATAATTCCATTTCTGAATTGAAACACACAGCAGAGTTCTCATCAATTGATCACACTCTGCTTTAGAGCAAGAAGCATGCTCTTGCTTTCTAGATTCTCTAAGACAGCAGGAAACCTGAGTGTGCTGAGAACAAAAGAACGGTGTTTCCTACACATATGGACCATATCTAGTCCAACTCTGCTTCTGAAACTGATACATAGCACTGGTCCTCTAACATCCAATTCTTGTCAGTTAAGATGAGAAACGTGTGAGCTTCGTGAACGAAGTAGTACGTTTGAGCTGCAAAGTGACTGCCCTTACTTGAAATGAAGCCTTACTTCTAGTAAGACACAGAGCCTGGGATTAAACTCCATTTCTGAAGCGAACCACACAGCATAGTTCTCATCCATGTATCACACTCTGCTTTAGAGTGAGAAGCACGCTCTTGCTTTCTAGAGTCTCTAATACAGCAGGAAACCTGAGTGTTCTCAGAACAAAAGAACGGTGTTTCCTACACATACGGACCATATGTAGTCCAAATCTGCTTCTGAAACTGATACAAAGCACTGGTCCTCTAACATCCAATGCTTGTCAGTTAAGGTGAGAAACGTGTGAGCTTCGTGAATGATGTAGTTCGTTGGAGCATAAAAGTTACTGCCCTTACCTTAAACGAAGTCTTGCTTTTAGGAAGACTCAGAGCCTGGGATTTTACTCCATTTCTGAAGTGAAACACACAGCAGTGTTCTCATCCATTGATCACACTCTGCTTTAGAGCAAGAAGCACGCTCTTGCTTTCTAGAGTCTCTAAGACAGCAGGAAACGTGAGTGTGCTGAGAACAAAAGAACGGTGTTTCCTACACATACGGACCATATCTAGTCCAACTCTGCTTCTGAAACTGATACAAAGCACTGGTCCTCTAACATCCAATGCTTGTCAGTTAAGATGAGAAACGTGTGAGCTTCGTGAACGATGTAGTTCATTTGAGCTGAAAAGTGACTGCCCTTTCTTGAAAGGAAATCTTGCTTGTAGGAAGACACAGAGCCTGGGATTTAACTCCATTTCTGAAGGGAAACACACAGCATAGTTCTCATCCATGTATCACACTCTGCTTTAGAGCGAGAAGCAAGCTCTTGCTTTCTAGATTGTCTAATACAGCAGGAAACATGAGTGTGCTCAGAACAAAAGAATGGTGTTTCCTACAGATACGGACCATATGTAGTCCAAATCTGCTTCTGAAACTGATACAAAGCACAGGACCTCTAACATCTAATTCTTGTCAGTTAAGATGAGAAACGTGTGAGCTTAGTGAACGATGTATTTCCTTTGAGCATAAAAGTGACTGCCCTTACCTTAAATGATGTCTTGCTTGTAGGAAGACTCAGAGCTTGGGATTTAACTCCATTTCGGAAGTGAAACTCACAGCAGAGTTCTCATCCATTGATCACACTCTGCTTTAGAGCAAGAAGCACACTCTTGCTTAATCGAGTCTCTAATACACTGGGAAATCTGAGTGTGCCCAGAACAAAAGAACGGTGTTTCCTACACATACGGACCATATGTAGTCCAAATCTGCTTCTGAAATTGATACAAAGCACTGGTCCTCTAACATCCAAAGCTTGTCAGTTAGGATGAGAAACGTGTGAGCTTCGTGAACGATGTAGTTCGTTTGAGCTGAAAAGTGACTGCCCTTACCTGAAACGAAGTCTTGCTTGTAGGAAGACTCAGAGCTCCGATTTAACTCCATTTCTAAAGTGAAACACACAGCATAGTTCTCATCCATGGATCACACTCTGCTTTAGAGCAAGAAGCACGCTCTTGCTTTCTAGAGTCTCTAAGACAGCAGGAAACGTGAGTGTGCTGAGAACAAAAGAAGGTGTTTCCTACACATACGGACCATATCTAGTCCAACTCTGTTCTGAAACTGATACAAAGCACTGGTCCTCTAACATCCAATGCTTGTCAGTTAAGATGAGAAACGTGTGAGTTTCGTGAACGATGTAGTTCTTTTGAGCAAGAAAGAAACTGCCTTTACCTGAAAGGAAGTCTTGCTTGTAGGAAGACTCAGAGCCTGGGATTTAATTCCATTTCTGAAGGGAAATACACAGCATAGTTCTCATCCATTGATCACACTCTGCATTAGAGCGAGAAGCACACTCTTGCTTTCAAGAGTCTCTAATACAGCAGGAAATATAAGTGTGCCCAGAACAAAAGAACGGGTTTTCGTACACATACAGACCATATGTAGTCCAAATCTGCTTCTGATATTGATACAAAGCACTGGTCCTCTAACATCCAAAGCTTGTCAGTTAGGATGAGAAACGTGTGAGCTTCGTGAAAGATGTAGTTCGTTTGAGCTGAAAAGTTCCTGCCCTTACCTGAAATGAAGTCTTGCTTTTAGGAAGACGCAGAACCTGGGATTTAACTCCATTTCTGAAGGGAAACACATAGCATAGTTCTCATCCATTGATCACACTCTGCTTTAGAGCTAGAAACACGCTCTTGCTTTCTAGAGTCTTTAATAAAGCAGGAAACATGAGTGTGTTCAGAACAAAAGAACGGTGTTTCCCAAACATACGGACCATATCTAGTTCAACTCTGCTTCTGAAACTGAAACAAACCACAGGTCCTCTAACATCCAATGCTTGTCAGGTAAGATCCGAATCGTGTGAGCTTCATGAACGATGTAGGCCGTTTGCCCTGTTAAGTAACTGCACTTAACTGAAACGAAGTATTGCTTGTAGCAAGACGCAGAGACTGGGATATAATTCCATTTCTGAATTGAAACACACAGCAGAGTTCTCATCAATTGATCACACTCTGCTTTAGAGCAAGAAGCATGCTCTTGCTTTCTAGATTCTCTAAGACAGCAGGAAACCTGAGTGTGCTGAGAACAAAAGAACGGTGTTTCCTACACATATGGACCATATCTAGTCCAACTCTGCTTCTGAAACTGATACATAGCACTGGTCCTCTAACATCCAATTCTTGTCAGTTAAGATGAGAAACGTGTGAGCTTCGTGAACGAAGTAGTACGTTTGAGCTGCAAAGTGACTGCCCTTACTTGAAATGAAGCCTTACTTCTAGTAAGACACAGAGCCTGGGATTAAACTCCATTTCTGAAGCGAACCACACAGCATAGTTCTCATCCATGTATCACACTCTGCTTTAGAGTGAGAAGCACGCTCTTGCTTTCTAGAGTCTCTAATACAGCAGGAAACCTGAGTGTTCTCAGAACAAAAGAACGGTGTTTCCTACACATACGGACCATATGTAGTCCAAATCTGCTTCTGAAACTGATACAAAGCACTGGTCCTCTAACATCCAATGCTTGTCAGTTAAGGTGAGAAACGTGTGAGCTTCGTGAATGATGTAGTTCGTTGGAGCAGAAAAGTTACTGCCCTTACCTTAAACGAAGTCTTGCTTTTAGGAAGACTCAGAGCCTGGGATTTAACTCCATTTCTGAAGTGAAACACACAGCAGTGTTCTCATCCATTGATCACACTCTGCTTTAGAGCAAGAAGCACGCTCTTGCTTTCTAGAGTCTCTAAGACAGCAGGAAACGTGAGTGTGCTGAGAACAAAAGAACGGTGTTTCCTACACATACGGACCATATCTAGTCCAACTCTGCTTCTGAAACTGATACAAAGCACTGGTCCTCTAACATCCAATGCTTGTCAGTTAAGATGAGAAACGTGTGAGCTTCGTGAACAATGTAGTTCATTTGAGCTGAAAAGTGACTGCCCTTTCTTGAAAGGAAATCTTGCTTGTAAGAAGACACAGAGCCTGGGATTTAACTCCATTTCTGAAGGAAAACACACAGCATAGTTCTCATCCATGGATCACACTCTGCTTTAGAGCGAGAAGCAAGCTCTTGCTTTCTAGATTCTCTAATACAGCAGGAAACATGAGTGTGCTCAGAACAAAAGAATGGTGTTTCCGACAGATATGGACCATATGTAGTCCAAATCTGCTTCTGAAACTGATACAAAGCACTGGACCTCTAACATCTAATGCTTGTCAGTTAAGATGAGAAACGTGTGAGCTTTGTGAACGATGTAGTTCGTTTGAGCAGAAAAGTGACTGCCCTTACCTTAAACAAAGTCTTGCTTGTAGGAAGACTCAGAGCCTGGGATTTAACTCCATTTCTGAAGGGAAACACACAGCATAGTTCTCATCCATGTATCACACTCTGCTTTAGAGCGAGAAGCAAGCTCTTGCTTTCTAGATTGTCTAATACAGCAGGAAACATGAGTGTGCTCAGAACAAAAGAATGGTGTTTCCTACAGATACGGACCATATGTAGTCCAAATCTGCTTCTGAAACTGATACAAAGCACAGGACCTCTAACATCTAATTCTTGTCAGTTAAGATGAGAAACGTGTGAGCTTAGTGAACGATGTATTTCCTTTGAGCAGAAAAGTGACTGCCCTTACCTTAAATGATGTCTTGCTTGTAGGAAGACTCAGAGCTTGGGATTTAACTCCATTTCGGAAGTGAAACTCACAGCAGAGTTCTCATCCATTGATCACACTCTGCTTTAGAGCAAGAAGCACACTCTTGCTTAATCGAGTCTCTAATACACTGGGAAATCTGAGTGTGCCCAGAACAAAAGAACGGTGTTTCCTACACATACGGACCATATGTAGTCCAAATCTGCTTCTGAAATTGATACAAAGCACTGGTCCTCTAACATCCAAAGCTTGTCAGTTAGGATGAGAAACGTGTGAGCTTCGTGAACGATGTAGTTCGTTTGAGCTGAAAAGTGATGCCCTTACCTGAAACGAAGTCTTGCTTGTAGGAAGACTCAGAGCTCCGATTTAACTCCATTTCTAAAGTGAAACACACAGCATAGTTCTCATCCATGGATCACACTCTGCTTTAGAGCAAGAAGCACGCTCTTGCTTTCTAGAGTCTCTAAGACAGCAGGAAACGTGAGTGTGCTGAGAACAAAAGAAGGTGTTTCCTACACATACGGACCATATCTAGTCCAACTCTGTTCTGAAACTGATACAAAGCACTGGTCCTCTAACATCCAATGCTTGTCAGTTAAGATGAGAAACGTGTGAGTTTCGTGAACGATGTAGTTCTTTTGAGCAAGAAAGAAACTGCCTTTACCTGAAAGGAAGTCTTGCTTGTAGGAAGACTCAGAGCCTGGGATTTAATTCCATTTCTGAAGGGAAATACACAGCATAGTTCTCATCCATTGATCACACTCTGCATTAGAGCGAGAAGCACACTCTTGCTTTCAAGAGTCTCTAATACAGCAGGAAATATAAGTGTGCCCAGAACAAAAGAACGGGTTTTCGTACACATACAGACCATATGTAGTCCAAATCTGCTTCTGATATTGATACAAAGCACTGGTCCTCTGACATCCAAAGCTTGTCAGTTAGGATGAGAAACGTGTGAGCTTCGTGAAAGATGTAGTTCGTTTGAGCTGAAAAGTTCCTGCCCTTACCTGAAATGAAATCTTGCTTTTAGGAAGACGCAGAACCTGGGATTTAACTCCATTTCTGAAGGGAAACACACAGCATAGTTCTCATCCATTGATCACACTCTGCTTTAGAGCTGGAAACACGCTCTTGCTTTCTAGAGTCTTTAATAAAGCAGGAAACATGAGTGTGTTCAGAACAAAAGAACGGTGTTTCCCAAACATACGGACCATATCTAGTTCAACTCTGCTTCTGAAACTGAAACAAACCACAGGTCCTCTAACATCCAATGCTTGTCAGGTAAGATCCGAATCGTGTGAGCTTCATGAACGATGTAGGCCGTTTGCCCTGTTAAGTAACTGCACTTAACTGAAACGAAGTATTGCTTGTAGCAAGACGCAGAGACTGGGATATAATTCCATTTCTGAATTGAAACACACAGCAGAGTTCTCATCAATTGATCACACTCTGCTTTAGAGCAAGAAGCATGCTCTTGCTTTCTAGATTCTCTAAGACAGCAGGAAACCTGAGTGTGCTGAGAACAAAAGAACGGTGTTTCCTACACATATGGACCATATCTAGTCCAACTCTGCTTCTGAAACTGATACATAGCACTGGTCCTCTAACATCCAATTCTTGTCAGTTAAGATGAGAAACGTGTGAGCTTCGTGAACGAAGTAGTACGTTTGAGCTGCAAAGTGACTGCCCTTACTTGAAATGAAGCCTTACTTCTAGTAAGACACAGAGCCTGGGATTAAACTCCATTTCTGAAGCGAACCACACAGCATAGTTCTCATCCATGTATCACACTCTGCTTTAGAGTGAGAAGCACGCTCTTGCTTTCTAGAGTCTCTAATACAGCAGGAAACCTGAGTGTTCTCAGAACAAAAGAACGGTGTTTCCTACACATACGGACCATATGTAGTCCAAATCTGCTTCTGAAACTGATACAAAGCACTGGTCCTCTAACATCCAATGCTTGTCAGTTAAGGTGAGAAACGTGTGAGCTTCGTGAATGATGTAGTTCGTTGGAGCATAAAAGTTACTGCCCTTACCTTAAACGAAGTCTTGCTTTTAGGAAGACTCAGAGCCTGGGATTTAACTCCATTTCTGAAGTGAAACACACAGCAGTGTTCTCATCCATTGATCACACTCTGCTTTAGAGCAAGAAGCACGCTCTTGCTTTCTAGAGTCTCTAAGACAGCAGGAAACGTGAGTGTGCTGAGAACAAAAGAACGGTGTTTCCTACACATACGGACCATATCTAGTCCAACTCTGCTTCTGAAACTGATACAAAGCACTGGTCCTCTAACATCCAATGCTTGTCAGTTAAGATGAGAAACGTGTGAGCTTCGTGAACGATGTAGTTCATTTGAGCTGAAAAGTGACTGCCCTTTCTTGAAAGGAAATCTTGCTTGTAGGAAGACACAGAGCCTGGGATTTAACTCCATTTCTGAAGGAAAACACACAGCATAGTTCTCATCCATGGATCACACTCTGCTTTAGAGCGAGAAGCAAGCTCTTGCTTTCTAGATTCTCTAATACAGCAGGAAACATGAGTGTGCTCAGAACAAAAGAAATGTGTTTCCGACAGATATGGACCATATGTAGTCCAAATCTGCTTCTGAAACTGATACAAAGCACTGGACCTCTAACATCTAATGCTTGTCAGTTAAGATGAGAAACGTGTGAGCTTCGTGAACGATGTAGTTCGTTTGAGCAGAAAAGTGACTGCCCTTACCTTAAACAAAGTCTTGCTTGTAGGAAGACTCAGAGCCTGGGATTTAACTCCATTTCTGAAGGGAAACACACAGCATAGTTCTCATCCATGTATCACACTCTGCTTTAGAGCGAGAAGCAAGCTCTTGCTTTCTAGATTGTCTAATACAGCAGGAAACATGAGTGTGCTCAGAACAAAAGAATGGTGTTTCCTACAGATACGGACCATATGTAGTCCAAATCTGCTTCTGAAACTGATACAAAGCACAGGACCTCTAATATCTAATGCTTGTCAGTTAAGATGAGAAACGTGTGAGCTTAGTGAACGATGTAGTTCCTTTGAGCAGAAAAGTGACTGCCCTTACCTTAAATGATGTCTTGCTTGTAGGAAGACTCAGAGCTTGGGATTTAACTCCATTTCGGAAGTGAAACTCACAGCAGAGTTCTCATCCATTGATCACACTCTGCTTTAGAGCAAGAAGCACACTCTTGCTTAATCGAGTCTCTAATACACTGGGAAATCTGAGTGTGCCCAGAACAAAAGAACGGTGTTTCCTACACATACGGACCATATGTAGTCCAAATCTGCTTCTGAAATTGATACAAAGCACTGGTCCTCTAACATCCAAAGGTTGTCAGTTAGGATGATAAACGTGTGAGCTTCGTGAACGATGTAGTTCGTTTGAGCTGAAAAGTGACTGCCCTTACCTGAAACGAAGTCTTGCTTGTAGGAAGACTCAGAGCCTGGGATTTAACTCCATTTCTAAAGTGAAACACACAGCATAGTTCTCATCCATGGATCACACTCTGCTTTAGAGCAAGAAGCACGCTCTTGCTTTCTAGAGTCTCTAAGACAGCAGGAAACGTGAGTGTGCTGAGAACAAAAGAAGGTGTTTCCTACACATACGGACCATATCTAGTCCAACTCTGTTCTGAAACTGATACAAAGCACTGGTCCTCTAACATCCAATGCTTGTCAGTTAAGATGAGAAACGTGTGAGTTTCGTGAACGATGTAGTTCTTTTGAGCAAGAAAGAAACTGCCTTTACCTGAAAGGAAGTCTTGCTTGTATGAAGACTCAGAGCCTGGGATTTAATTCCATTTCTGAAGGGAAATACACAGCATAGTTCTCATCCATTGATCACACTCTGCATTAGAGTGAGAAGCACACTCTTGCTTTCAAGAGTCTCTAATACAGCAGGAAATATAAGTGTGCCCAGAACAAAAGAACGGGTTTTCGTACACATACAGACCATATGTAGTCCAAATCTGCTTCTGATATTGATACAAAGCACTGGTCCTCTAACATCCAAAGCTTGTCAGTTAGGATGAGAAACGTGTGAGCTTCGTGAAAGATGTAGTTCGTTTGAGCTGAAAAGTGACTGCCCTTACCTGAAATGAAGTCTTGCTTGTAGGAAGACATAGAGCCTGGGATTTAACTACATTTATTAAGGGAAACACACAGCATAGTTCTCATCCATTGATCACACTCTGCTTTAGAGCTAGAAACACGCTCTTGCTTTCTAGAGTCTTTAATAAAGCAGGAAACATGAGTGTGTTCAGAACAAAAGAACGGTGTTTCCCAAACATACGGACCATATCTAGTTCAACTCTGCTTCTGAAACTGAAACAAACCACAGGTCCTCTAACATCCAATGCTTGTCAGGTAAGATCCGAATCGTGTGAGCTTCATGAACGATGTAGGCCGTTTGCCCTGTTAAGTAACTGCACTTAACTGAAACGAAGTATTGCTTGTAGCAAGACGCAGAGACTGGGATATAATTCCATTTCTGAATTGAAACACACAGCAGAGTTCTCATCAATTGATCACACTCTGCTTTAGAGCAAGAAGCATGCTCTTGCTTTCTAGATTCTCTAAGACAGCAGGAAACCTGAGTGTGCTGAGAACAAAAGAACGGTGTTTCCTACACATATGGACCATATCTAGTCCAACTCTGCTTCTGAAACTGATACATAGCACTGGTCCTCTAACATCCAATTCTTGTCAGTTAAGATGAGAAACGTGTGAGCTTCGTGAACGAAGTAGTACGTTTGAGCTGCAAAGTGACTGCCCTTACTTGAAATGAAGCCTTACTTCTAGTAAGACACAGAGCCTGGGATTAAACTCCATTTCTGAAGCGAACCACACAGCATAGTTCTCATCCATGTATCACACTCTGCTTTAGAGTGAGAAGCACGCTCTTGCTTTCTAGAGTCTCTAATACAGCAGGAAACCTGAGTGTTCTCAGAACAAAAGAACGGTGTTTCCTACACATACGGACCATATGTAGTCCAAATCTGCTTCTGAAACTGATACAAAGCACTGGTCCTCTAACATCCAATGCTTGTCAGTTAAGGTGAGAAACGTGTGAGCTTCGTGAATGATGTAGTTCGTTGGAGCATAAAAGTTACTGCCCTTACCTTAAACGAAGTCTTGCTTTTAGGAAGACTCAGAGCCTGGGATTTAACTCCATTTCTGAAGTGAAACACACAGCAGTGTTCTCATCCATTGATCACACTCTGCTTTAGAGCAAGAAGCACGCTCTTGCTTTCTAGAGTCTCTAAGACAGCAGGAAACATGAGTGTGCTGAGAACAAAAGAACGGTGTTTCCTACACATACGGACCATATCTAGTCCAACTCTGCTTCTGAAACTGATACAAAGCACTGGTCCTCTAACATCCAATGCTTGTCAGTTAAGCTGAGAAACGTGTGAGCTTCGTGAACGATGTAGTTCATTTGAGCTGAAAAGTGACTGCCCTTTCTTGAAAGGAAATCTTGCTTGTAGGAAGACACAGAGCCTGGGATTTAACTCCATTTCTGAAGGAAAACACACAGCATAGTTCTCATCCATGGATCACACTCTGCTTTAGAGCGAGAAGCAAGGTCTTGCTTTCTAGATTCTCTAATACAGCAGGAAACATGAGTGTGCTCAGAACAAAAGAAATGTGTTTCCGACAGATATGGACCATATGTAGTCCAAATCTGCTTCTGAAACTGATACAAAGCACTGGACCTCTAACATCTAATGCTTGTCAGTTAAGATGAGAAACGTGTGAGCTTCGTGAACGATGTAGTTCGTTTGAGCAGAAAAGTGACTGCCCTTACCTTAAACAAAGTCTTGCTTGTAGGAAGACTCAGAGCCTGGGATTTAACTCCATTTCTGAAGGGAAACACACAGCATAGTTCTCATCCATGTATCACACTCTGCTTTAGAGCGAGAAGCAAGCTCTTGCTTTCTAGATTGTCTAATACCGCAGGAAACATGAGTGTGCTCAGAACAAAAGAATGGTGTTTCCTACAGATACGGACCATATGTAGTCCAAATCTGCTTCTGAAACTGATACAAAGCACAGGACCTCTAACATCTAATGCTTGTCAGTTAAGATGAGAAACGTGTGAGCTTAGTGAACGATGTAGTTCATTTGAGCAGAAAAGTGACTGCCCTTACCTTAAATGATGTCTTGCTTGTAGGAAGACTCAGAGCTTGGGATTTAACTCCATTTCGGAAGTGAAACTCACAGCAGAGTTCTCATCCATTGATCACACTCTGCTTTAGAGCAAGAAGCACACTCTTGCTTAATCGAGTCTCTAATACACTGGGAAATCTGAGTGTGCCCAGAACAAAAGAACGGTGTTTCCTACACATACGGACCATATGTAGTCCAAATCTGCTTCTGAAATTGATACAAAGCACTGGTCCTCTAACATCCAAAGCTTGTCAGTTAGGATGAGAATCGTGTGAGCTTCGTGAACGTTGTAGTTTGTTTGAGCTGAAAAGTGACTGCCCTTACCTGAAACGAAGTCTTGCTTGTAGGAAGACTCAGAGCCTGGGATTTAACTCCATTTCTAAAGTGAAACACACAGCATAGTTCTCATCCATGGATCACACTCTGCTTTAGAGCAAGAAGCACGCTCTTGCTTTCTAGAGTCTCTAAGACAGCAGGAAACGTGAGTGTGCTGAGAACAAAAGAAGGTGTTTCCTACACATACGGACCATATCTAGTCCAACTCTGTTCTGAAACTGATACAAAGCACTGGTCCTCTAACATCCAATGCTTGTCAGTTAAGATGAGAAACGTGTGAGTTTCGTGAACGATGTAGTTCTTTTGAGCAAGAAAGAAACTGCCTTTACCTGAAAGGAAGTCTTGCTTGTATGAAGACTCAGAGCCTGGGATTTAATTCCATTTCTGAAGGGAAATACACAGCATAGTTCTCATCCATTGATCACACTCTGCATTAGAGTGAGAAGCACACTCTTGCTTTCAAGAGTCTCTAATACAGCAGGAAATATAAGTGTGCCCAGAACAAAAGAACGGGTTTTCGTACACATACAGACCATATGTAGTCCAAATCTGCTTCTGATATTGATACAAAGCACTGGTCCTCTAACATCCAAAGCTTGTCAGTTAGGATGAGAAACGTGTGAGCTTCGTGAAAGATGTAGTTTGTTTGAGCTGAAAAGTGACTGCCCTTACCTGAAACGAAGTCTTGCTTGTAGGAAGACATAGAGCCTGGGATTTAACTCCATTTCTGAAGGGAAACACACAGCATAGTTCTCATCCATTGATCACACTCTGCTTTAGAGCTAGAAACACGCTCTTGCTTTCTAGAGTCTTTAATAAAGCAGGAAACATGAGTGTGTTCAGAACAAAAGAACGGTGTTTCCCAAACATACGGACCATATCTAGTTCAACTCTGCTTCTGAAACTGAAACAAACCACAGGTCCTCTAACATCCAATGCTTGTCAGGTAAGATCCGAATCGTGTGAGCTTCATGAACGATGTAGGCCGTTTGCCCTGTTAAGTAACTGCACTTAACTGAAACGAAGTATTGCTTGTAGCAAGACGCAGAGACTGGGATATAATTCCATTTCTGAATTGAAACACACAGCAGAGTTCTCATTAATTGATCACACTCTGCTTTAGAGCAAGAAGCATGCTCTTGCTTTCTAGATTCTCTAAGACAGCAGGAAACCTGAGTGTGCTGAGAACAAAAGAACGGTGTTTCCTACACATATGGACCATATCTAGTCCAACTCTGCTTCTGAAACTGATACATAGCACTGGTCCTCTAACATCCAATTCTTGTCAGTTAAGATGAGAAACGTGTGAGCTTCGTGAACGAAGTAGTACGTTTGAGCTGCAAAGTGACTGCCCTTACTTGAAATGAAGCCTTACTTCTAGTAAGACACAGAGCCTGGGATTAAACTCCATTTCTGAAGCGAACCACACAGCATAGTTCTCATCCATGTATCACACTCTGCTTTAGAGTGAGAAGCACGCTCTTGCTTTCTAGAGTCTCTAATACAGCAGGAAACCTGAGTGTTGTCAGAACAAAAGAACGGTGTTTCCTACACATACGGACCATATGTAGTCCAAATCTGCTTCTGAAACTGATACAAAGCACTGGTCCTCTAACATCCAATGCTTGTCAGTTAAGGTGAGAAACGTGTGAGCTTCGTGAATGATGTAGTTCGTTGGAGCATAAAAGTTACTGCCCTTACCTTAAACGAAGTCTTGCTTTTAGGAAGACTCAGAGCCTGGGATTTAACTCCATTTCTGAAGTGAAACACACAGCAGTGTTCTCATCCATTGATCACACTCTGCTTTAGAGCAAGAAGCACGCTCTTGCTTTCTAGATTCTCTAAGACAGCAGGAAACGTGAGTGTGCTGAGAACAAAAGAACGGTGTTTCCTACACATACGGACCATATCTAGTCCAACTCTGCTTCTGAAACTGATACAAAGCACTGGTCCTCTAACATCCAATGCTTGTCAGTTAAGATGAGAAACGTGTGAGCTTCGTGAACGATGTAGTTCATTTGAGCTGAAAAGTGACTGCCCTTTCTTGAAAGGAAATCTTGCTTGTAGGAAGACACAGAGCCTGGGATTTAACTCCATTTCTGAAGGAAAACACACAGCATAGTTCTCATCCATTGATCACACTCTGCTTTAGAGCGAGAAGCAAGCTCTTGCTTTCTAGATTCTCTAATACAGCAGGAAACATGAGTGTGCTCAGAACAAAAGAAATGTGTTTCCGACAGATATGGACCATATGTAGTCCAAATCTGCTTCTGAAACTGATACAAAGCACTGGACCTCTAACATCTAATGCTTGTCAGTTAAGATGAGAAACGTGTGAGCTTCGTGAACGATGTAGTTCGTTTGAGCAGAAAAGTGACTGCCCTTACCTTAAACAAAGTCTTGCTTGTAGGAAGACTCAGAGCCTGGGATTTAACTCCATTTCTGAAGGGAAACACACAGCATAGTTCTCATCCATGTATCACACTCTGCTTTAGAGCGAGAAGCAAGCTCTTGCTTTCTAGATTGTCTAATACAGCAGGAAACATGAGTGTGCTCAGAACAAAAGAATGGTGTTTCCTACAGATACGGACCATATGTAGTCCAAATCTGCTTCTGAAACTGATACAAAGCACAGGACCTCTAACATCTAATGCTTGTCAGTTAAGATGAGAAACGTGTGAGCTTAGTGAACGATGTAGTTCCTTTGAGCAGAAAAGTGACTGTCCTTACCTTAAATGATGTCTTGCTTGTAGGAAGACTCAGAGCTTGGGATTTAACTCCATTTCGGAAGTGAAACTCACAGCAGAGTTCTCATCCATTGATCACACTCTGCTTTAGAGCAAGAAGCACACTCTTGCTTAATCGAGTCTCTAATACACTGGGAAATCTGAGTGTGCCCAGAACAAAAGAACGGTGTTTCCTACACATACGGACCCATATGTAGTCCAAATCTGCTTCTGAAATTGATACAAAGCACTGGTCCTCTAACATCCAAAGCTTGTCAGTTAGGATGAGAAACGTGTGAGCTTCGTGAACGATGTAGTTCGTTTGAGCTGAAAAGTGACTGCCCTTACCTGAAACGAAGTCTTGCTTGGAGGAAGACTCAGAGCTCCGATTTAACTCCATTTCTAAAGTGAAACACACAGCATAGTTCTCATCCATGGATCACACTCTGCTTTAGAGCAAGAAGCACGCTCTTGCTTTCTAGAGTCTCTAAGACAGCAGGAAACGTGAGTGTGCTGAGAACAAAAGAAGGTGTTTCCTACACATACGGACCATATCTAGTCCAACTCTGTTCTGAAACTGATACAAAGCACTGGTCCTCTAACATCCAATGCTTGTCAGTTAAGATGAGAAACGTGTGAGTTTCGTGAACGATGTAGTTCTTTTGAGCAAGAAAGAAACTGCCTTTACCTGAAAGGAAGTCTTGCTTGTAGGAAGACTCAGAGCCTGGGATTTAATTCCATTTCTGAAGCGAAATACACAGCATAGTTCTCATCCATTGATCACACTCTGCATTAGAGCGAGAAGCACACTCTTGCTTTCAAGAGTCTCTAATACAGCAGGAAATATAAGTGTGCCCAGAACAAAAGAACGGGTTTTCGTACACATACAGACCATATGTAGTCCAAATCTGCTTCTGATATTGATACAAAGCACTGGTCCTCTAACATCCAAAGCTTGTCAGTTAGGATGAGAAACGTGTGAGCTTCGTGAAAGATGTAGTTCGTTTGAGCTGAAAAGTTCCTGCCCTTACCTGAAATGAAGTCTTGCTTTTAGGAAGACGCAGAACCTGGGATTTAACTCCATTTCTGAAGGGAAACACACAGCATAGTTCTCATCCATTGATCACACTCTGCTTTAGAGCTAGAAACACGCTCTTGCTTTCTAGAGTCTTTAATAAAGCAGGAAACATGAGTGTGTTCAGAACAAAAGAACGGTGTTTCCCAAACATACGGACCATATCTAGTTCAACTCTGCTTCTGAAACTGAAACAAACCACAGGTCCTCTAACATCCAATGCTTGTCAGGTAAGATCCGAATCGTGTGAGCTTCATGAACGATGTAGGCCGTTTGCCCTGTTAAGTAACTGCACTTAACTGAAACGAAGTATTGCTTGTAGCAAGACGCAGAGACTGGGATATAATTCCATTTCTGAATTGAAACACACAGCAGAGTTCTCATCAATTGTTCACACTCTGCTTTAGAGCAAGAAGCATGCTCTTGCTTTCTAGATTCTCTAAGACAGCAGGAAACCTGAGTGTGCTGAGAACAAAAGAACGGTGTTTCCTACACATATGGACCATATCTAGTCCAACTCTGCTTCTGAAACTGATACATAGCACTGGTCCTCTAACATCCAATTCTTGTCAGTTAAGATGAGAAACGTGTGAGCTTCGTGAACGAAGTAGTACGTTTGAGCTGCAAAGTGACTGCCCTTACTTGAAATGAAGTCTTACTTCTAGTAAGACACAGAGCCTGGGATTAAACTCCATTTCTGAAGCGAACCACACAGCATAGTTCTCTTCCATGTATCACACTCTGCTTTAGAGTGAGAAGCACGCTCTTGCTTTCTAGAGTCTCTAATACAGCAGGAAACCTGAGTGTTCTCAGAACAAAAGAACGGTGTTTCCTACACATACAGACCATATGTAGTCCAAATCTGCTTCTGAAACTGATACAAAGCACTGGTCCTCTAACATCCAATGCTTGTCAGTTAAGGTGAGAAACGTGTGAGCTTCGTGAATGATGTAGTTCGTTGGAGCAGAAAAGTTACTGCCCTTACCTTAAACGAAGTCTTGCTTTTAGGAAGACTCAGAGCCTGGGATTTAACTCCATTTCTGAAGTGAAACACACAGCAGTGTTCTCATCCATTGATCACACTCTGCTTTAGAGCAAGAAGCACGCTCTTGCTTTCTAGAGTCTCTAAGACAGCAGGAAACGTGAGTGTGCTGAGAACAAAAGAACGGTGTTTCCTACACATAAGGACCATATCTAGTCCAACTCTGCTTCTGAAACTGATACAAAGCACTGGACCTCTAACATCTAATGCTTGTCAGTTAAGATGAGAAACGTGTGAGCTTCGTGAACGATGTAGTTCGTTTGAGCAGAAAAGTGACTGCCCTTACCTTAAACAATGTCTTGCTTGTAGGAAGACTCAGAGCCTGGGATTTAACTCCATTTCTGAAGGGAAACACACAGCATAGTTCTCATCCATGTATCACACTCTGCTTTAGAGCGAGAAGCAAGCTCTTGCTTTCTAGATTGTCTAATACAGCAGGAAACATGAGTGTGCTCAGAACAAAAGAATGGTGTTTCCTACAGATACGGACCATATGTAGTCCAAATCTGCTTCTGAAACTGATACATAGCACTGGTCCTCTAACATCCAATTCTTGTCAGTTAAGATGAGAAACGTGTGAGCTTCGTGAACGAAGTAGTACGTTTGAGCTGCAAAGTGACTGCCCTTACTTGAAATGAAGCCTTACTTCTAGTAAGACACAGAGCCTGGGATTAAACTCCATTTCTGAAGCGAACCACACAGCATAGTTCTCATCCATGTATCACACTCTGCTTTAGAGTGAGAAGCACGCTCTTGCTTTCTAGAGTCTCTAATACAGCAGGAAACCTGAGTGTTCTCAGAACAAAAGAACGGTGTTTCCTACACATACGGACCATATGTAGTCCAAATCTGCTTCTGAAACTGATACAAAGCACTGGTCCTCTAACATCCAATGCTTGTCAGTTAAGGTGAGAAACGTGTGAGCTTTGTGAATGATGTAGTTCGTTGGAGCAGAAAAGTTACTGCCCTTACCTTAAACGAAGTCTTGCTTTTAGGAAGACTCAGAGCTTGGGATTTAACTCCATTTCTGAAGTGAAACACACAGCAGTGTTCTCATCCATTGATCACACTCTCCTTTAGAGCAAGAAGCACGCTCTTGCTTTCTAGAGTCTCTAAGACAGCAGGAAACGTGAGTGTGCTGAGAACAAAAGAACGGTGTTTCCTACACATACGGACCATATCTAGTCCAACTCTGCTTCTGAAACTGATACAAAGCACTGGTCCTCTAACATCCAATGCTTGTCAGTTAAGATGAGAAACGTGTGAGCTTCGTGAACGATGTAGTTCATTTGAGCTGAAAAGTGACTGCCCTTTCTTGAAAGGAAATCTTGCTTGTAGGAAGACACAGAGCCTGGGATTTAACTCCATTTCTGAAGGAAAACACACAGCATAGTTCTCATCCATGGATCACACTCTGCTTTAGAGCGAGAAGCAAGCTCTTGCTTTCTAGATTCTCTAATACAGCAGGAAACATGAGTGTGCTCAGAACAAAAGAACGGTGTTTCCTACACATACGGACCATATGTAGTCCAAATCTGCTTCTGAAATTGATACAAAGCACTGGTCCTCTAACATCCAAAGCTTGTCAGTTAGGATGAGAAACGTGTGAGCTTCGTGAACGATGTAGTATGTTTGAGCTGAAAAGTGACTGCCCTTACTTGAAACGAAGTCTTGCTTGTAATAAGACTCAGAGCCTGGGATTTAACTGCATTTCTTAAGGGAAACACACAGCATAGATCTCATCCATGTATCACACTCTGCTTTAGAGTGAGAAGCACGCTCATGCTTTCTGGAGTCTCTAATACAGCAGGAAACCTGAGTGTGCTCAGAACAAAAGAACGGTGTTTCCTACACATACGGACCATATGTAGTCCAAATCTGCTTATGAAACTGATACAAAGCACTGGTCCTCTAACATCCAATGCTTGTCAGTTAAGATGAGAAACGTGTGAGTTTCGTGAACGATGTAGTTCTTTTGAGCTAGAAAGAAACTGCCTTTACCTGAAAGGAAGTCTTGCTTGTAGGAAGACCCAGAGCCTGGGATTTAACTCCATTTCTGAAGGGAAACACACAGCAGTGTTCTCATCCATTGATCACACTCTGCTTTAGAACAAGAAGCACGCTCTTGCTTTCCAGAGTCTCTAAGACAGCAGGAAACGTGACTGTGCTGAGAACAAAAGAACGGTGTTTCCTACACATACGGTCCATATCTAGGCCAACTCTGCTTCTGAAACTGATACAAACCACTGGTCCTCTAACATCCAATGCTTGTCAGTTAAGATGAGAAACGTGTAAGCTTCGTGAACAATGTAGTTCCTTTGAGCAGAAAAGTGACTGCCCTTACATGAAACGAAGTCTTGCTTGTAGTAAGACACAGAGCCTGGGATTTAACTCCATTTCTGAAGGCAAATACACAGCATAGTTCTCATCCATGGATCACACTCAGGATTAGAGCGAGAAGCACACTCTTGCTTTCAAGAGTCTCTAATACAGCAGGAAATATGAGTGTGCCCAGAACAAAAGAACGGGTTTTTGTACACATACAGACCATATGTAGTCCAAATCTGCTTCTGAAACTGAAACAAACCACAAGTCCTCTAACATCCAATGCTTGTCAGGTAAGATCCGAAACGTGTGAGCTTCGTGAACGATGTAGTTCGTTTGACCTGTAAAGTAGCTGCACTTACCTGAAACGAAGTCTTGCTTGTAGGAAGACTCAGAGCCTGTGATTTAACTCCATTTCTGAAGTGAAACACACAGCAGAGTTCTCATCCATTGATCACACTCTGCTTTAAAGCAAGAAGCACGCTCTTGCTTTCTAGAGTCTCTAATACAGCAGGAAACGTGAGTGTGCTGAGAACAAAAGAAGGTGTTTCCTACACATACGGACCATATCTAGTCCAACTCTGCTTCTGAAACTGATACAAAGCCCTGGTCCTCTAACATCCAATGCTTGTCAGTTAAGATGAGAAACGTGTGAGCTTCGTGAACGATGTGGTTCGTTTGAGCAGAAAAGTGACTGCCCTTACCTTAAACGATGTCTTGCTTGTAGGAAGACTCAGAGCTTGGGATTTAACTCCATTTCGGAAGTGAAACACACAGCAGAGTTCTCATCCATTGATCACACTCTGCTTTAGAGCAAGAAGCACACTCTTGCTTTCTAGAGTCTCTAATAAAGTAGGAAATCTGAGTGTGCCCAGAACAAAAGAACGGTGTTTCCTACACATACGGACCATATGTAGTCCAAATCTGCTTCTGAAATTGATACAAAGCACTGGTCCTCTAACATCCAAAGCTTGTCAGTTAGGATGAGAAACGTGTGAGCTTCGTGAACGATGTAGTTCCTTTGAGCTGAAAAGTGACTGCCCTTACCTGAAATGAAGTCTTGCTTGTAGGAAGACTCAGAACCTGGGATTTAACTCCATTTCTGAAGGGAAACACACAGCATAGTTCTCATCCATTGATCACACTCTGCTTTAGTGCTAGAAGCACACTCTTGCTTTCTAGAGTCTTTAATAAAGCAGGAAACATGAGTGTGCTCAGAACAAAAAAACGGTGTTTCCTAAACATACGGACCATATCTGGTTCAACTCTGCTTCTGAAACTGAAACAAACCACAGGTCCTCTACCATCCAATGCTTGTCAGGTAAGATCTGAATCGTGTGAGCTTCATGAATGATGTAGGCCGTTTTACCTGTAAAGTAACTGCACTTAACTGAAACGAAGTCTTGCTTGTAGGAAGACTCAGAGACTGGGATTTAATTCCATTTCTGAAGTGAAACACACAGTAGAGTTCTAATCCATTGATCACACTCTGCTTTAGAGCAAGAAGCATGCTCTTGCTTTCTAGAGTCTCTAAGACAGCAGGAAACGTGAGTGTGCTGAGAACAAAAGAACGGTGTTTCCTACACATACGGACCATATGTAGTCCAACTCTGCTTCTGAAACTGATAAAAAGCACTGGTCCTCTAACATCCAATGCTTGTCAGTTAAGATGAGAAACGTGTGAGCTTCGTGAACGATGTAGTTCCTTTGAGCATAAAAGTGACTGCCCTTACATGAAACGAAGTCTTGCTTGTAATAAGACACAGAGCCTGGGATTTAACTCCATTTCTGAAGGGAAATACACAGCATAGTTCTCATCCATGGATCACACTCTGCATTAGAGCGAGAAGCACACTCTTGCTTTCAAGAGTCTCTAATACAGCAGGAAATATGAGTGTGCTCAGAACAAAAGAACGGGTTTTTGTACACATACAGACCATATGTAGTCCAAATCTGCTTCTGAAACTGAAACAAACCACAAGTCCTCTAACATCCAATGCTTGTCAGGTAAGATCCGAAACGTGTGAGCTTCGTGAACGATGTAGTTCGTTTGACCTGTAAAGTAGCTGCACTTACCTGAAACGAAGTCTTTCTTGTAGGAAGACTCAGAGACTGGGATTTAACTCCATTTCTGAAGTGAAACACACAGCAGAGTTCTCATCCATTGATCACACTCTGCTTTAGAGCAAGAAGCACGCTCTTGCTTTCTAGAGTCTCTAAGACAGCAGGAAACGTGAGTGTGTTGAGAACAAAAGAAGGTGTTTCCTACACATACGGACCATATCTAGTCCAACTCTGCTTCTGAAACTGATACAAAGCAGTGGTCCTCTAACATCCAATGCTTGTCAGTTAAGATGTGATACGTGTGAGCTCGTGAACGATGTGGTTCCTTTGAGCAGAAAAGTGACTGCCCTTACCTTAAACGATGTCTTGCTTGTAGGAAGACTCAGAGCTTGGGATTTAACTCCATTTCGGAAGTGAAACACACAGCAGAGTTCTCATCAATTGATCACACTCTGCTTTAGAGCAAGAAGCACACTCTTGCTTTCTAGAGTCTCTAATACAGTAGGAAATCTGAGTGTGCCCAGAACAAAAGAACGTTGTTTCCTACACATATGGACCATATGTAGTCCAAATCTGCTTCTGAAATTGATACAAAGCACTGGTCCTCTAACATCCAAAGCTTGTCCGTTAGGATGAGAAACGTGTGAGCTTCGTGAACGATGTAGTTCGTTTGAGCTGAAAAGTGACTGCCCTTTCCTGAAATGAAGGCTTGCTTGTAGGAAGACTCAGAACTTGGGATTTAACTCCATTTCTGAAGGGAAACACACAGCAGAGGTCTCATCCATTGATCACACTCTGCTTTAGAGCTAGAAGCACACTCTTGCTTTCTAGAGTCTTTAATAAAGCAGGAAACGTGAGTGTGCTGAGAACAAAAGAAAGGTGTTTAATACACATACGGACCATATCTAGTCCAACTGTGCTTCTGAAACTGATACATAGCACTGGTGCTCTAACATCCAATGCTTGTCAGTTAAGATGAGAAACGTGTGAGCTTCGTGAATGATGTAGTACGTTTGAGCTGAAAAGTGACTGCCCTTACTTGAAACGAAGTCTTGCTTGTAATAAGACACTGAGCCTGGGATTTAACTGCATTTCTTAAGGGAAACACACAGCATAGATCTCATCCATGTATCACACTCTGCTTTAGAGTGAGAAGCACGCTCATGCTTTCTAGAGTCTCTAATACAGCAGGAAACCTGAGTGTGCGCAGAACAAAAGAACGGTGTTTCCTACACATACGGACCATATCTAGTCCAACTCTGCTTCTGAAACTGAAAAAAAGCACTAGTCCTCTAACATCCAATGCTTGTCAGTTAAGATGAGAAACGTGTGAGCTTCGTGAACGATGTAGTTCCTTTGAGCATAAAAGTGACTGCCCTTACATGAAACGAAGTCTTGCTTGTAATAAGACACAAAGCCTGGGATTTAACTCCATTTCTGAAGGGAAATACACAGCATAGTTCTCATCCATTGATCACACTCTGCTTTAGAACAAGAAGCACGCTCTTGCTTTCCAGAGTCTCTAAGACAGCAGGAAACGTGACTGTGCTGAGAACAAAAGAACGGTGTTTCCTACACATACGGTCCATATCTAGGCCAACTCTGCTTCTGAAACTGATACAAACCACTGGTCCATCAACATCCAATGCTTGTCATTTAAGATGAGAAACGTGTGAGCTTCGTGAACGATATAGTTCCTTTGAGCAGAAAAGTGACTGCCCTTACATGAAACGAAGTCTTGCTTGTAGTAAGACACAGAGCCTGGGATTTAACTCCATTTCTGAAGGGAAATACACAGCATAGTTCTCATCCATGGATCACACTCAGCATTAGAGCGAGAAGCACACTCTTGCTTTCAAGAGTCTCTAATACAGCAGGAAATATGAGTGTGCCCAGAACAAAAGAACAGGTTTTCGTACACATACAGACCATATGTAGTCCAAATCTGCTTCTGAAACTGACACAAAGCAAAGGTCCTCTAACATCCCATGCTTGTCATTTAAGATGAGAAACATGTGAGCTTCGTGAACGATGTAGTTCGTTTGAGCTGAAAAGTGACAGACCTTACCTGAAACGAAGTCTTGTTTGTAGGAAGACTAAGAGCCTGGGATTTAACTCCATTTCTGAAGGGAAACACACAGCATAGTTCTCATCCATGGATCACACTCTGCTTTAGATCGAGAAGCACGCTCTTGCTTTCTAGAGTCTTTAATACTGAGGATACATGAGTGTGCTCTGAACAAAAGAACGGTGTTTCCTACTCATATGGACCATATATAGTTCAACTCTGCTTCTGAAACTGAAACAAACCACAAGTCCTCTAACATCCAATGCTTGTCAGGTAAGATCCGAAACGTGTGAGCTTCGTGAACGATGTAGTTCCTTTGACCTGTAAAGTAGCTGCACTTACCTGAAACGAAGTCTTGCTTGTAGGAAGACTCAGGGGCTGGGATTAAACTCCATTTCTGAAGTGAAACACACAGCAGAGTTCTCATCCATTGACCACCCTCTGCTTTAGAGCAAGAAGCACGCTCTTGCTTTCTAGAGTCTCTAAGACAGCAGGAAACGTGAGTGTGCTGAGAACAAAAGAAAGGTGTTTCCTACACATACAGACCATAACTAGTCCAACTCTGCTTCTGAAACTGATACAAAGCACTGGTCCTCTAACATCCAATGCTTGTCAGTTAAGATGAGAAACGTGTGAGCTTCGTGAACGATGTGGTTCGTTTGAGCTGAAAAGTGACTGCCCTTACTTGAAAGGAACTCTTGCTTGTAGTAAGACACAGAGCCTGGGATTTAACTCCATTTCTGAAGGAAAACACACAGCATAGTTCTCATCCATGTATCACACTCTGCTTTAGAGCGAGAAGCAAGCTCTTGCTTTCTAGATTGTCTAATACAGCAGGAAACATGAGTGTGCTCAGAACAAAAGAATGGTGTTTCCTACAGATACGGATCATATGTAATCCAAATCTGCTTCTGAAACTGATACAAAGCACTGGACCTCTAACATCTAATGCTTGTCATTTAAGATGAGAAACGTGTGAGCTTCGTGAACGATGTAGTTCCTTTGAGCAGAAAAGTGACTGCCCTTACCTTAAACGAAGTCTTGCTTGTAGGAAGACTCAGAGCTTGGGATTTAACTCCATTGAGGAAGTGAAACTCACAGCAGAGTTCTCATCCATGGATCACACTCTGCTTTAGAGCAAGAAGCACACTCTTGCTTAATCGAGTCTCTAATACAATAGGAAATCTGAGTGTGCCCAGAACAAAAGAATGGTGTTTCCTATACATACGGATCATATGTAGTCCATATCTGCTTCTGAAATTGATACAAAGCACTGGTCCTCTAACATCCAAAGCTTGTCAGTTAGGATGAGAAACGTGTGAGCCTTGTGAACTATGTAGTTCGTTTGAGCAGAAAAGTGACTGCCCTTACCTTAAAAGATGTCTTCCTTGTAGGAAGACTCAGAGCTTGGGATATAACTCCATTTCGGAAGTGAATCTCACAGCAGAGTTCTCATCCATTGATCACACTCTGCTTTAGAGCAAGAAGCACACACTTGCTTTCTAGAGTCTCTACTACAGTAGGAAATCTGAGTGTGCACAGAACAAAAGAACGGTGTTTGCTACACATACGGACCATATGTAGTCCAAATCTGCTTCTGAAATTGATACAAAGCACTGGTCCTCTAACATCCAAAGCTTGTCAGGTAAGATCCGAAACGTGTGAGCTTCGTGAACGATGTAGTTCGTTTGACCTGTAAAGTAGCTGCACTTACCTGAAACGAAGTCTTGCTTGTAGGAAGACTCAGAGACTGCGATTTAACTCCATTTCTGAAGTGAAACACACAGCAGAGTTCTCATCCATTGATCACACTCTGCTTTAGAGCAAGAAGCACGCTCTTGCTTTCTAGAGTCTCTAAGACAGCAGGAAATGTGAGTGTGTTGAGAACAAAAGAAGGTGTTTCCTACACATATGGACCATATCTAGTCCAACTCTGCTTCTGAAACTGATACAAAGCACTGGTCCTCTAACATCCAATGCTTGTCAGTTAAGATATTATACTTGTTTGCTTCGTGAAAGATGTGGTTTCTTTGAGCAGAAAAGTGACTGCCCTTACCTTAAACGATGTCTTGCTTGTAGGAAGACTCAGAGCTTGGGATTTAACTCCATTTCGGAAGTGAAACACACAGCAGAGGTCTCATCCATTGATCACACTCTGCTTTAGAGCAAGAAGCACACTCTTTCTTTCTAGAGTCTCTAATACAGTAGGAAATCTGAGTGTGCCCAGAACAAAAGAACGGAGTTTCCTACACATACGGACCATATGTAGTCCAAATCTGCTTCTGAAATTGATACAAAGCACTGGTCCTCTAACATCTAAAGCTTGTCAGTTAGGATGAGAAACGTGTGAGCTTCGTGAACGATGTAGTTCGTTTGAGCTGAAAAGTGACTGCCCTTACCTGAAATGAAGTCTTGCTTGTAGGAAGACTCAGAACCTGGGATTTAACTCCATTTCTGAAGGGAAACACACAGCATAGTTCTCATCCATTGATCACACTCTGCTTTAGAGCTAGAAGCACACTCTTGCTTTCTAGAGTCTTTAATAAAGCAGGAAACGTGAGTGTGCTGAGAACAAAAGAAAGGTGTTTAATACACATACGGACCATATCTAGTCCAACTGTGCTTCTGAAACTGATACATAGCACTGGTGCTCTAACATCCAATGCTTGTCAGTTAAGATGAGAAACGTGTGAGCTTCGTGAACGATGTAGTACGTTTGAGCTGAAAAGTGACTGCCCTTACTTGAAACGAAGTCTTGCTTGTAATAAGACTCAGAGCCTGTGATTTAACTGCATTTCTTAAGGGAAACACACAGCATAGATCTCATCCATGTATCACACTCTGCTTTAGAGTGAGAAGCACGCTCATGCTTTCTAGAGTCTCTAATACAGCAGGAAACCTGAGTGTGCTCAGAACAAAAGAACGGTGTTTCCTACACATACGGACCATATGTAGTCCAAATCTGCTTCTGATATTGATACAAAGCACTGGTCCTCTAACATCCAATGCTCGTCAGTTAAGATGAGAAACGTGTGAGTTTCGTGAACGATGTAGTTCTTTTGAGCTAGAAAGAAACTGCCTTTACCTGAAAGGAAGTCTTGCTTGTAGGAAGACCCAGAGCCTGGGATTTAACTCCATTTCTGAAGGGAAACACACAGCAGTGTTCTCATCCATTGATCACACTCTGCTTTAGAACAAGAAGCACGCTCTTGCTTTCCAGAGTCTCTAAGACAGCAGGAAACGTGACTGTGCTGAGAACAAAAGAACGGTGTTTCCTACACATACGGTCCATATCTAGGCCAACTCTGTTCTGAAACTGATACAAAGCACTGGTCCTCTAACATCCAATGCTTGTCAGTTAAGATGAGAAACGTGTAAGTTTCGTGAACGATGTAGTTCTTTTGAGCAAGAAAGAAACTGCCTTTACCTGAAAGGAAGTCTTGCTTGTAGGAAGACTCAGAGCCTGGGATTTAATTCCATTTCTGAAGGGAAATACACAGCATAGTTCTCATCCATTGATCACACTCTGCATTAGAGCGAGAAGCACACTCTTGCTTTCAAGAGTCTCTAATACAGCAGGAAATATAAGTGTGCCCAGAACAAAAGAACGGGTTTTCGTACACATACAGACCATATGTAGTCCAAATCTGCTTCTGATATTGATACAAAGCACTGGTCCTCTAACATCCAAAGCTTGTCAGTTAGGATGAGAAACGTGTGAGCTTCGTGAAAGATGTAGTTCGTTTGAGCTGAAAAGTTCCTGCCCTTACCTGAAATGAAGTCTTGCTTTTAGGAAGACTCAGAACCTGGGATTTAACTCCATTTCTGAAGGGAAACACACAGCATAGTTCTCATCCATTGATCACACTCTGCTTTAGAGCTAGAAACACGCTCTTGCTTTCTAGAGTCTTTAATAAAGCAGGAAACATGAGTGTTTTCAGAACAAAAGAACGGTGTTTCCCAAACATACGGACCATATCTAGTTCAACTCTGCTTCTGAAACTGAAACAAACCACAGGTCCTCTAACATCCAATGCTTGTCAGGTAAGATCCGAATCGTGTGAGCTTCATGAACGATGTAGGCCGTTTGCCCTGTTAAGTAACTGCACTTAACTGAAACGAAGTATTGCTTGTAGCAAGACGCAGAGACTGGGATATAATTCCATTTCTGAAATGAAACACACAGCAGAGTTCTCATCAATTGATCACACTCTGCTTTAGAGCAAGAAGCATGCTCTTGCTTTCTAGATTCTCTAAGACAGCAGGAAACCTGAGTGTGCTGAGAACAAAAGAACGGTGTTTCCTACACATATGGACCATATCTAGTCCAACTCTGCTTCTGAAACTGATACAAAGCACTGGTCCTCTAACATCCAATGCTTGTCAGTTAAGGTGAGAAACGTGTGAGCTTCGTGAATGATGTAGTTCGTTGGAGCAGAAAAGTTACTGCCCTTACCTTAAACGAAGTCTTGCTTTTAGGAAGACTCAGAGCCTGGGATTTAACTCCATTTCTGAAGTGAAACACACAGCAGTGTTCTCATCCATTAATCACACTCTGCTTTAGAGCAAGAAGCACGCTCTTGCTTTCTAGAGTCTCTAAGACAGCAGGAAACGTGAGTGTGCTGAGAACAAAAGAACGGTGTTTCCTACACATACGGACCATATCTAGTCTAACTCTGCTTCTGAAACTGATACAAAGCACTGGTCCTCTAACATCCAATGCTTGTCAGTTAAGATGAGAAACGTGTGAGCTTCGTGAACGATGTAGTTCATTTGAGCTGAAAAGTGACTGCCCTTACTAGAAAGGAAATCTTGCTTGTAGGAAGACACAGAGCCTGGGATTTAACTCCATTTCTGAAGGAAAACACACAGCATAGTTCTCATCCATGGATCACACTCTGCTTTAGAGCGAGAAGCAAGCTCTTGCTTTCTAGATTCTCTAATACAGCAGTAAACATGAGTGTGCTCAGAACAAAAGAATGGTGTTTCCGACAGATATGGACCATATGTAGTCCAAATCTGCTTCTGAAACTGATACAAAGCACTGGACCTCTAACATCTAATGCTTGTCAGTTAAGATGAGAAACGTGTGAGCTTCGTGAACGATGTAGTTCGTTTGAGCAGAAAAGTGACTGCCCTTACCTTAAACAAAGTCTTGCTTGAAGGAAGACTCAGAGCCTGGGATTTAACTCGATTTCTGAACGGAAACACACAGCATAGTTCTCATCCATGTATCACACTCTGCTTTAGAGCGAGAAGCAAGCTCTTGCTTTCTAGATTGTCTAATACAGCAGGAAACATGAGTGTGCTCAGAACAAAAGAATGGTGTTTCCTACAGATACGGACCATATGTAGTCCAAATCTGCTTCTGAAACTGATACAAAGCACAGGACCTCTAACATCTAATGCTTGTCAGTTAAGATGAGAAACGTGTGAGCTTAGTGAACGATGTAGTTCCTTTGAGCAGAAAAGTGACTGCCCTTACCTTAAATGATGTCTTGCTTGTAGGAAGACTCAGAGCTTGGGATTTAACTCCATTTCGGAAGTGAAACTCACAGCAGAGTTCTCATCCATTGATCACACTCTGCTTTAGAGCAAGAAGCACACTCTTGCTTAATCGAGTCTCTAATACACTGGGAAATCTGAGTGTGCCCAGAACAAAAGAACGGTGTTTCCTACACATACGGACCATATGTAGTCCAAATCTGCTTCTGAAATTGATACAAAGCACTGGTCCTCTAACATCCAAAGCTTGTCAGTTAGGATGAGAAACGTGTGAGCTTCGTGAACGATGTAGTTCGTTTGAGCTGAAAAGTGACTGCCCTTACCTGAAACGAAGTCTTGCTTGTAGGAAGACTCAGAGCCTTTAGATTTAACTCCATTTCTGAAGGGAAACACACAGCATAGTTCTCATCCATGGATCACACTCTGCATTAGAGCTAGAAGCACACTCTTGCTTTCAAGAGTCTCTAATACAGCAGGAAATATGAGTGGGCCCAGAACAAAAGAACGGGTTTTTGTACACATACAGACCATATGTAGTCCAAATCTGCTTCTGAAACTGAAACAAACCACAAGTCCTCTAACATCCAATGCTTGTCAGGTAAGATCCGAAACGTGTGAGCTTTGTGAACGATGTAGTTCGTTTGACCTGTAAAGTAGCTGCACTTACCTGAAACGAAGTCTTGCTTGTAGGAAGACTCAGAGACTGCGATTTAACTCCATTTCTGAAGTGAAACACACAGCAAAGTTCTCATCCATTGATCACACTCTGCTTTAGAGCAAGAAGCACGCTCTTGCTTTCTAGAGTCTCTAAGACAGCAGGAAATGTGAGTGTGTTGAGAACAAAAGAAGGTGTTTCCTACACATATGGACCATATCTAGTCCAACTCTGCTTCTGAAACTGATACAAAGCACTGGTCCTCTAACATCCAATGCTTGTCAGTTAAGATGTTATACGTGTGAGCTTCGTGAACGATGTGGTTTCTTTGAGCAGAAAAGTGACTGCCCTTACCTTAAACGATGTCTTGCTTGTAGGAAGACTCAGAGCTTGGGATTTAACTCCATTTCGGAAGTGAAACACACAGCAGAGTTCTCATCCATTGATCACACTCTGCTTTAGAGCAAGAAGCACACTCTTTCTTTCTAGAGTCTCTAATACAGTAGGAAATCTGAGTGTGCCCAGAACAAAAGAACGGTGTTTCCTACACATACGGACTATATGTAGTCCAAATCTGCTTCTGAAATTGATACAAAGCACTGGTCCTCTAACATCCAAAGCTTGTCAGTTAGGATGAGAAACGTGTGAGCTTCGTGAACGATGTAGTTCGTTTGAGCTGAAAAGTGACTGCCCTTACCTGAAATGAAGTCTTGCTTGTAGGAAGACTCAGAACCTGGGATTTAACTCCATTTCTGAAGGGAAACACACAGCATAGTTCTCATCCATTGATCACACTCTGCTTTAGAGCTAGAAGCACACTCTTGCTTTCTAGAATCTTTAATAAAGCAGGAAACGTGAGTGTGCTGAGAACAAAAGAAAGGTGTTTAATACACATACGGACCATATCTAGTCCAACTGTGCTTCTGAAACTGATACATAGCACTGGTGCTCTAACGTCCAATGCTTGTCAGTTAAGATGAGAAACGTGTGAGCTTCGTGAACGATGTAGTATGTTTGAGCTGAAAAGTGACTGCCCTTACTTGAAACGAAGTCTTGCTTGTAATAAGACTCAGAGCCTGGGATTTAACTGCATTTCTTAAGGGAAACACACAGCATAGATCTCATCCATGTATCACACTCTGCTTTAGAGTGAGAAGCACGCTCATGCTTTCTAGAGTCTCTAATACAGCAGGAAACCTGAGTGTGCTCAGAACAAAAGAACGGTGTTTCCTACACATACGGACCATATGTAGTCCAAATCTGCTTATGAAACTGATACAAAGCACTTGTCCTCTAACATCCAATGCTCGTCAGTTAAGATGAGAAACGTGTGAGTTTCGTGAACGATGTAGTTCTTTTGAGCTAGAAAGAAACTGCCTTTACCTGAAAGGAAGTCTTGCTTGTAGGAAGACCCAGAGCCTGGGATTTAACTCCATTTCTGAAGGGAAACACACAGCAGTGTTCTCATCCATTGATCACACTCTGCTTTAGAACAAGAAGCACGCTCTTGCTTTCCAGAGTCTCTAAGACAGCAGGAAACGTGACTGTGCTGAGAACAAAAGAACGGTGTTTCCTACACATACGGTCCATATCTAGGCCAACTCTGCTTCTGAAACTGATACAAACCACTGGTCCATCAACATCCAATGCTTGTCTTTTAAGATGAGAAACGTGTGAGCTTCGTGAACAATGTAGTTCCTTTGAGCAGAAAAGTGACTGCCCTTACATGAAACGAAGTCTTGCTTGTAGTAAGACACAGAGCCTGGGATTTAACTCCATTTCTGAAGGCAAATACACAGCATAGTTCTCATCCATGGATCACACTCAGGATTAGAGCGAGAAGCACTCTCTTGCTTTCAAGAGTCTCTAATACAGCAGGAAATATGAGTGTGCCCAGAACAAAAGAACAGGTTTTTGTACACATACAGACCATATGTAGTCCAAATCTGCTTCTGAAACTGAAACAAACCACAAGTCCTCTAACATCCAATGCTTGTCAGGTAAGATCCGAAACGTGTGAGCTTCGTGAACGAAGTAGTACTTTTGAGCTGCAAAGTGACTGCCCTTACTTGAAATGAAGTCTTACTTCTAGTAAGACACAGAGCCTGGGATTAAACTCCATTTCTGAAGGGAACCACACAGCATAGTTCTCATCCATGTATCACACTCTGCTTTAGAGTGAGAAGCACGCTCTTGCTTTCTAGAGTCTCTAATACAGCAGGAAACCTGAGTGTTCTCAGAACAAAAGAACGGTGTTTCCTACACATACGGACCATATGTAGTCCAAATCTGCTTCTGAAACTGATACAAAGCACTGGTCCTCTAACATCCAATGCTTGTCAGTTAAGGTGAGAAACGTGTGAGCTTCGTGAATGATGTAGTTCGTTGGAGCAGAAAAGTTACTGCCCTTACCTTAAACGAAGTCTTGCTTTTAGGAAGACTCAGAGCCTGGGATTTAACTCCATTTCTGAAGTGAAACACACAGCAGTGTTCTCATCCATTAATCACACTCTGCTTTAGAGCAAGAAGCACGCTCTTGCTTTCTAGAGTCTCTAAGACAGCAGGAAACGTGAGTGTGCTGAGAACAAAAGAACGGTGTTTCCTACACATACGGACCATATCTAGTCCAACTCTGCTTCTGAAACTGATACAAAGCACTGGTCCTCTAACATCCAATGCTTGTCAGTTAAGATGAGAAACGTGTGAGCTTCGTGAACGATGTAGTTCATTTGAGCTGAAAAGTGACTGCCCTTACTAGAAAGGAAATCTTGCTTGTAGGAAGACACAGAGCCTGGGATTTAACTCCATTTCTGAAGGAAAACACACAGCATAGTTCTCATCCATGGATCACACTCTGCTTTAGAGCGAGAAGCAAGCTCTTGCTTTCTAGATTCTCTAATACAGCAGGAAACATGAGTGTGCTCAGAACAAAAGAATGGTGTTTCCGACAGATATGGACCATATGTAGTCCAAATCTGCTTCTGAAACTGATACAAAGCACTGGACCTCTAACATCTAATGCTTGTCAGTTAAGATGAGAAACGTGTGAGCTTCGTGAACGATGTAGTTCGTTTGAGCAGAAAAGTGACTGCCCTTACCTTAAACAAAGTCTTGCTTGAAGGAAGACTCAGAGCCTGGGATTTAACTCCATTTCTGAACGGAAACACACAGCATAGTTCTCATCCATGTATCACACTCTGCTTTAGAGCGAGAAGCAAGCTCTTGCTTTCTAGATTGTCTAATACAGCAGGAAACATGAGTGTGCTCAGAACAAAAGAATGGTGTTTCCTACAGATACGGACCATATGTAGTCCAAATCTGCTTCTGAAACTGATACAAAGCACAGGACCTCTAACATCTAATGCTTGTCAGTTAAGATGAGAAACGTGTGAGCTTAGTGAACGATGTAGTTCCTTTGAGCAGGAAAGTGACTGCCCTTACCTTAAATGATGTCTTGCTTGTAGGAAGACTCAGAGCTTGGGATTTAACTCCATTTCGGAAGTGAAACTCACAGCAGAGTTCTCATCCATTGATCACACTCTGCTTTAGAGCAAGAAGCACACTCTTGCTTAATCGAGTCTCTAATACACTGGGAAATCTGAGTGTGCCCAGAACAAAAGAACGGTGTTTCCTACACATACGGACCATATGTAGTCCAAATCTGCTTCTGAAATTGATACAAAGCACTGGTCCTCTAACATCCAAAGCTTGTCAGTTAGGATGAGAAACGTGTGAGCTTCGTGAACGATGTAGTTCGTGTGAGCTGAAAAGTGACTGCCCTTACCTGAAACGAAGTCTTGCTTGTAGGAAGACTCAGAGCCTTTAGATTTAACTCCATTTCTGAAGGGAAACACACAGCATAGTTCTCATCCATGGATCACACTCTGCATTAGAGCTAGAAGCACACTCTTGCTTTCAAGAGTCTCTAATACAGCAGGAAATATGAGTGGGCCCAGAACAAAAGAACGGGTTTTTGTACACATACAGACCATATGTAGTCCAAATCTGCTTCTGAAACTGAAACAAACCACAAGTCCTCTAACATCCAATGCTTGTCAGGTAAGATCCGAAACGTGTGAGCTTCGTGAACGATGTAGTTCGTTTGACCTGTAAAGTAGCTGCACTTACCTGAAACGAAGTCTTGCTTGTAGGAAGACTCAGAGACTGCGATTTAACTCCATTTCTGAAGTGAAACACACAGCAAAGTTCTCATCCATTGATCACACTCTGCTTTAGAGCAAGAAGCACGCTCTTGCTTTCTAGAGTCTCTAAGACAGCAGGAAATGTGAGTGTGTTGAGAACAAAAGAAGGTGTTTCCTACACATATGGACCATATCTAGTCCAACTCTGCTTCTGAAACTGATACAAAGCACTGGTCCTCTAACATCCAATGCTTGTCAGTTAAGATGTTATACGTGTGAGCTTCGTGAACGATGTGGTTTCTTTGAGCAGAAAAGTGACTGCCCTTACCTTAAACGATGTCTTGCTTGTAGGAAGACTCAGAGCTTGGGATTTAACTCCATTTCGGAAGTGAAACACACAGCAGAGTTCTCATCCATTGATCACACTCTGCTTTAGAGCAAGAAGCACACTCTTTCTTTCTAGAGTCTCTAATACAGTAGGAAATCTGAGTGTGCCCAGAACAAAAGAACGGTGTTTCCTACACATACGGACTATATGTAGTCCAAATCTGCTTCTGAAATTGATACAAAGCACTGGTCCTCTAACATCCAAAGCTTGTCAGTTAGGATGAGAAACGTGTGAGCTTCGTGAACGATGTAGTTCGTTTGAGCTGAAAAGTGACTGCCCTTACCTGAAATGAAGTCTTGCTTGTAGGAAGACTCAGAACCTGGGATTTAACTCCATTTCTGAAGGGAAACACACAGCATAGTTCTCATCCATTGATCACACTCTGCTTTAGAGCTAGAAGCACACTCTTGCTTTCTAGAATCTTTAATAAAGCAGGAAACGTGAGTGTGCTGAGAACAAAAGAAAGGTGTTTAATACACATACGGACCATATCTAGTCCAACTGTGCTTCTGAAACTGATACATAGCACTGGTGCTCTAACGTCCAATGCTTGTCAGTTAAGATGAGAAACGTGTGAGCTTCGTGAACGATGTAGTATGTTTGAGCTGAAAAGTGACTGCCCTTACTTGAAACGAAGTCTTGCTTGTAATAAGACTCAGAGCCTGGGATTTAACTGCATTTCTTAAGGGAAACACACAGCATAGATCTCATCCATGTATCACACTCTGCTTTAGAGTGAGAAGCACGCTCATGCTTTCTAGAGTCTCTAATACAGCAGGAAACCTGAGTGTGCTCAGAACAAAAGAACGGTGTTTCCTACACATACGGACCATATGTAGTCCAAATCTGCTTATGAAACTGATACAAAGCACTTGTCCTCTAACATCCAATGCTCGTCAGTTAAGATGAGAAACGTGTGAGTTTCGTGAACGATGTAGTTCTTTTGAGCTAGAAAGAAACTGCCTTTACCTGAAAGGAAGTCTTGCTTGTAGGAAGACCCAGAGCCTGGGATTTAACTCCATTTCTGAAGGGAAACACACAGCAGTGTTCTCATCCATTGATCACACTCTGCTTTAGAACAAGAAGCACGCTCTTGCTTTCCAGAGTCTCTAAGACAGCAGGAAACGTGACTGTGCTGAGAACAAAAGAACGGTGTTTCCTACACATACGGTCCATATCTAGGCCAACTCTGCTTCTGAAACTGATACAAACCACTGGTCCATCAACATCCAATGCTTGTCTTTTAAGATGAGAAACGTGTGAGCTTCGTGAACAATGTAGTTCCTTTGAGCAGAAAAGTGACTGCCCTTACATGAAACGAAGTCTTGCTTGTAGTAAGACACAGAGCCTGGGATTTAACTCCATTTCTGAAGGCAAATACACAGCATAGTTCTCATCCATGGATCACACTCAGGATTAGAGCGAGAAGCACTCTCTTGCTTTCAAGAGTCTCTAATACAGCAGGAAATATGAGTGTGCCCAGAACAAAAGAACAGGTTTTTGTACACATACAGACCATATGTAGTCCAAATCTGCTTCTGAAACTGAAACAAACCACAAGTCCTCTAACATCCAATGCTTGTCAGGTAAGATCCGAAACGTGTGAGCTTCGTGAACGATGTAGTTCGTTTGACCTGTAAAGTAGCTGCACTTACCTGAAACGAAGTCTTGCTTGTAGGAAGACTCAGAGCCTGGGATTTAACTCCATTTCTGAAGTGAAACACACAGCAGAGTTCTCATCCATTGATCACACTCTGCTTTAGAGCAAGAAGCACGCTCTTGCTTTCTAGAGTCTCTAAGACAGCAGGAAACGTGAGTGTGCTGAGAACAAAAGAACGGTGTTTCCTACACATACGGTCCATATCTAGGCCAACTCTGTTCTGAAACTGATACAAAGCACTGGTCCTCTAACATCCAATGCTTGTCAGTTAAGATGAGAAACGTGTGAGTTTCGTGAACGATGTAGTTCTTTTGAGCAAGAAAGAAACTGCCTTTACCTGAAAGGAAGTCTTGCTTGTAGGAAGACTCAGAGCCTGGGATTTAATTCCATTTCTGAAGGGAAATACACAGCATAGTTCTCATCCATTGATCACACTCTGCATTAGAGCGAGAAGCACACTCTTGCTTTCAAGAGTCTCTAATACAGCAGGAAATATAAGTGTGCCCAGAACAAAAGAACGGGTTTTCGTACACATACAGACCATATGTAGTCCAAATCTGCTTCTGATATTGATACAAAGCACTGGTCCTCTAACATCCAAAGCTTGTCAGTTAGGATGAGAAACGTGTGAGCTTCGTGAAAGATGTAGTTCGTTTGAGCTGAAAAGTGACTGCCCTTACCTGAAATGAAGTCTTGCTTTTAGGAAGACTCAGAACCTGGGATTTAACTCCATTTCTGAAGGGAAACACACAGCATAGTTCTCATCCATTGATCACACTCTGCTTTAGAGCTAGAAACACGCTCTTGCTTTCTAGAGTCTTTAATAAAGCAGGAAACATGAGTGTGTTCAGAACAAAAGAACGGTGTTTCCCAAACATACGGAACATATCTAGTTCAACTCTGCTTCTGAAACTGAAACAAACCACAGGTCCTCTAACATCCAATGCTTGTCAGGTAAGATGAGAAACGTGTGAGCTTCGTGAACGATGTAGGCCGTTTGCCCTGTTAAGTAACTGCACTTAACTGAAACGAAGTATTGCTTGTAGCAAGACGCAGAGACTGGGATATAATTCCATTTCTGAATTGAAACACACAGCAGAGTTCTCATCAATTGATCACACTCTGCTTTAGAGCAAGAAGCATGCTCTTGCTTTCTAGATTCTCTAAGGCAGCAGGAAACCTGAGTGTGCTGAGAACAAAAGAACGGTGTTTCCTACACATATGGACCATATCTAGTCCAACTCTGCTTCTGAAACTGATACATAGCACTGGTCCTCTAACATCCAATTCTTGTCAGTTAAGATGAGAAACGTGTGAGCTTCGTGAACGAAGTAGTACGTTTGAGCTGCAAAGTGACTGCCCTTACTTGAAATGAAGTCTTACTTCTAGTAAGACACAGAGCTTGGGATTAAACTCCATTTCTGAAGCGAACCACACAGCATAGTTCTCATCCATGTATCACACTCTGCTTTAGAGTGAGAAGCACGCTCTTGCTTTCTAGAGTCTCTAATACAGCAGGAAACCTGAGTGTTCTCAGAACAAAAGAACGGTGTTTCCTACACATACGGACCATATGTAGTCCAAATCTGCTTCTGAAACTGATACAAAGCACTGGTCCTCTAACATCCAATGCTTGTCAGTTAAGGTGAGAAACGTGTGAGCTTCGTGAATGATGTAGTTCGTTGGAGCAGAAAAGTTACTGCCCTTACCTTAAACGAAGTCTTGCTTTTAGGAAGACTCAGAGCCTGGGATTTAACTCCATTTCTGAAGTGAAACACACAGCAGTGTTCTCATCCATTAATCACACTCTGCTTTAGAGCAAGAAGCACGCTCTTGCTTTCTAGAGTCTCTAAGACAGCAGGAAACGTGAGTGTGCTGAGAACAAAAGAACGGTGTTTCCTACACATACGGACCATATCTAGTCCAACTCTGCTTCTGAAACTGATACAAAGCACTGGTCCTCTAACATCCAATGCTTGTCAGTTAAGATGAGAAACGTGTGAGCTTCGTGAACGATGTAGTTCATTTGAGCTGAAAAGTGACTGCCCTTACTAGAAAGGAAATCTTTCTTGTAGGAAGACACAGAGCCTGGGATTTAACTCCATTTCTGAAGGAAAACACACAGCATAGTTCTCATCCATGGATCACACTCTGCTTTAGAGCGAGAAGCACGCTCTTGCTTTCTAGAGTCTTTAATACAGAGGAAACATGAGTGTGCTCAGAACAAAAGAACGGTGTTTCCTACTCATATGGACCATATATAGTTCAACTCTGCTTCTGAAACTGAAACAAACTACAAGTCCTCTAACATCCAATGCTTGTCAGGTAAGATCCGAAATGTGTGAGCTTCGTGAACGATGTAGTCCGTTTGACCTGTAAAGTAGCTGCACTTACCTGAAACAAAGTCTTGCTTGTAGGAAGACTCAGAGCCTGGGATTTAACTCCATTTCTGAAGGGAAACACACAGCAGAGTTCTCATCCATTGATCACACTCTGCTTTAGAGCAAGAAGCACGCTCTTGCTTTCAAGAGTCTCTAAGACAGCAGGAAACGTGAGTGTGCTGAGAACAAAAGTAGGTGTTTCCTACACATACGGATCATATCTAGTCCAACTCTGCTTCTGAAACTGATACAAAGCACTGGTCCTCTAACATCCAATGCTTGTCAGTTAAGATGAGAAACGTGTGAGCTTCGTGAACGATGTGGTTCGTTTGAGCAGAAAAGTGACTGCCCTTACCTTAAACGATGTCTTGCTTGTAGGAAGACTCAGAGCTTGGGATTTAACTCCATTTCGGAAGTGAAACACACAGCAGAGTTCTCATCCATTGATCACATTCTGCTTTAGAGCAAGAAGCATGTTCTTGTTTTCTAGAGTCTCTAAGACAGCAGGAAACGTGAGTGTGCTGAGAACAAAAGAACGGTGTTTCCTACACATACGGACCATATCTAGTCCAACTCTGCTTCTGAAACTGATACAAAGCCCTGGTCCTCTAACATCCAATGCTTGTCAGTTAAGATGAGAAACGTGTGACCTTCGTGAACGATGTGGTTCGTTTGAGCAGAAAAGTAACTGCCCTTACCTTAAACAAAGTCTTGCTTGTAGGAAGACTCAGAGCTTGGGATTTAACTCCATTTCGGAAGTGAAACCCACAGCAGAGTTCTCATCCATTGATCACACTCTGCTTTAGAGCAAGAAGCACACTCTTGCTTTCTAGGGTATCTAATACAGTAGGAAATCTGAGTGTGCCCAGAACAAAAGAACGGTGTTTCCTACACATACGGAGCATATGTAGTCCAAATCTGCTTCTGAAATTGATACAAAGCACTGGTCCTCTAACATCCAAAGCTTGTCAGTTAGGATGAGAAACGTGTGAGCTTCGTGAACGATGTAGTTCCTTTGAGCTGAAAAGTGACTGCCCTTACCTGAAATGAAGTCTTGCTTGTAGGAAGACTCAGAACCTGGGATTTAACTCCATTTCTGAAGGGAAACACACAGCATAGTTCTCATCCATTGATCACACTCTGCTTTAGAGCTAGAAGCACACTCTTGCTTTCTAGAGTCTTTAATAAAGCAGGAAACATGAGTGTGCTCAGAACAAAAAAACGGTGTTTCCTAAACATACGGACCATATCTGGTTCAACTCTGCTTCTGAAACTGAAACAAACCACAGGTCCTCTACCATCCAATGCTTGTCAGGTAAGATCTGAATCGTGTGAGCTTCGTGAATGATGTAGGCCTTTTGACCTGTAAAGTAACTGCACTTAACTGAAACGAAGTCTTTCTTGTAGGAAGACTCAGAGACTGGGATTTAATTCCATTTCTGAAGTGAAACACACAGTAGAGTTCTAATCCATTGATCACACTCTGCTTTAGAGCAAGAAGCATGCTCTTGCTTTCTAGAGTCTCTAAGACAGCAGGAAACGTGAGTGTGCTGAGAACAAAAGAACGGTGTTTAATACACACACGGACCATATCTAGTCCAACTCTGCTTCTGAAACTGATACATAGCACTGGTCCTCTAACATCCAATGCTTGTCAGTTAAGATGAGAAACGTGTGAGCTTCGTGAACGATGTAGTACTTTTGAGCAGAAAAGTGACTGCCCTTACTTGAAACGAAGTCTTGCTTGTAATAAGACACAGAGCCTGGGATTTAACTCCATTTCTGAAGGGAAACACACAGCATAGTTCTCAGCCATGGAACACACTCTGCTTTAGAGTGAGAAGCACGCTCATGCTTTCTAGAGTCTCTAATACAGCAGTAAACCTGAGGTTGCTAAGAACAAAAGAACGGTGTTTCCTACACATACGGACCATATGTAGTCCAAATCTGCTTCTGAAACTGATACAAAGCACTGGTGCTCTAACATCCAATGCTTGTCTGTTAAGATGAGAAACGTGTGAGTTTCGTGAACGATGTAGTTCTTTTGAGCTAGAAAGAAACTGCCTTTACTTGAAAGGAAGTATTGCTTGTAGGAAGACTCAGAGCCTGGGATTTAACTCCATTTCTGAAGAGAAACACACAGCAGTGTTCTCATCCATTGATCACACTCTGCTTTTGAACAAGAAGCACGATCTTGCTTTCTAGAGTCTCTAAGACAGCACGAAACGTGAGTGTGCTGAGAACAAAAGAACGGTGTTTCCTACACATACGGACCATATCTAGTCCAACTCTGCTTCTGAAACTGATAAAAAGCACTGGTCCTCTAACATCCAATGCTTGTCAGTTAAGATGAGAAAAGTGTGAGCTTCGTGAACGACGTAGTTCCTTTGAGCATAAAAGTGACTGCCCTTACATGAAACGAAGTCTTGCTTGTAATAAGACACAGAGCCTGGGATTTAACTCCATTTCTGAAGGGAAATACACAGCATAGTTCTCATCCATGGATCACACTCTGCATTAGAGCGAGAAGCACACTCTTGCTTTCAAGAATCTCTAATACAGCAAGAAATATGAGTGTGCTCAGAACAAAAGAACGGGTTTTTGTACACATACAGACCATATGTAGTCCAAATCTGCTTCTGATACTGAAACAAACCACAAGTCCTCTAACATCCAATGCTTGTCAGGTAAGATCCGAAACGTGTGAGCTTCGTGAACGATGTAGTTCGTTTGACCTGTAAAGTAGCTGCACTTACCTGAAACGAAGTCTTTCTTGTAGGAAGACTCAGAGACTGGGATTTAACTCCATTTCTGAAGTGAAACACACAGCAGAGTTCTCATCAATTGATCACACTCTGCTTTAGAGCAAGAAGCATGTTCTTGTTTTCTAAAGTCTCTAAGACAGCAGGAAACGTGAGTGTGCTGAGAACAAAAGAACGGTGTTTCCTACACATATGGACCATATCTAGTCCAAATCTGCTTCTGAAACTGATACAAAGCACTGGTCCTCTAACATCCAATGCTTGTCTGTTAAGATGAGAAACGTGTGAGCTTCGTGAACGATGTAGTTCATTGGAGCAGAAAAGTGACTGCCCTTACCTTAAATGAAGTCTTGCTTGTAGGAAGAATCAGAGCCTGGGATTTAACTCCATTTCTGAAGGGAAACACACAGCATAGTTCTCATCCATTGATCACACTCTGCTTTAGAGCTAGAAGCACACTCTTGCTTTCTAGAGTCTTTAATAAAGCAGGAAACATGAGTGTGCTCAGAACAAAAAAACGGTGTTTCCTAAACATACGGACCATATCTGGTTCAACTCTGCTTCTGAAACTGAAACAAACCACAGGTCCTCTACCATCCAATGCTTGTCAGGTAAGATCTGAATCGTGTGAGCTTCGTGAATGATGTAGGCCTTTTGACCTGTAAAGTAACTGCACTTAACTGAAACGAAGTCTTTCTTGTAGGAAGACTCAGAGACTGGGATTTAATTCCATTTCTGAAGTGAAACACACAGTAGAGTTCTAATCCATTGATCACACTCTGCTTTAGAGCAAGAAGCATGCTCTTGCTTTCTAGAGTCTCTAAGACAGCAGGAAACGTGAGTGTGCTGAGAACAAAAGAACGGTGTTTAATACACACACGGACCATATCTAGTCCAACTCTGCTTCTGAAACTGATACATAGCACTGGTCCTCTAACATCCAATGCTTGTCAGTTAAGATGAGAAACGTGTGAGCTTCGTGAACGATGTAGTACTTTTGAGCAGAAAAGTGACTGCCCTTACTTGAAACGAAGTCTTGCTTGTAATAAGACACAGAGCCTGGGATTTAACTCCATTTCTGAAGGGAAACACACAGCATAGTTCTCAGCCATGGAACACACTCTGCTTTAGAGTGAGAAGCACGCTCATGCTTTCTAGAGTCTCTAATACAGCAGTAAACCTGAGGTTGCTAAGAACAAAAGAACGGTGTTTCCTACACATACGGACCATATGTAGTCCAAATCTGCTTCTGAAACTGATACAAAGCACTGGTGCTCTAACATCCAATGCTTGTCTGTTAAGATGAGAAACGTGTGAGTTTCGTGAACGATGTAGTTCTTTTGAGCTAGAAAGAAACTGCCTTTACTTGAAAGGAAGTATTGCTTGTAGGAAGACTCAGAGCCTGGGATTTAACTCCATTTCTGAAGAGAAACACACAGCAGTGTTCTCATCCATTGATCACACTCTGCTTTAGAACAAGAAGCACGATCTTGCTTTCTAGAGTCTCTAAGACAGCACGAAACGTGAGTGTGCTGAGAACAAAAGAACGGTGTTTCCTACACATACGGACCATATCTAGTCCAACTCTGCTTCTGAAACTGATAAAAAGCACTGGTCCTCTAACATCCAATGCTTGTCAGTTAAGATGAGAAAAGTGTGAGCTTCGTGAACGACGTAGTTCCTTTGAGCATAAAAGTGACTGCCCTTACATGAAACGAAGTCTTGCTTGTAATAAGACACAGAGCCTGGGATTTAACTCCATTTCTGAAGGGAAATACACAGCATAGTTCTCATCCATGGATCACACTCTGCATTAGAGCGAGAAGCACACTCTTGCTTTCAAGAATCTCTAATACAGCAAGAAATATGAGTGTGCTCAGAACAAAAGAACGGGTTTTTGTACACATACAGACCATATGTAGTCCAAATCTGCTTCTGATACTGAAACAAACCACAAGTCCTCTAACATCCAATGCTTGTCAGGTAAGATCCGAAACGTGTGAGCTTCGTGAACGATGTAGTTCGTTTGACCTGTAAAGTAGCTGCACTTACCTGAAACGAAGTCTTTCTTGTAGGAAGACTCAGAGACTGGGATTTAACTCCATTTCTGAAGTGAAACACACAGCAGAGTTCTCATCAATTGATCACACTCTGCTTTAGAGCAAGAAGCATGTTCTTGTTTTCTAAAGTCTCTAAGACAGCAGGAAACGTGAGTGTGCTGAGAACAAAAGAACGGTGTTTCCTACACATATGGACCATATCTAGTCCAAATCTGCTTCTGAAACTGATACAAAGCACTGGTCCTCTAACATCCAATGCTTGTCTGTTAAGATGAGAAACGTGTGAGCTTCGTGAACGATGTAGTTCATTGGAGCAGAAAAGTGACTGCCCTTACCTTAAATGAAGTCTTGCTTGTAGGAAGAATCAGAGCCTGGGATTTAACTCCATTTCTGAAGGGAAACACACAGCATAGTTCTCATCCATTGATCACACTCTGCTTTAGAGCTAGAAGCACACTCTTGCTTTCTAGAGTCTTTAAAACAGAGGAAACATGAGTGTGCTCAGAACAAAAGAACGGTGTTTCCCAAACATACGGACCATATCTAGTTCAACTCTGCTTCTGAAACTGAAACAAACCACAGGTCCTCTACCATCCAATGCTTGTCAGGTAAGATCCGAATTGTGTGAGCTTCGTGAACGATGTAGGCCTTTTGACCTGTAAAGTAACTGCACTTAACTGAAGCGAAGTCTTGCTTGTAGGAAGACTCAGAGACTGGGATTTAATTCCCTTTCTGAGGTGAAACACACAGCAGAGTTCTCATCCATTGATCACACTCTGCTTTAGAGCAAGAAGCATGCTCTTGCGTTCTAGAGTCTCTAAGACAGCAGGAAACGTGAGTGTGCTGAGAAAAAAGAACGGTGTTTAATACACATACAGACCATATCTAGTCCAACTCTGCTTCTGAAACTGATACATAGCACTGGTCCTCTAACATCCAATGCTTGTCAGTTAAGATGAGAAACGTGTGAGCTTCGTGAACGATGTAGTTCATTTGAGCAGAAAAGTGACTGCCCTTACCTTAAACGATGTCTTGCTTTTAGGAAGACACAGAGCTTGGGATTTAACTCCATTTCGGAAGTGAAACTCACAGCAGAGTTCTCATCCATTGATCACACTCTGCTTTAGACCTAGAAGCACGCTCTTGCTTTCTAGAGTCTCTAATAAAGCAGGAAACCAGAGTGTGATCAGAACAAAAGAACGGTGTTTCCTAAACATACTGACCATATCTAGTTCAACTCTGCTTCTGAAATTCATACAAACCAAAGGTCCTCTAACATCCAATGCTTGTCAGTTAAGATGAGAAACGTGTGAGCATCGTGAAAGATGTAGTTCGTTTGAGCTGTAAGTAACTGCCCTTACTTGAAACGAAGTCTTGCTTGTAGGAAGACACAGAGCCTGGGATTTAACTCCACTTCTGAAGTGAAACACACAGAAGAGTTCTCATCCATTGATCACACTCTGCTTTAGAGCAAGAAGCACGCTCTTGCTTTCTAGAGTCTCTAAGACAGGAGGAAATCTGAGTGTGCCCAGAAAAAAAGAACGGTGTTTCCTACACATACGTACCATATGTAGTCCAAATCTGCTTCTGAAACTGATAAAAAGCACTGGTCCTCTAACATCCAATGCTTGTCAGTTAGGATGAGAAACGTGTGAGGTTCGTGAATGATGTAGTTCGTTTGAGCTGAAAAGTGACTGCCCCTACCTGAAGTGAAGTCTTGCTTGTAGGAAGACACAGATCCTGGGATTTAACACCATTTCTGAATGGAAACACACAGCATAGTTCTCATCCATGGATCACACTCTGCTTTAGAGCGAGAAGACGCTCTTGCTTTCTAGAGTCTCTAATACAGCAGGAAACATGAGCGTGCTCAGAACAAAAGAACGGTGTTTCCTACACATACGGACCATATCTAGTTCAACTCTGCTTCTGAAACTGAAACAAACGAAAGGTCCTCAAACATCCAATGCTTGTCAGTTAAGATTCGACCGTGTGAGCTTCGTGAAAGATGTAGTTCTTTTGACCTGTAAAGTAACTGCACTTAACTGAAACGAAGTATTGCATGTAGGAAGACTCAGAGACTGGTATTTAATTCCATTTCTGAAGTGAAACACACAGCAGAGTTCTCATCAATTGATCACACGCTCCTTTAGAGCAAGAAGCATGCTCTTTCTTTCTAGAGTCTCTAAGACAGCAGGAAACGTGAGTGTGCTGAGAACAAAAGAACGGTGTTTCCTACACATATGGACCTTATCTAGTCCAAATCTGCTTCTGAAACTGATACAAAGCACTGGTCCTCTAACATCCAATGATTGTCAGTTAAGAGGAGAAACGTGTGAGCTTCGTGAACGATGTAGTTCATTGGAGCAGAAAAGTGACTGCCCTTACCTTAAATGAAGTCTTGCTTTTAGGAAGACTCAGAGCCTGGGATTTAACTCCATTTCTGAAGTGAAACACACAGCAGTGTTCTCATCCATTGATCACACTCTGCTTTAGAGCAAGAAGCATACTCTTACTTTTTAGAGTCTAATACAGTAGGAAATCTGAGTGTGCCCAGAACAAAGAACGGTGTTTCCTACACATACGTACCATATGTAGTCCAAATCAGCTTCTGAAATTGATACAAAGCACTGGTCCTCTAACATCCAATGCTCGTCAGTTAAGATGAGAAACGTGTGAGTTTCGTGAACGATGTAGTTCTTTTGAGCTAGAAAGAAACTGCCTTTACCTGAAAGGAAGTCTTGCTTGTAGGAAGACCCAGAGCCTGGGATTTAACTCCATTTCTGAAGGGAAACACACAGCAGTGTTCTCATCCATTGATCACACTCTGCTTTAGAACAAGAAGCACGCTCTTGCTTTCCAGAGTCTCTAAGACAGCAGGAAAAGTGACTGTGCTGAGAACAAAAGAACGGTGTTTCCTACACATACGGTCCATATCTAGGCCAACTCTGTTCTGAAACTGATACAAAGCACTGGTCCTCTAACATCCAATGCTTGTCAGTTAAGATGAGAAACGTGTGAGTTTCGTGAACGATGTAGTTCTTTTGAGCAAGAAAGAAACTGCCTTTACCTGAAAGGAAGTCTTGCTTGTAGGAAGACTCAGAGCCTGGGATTTAATTCCATTTCTGAAGGGAAATACACAGCATAGTTCTCATCCATTGATCACACTCTGCATTAGAGCGAGAAGCACACTCTTGCTTTCAAGAGTCTCTAATACAGCAGGAAATATAAGTGTGCCCAGAACAAAAGAACGGGTTTTCGTACACATACAGACCATATGTAGACCAAATCTGCTTCTGAAATTGATACAAAGCACTGGTCCTCTAACATCCAAAGCTTGTCAGTTAGGATGAGAAACGTGTGAGCTTCGTGAAAGATGTAGTTCGTTTGAGCTGAAAAGTGACTGCCCTTACCTGAAATGAAGTCTTGCTTTTAGGAAGACTCAGAACCTGGGATTTAACTCCATTTCTGAAGGGAAACACACAGCATAGTTCTCATCCATTGATCACACTCTGCTTTAGAGCAAGAAACACGCTCTTGCTTTCTAGAGTCTTTAATAAAGCAGGAAACATGAGTGTGTTCAGAACAAAAGAACGGTGTTTCCCAAACATACGGACCATATCTAGTTCAACTCTGCTTCTGAAACTGAAACAAACCACAGGTCCTCTAACATCCAATGCTTGTCAGGTAAGATCCGAATCGTGTGAGCTTCATGAACGATGTAGGCCGTTTGCCCTGTTAAGTAACTGCACTTAACTGAAACGAAGTATTGCTTGTAGCAAGACGCAGAGACTGGGATATAATTCCATTTCTGAATTGAAACACACAGCAGAGTTCTCATCAATTGATCACACTCTGCTTTAGAGCAAGAAGCATGCTCTTGCTTTCTAGATTCTCTAAGACAGCAGGAAACCTGAGTGTGCTGAGAACAAAAGAACGGTGTTTCCCACACATATGGACCATATCTAGTCCAACTCTGCTTCTGAAACTGATACATAGCACTGGTCCTCTAACATCCAATTCTTGTCAGTTAAGATGAGAAACGTGTGAGCTTCGTGAACGAAGTAGTACGTTTGAGCTGCAAAGTGACTGCCCTTACTTGAAATGAAGTCTTACTTCTAGTAAGACACAGAGCCTGGGATTAAACTCCATTTCTGAAGCGAACCACACAGCATAGTTCTCATCCATGTATCACACTCTGCTTTAGAGTGAGAAGCACGCTCTTGCTTTCTAGAGTCTCTAATAGGGCAGGAAACCTGAGTGTTCTCAGAACAAAAGAACGGTGTTTCCTACACATACGGACCATATGTAGTCCAAATCTGCTTCTGAAACTGATACAAAGCACTGGTCCTCTAACATCCAATGCTTGTCAGTTAAGGTGAGAAACGTGTGAGCTTCGTGAATGATGTAGTTCGTTGGAGCAGAAAAGTTACTGCCCTTACCTTAAACGAAGTCTTGCTTTTAGGAAGACTCAGAGCCTGGGATTTAACTCCATTTCTGAAGTGAAACACACAGCAGTGTTCTCATCCATTAATCACACTCTGCTTTAGAGCAAGAAGCACGCTCTTGCTTTCTAGAGTCTCTAAGACAGCAGGAAACGTGAGTGTGCTGAGAACAAAAGAACGGTGTTTCCTACACATACGGACCATATCTAGTCCAACTCTGCTTCTGAAACTGATACAAAGCACTGGTCCTCTAACATCCAATGCTTGTCAGTTAAGATGAGAAACGTGTGAGCTTCGTGAACGATGTAGTTCATTTGAGCTGAAAAGTGACTGCCCTTACTAGAAAGGAAATCTTGCTTGTAGGAAGACACAGAGCCTGGGATTTAACTCCATTTCTGAAGGAAAACACACAGCATAGTTCTCATCCATGGATCACACTCTGCTTTAGAGCGAGAAGCAAGCTCTTGCTTTCTAGATTCTCTAATACAGCAGGAAACATGAGTGTGCTCAGAACAAAAGAATGGTGTTTCCGACAGATATGGACCATATGTAGTCCAAATCTGCTTCTGAAACTGATACAAAGCACTGGACCTCTAACATCTAATGCTTGTCAGTTAAGATGAGAAACGTGTGAGCTTCGTGAACGATGTAGTTCGTTTGAGCAGAAAAGTGACTGCCCTTACCTTAAACAAAGTCTTGCTTGAAGGAAGACTCAGAGCCTGGGATTTAACTCCATTTCTGAACGGAAACACACAGCATAGTTCTCATCCATGTATCACACTCTGCTTTAGAGCGAGAAGCAAGCTCTTGCTTTCTAGATTGTCTAATACAGCAGGAAACATGAGTGTGCTCAGAACAAAAGAATGGTGTTTCCTACAGATACGGACCATATGTAGTCCAAATCTGCTTCTGAAACTGATACAAAGCACAGGACCTCTAACATCTAATGCTTGTCAGTTAAGATGAGAAACGTGTGAGCTTAGTGAACGATGTAGTTCCTTTGAGCAGAAAAGTGACTGCCCTTACCTTAAATGATGTCTTGCTTGTAGGAAGACTCAGAGCTTGGGATTTAACTCCATTTCGGAAGTGAAACTCACAGCAGAGTTCTCATCCATTGATCACACTCTGCTTTAGAGCAAGAAGCACACTCTTGCTTAATCGAGTCTCTAATACACTGGGAAATCTGAGTGTGCCCAGAACAAAAGAACGGTGTTTCCTACACATACGGTCCATATCTAGGCCAACTCTGCTTCTGAAACTGATACAAACCACTGGTCCATCAACATCCAATGCTTGTCTTTTAAGATGAGAAACGTGTGAGCTTCGTGAACAATGTAGTTCCTTTGAGCAGAAAAGTGACTGCCCTTACATGAAACGAAGTCTTGCTTGTAGTAAGACACAGAGCCTGGGATTTAACTCCATTTCTGAAGGCAAATACACAGCATAGTTCTCATCCATGGATCACACTCAGGATTAGAGCGAGAAGCACTCTCTTGCTTTCAAGAGTCTCTAATACAGCAGGAAATATGAGTGTGCCCAGAACAAAAGAACGGGTTTTTGTACACATACAGACCATATGTAGTCCAAATCTGCTTCTGAAACTGAAACAAACCACAAGTCCTCTAACATCCAATGCTTGTCAGGTAAGATCCGAAACGTGTTAGCTTCGTGAACGATGTAGTTCGTTTGACCTGTAAAGTAGCTGCACTTACCTGAAACGAAGTCTTGCTTGTAGGAAGACTCAGAGCCTGGGATTTAACTCCATTTCTGAAGTGAAACACACAGCAGAGTTCTCATCCATTGATCACACTCTGCTTTAGAGCAAGAAGCACGCTCTTGCTTTCTAGAGTCTCTAAGACAGCAGGAAACGTGAGTGTGCTGAGAACAAAAGAACAGTGTTTCCTACACATACGGTCCATATCTAGGCCAACTCTGTTCTGAAACTGATACAAAGCACTGGTCCTCTAACATCCAATGCTTGTCAGTTAAGATGAGAAACGTGTGAGTTTCGTGAACGATGTAGTTCTTTTGAGCAAGAAAGAAACTGCCTTTACCTGAAAGGAAGTCTTGCTTGTAGGAAGACTCAGAGCCTGGGATTTAATTCCATTTCTGAAGGGAAATACACAGCATAGTTCTCATCCATTGATCACACTCTGCATTAGAGCGAGAAGCACACTCTTGCTTTCAAGAGTCTCTAATACAGCAGGAAATATAAGTGTGCCCAGAACAAAAGAACGGGTTTTCGTACACATACAGACCATATGTAGTCCAAATCTGCTTCTGATATTGATACAAAGCACTGGTCCTCTAACATCCAAAGCTTGTCAGTTAGGATGAGAAACGTGTGAGCTTCGTGAAAGATGTAGTTCGTTTGAGCTGAACAGTGACTGCCCTTACCTGAAATGAAGTCTTGCTTTTAGGAAGACTCAGAACCTGGGATTTAACTCCATTTCTGAAGGGAAACACACAGCATAGTTCTCATCCATTGATCACACTGTGCTTTAGAGCTAGAAACACGCTCTTGCTTTCTAGAGTCTTTAATAAAGCAGGAAACATGAGTGTGTTCAGAACAAAAGAACGGTGTTTCCCAAACATACGGACCATATCTAGTTCAACTCTGCTTCTGAAACTGAAACAAACCACAGGTCCTCTAACATCCAATGCTTGTCAGGTAAGATCCGAATCGTGTGAGCTTCATGAACGATGTAGGCCGTTTGCCCTGTTAAGTAACTGCACTTAACTGAAACGAAGTATTGCTTGTAGCAAGACGCAGAGACTGGGATATAATTCCATTTCTGAATTGAAACACACAGCAGAGTTCTCATCAATTGATCACACTCTGCTTTAGAGCAAGAAGCATGCTCTTGCTTTCTAGATTCTCTAAGACAGCAGGAAACCTGAGTGTGCTGAGAACAAAAGAACGGTGTTTGCTACACATACGGACCATATGTAGTCCAAATCTGCTTCTGAAATTGATACAAAGTACTGGTCCTCTACCATCCAAAGCTTGTCAGTTAGGATGAGAAACGTGTGAGCTTCGTGAACGATGTAGTTCCTTTGAGCTGAAAAGTGACTGCCATTACCTGAAATGAAGTCTTGCTTGTAGTAAGACACAGAGCCTGGGATTTAACTCCATTTCTGAAGGGATACACACAGCATAGTTCTCATCCATTGATCACACTCTGCTTTAGAGCTAGAAGCACGCTCTTGCTTTCTAGAGTCTTTAATAAAGCAGGAAACATGAGTGTTCTCAGAACAAAAGAACGGTGTTTCCTAAACATACGGACCATATCTAGTTCAACTCTGCTTCTGAAACTGAAACAAACCACAGGTCCTCTAACATCCAATGCTTGTCAGGTAAGATCCAAATCGTGTGAGTTTCGTTAACGATGTAGGCCGTTTGACCTGTTAAGGAAGTGCACTTAACTGAAACGAAGTATTGCATGTAGGAAGACTCAGAGCCTGGGATTTATCTCCATTTCTGAAGGTAAACACACAGCATAGTTCTCATCCATGTATCACACTCTGCTTTAGAGTGAGAAGCATGCTCTTGCTTTCTGGAGTCTCCAAGACAGCAGGAAATGTGAGTGTGCCGAGAACAAAAGAACGGTGTTTCCTACACATACGGACCATATGTAGTCCAAATCTGCTTCTGATACTTATAAAAAGCACTGATCCTCTGACATTCAATGCTTGTCAGTTAGGATGAGAAACGTGTGAGCTTCGTGAATGATGTAGTTCGTTTGATTTGAAAGGTGACTGCCCTTACCTGAAATGAAGTCTTGCTTGTAGGAAGACACAGAGCCTGGGATTTAACACCATTTCTGAAGGGAAATACACAGCATAATTCTCATCCATGGATCACACTCTGCTTTAGAGCGAGAAACACGCTCTTGCTTTCTAGAGTCTCTAATACAGCAGGAAACCTGAGTGTGATCAGAACAAAAGAACGGTGTTTTCTAAACATACTGACCATATCTAGTTCAACTCTGCTTATGAAATACATACAAACCAAAGGTCCTCTAACATCCAATGCTTGTCAGTTAAGATGAGAAACGTGTGAGCATCGTGAAAGATGTAGTTAGTTTGAGCTGTAAGTAACTGCCCTTACTTGAAACGAAGTCTTGCTTGTAGGAAGACACAGAGCCTGGGATTTAACTCCATTTCTGAAGTGAAACACACAGAAGAGTTCTCATCCATTGATCACACTCTGCTTTAGAGCAAGAAGCACGCACTTGCTTTCTAGAGTCTCTAAGAAAGAAGGAAACGTGAGTGTGCTGAGAACAAAAGAATGGTGTTTCCTACACATACGGCCCATATCTAGTCCAACTCTGCTTCTGAAACTGATACAAAGCACTGGTCCTCTAACATCCAATGCTTGTCAGTTTTGATGAGAAACATGTGAGCTTCGTGAACGATGTAGTTCGTTTGAGATGAAAAGTGACTGCCCTTACATGAAACGAAGTCTTGCTTGTAGTAAGACACAGAGCCTGGGATTTAACACCATTTCTGAAGGGAAATACACAGCATAGTTCTCATCCATGGATCACACTCTGCTTTAGAGCGAGAAGCATGCTATTGCTTTCTAGAGTCTCTAATACAGCAAGAAACCTGAGTGTGATCAGAACAAAAGAACGGTGTTTCCTAAACATACTGACCATATGTAGTTCAACTCTGCTTCTGAAATTCATACAAACTAAAGGTCCTCTAAAATCCAATGCTTGTCAGTTAAGATGAGAAACGTGTGAGCATCGTGAAAGATGTAGTTTTTTTTTGAGCTGTAAGTAACTGCCCTTACTTGAAACGAAGTCTTGCTTGTAGGAAGACTCAGAACCTGGGATTTAACTCCATTTCTGAAGTGAAACACACAGAAGAGTTCTCATCCATTGATCACACTCTGCTTTAGAGCAAGAAGAATGCACTTGCTTTCTAGCATCTCTAAGACAGTAGGAAACGTGAGTGTGCTGAGAACAAAAGAATGGTGTTTCCTACACATACGGACCATATCTAGTCCAACTCTGCTTCTGAAACTGATACAAAGCACTGGTCCTCTAACATCCAATGCTTGTCAGGTAAGATCCGAAACGTGTGAGCATTGTGAACGATGTAGATCATTTGACCTGTAAAGTAACTGCACTTACCTGAAACAAAGTCTTGCTAGTAGGAAGACTCAGAGCCTGGTATTTATCTCCATTTCAGAAGTGAAACACACAGCAGAGTTCTCATCCATGTATCACACTCTGCTTTAGATTGAGAAGCACGCTCTTGCTTTCTGTAGTCTCTAATACAGCAGGAAACCTGAGTGTGCTCAGAACAAAAGAACGGTGTTTCCTACACATACAGACCATATGTAGTCCAAATCTGCTTCTGAAACTGATACAAAGCACTGGTACTCTAACATCCAATGCTTGTCAGTTAAGATGAGAAACGTGTGAGTTTCGTGAAAGAGGTAGTTCGTTTGAGCTGTTAAGTAACTGCCCTTACCTGAAACGAAGTCTTGTTTGTAGGAAGACTCAGAGCCTGGGATTTATCTCCATTTCTGAAAGTAAACACACAGCATAGTTCTCATCCATGTATCACACTCTGCTTTAGAGTGAGAAGCATGCTCTTGCTTTCTGGAGTCTCTAAGACAGCAGGAAATGTGAGTGTGCCGAGAACAAAAGAACGGTGTTTCCTACACATACGGACCATATGTAGTCCAAATCTGCTTCTGATACTGATAAAAAGCACTGATCCTCTGACATTCAATGCTTGTCAGTTAGGATGAGAAACGTGTGAGCTTCGTGAATGATGTAGTTCGTTTGATTTGAAAGGTGACTGCCCTTACCTGAAATGAAGTCTTGCTTGTAGGAAGACACAGAGCCTGGGATTTAACACCATTTCTGAAGGGAAATACACAGCATAATTCTCATCCATGGATCACACTCTGCTTTAGAGCGAGAAACACGCTCTTGCTTTCTAGAGTCTCTAATACAGCAGGAAACCTGAGTGTGATCAGAACAAAAGAACGGTGTTTTCTAAACATACTGACCATATCTAGTTCAACTCTGCTAATGAAATACATACAAACCAAAGGTCCTCTAACATCCAATGCTTGTCAGTTAAGATGAGAAACGTGTGAGCATCGTGAAAGATGTAGTTAGTTTGAGCTGTAAGTAACTGCCCTTACTTGAAACGAAGTCTTGCTTGTAGGAAGACACAGAGCCTGGGATTTAACTCCATTTCTGAAGTGAAACACACAGAAGAGTTCTCATCCATTGATCACACTCTGCTTTAGAGCAAGAAGCACGCACTTGCTTTCTAGAGTCTCTAAGAAAGAAGGAAACGTGAGTGTGCTGAGAACAAAAGAATGGTGTTTCCTACACATACGGCCCATATCTAGTCCAACTCTGCTTCTGAAACTGATACAAAGCACTGGTCCTCTAACATCCAATGCTTGTCAGTTTTGATGAGAAACATGTGAGCTTCGTGAACGATGTAGTTCGTTTGAGATGAAAAGTGACTGCCCTTACATGAAACGAAGTCTTGCTTGTAGTAAGACACAGAGCCTGGGATTTAACACCATTTCTGAAGGGAAATACACAGCATAGTTCTCATCCATGGATCACACTCTGCTTTAGAGCGAGAAGCATGCTATTGCTTTCTAGAGTCTCTAATACAGCAAGAAACCTGAGTGTGATCAGAACAAAAGAACGGTGTTTCCTAAACATACTGACCATATGTAGTTCAACTCTGCTTCTGAAATTCATACAAACTAAAGGTCCTCTAAAATCCAATGCTTGTCAGTTAAGATGAGAAACGTGTGAGCATCGTGAAAGATGTAGTTTTTTTTTGAGCTGTAAGTAACTGCCCTTACTTGAAACGAAGTCTTGCTTGTAGGAAGACTCAGAACCTGGGATTTAACTCCATTTCTGAAGTGAAACACACAGAAGAGTTCTCATCCATTGATCACACTCTGCTTTAGAGCAAGAAGAATGCACTTGCTTTCTAGCATCTCTAAGACAGTAGGAAACGTGAGTGTGCTGAGAACAAAAGAATGGTGTTTCCTACACATACGGACCATATCTAGTCCAACTCTGCTTCTGAAACTGATACAAAGCACTGGTCCTCTAACATCCAATGCTTGTCAGGTAAGATCCGAAACGTGTGAGCATTGTGAACGATGTAGATCATTTGACCTGTAAAGTAACTGCACTTACCTGAAACAAAGTCTTGCTAGTAGGAAGACTCAGAGCCTGGTATTTATCTCCATTTCAGAAGTGAAACACACAGCAGAGTTCTCATCCATGTATCACACTCTGCTTTAGATTGAGAAGCACGCTCTTGCTTTCTGTAGTCTCTAATACAGCAGGAAACCTGAGTGTGCTCAGAACAAAAGAACGGTGTTTCCTACACATACGGACCATATGTAGTCCAAATCTGCTTCTGAAACTGATACAAAGCACTGGTACTCTAACATCCAATGCTTGTCAGTTAAGATGAGAAACGTGTGAGTTTCGTGAAAGAGGTAGTTCGTTTGAGCTGTTAAGTAACTGCCCTTACCTGAAACGAAGTCTTGTTTGTAGGAAGACTCAGAGCCTGGGATTTATCTCCATTTCTGAAAGTAAACACACAGCATAGTTCTCATCCATGTATCACACTCTGCTTTAGAGTGAGAAGCATGCTCTTGCTTTCTGGAGTCTCTAAGACAGCAGGAAATGTGAGTGTGCCGAGAACAAAAGAACGGTGTTTCCTACACATACGGACCATATGTAGTCCAAATCTGCTTCTGATACTGATAAAAAGCACTGATCCTCTGACATTCAATGCTTGTCAGTTAGGATGAGAAACGTGTGAGCTTCGTGAATGATGTAGTTCGTTTGATTTGAAAGGTGACTGCCCTTACCTGAAATGAAGTCTTGCTTGTAGGAAGACACAGAGCCTGGGATTTAACACCATTTCTGAAGGGAAATACACAGCATAATTCTCATCCATGGATCACACTCTGCTTTAGAGCGAGAAGCACGCTCTTGCTTTCTAGAGTCTCTAATACAGCAGGAAACCTGAGTGTGATCAGAACAAAAGAACGGTGTTTCCTAAACATACTGACCATATCTAGTTCAACTCTGCTTATGAAATACATACAAACCAAAGGTCCTCTAACATCCAATGCTTGTCAGTTAAGATGAGAAACGTGTGAGCATCGTGAAAGATGTAGTTAGTTTGAGCTGTAAGTAACTGCCCTTACTTGAAACGAAGTCTTGCTTGTAGGAAGACACAGAGCCTGGGATTTAACTCCATTTCTGAAGTGAAACACACAGAAGAGTTCTCATCCATTGATCACACTTTGCTTTAGAGCAAGAAGCACGCTCTTGCTTTCTAGAGACTCTAAGAAAGAAGGAAACATGAGAGTGCTGAGAACAAAAGAATGGTGTTTCCTACACATACGGCCCATATCTTGTCCAACTCTGCTTCTGAAACTGATACAAAGCACTGGTCCTCTAACATCCAATGCTTGTCTATTAAGATGAGAAATGTGTGAGCTTCGTGAACGATGTAGTTCGTTTGAGTTGAAAAGTGAATGCCCTTACCTGAAACGAAGTCTTGCTTGTAGGAAGACACAGACCCTGGGATTCAACTCCATTTCTGAAGGGAAACACACAGCAGAGTTCTCATCCATTGATCACACCCTGCTTTAGAAAAAGAAGCATGCTCTTGCTTTCTAGATTCTCTAATACAGCAGGAAACCTGAGTGTGCTCAGAACAAAAGAACGGTGTTTCCTACATATACGGACCATATGTAGTCCAAATCTGCTTCTGAAACTGATACAAAGCACTGGACCTCTAACATCTAATGCTTGTCAGTTAAGATGAGAAACGTGTGAGCTTTGTGAACGATGTAGTTAGTTTGTGCAGAAAAGTGACTGCCCTTACCTGAAACGAAAGCTTGCTTGTAGGAAGACTCAGAGCCTGGGATTTAACTCCATTTCTGAAGTGAAACACACAGAAGTGTTCTCATCCATGTATCACACTCTGCTTTAGAGCGAGAAGCAAGCTCTTGCTTTCTAGATTCTCTAATACAGCAGGAAACCTGAGTGTGCTCAGAACAAAAGAACGGTGTTTCCTACACATACGTACCATATGTAGTCCAAATCTGCTTCTGAAACTGATAAAAAGCACTGGACCTCTAACATCTAATGCTTGTCAGTTAAGATGAGAAACGTGTGAGCTTCGGGAACGATGTAGTTCGTTTGAGCAGAAAAGTGACTGCCCTTACCTTAAACGATGTCTTGCTCGTAGGAAGACTCAGAGCTTGGGATTTAACTCCATATGGGAAATGAAATACACAGCAGAGTTCTCATCCATTGATCACACTCTGCTTTAGAGCAAGAAGCACTCTATTCCTTTCTAGAGTCTCTAATACATTAGGAAATCTGAGTGTGCCCAGAACAAAAGAACGGTGTTTCCAACACCTACGGAGAACATGTAGTCCAAATCTGCTTCTGAAACTGATACAAAGCACTGGTCCTCTAACATCCAATGCTTGTCAGTTAAGATGAGAAACATGTGAGTTTCGTGAAAGATGTAGTTCGTTTGAGCTGTTAAGTAACTGCCCTTACCTGAAACGAAGTCTTGTTTGTAGGAAGACTCAGAGCCTGGGATTTGTCTCCATTTCTGAAGGTAAACACACAGCATAGTTCTCATCCATGTATCACACTCTGCTTTAGAGTGAGAAGCATGCTCTTGCTTTCTGGAGTCTCTAAGACAGCAGGAAATGTGAGTGTGCCGAGAACAAAAGAACGGTGTTTCCTACACATACGGACCACATGTAGTCCAAATCTGCTTCTGATACTGATAAAAAGCACTGATCCTCTGACATTCAATGCTTGTCAGTTAGGATGAGAAACGTGTGAGCTTCGTGAATGATGTAGTTCGTTTGATTTGAAAGGTGACTGCCCTTACCTGAAATGAAGTCTTGCTTGTAGGAAGACTCAGAGCCTGGGATTTAACTCCATTTCTGAAGGGAAATACACAGCATAATTCTCATCCATGGATCACACTCTGCTTTAGAGCGAGAAACACGCTCTTGCTTTCTAGAGTCTCTAATACAGCAGGAAACCTGAGTGTGATCAGAACAAAAGAACGGTGTTTTCTAAACATACTGACCATATCTAGTTCAACTCTGCTTATGAAATACATACAAACCAAAGGTCCTCTAACATCCAATGCTTGTCAGTTAAGATGAGAAACGTGTGAGCATCGTGAAAGATGTAGTTAGTTTGAGCTGTAAGTAACTGCCCTTACTTGAAACGAAGTCTTGCTTGTAGGAAGACACAGAGCCTGGGATTTAACTCCATTTCTGAAGTGAAACACACAGAAGAGTTCTCATCCATTGATCACACTCTGCTTTAGAGCAAGAAGCACGCACTTGCTTTCTAGAGTCTCTAAGAAAGAAGGAAACGTGAGTGTGCTGAGAACAAAAGAATGGTGTTTCCTACACATACGGCCCATATCTAGTCCAACTCTGCTTCTGAAACTGATACAAAGCACTGGTCCTCTAACATCCAATGCTTGTCAGTTTTGATGAGAAACATGTGAGCTTCGTGAACGATGTAGTTCGTTTGAGATGAAAAGTGACTGCCCTTACATGAAACGAAGTCTTGCTTGTAGTAAGACACAGAGCCTGGGATTTAACACCATTTCTGAAGGGAAATACACAGCATAGTTCTCATCCATGGATCACACTCTGCTTTAGAGCGAGAAGCATGCTATTGCTTTCTAGAGTCTCTAATACAGCAAGAAACCTGAGTGTGATCAGAACAAAAGAACGGTGTTTCCTAAACATACTGACCATATGTAGTTCAACTCTGCTTCTGAAATTCATACAAACTAAAGGTCCTCTAAAATCCAATGCTTGTCAGTTAAGATGAGAAACGTGTGAGCATCGTGAAAGATGTAGTTTTTTTTTGAGCTGTAAGTAACTGCCCTTACTTGAAACGAAGTCTTGCTTGTAGGAAGACTCAGAACCTGGGATTTAACTCCATTTCTGAAGTGAAACACACAGAAGAGTTCTCATCCATTGATCACACTCTGCTTTAGAGCAAGAAGAATGCACTTGCTTTCTAGCATCTCTAAGACAGTAGGAAACGTGAGTGTGCTGAGAACAAAAGAATGGTGTTTCCTACACATACGGACCATATCTAGTCCAACTCTGCTTCTGAAACTGATACAAAGCACTGGTCCTCTAACATCCAATGCTTGTCAGGTAAGATCCGAAACGTGTGAGCATTGTGAACGATGTAGATCATTTGACCTGTAAAGTAACTGCACTTACCTGAAACAAAGTCTTGCTAGTAGGAAGACTCAGAGCCTGGTATTTATCTCCATTTCAGAAGTGAAACACACAGCAGAGTTCTCATCCATGTATCACACTCTGCTTTAGATTGAGAAGCACGCTCTTGCTTTCTGTAGTCTCTAATACAGCAGGAAACCTGAGTGTGCTCAGAACAAAAGAACGGTGTTTCCTACACATACGGACCATATGTAGTCCAAATCTGCTTCTGAAACTGATACAAAGCACTGGTACTCTAACATCCAATGCTTGTCAGTTAAGATGAGAAACGTGTGAGTTTCGTGAAAGAGGTAGTTCGTTTGAGCTGTTAAGTAACTGCCCTTACCTGAAACGAAGTCTTGTTTGTAGGAAGACTCAGAGCCTGGGATTTATCTCCATTTCTGAAAGTAAACACACAGCATAGTTCTCATCCATGTATCACACTCTGCTTTAGAGTGAGAAGCATGCTCTTGCTTTCTGGAGTCTCTAAGACAGCAGGAAATGTGAGTGTGCCGAGAACAAAAGAACGGTGTTTCCTACACATACGGACCATATGTAGTCCAAATCTGCTTCTGATACTGATAAAAAGCACTGATCCTCTGACATTCAATGCTTGTCAGTTAGGATGAGAAACGTGTGAGCTTCGTGAATGATGTAGTTCGTTTGATTTGAAAGGTGACTGCCCTTACCTGAAATGAAGTCTTGCTTGTAGGAAGACACAGAGCCTGGGATTTAACACCATTTCTGAAGGGAAATACACAGCATAATTCTCATCCATGGATCACACTCTGCTTTAGAGCGAGAAGCACGCTCTTGCTTTCTAGAGTCTCTAATACAGCAGGAAACCTGAGTGTGATCAGAACAAAAGAACGGTGTTTCCTAAACATACTGACCATATCTAGTTCAACTCTGCTTATGAAATACATACAAACCAAAGGTCCTCTAACATCCAATGCTTGTCAGTTAAGATGAGAAACGTGTGAGCATCGTGAAAGATGTAGTTAGTTTGAGCTGTAAGTAACTGCCCTTACTTGAAACGAAGTCTTGCTTGTAGGAAGACACAGAGCCTGGGATTTAACTCCATTTCTGAAGTGAAACACACAGAAGAGTTCTCATCCATTGATCACACTTTGCTTTAGAGCAAGAAGCACGCTCTTGCTTTCTAGAGACTCTAAGAAAGAAGGAAACATGAGAGTGCTGAGAACAAAAGAATGGTGTTTCCTACACATACGGCCCATATCTTGTCCAACTCTGCTTCTGAAACTGATACAAAGCACTGGTCCTCTAACATCCAATGCTTGTCTATTAAGATGAGAAATGTGTGAGCTTCGTGAACGATGTAGTTCGTTTGAGTTGAAAAGTGAATGCCCTTACCTGAAACGAAGTCTTGCTTGTAGGAAGACACAGACCCTGGGATTCAACTCCATTTCTGAAGGGAAACACACAGCAGAGTTCTCATCCATTGATCACACCCTGCTTTAGAAAAAGAAGCATGCTCTTGCTTTCTAGATTCTCTAATACAGCAGGAAACCTGAGTGTGCTCAGAACAAAAGAACGGTGTTTCCTACATATACGGACCATATGTAGTCCAAATCTGCTTCTGAAACTGATACAAAGCACTGGACCTCTAACATCTAATGCTTGTCAGTTAAGATGAGAAACGTGTGAGCTTTGTGAACGATGTAGTTAGTTTGTGCAGAAAAGTGACTGCCCTTACCTGAAACGAAAGCTTGCTTGTAGGAAGACTCAGAGCCTGGGATTTAACTCCATTTCTGAAGTGAAACACACAGAAGTGTTCTCATCCATGTATCACACTCTGCTTTAGAGCGAGAAGCAAGCTCTTGCTTTCTAGATTCTCTAATACAGCAGGAAACCTGAGTGTGCTCAGAACAAAAGAACGGTGTTTCCTACACATACGTACCATATGTAGTCCAAATCTGCTTCTGAAACTGATAAAAAGCACTGGACCTCTAACATCTAATGCTTGTCAGTTAAGATGAGAAACGTGTGAGCTTCGGGAACGATGTAGTTCGTTTGAGCAGAAAAGTGACTGCCCTTACCTTAAACGATGTCTTGCTCGTAGGAAGACTCAGAGCTTGGGATTTAACTCCATATGGGAAATGAAATACACAGCAGAGTTCTCATCCATTGATCACACTCTGCTTTAGAGCAAGAAGCACTCTATTCCTTTCTAGAGTCTCTAATACATTAGGAAATCTGAGTGTGCCCAGAACAAAAGAACGGTGTTTCCAACACCTACGGAGAACATGTAGTCCAAATCTGCTTCTGAAACTGATACAAAGCACTGGTCCTCTAACATCCAATGCTTGTCAGTTAAGATGAGAAACATGTGAGTTTCGTGAAAGATGTAGTTCGTTTGAGCTGTTAAGTAACTGCCCTTACCTGAAACGAAGTCTTGTTTGTAGGAAGACTCAGAGCCTGGGATTTGTCTCCATTTCTGAAGGTAAACACACAGCATAGTTCTCATCCATGTATCACACTCTGCTTTAGAGTGAGAAGCATGCTCTTGCTTTCTGGAGTCTCTAAGACAGCAGGAAATGTGAGTGTGCCGAGAACAAAAGAACGGTGTTTCCTACACATACGGACCACATGTAGTCCAAATCTGCTTCTGATACTGATAAAAAGCACTGATCCTCTGACATTCAATGCTTGTCAGTTAGGATGAGAAACGTGTGAGCTTCGTGAATGATGTAGTTCGTTTGATTTGAAAGGTGACTGCCCTTACCTGAAATGAAGTCTTGCTTGTAGGAAGACACAGAGCCTGGGATTTAACACCATTTCTGAAGGGAAATACACAGCATAATTCTCATCCATGGATCACACTCTGCTTTAGAGCGAGAAGCACGCTCTTGCTTTCTAGAGTCTCTAATACAGCAGGAAACCTGAGTGTGATCAGAACAAAAGAACGGTGTTTCCTAAACATACTGACCATATCTAGTTCAACTCTGCTTCTGAAATACATACAAACCAAAGGTCCTCTAACATCCAATGCTTGTCAGTTAAGATGAGAAACGTGTGAGCATCGTGAAAGATGTAGTTAGTTTGAGCTGTAAGTAACTGCCCTTACTTGAAACGAAGTCTTGCTTGTAGGAAGACACAGAGCCTGGGATTTAACTCCATTTCTGAAGTGAAACACACAGAAGAGTTCTCATCCATTGATCACACTCTGCTTTAGAGCAAGAAGCACGCTCTTGCTTTCTAGAGTCTCTAAGAAAGAAGGAAATGTGAGTGTGCTGAGAACAAAAGAATGGTGTTTCCTACATATACGGCCCATATCTAGTCCAACTCTGCCTCTGAAACTGATACAAAGCACTGGTCCTCTAACATCCAATGCTTGTCAGTTAAGATGAGAAACATGTGAGCTTCGTGAACGATGTAGTTCGTTTGAGATGAAAAGTGACTGCCCTTACCTGAAACGAAGTCTTGCTTGTAGTAAGACACAGAGCCTGGGATTTAACACCATTTCTGAAGGGAAATACACAGCATAGTTCTCATCCATGGATCACACTCTGCTTTAGAGCAAGAAGCATGCTATTGCTTTCTAGAGTCTCTAATACAGCAAGAAACCTGAGTGTGATCAGAATAAAAGAACGGTGTTTCCTAAACATACTGACCATATCTAGTTCAACTCTGCTTCTGAAATTCATACAAACTAAAGGTCCTCTAAAATCCAATGCTTGTCAGTTAAGATGAGAAACGTGTGAGCATCGTGAAAGATGTAGTTTTTTTTTGAGCTGTAAGTAACTGCCCTTACTTGAAACGAAGTCTTGCTTGTAGGAAGACTCAGAAACTGGGATTTAACTCCATTTCTGAAGTGAAACACACAGAAGAGTTCTCATCCATTGATCACACTCTGCTTTAGAGCAAGAAGCATGCACTTACTTTCTAGCATCTCTAAGACAGTAGGAAACGTGAGTGTGCTGAGAACAAAAGAATGGTGTTTCCTACACATACGGACCATATCTAGTCCAACTCTGCTTCTGAAACTGATACAAAGCACTGGTCCTCTAACATCCAATGCTTGTCAGTTAAGATGAGAAATGTGTGAGCTTCGTGAACGATGTAGTTCGTTTGAGTTGAAAAGTGAATGCCCTTACCTGAAACGAAGTCTTGCTTGTAGGAAGACACAGACCCTGGGATTCAACTACATTTCTGAAGGGAAACACACAGCAGAGTTCTCATCCATTGATCACACCCTGCTTTAGAAAAAGAAGCATGCTCTTGCTTTCTAGATTCTCTAATACAGCAGGAAACCTGAGTGTGCTCAGAACAAAAGAACGGTGTTTCCTACATATACGGACCATATGTAGTCCAAATCTGCTTCTGAAAGTGATACAAAGCACTGGACCTCTAACATCTAATGCTTGTCAGTTAAGATGAGAAACGTGTGAGCTTTGTGAACGATGTAGTTAGTTTGTGCAGAAAAGTGACTGCCCTTACCTGAAACGAAAGCTTGCTTGTAGGAAGACTCAGAGCCTGGGATTTAACTCCATTTCTGAAGTGAAACACACAGAAGTGTTCTCATCCATGTATCACACTCTGCTTTAGAGCGAGAAGCAAGCTCTTGCTTTCTAGATTCTCTAATACAGCAGGAAACCTGAGTGTGCTGAGAACAAAAGAACGGTGTTTCCTACACATACGTACCATATGTAGTCCAAATCTGCTTGTGAAACTGATAAAAAGCACTGGACCTCTAACATCTAATGCTTGTCAGTTAAGATGAGAAACGTGTTTGCTTCGGGAACGATGTAGTTCGTTTGAGCAGAAAAGTGACTGCCCTTACCTTAAACGATGTCTTGCTTGTAGGAAGACTCAGAGCTTGGGATTTAACTCCATATGGGAAATGAAATACACAGCAGAGTTCTCATCCATTGATCACACTCTGCTTTAGAGCAAGAAGCACTCTATTCCTTTCTAGAGTCTCTAATACATTAGGAAATCTGAGTGTGCCCAGAACAAAAGAACGGTGTTTCCAACACCTACGGAGAACATGTAGTCCAAATCTGCTTCTGAAACTGATACAAAGCACTGGTCCTCTAACATCCAATGCTTGTCAGTTAAGATGAGAAACATGTGAATTTCGTGAAAGATGTAGTTCGTTTGAGCTGTTAAGTAACTGCCCTTACCTGAAACGAAGTCTTGTTTGTAGGAAGACTCAGAGCCTGGGATTTGTCTCCATTTCTGAAGGTAAACACACAGCATAGTTCTCATCCATGTATCACACTCTGCTTTAGAGTGAGAAGCATGCTCTTGCTTTCTGGAGTCTCTAAGACAGCAGGAAATGTGAGTGTGCCGAGAACAAAAGAACGGTGTTTCCTACACATACGGACCACATGTAGTCCAAATCTGCTTCTGATACTGATAAAAAGCACTGATCCTCTGACATTCAATGCTTGTCAGTTAGGATGAGAAACGTGTGAGCTTCGTGAATGATGTAGTTCGTTTGATTTGAAAGGTGACTGCCCTTACCTGAAATGAAGTCTTGCTTGTAGGAAGACACAGAGCCTGGGATTTAACACCATTTCTGAAGGGAAATACACAGCATAATTCTCATCCATGGATCACACTCTGCTTTAGAGCGAGAAGCACGCTCTTGCTTTCTAGAGTCTCTAATACAGCAGGAAACCTGAGTGTGATCAGAACAAAAGAACGGTGTTTCCTAAACATACTGACCATATCTAGTTCAACTCTGCTTCTGAAATACATACAAACCAAAGGTCCTCTAACATCCAATGCTTGTCAGTTAAGATGAGAAACGTGTGAGCATCGTGAAAGATGTAGTTAGTTTGAGCTGTAAGTAACTGCCCTTACTTGAAACGAAGTCTTGCTTGTAGGAAGACACAGAGCCTGGGATTTAACTCCATTTCTGAAGTGAAACACACAGAAGAGTTCTCATCCATTGATCACACTCTGCTTTAGAGCAAGAAGCACGCTCTTGCTTTCTAGAGTCTCTAAGAAAGAAGGAAATGTGAGTGTGCTGAGAACAAAAGAATGGTGTTTCCTACATATACGGCCCATATCTAGTCCAACTCTGCCTCTGAAACTGATACAAAGCACTGGTCCTCTAACATCCAATGCTTGTCAGTTAAGATGAGAAACATGTGAGCTTCGTGAACGATGTAGTTCGTTTGAGATGAAAAGTGACTGCCCTTACCTGAAACGAAGTCTTGCTTGTAGTAAGACACAGAGCCTGGGATTTAACACCATTTCTGAAGGGAAATACACAGCATAGTTCTCATCCATGGATCACACTCTGCTTTAGAGCAAGAAGCATGCTATTGCTTTCTAGAGTCTCTAATACAGCAAGAAACCTGAGTGTGATCAGAATAAAAGAACGGTGTTTCCTAAACATACTGACCATATCTAGTTCAACTCTGCTTCTGAAATTCATACAAACTAAAGGTCCTCTAAAATCCAATGCTTGTCAGTTAAGATGAGAAACGTGTGAGCATCGTGAAAGATGTAGTTTTTTTTTGAGCTGTAAGTAACTGCCCTTACTTGAAACGAAGTCTTGCTTGTAGGAAGACTCAGAAACTGGGATTTAACTCCATTTCTGAAGTGAAACACACAGAAGAGTTCTCATCCATTGATCACACTCTGCTTTAGAGCAAGAAGCATGCACTTGCTTTCTAGCATCTCTAAGACAGTAGGAAACGTGAGTGTGCTGAGAACAAAAGAATGGTGTTTCCTACACATACGGACCATATCTAGTCCAACTCTGCTTCTGAAACTGATACAAAGCACTGGTCCTCTAACATCCAATGCTTGTCAGTTAAGATGAGAAATGTGTGAGCTTCGTGAACGATGTAGTTCGTTTGAGTTGAAAAGTGAATGCCCTTACCTGAAACGAAGTCTTGCTTGTAGGAAGACACAGACCCTGGGATTCAACTACATTTCTGAAGGGAAACACACAGCAGAGTTCTCATCCATTGATCACACCCTGCTTTAGAAAAAGAAGCATGCTCTTGCTTTCTAGATTCTCTAATACAGCAGGAAACCTGAGTGTGCTCAGAACAAAAGAACGGTGTTTCCTACATATACGGACCATATGTAGTCCAAATCTGCTTCTGAAAGTGATACAAAGCACTGGACCTCTAACATCTAATGCTTGTCAGTTAAGATGAGAAACGTGTGAGCTTTGTGAACGATGTAGTTAGTTTGTGCAGAAAAGTGACTGCCCTTACCTGAAACGAAAGCTTGCTTGTAGGAAGACTCAGAGCCTGGGATTTAACTCCATTTCTGAAGTGAAACACACAGAAGTGTTCTCATCCATGTATCACACTCTGCTTTAGAGCGAGAAGCAAGCTCTTGCTTTCTAGATTCTCTAATACAGCAGGAAACCTGAGTGTGCTGAGAACAAAAGAACGGTGTTTCCTACACATACGTACCATATGTAGTCCAAATCTGCTTGTGAAACTGATAAAAAGCACTGGACCTCTAACATCTAATGCTTGTCAGTTAAGATGAGAAACGTGTTTGCTTCGGGAACGATGTAGTTCGTTTGAGCAGAAAAGTGACTGCCCTTACCTTAAACGATGTCTTGCTTGTAGGAAGACTCAGAGCTTGGGATTTAACTCCATATGGGAAATGAAATACACAGCAGAGTTCTCATCCATTGATCACACTCTGCTTTAGAGCAAGAAGCACTCTATTCCTTTCTAGAGTCTCTAATACATTAGGAAATCTGAGTGTGCCCAGAACAAAAGAACGGTGTTTCCAACACCTACGGAGAACATGTAGTCCAAATCTGCTTCTGAAACTGATACAAAGCACTGGTCCTCTAACATCCAATGCTTGTCAGTTAAGATGAGAAACATGTGAATTTCGTGAAAGATGTAGTTCGTTTGAGCTGTTAAGTAACTGCCCTTACCTGAAACGAAGTCTTGTTTGTAGGAAGACTCAGAGCCTGGGATTTGTCTCCATTTCTGAAGGTAAACACACAGCATAGTTCTCATCCATGTATCACACTCTGCTTTAGAGTGAGAAGCATGCTCTTGCTTTCTGGAGTCTCTAAGACAGCAGGAAATGTGAGTGTGCCGAGAACAAAAGAACGGTGTTTCCTACACATACGGACCACATGTAGTCCAAATCTGCTTCTGATACTGATAAAAAGCACTGATCCTCTGACATTCAATGCTTGTCAGTTAGGATGAGAAACGTGTGAGCTTCGTGAATGATGTAGTTCGTTTGATTTGAAAGGTGACTGCCCTTACCTGAAATGAAGTCTTGCTTGTAGGAAGACACAGAGCCTGGGATTTAACACCATTTCTGAAGGGAAATACACAGCATAATTCTCATCCATGGATCACACTCTGCTTTAGAGCGAGAAGCACGCTCTTGCTTTCTAGAGTCTCTAATACAGCAGGAAACCTGAGTGTGATCAGAACAAAAGAACGGTGTTTCCTAAACATACTGACCATATCTAGTTCAACTCTGCTTCTGAAATACATACAAACCAAAGGTCCTCTAACATCCAATGCTTGTCAGTTAAGATGAGAAACGTGTGAGCATCGTGAAAGATGTAGTTAGTTTGAGCTGTAAGTAACTGCCCTTACTTGAAACGAAGTCTTGCTTGTAGGAAGACACAGAGCCTGGGATTTAACTCCATTTCTGAAGTGAAACACACAGAAGAGTTCTCATCCATTGATCACACTCTGCTTTAGAGCAAGAAGCACGCTCTTGCTTTCTAGAGTCTCTAAGAAAGAAGGAAATGTGAGTGTGCTGAGAACAAAAGAATGGTGTTTCCTACACATACGGCCCATATCTAGTCCAACTCTGCTTCTGAAACTGATACAAAGCACTGATCCTCTAACATCCAATGCTTGTCAGTTAAGATGAGAAACATGTGAGCTTCGTGAACGATGTAGTTCGTTTGAGATGAAAAGTGACTGCCCTTACCTGAAACGAAGTCTTGCTTGTAGTAAGACACAGAGCCTGGGATTTAACACCATTTCTGAAGGGAAATACACAGCATAGTTCTCATCCATGGATCACACTCTGCTTTAGAGCAAGAAGCATGCTATTGCTTTCTAGAGTCTCTAATACAGCAAGAAACCTGAGTGTGATCAGAACAAAAGAACGGTGTTTCCTAAACATACTGACCATATCTAGTTCAACTCTGCTTCTGAAATTCATACAAACTAAAGGTCCTCTAAAATCCAATGCTTGTCAGTTAAGATGAGAAACGTGTGAGCATCGTGAAAGATGTAGTTTTTTTTTTGAGCTGTAAGTAACTGCCCTTACTTGAAACGAAGTCTTGCTTGTAGGAAGACTCAGAAACTGGGATTTAACTCCATTTCTGAAGTGAAACACACAGAAGAGTTCTCATCCATTGATCACACTCTGCTTTAGAGCAAGAAGCATGCACTTGCTTTCTAGCATCTCTAAGACAGTAGGAAACGTGAGTGTGCTGAGAACAAAAGAATGGTGTTTCCTGCACATACGGACCATATCTAGTCCAACTCTGCTTCTGAAACTGATACAAAGCACTGGTCCTCTAACATCCAATGCTTGTCTATTAAGATGAGAAATGTGTGAGCTTCGTGAACGATGTAGTTCGTTTGAGTTGAAAAGTGAATGCCCTTACCTGAAACGAAGTCTTGCTTGTAGGAAGACACAGACCCTGGGATTCAACTCCATTTCTGAAGGGAAACACACAGCAGAGTTCTCATCCATTGATCACACCCTGCTTTAGAAAAAGAAGCATGCTCTTGCTTTCTAGATTCTCTAATACAGCAGGAAACCTGAGTGTGCTCAGAACAAAAGAACGGTGTTTCCTACATATACGGACCATATGTAGTCCAAATCTGCTTCTGAAAGTGATACAAAGCACTGGACCTCTAACATCTAATGCTTGTCAGTTAAGATGAGAAACGTGTGAGCTTTGTGAACGATGTAGTTAGTTTGTGCAGAAAAGTGACTGCCCTTACCTGAAACGAAAGCTTGCTTGTAGGAAGACTCAGAGCCTGGGATTTAACTCCATTTCTGAAGTGAAACACACAGAAGTGTTCTCATCCATGTATCACACTCTGCTTTAGAGCGAGAAGCAAGCTCTTGCTTTCTAGATTCTCTAATACAGCAGGAAACCTGAGTGTGCTGAGAACAAAAGAACGGTGTTTCCTACACTTACGTACCATATGTAGTCCAAATCTGCTTCTGAAACTGATAAAAAGCACTGGACCTCTAACATCTAATGCTTGTTAGTTAAGATGAGAAACGTGTGAGCTTCGGGAACGATGTAGTTCGTTTGAGCAGAAAAGTGACTGCCCTTACCTTAAACGATGTCTTGCTCGTAGGAAGACTCAGAGCTTGGGATTTAACTCCATATGGGAAATGAAATACACAGCAGAGTTCTCATCCATTGATCACACTCTGCTTTAGAGCAAGAAGCACTCTATTCCTTTCTAGAGTCTCTAATACATTAGGAAATCTGAGTGTGCCCAGAACAAAAGAACGGTGTTTCCAACACCTACGGACCACATGTAGTCCAAATCTGCTTCTGAAACTGATACAAAGCACTGGTCCTCTAACATCCAATGCTTGTCAGGTAAGATCCGAAACGTGTGAGCATTGTGAACGATGTAGATCATTTGACCTGTAAAGTAACTGCACTTACCTGAAACAAAGTCTTGCTAGTAGGAAGACTCAGAGCCTGGTATTTATCTCCATTTCAGAAGTGAAACACACAGCAGAGTTCTCATCCATGTATCACACTCTGCTTTAGATTGAGAAGCACGCTCTTGCTTTCTGTAGTCTCTAATACAGCAGGAAACCTGAGTGTGCTCAGAACAAAAGAACGGTGTTTCCTACACATACGGACCATATGTAGTCCAAATCTGCTTCTGAAACTGATACAAAGCACTGGTACTCTAACATCCAATGCTTGTCAGTTAAGATGAGAAACGTGTGAGTTTCGTGAAAGATGTAGTTCGTTTGAGCTGTTAAGTAACTGCCCTTACTTGAAACGAAGTCTTGTTTGTAGGAAGACTCAGAGCCTGGGATTTAACTCCATTTCTGAAGTGAAACACACAGAAGAGTTCTCATACATTGATCACACTCTGCTTTAGAGCAAGAAGCACTCTCTTGCTTTCTAGAGTCTCTAAGACATCAGGAAATCTGAGTGTGCCCAGAACAAAAGAACGGTGTTTCCTACACATACGGACCACATGTAGTCCAAATGTGCTTCTGAAACTGATACAAAGCACTGGTCTTCTAAAATCCAATGCTTGTCAGTTAGGATGAGAAACGTGTGAGCTTTGTGAATGATGTAGTTCGTTTGAGCTGAAAAGTGACTGCCCTTACCTGAAACGAAATCTTGGTGTAGGAAGACACAGAGTCTGGGATTTAACTCCATTTCTGAAGGGAAACACACAGCATAGGTATCATCCATGGATCACACTCTGCTTTAGAGCAAGAAGCACGCTCTTGCTTTCTAGAGTCTCTAAGACAGCAGGAAACATGAGTGTACTGAGAACAAAAGAACGTTGTTTCCTATAGATACAGACCATATCTAGTCCAACTCTGCTTCTGAAACTGATACAAAGCACTGGTCCTCTAACATCCAATGCTTGTCAGTTAAGATGAGAAAAGTGAGCTTAGTGAACGATGTAGTTTGCTTGAGCAGAAATGTGACTGCCCTTACCTTAAACGAAGTCTTGCTTGTAGGAAGACTCAGAGCCTGGGATTTAACTCCATTTCTGAAGTGAAACACCTAGCAGTGTTCTCATCCATTGATCACACTCTGCTTTAGAACAAGAAGCACGCTCTTGGTTTCTAGAATCTCTAAGACAGCAGGAAACGTGAGTGTGCTTAGAACAAAAGAACGGTGTTTCCTACACATACGGACCATATCTAGTCCAACTCTGCTTCTGAAACACATACAAAGCATTGGTCCTCCAACATCCAATGCTTGTCTGTTAAGATGAGAAACGTGTGAGCTTCGTGAATGATGTAGTTCGTTTGAGCTGAAAAGAGACTGGCCTTACCTGAAATGAAGTCTTGCTTGAGGGAACACACAGAGCCTGGGATTTAACACCATTTCTGAAGGGAAACAAACAGCATTGTTCTCATCCATGGATCACACTCTGCTTTAGAGCAAGAAGCAGGCTCTTGCTTTCTAGAGTCTCTAAGACAGCAGGAAACGTGAGTGTGCCCAGAACAAAAGATCGGTGTTTCCTACACATACGGACCATATCTAGTTCAACTCTGCTTCTGAAACTGAAACAAACGAAAGGTCCTCTAACATCCAATGCTTGTCAGGTAACATCCGACCGTGTGAGCTTCGTGAAAGATGTAGTTCGTTTGAGCTGTAAAGTAACTGCACTTAACTGATACGAAGTCTTGCTTGTAGGAAGACTCAGAGCCTGGGATTTAACTCCATTTCTGAAGGGAAACACACAGCAGAGTTCTCATTCATTGATCCCACTCTGCTTTAGAGCAAGAAGCACGCTCTTGCTTTCTTGAGTCTCTAAGACAGCATTAAACGTGAGTGTGCTGAGAAAAAAAGAACGTTGTTTCCTACACATACGGACCATATCTAGTCCAACTTTGCTTCTTAAACTGATACAAAGCACTTGTCCTCTAACATCTAATGCTTGTCAGTTAAGATGAGAAACTTGTGGTCTTCGTGAACGATGTAGTTCGTTTGAGCTGAAAAGTGACTTCCCTTACCTGAAATGAAGTATTGCTTGTAGGAAGACACAGAGCCTGGGATTTAACACCATTTCTGAAGGGAAACACACAGCATAGTTCTCATCCATGGATCATACTCTGCTTTAGAGCGAGAAGCATGCTCTTGCTTTCTAGAGTCTCTAATACAGCATGAAACCTGCATGTACTCAGAACAAAAGAACAGTGATTCCTAAACGTACGGACCTTATCTAGTTCAACTCTGCTTCTGAAATTCATACAAAGCAAAGGTCCTCAAACATCCAATGCTTGTCAGTTAAGATGAGAAACGTGTGAGCTTCGTGAAAGATGTAGTTCGTTTGAGCTGTAAAGTAACTGCTCTTACCTGAAACGAGGTCTTGTTTCTAGGAAGACTCAGAGCCTGGGATTTAACTCCATTTCTGAAGTGAAACACACAGCAGAGTTCTCATTCATTGATCACACTCTGCTTTAGAGCAAGAAGCACGCTCTTGCTTTCTAGAGTCTCTAAGACAGCAAGAAATCTGAGTGTGCCCAGAATAAAAGAACGGTGTTTCCTACACGTACGGACCATATGTAGTCCAAATCTGCTTCTGAAACTGATACAAAGCACTGGTCCTCTAACATCCAATCCTTGTCAGTTAGGATGAGAAACGTGTTTGCTTCTTTAACGGTGTAGTTCGTTTAAGCTGAAAAGTGAGTGCCCTTACATGAAACGAAGTCTTGCTTGTAGTAAGTCAGAGAGGCTGGGATTTAACTCCATTTATGAAGGAAAACAAACAGCATAGTTCTCATCCATGGATCACACTCTGCTTTAGAGCAAGAAGCATGCTCTTGCTTTCTAGAGTCTCTAATACAGCAAGAAACCTGAGTGTGATCAGAACAAAAGAACGGTGTTTCATAAACATACTGACCATATCTAGTTCAACTCTACTTCTGATATTCATACAAACTAAAAGTCCTTAAATCCAATGCTTGTCAGTTAAGATGAGAAACGTGTGAGTTTCGTGAACGATGTAGTTCGTTGGAGCTATAAAGAATCTGCCATTACCTGAAAGAAAGACTTGCTTGTAGGAGATCTCAGAGCATGGGATTTAACTCCATTTCTGAAGGGAAACACACAGCAGAGTTCTCATCCATTGATCACACTCTGCTTTAGAGCAAGAAGCACTCTCTTGCTTTCTAGAGTCTTTAAGACAGCAGGAAATCTGAGTGTGCCCAGAACAAAAGAACTGTGTTTCCTACACATACAGACCATATGTAGTCCAAATCTGCTTCTGAAACTGATACAAAGCACTGGTCCTCTAACATCCAATCCTTGTCAGTTAGGATGAGAAACGTGTGAGCTTCGTGAATGATGTAGTTCATTTGAGCTGAAAAGTGATTGCCCTTACCTGAAACGAAGTCTTACTTGTAGGAAGACACAGAGCCTGGGATTTAACTCCCTTTCTGAAGGGAAACACATAGCATAGTTCTCATCCATGCATCACACTCTGCTTTAGAGCGAGAAGCACGCTCTTGCTTTCTAGAGTCTTTAATAGCAGGAAAAATGAGTGTGCTCAGAACAAAAGTACGGTATTTCCTACACATATGGACCATATCTAGTTCAACTCGGCTTCTGAAACTAAAACAAACCACAGGTCCTCTAACATCCTATGCTTGTCAGTTAAGATGAGAAACGTGTGAGCCTTGTAAACAATGTAGTTCTTTTGAGATATAAAGAAACTGCCATACCTGACAGGAAGTCTTTTTTGTAGAAAGACACAGAGCCTGGGATTTAACTCCATTTCTGAAGTGAAACACAAAGGAGTGTTCTCATCCATTGATCACACTCTGCTTTAGAGCAAGAAGCAGGCTCTTGCTTTCTAGAGTCTCTAAGACAGCAGGAAATGTGAGTGTGCTTAGAACAAAAGAACGGTGTTTCCTACACATACGGACCATATCTAGTCCAACTCTGCTTCTGAAACTGATACAAAGCACTGGTCCTCTAACATCCAATGCTTGTCAGTTAAGATGAGAAACGTGTGAGTTTTGTGGACGATGTAGTTCGTTTGAGCTGAAAAGTGACTGCCCTTACCTGAAACGAAGTCTTGTTTGTAGGAAGACTCAGAGCCTGGGATTTAACTCCATTTCTGAAGTGAAACACACAGCAGAGTAATCATTCATTGATCACACTCTGCTTTAGAGCAAGAAGCACGCTCTTGCTTTCTAGAGTCTCTAATACAGCTGGAAACCTGAGTGTGATCCGAACAAAAGAACGGTGTTTCCTAAACATACCTACCATATCTAGTTCAACTGTGCTTCTGAAATTCATACAAAGCAGAGGTCCTCTAACATCCAATGCTTGTCAGTTAAGATGAGAAACGTGTGAGCTTCGTGAAAGATGTAGTTTGTTTGAGCTGCAAAGTAACTGCCCTTACCTGAAACAAAGTCTTGTTTCTAGGAAGACTCAGAGCCTGGGATTTAACTTCATTTCTGAAGTGAAACACACAAAAGAGTTCTCATCCATTGATCAAACTCTGCTTTAGAGCAAGAAGCACGCTCTTGCTTTCTAGAGGCTCTAAGACAACATGAAACGTGAGTGTGCTGAGAACAAAAGAACGATGTTGCCTACACATACAGACCATATGTAGTCCAAATCTGCTTCTGAAACTGATATAAAGCACTGGTCCTCTAACATCCAATGCTTGTCAGTTAGGATGAGAAACGTGTGAGTTTCGTGAACGATGTAGTTCGTTTGAGCTTTAAAGAAACTGCCCTTACCTGAAAGAAAGACTTGCTTGTAGGAAGACTCAGAGCGTTGGATTTAACTCCATTTCTGAAGTGAAACACACAAAAGAGTTCTCATCCATTGATTACACTCTTCTTTAGAGCAAGAAGCATGCTCTTGGTTTCTAGAGGCTCTAAGACAACATGAAACGTGAGTGTGCTGAGAACAAAAGAACGATGTTGCCTACACATACAGACCATATGTAGTCCAAATCTGCTTCTGAAACTGATATAAAGCACTGGTCCTCTAACATCCAATGCTTGTCAGTTAAGATGAGAAACGTGTGAGTTTCGTGAACGATGTAGTTCGTTTGAGCTATAAAGAAACTGCCCTTACCTGAAAGAAAGACTTGCTTGTAGGAAGACTCAGAGCCTGGGATTTAACACCATTTCTGAAGTGAAACACACAGCAGAGTTCTCATCCATTGATCATACTCTGCTTTAGAGCAAGAAGCACTCTCTTGCTTTCTAGAGTCTTTAAGACAGCAGGAAACGTGAGTGTGCTGAGAACAAAAGAACGGTGTTTCCTACACATACAGACCATATGTAGTCCAAATCTGCTTCTGAAACTGATACAAAGCACTGGTCCTCTAACATCCAATGCTTGTCAGTTAGGATGAGAAACGTGTGAGCTTCGTGAAAGATGTAGTTCGTTTGAGCTGAAAAGTGACTGCCCTTACCTGAAAGAAGTCTTGCTTGTAGGAAGACACAGAGCCTGGGATTTAACTCCCTTTCTGAAGGGAAACACACAGCATAGTTCTCATCCATGCATCACACTCTGCTTTAGAGCGAGAAGCACGCTCTTGCTTTCTAGAGTCTTTAATACAGCAGGAAACATGAGTGTGCTCAGAACAAAAGAATGGTATTTCCTACACATACGGACCATATGTAATCGAACTCTGCTTCTGAAACTGATACAAAGCACTGGTCCTCTAACATCCAAAGCTTGTCAGTTATGATGAGAAACGTGTTTGCTTCGTGAACGGTGTAGTTCGTTTGAGCTGAAAAGTGACTGCACTTACATGAAACGAAGTCTTGCTTGTAGGAAGTCACAGAGGATGGAATTTAACTCCATTTATGAAGGAAAACTAACAGCATAGTTCTCATCCATGGATCACAGTCTGCTTTAGAGCGAGAAGAACGCTCTTGCTTTCTAGATTCTCTATTTCAGCAGGAAACCTGAGTGTGCTCAGAAAAAAAGGACGGTGTTTCCTACACATATGGACCATATCTAGTTCATCTCTGCTTAGGAAACTGAAACAAACCACAGGTCCTCTAACATCCTATGCTTGTCAGTTAAGAAGAGAAACGTGTGAGCCTTGAAAACAATGTAGTTCTTTTGAGATATAAAGAAACTGCCCTTACCTGAAAGGAAGTCTTGTTTGTAGAAAGACTCAGAGCCTGGGATTTAATTCCATTTCTGAAGTGAAACACAGCAGAGTTATCATCCATTGTTCACACTCTGCTTTAGAAAAAGAAGCATGCTCTTGCTTTCTAGAGTCTCTAAGACAGCAGGAAACGTGAGTGTGCTCAGAACAAAAGTATGGTGTTTCCTAAACATACGGACCATATCTAGTTGAACTCTGCTTCTGAAACTGATACATAGCACTGGTCCTCTAACATCCAATGCTTGTCAGTTAAGATGAGAAACTTGTGAGCTTTTTGAATGATGTAGTTCTTTTGAGCTGAAAAGTGACTGCACTTACCTGAAACGAAGTCTTGCTTGTAGGAAGACTCAGAGCCTGGGATTTAACTCCATTTCTGAAGGGAAACACACAGCATAGTTCTCATCCATAGATCACACTCTGCTTTAGAGCGAGAAGCACGCTCTTGCTTTCTAGAGTCTCTAATGCAATAGGAAATCTGAGTGTGCTGAGAACAAAAGAACGGTGTTTCCTACACATACGGACCATATCTAGTTCAACTCAGCTTTTGAAACTGAAACAAACCACAGGTCCTCTAACATCCAATGCTTGTCAGTTAAGATGAGAAACCTGTAAGCTCTGTGAAAAATGTAGTTCGTTTGAGCTGTAAGGAACTGCCCCTAACTGAAAAGAATTCTTGTTTGTAGGAAGACTCAGAGCCTGGGATTTAACTCCCTTTATGAAGGAAAACAAACAGCATAGTTCTCATGCATGGATCAACTCTGCTTTTGAGCGAGAAGAACGCTCTTGCTTTCTAGAGTCTCTAATACAACAGGAAACGTGAGTGTGCCCAGAACAAAAGAATGGTGTTTCCTACACATACGGACCATATCTAGTCCAACTTTACTTCTGAAACTGATACAAAGCACTTGTCCTCTAACATCCAATGCTTGTCAGTTAAGATGAGAAACGTGTGAGCTTCGTGAACCATGTATTTCGTTTGAGCAGAAAAGTGACTGCCCTTACCTTAAACGAAGTCTTGCTTGTAGGAAGATTCAGAGCCTGGGATATAACTTCCTTTTTCGAAGTGAAACACCCAGCAGTGTTCTCATCCATTGATCACACTCTGCTTTAGAACAAGAAGCACGCTCTTGGTTTCGAGAGTCTCTAAGACAGCAGGAACCGTGAGTGTGCTGAGAACAAAAGAACAGTGTTTCCTACACATATGGACCATATCTAGTCCAACTCTGCTTCTGAAACTGATACAAAGCACTGGTCCTCTAACATCCAATGCTTGTCAGTTAAGATGAGAAATGTGTGAGCTTTGTCAACGATGTAGTTCGTTTATCTGAAAAGTGACTGCCCTTACTTGAAACGAAGTCTTGCTTGTAGTAAGACACAGAGCCTGGGATTTAACTCCATGTATGAAGAGAAACACACAGTATAGTTCTCATCCATGTATCACACTCTGCTTTAGAGCGAGAAGCACGCTCTTGCTTTCTAGAATCTCTAATACAGCAGGAAACCTGAGTGGGCTCAGCTCAAAAGAACGGTGTTTCCTACACCTACGGACCATATGTAGTCCAAATCTGCTTCTGAAACTGATACAAAGCACTGGTCCTCTAACAACCAATGCTTGTCAGTTAAGATGAGAAACGTGTGAGCTTCGTGAACGATGTAGTTCGTTTGAGCTGTAAATTAACTGCCCTTACCTGAAAGGAAGTCTTGTTTCTAGGAAGACTCAGAGCCTGGGATTTAACTCCATTTCTGAAGTGAAACACACAAAAGAGTTCTCATGCATTGATCACACTCTGCTTTAGAGCAAGTAGCACGCTCTTTCTTTCTAGAGGCCCTAAGACTACATGAAACGTGAGTGTGCTGAGAATAAAAGAATGATGTTGCCTACACATACAGACCATATGTTGTCCAAATCTGCTTCTGAAACTGATATAAAGCACTGGTCCTCTAACATCCAATGCTTGTCAGTTAAGATGAGAAACGTGTGAGTTTCATAAACGATGTAGTTCGTTTGAGCTGTAAATTAACTGCCCTTACCCTAAAGGAAGTCTTGTTTCTATGAAGACTCAGAGCCTGGGATTTAACTCCATTTCTGAAGTGAAACACACAGCAGAGTTCTCATTCATTGATCACACTCTGCTTTAGAACAAGAAGCACGCTCTTGGTTTCTAGAATCTCTAATAAAGCAGGAAACGTGAGTGTTTTGAGAACAAAAGTACGGTGTTTCCTACACATACGGACCATATCTTGTCCAACTCTGCTTCTGAAACTGATACAAAGCACTGGTCCTCTAACATCCAATGCTTGTCTGTTAAGATGAGAAACGTGTGAACCTCGTGAACAATGTAGTTCGTTTGAGCTGAAAAGTGACTGGCCTCACCTGAAATGAATTCTTGCTTGCAGGAAGACACAGAGCCTGGGATTTAACACCATTTCTGAAGGGAAACAAACAGCATAGTTCTCATCCATGGATCACACTCCGCTTTAGAGCATGAAGCACGCTCTTGCTTTCTAGAGGCTCTAAGACAACATGAAACGTGAGTGTGCTGAGAACAAAAGAACGATTTTGCCTACACATACAGACCATATGTAGTCCAAATCTGCTTCTGAAACTGATATAAAGCACTGGTCCTCTAACATCCAATGCTTGTCAGTTAGGATGAGAAACGTGTGAGTTTCGTGAACGATGTAGTTCGTTTGAGCTTTAAAGAATCTGCCCATACCTGAAAGGAAGTCTTGATTCTAGGAAGACTCAGAGCCTGGGATTTAACTCCATATCTGAAGTGAAACACACAGCAGAGTTCTCATTCATTGATCACACTCTGCTTTAGAACAAGAAGCACGCTCTTGGTTTCTAGAATCTCTAATACAGCAGGAAACGTGAGTGTTTTGAGAACAAAAGAACGGTGTTTCCTACACATATGGACCATATCTAGTCCAACTCTGCTTCTGAAACTGATACAAAGCATTGGTCCTCTAACATCCAATGCTTGTCTGTTAAGATGAGAAACGTGTGAGCCTCATGAACAATGTAGTTCGTTTGAGCTGAAAAGTGACTGGCCTTACCTGAAATGAATTCTTGCTTGCAGGAAGACACAGAGCCTGGGATTTAACACCATTTCTGAAGGGAATCAAACAGCATAGTTCTCATCCATGGATCACACTCCGCTTTAGAGCAAGAAGAACGCTCTTGCTTTCTAGAGTCTCTAAAACAGCTGGAAACCTGAGTGTGATCCAAACAAAAGAACGGTGTTTCCTAAACATACCTACCATATCTAGTTCAACTGTGCTTCTGAAATTCATACAAAGCAGAGGTCCTCTAACATCCAATGCTTGTCAGTTAAGATGAGAAACGTGTGAGCTTCGTGAAAGATGTAGTTTGTTTGAGCTGCAAAGTAACTGCCCTTACCTGAAACAAAGTCTTGTTTCTAGAAAGACTCAGAGCCTGGGATTTAACTCCATTTCTGAAGTGAAACACACAAAAGAGTTCTCATCCATTGATCAAACTCTGCTTTAGAGCAAGAAGCACGCTCTTGCTTTCTAGAGGCTCTAAGACAACATGAAACGTGAGTGTGCTGAGAACAAAAGAACGATGTTGCCTACACATACAGACCATATGTAGTCCAAATCTGCTTCTGAAACTGATATAAAGCACTGGTCCTCTAACATCCAATGCTTGTCAGTTAGGATGAGAAACGTGTGAGTTTCGTGAACGATGTAGTTCGTTTAAGCTTTAAAGAAACTGCCCTTACCTGAAAGAAAGACTTGCTTGTAGGAAGACTCAGAGCGTGGGATTTAACTCCATTTCTGAAGTGAAACACACAAAAGAGTTCTCATCCATTGATCACACTCTTCTTTAGAGCAAGAAGCATGCTCTTGGTTTCTAGAGGCTCTAAGACAACATGAAACGTGAGTGTGCTGAGAACAAAAGAACGGTGTTTCCTACACATACAGACCATATGTAGTCCAAATCTGCTTCTGAAACTGATACAAAGCACTGGTCCTCTAACATCCAATGCTTGTCAGTTAGGATGAGAAACGTGTGAGCTTCGTGAATGATGTAGTTCCTTTGAGCTGAAAAGTGACTGCCCTTACCTGAAAGAAGTCTTGCTTGTAGGAAGACATAGAGCCTGGGATTTAACTCCCTTTCTGAAGGGAAACACACAGCATAGTTCTCATCCATGCATCACACTCTGCTTTAGAGCGAGAAGCACGCTCTTGCTTTCTAGAGTCTTTAATACAGCAGGAAACATGAGTGTGCTCAGAACAAAAGAACGCTATTTCCTACACATACGGACCATATGTAATCGAACTCTGCTTCTGAAACTGATACAAAGCACTGGTCCTCTAACATCCAATGCTTGTCAGTTATGATGAGAAACGTGTTTGCTTCGTGAACGGTGTAGTTCGTTTGAGCTGAAAAGTGACTGCCCTTACATGAAACGAAGTCTTGCTTGTAGGAAGTCACAGAGGATGGAATTTAACTCCATTTATGAAGGAAAACAAACAGTATAGTTCTCATCCATCGATCACACTCTGCTTTAGAGCGAGAAGAACGCTCTTGCTTTCTAGATTCTCTATTACAGCAGGAAACCTGAGTGTGCTCAGAAAAAAAGGACGGTGTTTCCTACACATTCGGACCATATCTAGTTCAACTCAGCTTTTGAAACTGAAACAAACCACAGGTCCTCTAACATCCAATGCTTGTCAGTTAAGATGAGACCTGTAAGCTCTGTGAACGATGTAGTTCGTTTGAGCTGTAAGGAACTGCCCCTAACTGAAAAGAATTCTTGTTTGTAGGTGACTCAGAGCCTGGGATTTAACTCCCTTTATGAAGGAAAACAAACAGCATAGTTCTCATGCATGGATCAACTCTGCTTTTGAGCGAGAAGAACGCTCTTGCTTTCTAGATTCTCTAATACAACAGAAAACGTGAGTGTGCCCAGAACAAAAGAATGGTGTTTCCTACACATACGGACCATATCTAGTCCAACTTTACTTCTGAAACTGATACAAAGCACTTGTCCTCTAACATCCAATGCTTGTCAGTTAAGATGAGAAACGTGTGAGCTTCGTGAACCATGTATTTCGTTTGAGCAGAAAAGTGACTGCCCTTACCTGAAACGAAGTCTTGCTTGTAGGAAGATTCAGAGCCTGGGATATAACTTCATTTTTCGAAGTGAAACACCCAGCAGTGTTCTCATCCATTGATCACACTCTGCTTTAGAACAAGAAGCACGCTCTTGGTTTCGAGAGTCTCTAAGACAGCAGGAACCGTGTGTGTGCTGAGAACAAAAGAACAGTGTTTCCTACACATACGGACCATATCTAGTCCAACTCTGCTTCTGAAACTGATACAAAGCACTGGTCCTCTAACATCCAATGCTTGTCAGTTAAGATGTGAAATGTGTGAGCTTTGTCAACGATGTAGTTCGTTTATCTGAAAAGTGACTGCCCTTACTTGAAACGAAGTCTTGCTTGTAGGAAGACTCATAGCCTGGGATTTAACTCCATGTCTGAAGTGAAACACACAGCATAGTTCTCATCCATGGATCACACTCTGCTTTAGAACGAGAAGCACACTCTTGCTTTCTAGAGTCTCTAATACAGCAGGAAACCTGAGTGTGCTCAGAACAAAAGAATGGTGTTTCCTAAACATACGGACCATATCTAGTACAACTCTGCTTCTGAAATTCATACAAATGAAAGGTCCTCTAACATCCAATGCTTTTCAGTTAAGATTAGAAACGTGTGAGCTTCATGAACGATGTAGTTCGTTTGAGATGTAAAGTAAGTGGCCTTACCTGAAAGGAAGTCTTGCATTCAGGAAGACTCAGAGCCTGGGATTTCACTCCATTTCTGAATGGAAACACACAGCATAGTTCTCATCCATAGGTCACACTCTGCTTTAGAGCGAGAAGCATGCTCGTGCTTTCTAGAGTCTCTAATACAATAGGAAATCTGAGTGTGCTGAGAACAAAAGAACGCTGTTTCCTACACATACTGACCATATCTAGTTCAACTCTGCTTTTGAAACTGAAACAAACCACAGGTCCTCTAACATCCAATGCTTGTCAGTTAGGATGAGAAACGTCTGAGCTTCGTGAACGATGTAGTTCCTTTGAGCTGAAAAGTGACTGCCCTTACCTGAAATGAAGTCTTGCTTGTAGGAAGACACAGAGCCTGGAATTTAACACCATTTCTGAAGGGAAACACACAGCATAGTTCTCATGCATGGATCACACTCTGCTTTAGAGCAAGAAGCACGCTCTTGCTTTCTAGAGTCTCTAAGACAGTAGGAAACGTGAGTGTACTGAGAACAAAAGAACGTTGTATACTACACATACGGACCATATGTAGTCCAAATCTGCTTCTGAAACTGATACAAAGCACTGGTCCTCTAACATCCAATGCTTGTCAGTTATGAGGAAAAACGTGTGAGCTTCGTGAACGATGTAGTTCGTTTGAGCTGAACAGTGATAGCCCTTACCTGAAAAGAAGTCTTGCTTGTAGGAAGACACAGAGCCTGGGATTTAACTCCCTTTCTGAAGGGAAACACCCAGCAGTATTCTCATCCATTGATCACACTCTGCTTTAGAACAAGAAGCATGCTCTTGGTTTCTAGACTCTCTAAGATAGCAGGAAACGTGAGTGTGCTGAGAACAAAAGAACGGTGTTTCCTACACATACGGACCATATCTAGTCCAACACTGCTTCTGAAACTGATACAAAGCACTGGTCCTCTAACATCCAATGCTTGTCCGTTGATGAGAAACGTGTGAGCTTCGTGAAAGATGTAGTTCGTTTGTTCTGTAAAGTAACTGCCCTTACCTGAAACGAAGTCTTTTTTCTAGGAAGACTCAGAGCCTGGGATTTAACTCCATTTCTGAAGTGAAACACACAAAAGAGTTCTCCTCCATTGTTCACACTCTGATTTAGAGCAAGAAGAACGCTCTTGCTTTCTAGAGGCTCTAAGACAACATGAAACGTGAGTGTGCTGAGAACAAAAGAACGATGTAGCCTACACATACCGACAATATGTAGTCCAAATCTGCTTCTGAAACTGATATAAAGCACTGGTCCTCTAACATCCAATGCTTGTCAATTAAGATGAGAAACGTGTGAGTTTCGTGAATGATGTAGTTCGTTTGAGCTGAAAAGTGACTGCCCTTACTTGAAAGGAAGTCTTGCATGCAGGAAGACTCAGAGCCTGGGATTTCACTCCATTTCTGAAGGGAAACACACAGCATAGTTCTCATCCATAGATCACACTCTGCTTTAGAGCGAGAAGCACGCCCGTGCTTTCTAGAGTCTCTAATACCATAGGAAATCTGAGTGTGCTGAGAAAAAAAGAACGGTGTTTCCTACACATACGGACCATATCTAGTTCAACTCTGCTTTTGAAACTGAAACAAACCACAGTTCATCTAACATCCAATGCTTGTCAGTTATGAGGAAAAACGTGTCAGCTTCGTGAACGATGTAGTTCGTTTGAGCTGAAAAGTGACTGGCCTTACCTGTATTGAAGTCTTGCTTGTAGGAAGACACAGAGCGTGGGATTTAACACCATTTCTGAAGGGAAACAAACAGCATAGTTCTCATCCATGGATCACACTCTGCTTTAGAGCAAGAAGCACGCTCTTGCTTTCTAGAGTCTCTAATACAGCAGGAAACCTGAGTGTGATCCGAACAAAAGAACGGTGTTTCGTAAACATACCTAACCATATCTAGTTCAACTGTGCTTCTGAAATTCATACAAAGCAAAGGTCCTCTAACATCCAATGCTTGTCAGTTAAGATGAAAAACGTGTGAGCTTCGTGAAAGATGTAGTTCGTTTGTTCTGTAAAGTAACTGCCCTTACCTGAAACGAAGTCTTGTTTCTAGAAAGACTCAGAGCCTGGGATTTAACTCCATTTCTGAAGTGAAACACACAGCAGAGTTCTCATCCATTGATCACACTCTGCTTTAGAGCAAGAAGCAGGCTCTTGCTTTCTAGAGTCTCTAAGACAGCAGGAAACGTGAGTTGTGCTTAGAACAAAAGAACGGTGTTTCCTACACGTACGGACCATATCTAGTCCAACTCTGCTTCTGAAACTGATACAAAGCACTGGTCCTCTAACATCCAATCCTTGTCAGTTAAGATGAGAAACGTGTGAGCTTCGTGAACGATGTAGTTCGTTTAAGCTGAAAAGTGACTGCCCTTACCTGAAATGAAGTCTTGCTTGTAGGAAGACACAGAGCCTGGGATTTAACACCATTTCTGAAGGGAAACACACATCATAGTTCTCATGCATGGATCACACTCTGCTTTAGAGCGAGAATCACGCTCTTGCTTTCTAGAGTCTCCAATACAGCATGAAGCCTATGTGTACTCAGAACAAAAGAACGGTGTTTCCTACACATACGGACCATATCTAGTTCAACTCTGCTTCTGAAATTCATACAAAGCAAAGGTCCTCTAACATCCAATGCTTGTCAGTTAAGATGAGAAACGTGTGAGCTTCGTTAAAGATGTAGTTCATTTGAGCTGTAAATTAGCTGCCCTTACCTGAAAGGATGTCTTGTTTCTAGGAAGACTCAGAGCCTGGGATTTAACTCCATTTCTGAAGTGAAACACACAGCAGAGTTCTCATTCATTGATCACACTGCTTTAGAGCAAGAAGCACGGTCTTGCTTACTAGAGTCTCTAAGACAGCAGGAAACGTGAGTGTACAGAGAACAAAAGAACGTTGTATCATACACATACGGACCATAGCTAGTCCAACTCTGCTTCTGAAACTGATACAAAGCACTGGTCCTCTAACATCCAATGCTTGTCAGTTAAGATGAGAAACGTGTGAGCTTCGTGAACGGTGTAGTTCATTTGAGCTGAAAAGTGACTGGCCTTACCTTAAACGATGTCTTGCTTGTAGGAAGACTCAGAGCCTGGGATTTCACGCCATGTCTGAAGTGAAACACACACCATAGTTCTCATCCATGGATCACACTCTGCTTTAGAGCAAGAAGCACGCTCTTGCTTTTAGAGTCTCTAATACAGCAGGAAACCTGAGTGTGATCCGAACAAAAGAACGGTGTTTCGTAAACATACCTACCATATCTAATTCAACTGTGCTTCTGAAATTCATACAAAGCAAAGGTCCTCTAACATCCAATGCTTGTCAGTTAAGATGAGAAACGTGTGAGCTTCGTGAAAGATGTAGTTCCTTTGTTCTGTAAAGTAACTGCCCTTACCTGAAACGAAGTCTTGTTTCTAGGAAGACTCAGAGCCTGGGATTTAACTCCATTTCTGATGTGAAACACACAAAAGAGTTCTCATCCATTGTTCACACTCTGCTTTAGAGCAAGAAGCACGCTCTTGCTTTCTAGAGGCTCTAAGACAACATGAAACGTGAGTGTGCTGAGAACAAAAGAACGATGTTGCCTACACATACAGACCATATGTAGTCCAAATCTGCTTCTGAAACTGATATAAAGCACTGGTCCTCTAACATCCAATGCTTGTCAGTTAAGATGAGAAACGTGTGAGTTTCGTGAACGATGTAGTTCGTTTGAGCTATAAAGAAACTGCCCTTACCTGAAAGAAAGGCTTGCTTGTAGTAAGACTCAGAGCCTGGGATTTAACTGCAGTTCTGAATTGAAACACACAGCAGAGTTCTCATCCATTGATCACACTCTGCTTTAGAGCAAGAAGCAGGCTCTTGCTTTCTAGAGTCTCTAAGACAGCAGGAAACATGAGTGTGCTTAGAACAAAAGAACGGTGTTTCCTACACATACGGACCATATCTAGTCCAACTCTGCTTCTGAAACTTATACAAAGCACTGGTCCTCTAACATCCATTGCTTGTCAGTTAAGATGAGAAACGTGTGAGCTTCGTGAACAATGTAGTTCGTTTGATCTGAAAAGTGACTGCCCTTACTTGAAACAAAGTCTTGCTTGTAGTAAGACACAGAGCCTGGGACTTAACTCCATTTCTGAAGAGAAACACACAGTATAGTTCTCATCCATGTATCACACTCTGCTTTAGAGCGAGTAGCACGCTCTTGCTTTCTAGAGTCTCTAATACAGCAGGAAACCTGAGTGCGCTCAGAACAAAAGAACGGTGTTTCCTACACCTTCGGACCATATGTAGTCCAAATCTGCTTCTGAAACTGATACAAAGCACTGGTCCTCTAACACCCAAGGCTTGTCAGTTAAGATGAGAAACGTGTGAGCTTCGAGAACGATGTAGTTCGTTTGAGCAGAAAAGTGACTGCCCTAACCTTAAACGATGTCTTGCTTGTAGGAAGACTCAGAGCATGGGATTTAACTCCATGTCTGAAGTGAAACACACAGCATAGTTCTCATCCATGGATCACACTCTGCTTTAGAACGAGAAGCACACTCTTGCTTTCTAGATTCTCTAATACAGCAGGAAACCTGAGTGTGCTCAGAACAAAAGAATGGTGTTTCCTAAACATACGGACCATATCTAGTTCAACTCTGCTTCTGAAATTCATACAAATGAAACGTCCTCTAACATCCAATGCTTTTCAGTTAAGATTAGAAACGTGTGAGCTTCATGAACGGTGTAGTTGGTTTGAGCTGTAAAGTAAGTGGCATTACCTGAAACGAACTCTTGCATGCAGGAAGACTCAGAGCCTGGGATTTAACTCCATTTCCGAAGGGAAACACACAGCATAGTTCTCTTCTATGCATCACACTCTGCTTTAGAGCGAGAAGCACGCTCTTGCTTTCTAGAGTCTCCAATACAGCATGAAGCCTGTGTGTACTCAGAACAAAAGAACGGTGTTTCCTAAACATACGGACCATATCTATTTCAACTCTGCTGCTGAAATTCATACAAAGCAAAGGTCCTCTAACATCCAATGCTTGTCAGTTAGGATGAGAAACGTGTGAGCTTCGTGAACGATGTAGTTCGTTTGAGCTGAAAAGTGACTGCCCTTACCTGAAATGAACTCTTGCTTGTAGGAAGACACAGAGCCTGGAATTTAACACCATTTCTGAAGGGAAACACACAGCATAGTTCTCATGCATGGATCACACTCTGCTTTAGAGTAAGAAGCACGCTCTTGCTTTCTAGAGTCTCTAAGACAGCAGGAAATGTGAGTGAACTGAGAACAAAAGAACGATGTTGCCTAGACATAAAGACCATATGTAGTCCAAATCTGCTTCTGAAACTGATATAAAGCACTGGTCCTCTAACATCCAATGCTTGTCAATTAAGATGAGAAACGTGTGAGTTTCGTGAACGATGTAGTTCGTTTGAGCTATAAAGAAACTGCCCTTACGTGAAAGAAAGACTTGCTTGTAGGAAGACTCAGATGCTGGGATTTAACTCCATTTCTGAAGTGAAACACACAGCAGAGTTCTCATCCATTGATCATACTCTGCTTTAGAGCAAGAAGCACTCTCTTGCTTTCTAGAGTCTTTAAGACAGCAGGAAATCTGAGTGTGCCCAGAACAAAAGAACGGTGTTTCCTACACATACGGACCATATGTAGTCCAAATCTGCTTCTGAAACTGATACAAAGTACTGGTCCTCTAACATCCAATGCTTGTCAGTTAGGATGAGAAACGTGTGAGCTTCGTGAACGATGTAGTTCGTTTGATCTGAAAAGTGACTGCCCTTACTTGAAACGAAGTCTTGCTTGTAGGAAGACACAGACCCTGGGATTTAACTCCCTTTCTGAAGGGAAACACACAGCATAGTTCTCATCCATGCATCACACTCTGCTTTAGAGCGAGAAGCACGCTCTTGCTTTCTTGAGTCTTTAATACAGCAGGAAATATGAGTGTGCTCAGAACAAAAGAACGGTGATTCCTACACATAAGGCCATATGTAATCCAACTCTGCTTCTGAAACTGATACAAAGCACTGGACCTCTAGCATCCAATGCTTGTCTGTTATGATGAGAAACGTGTTTGCTTCGTGAACGGTGTAGTTCGTTTGAGCCTAAAAGTGAGTGCCCTTACATGAAACGAAGTCTTGCTTGTAGGAAGTCACAGAGGCTGGGCTTTTACTCCATTTATGAAGGAAAACAAACAGCATAGTTCTCATCCATGGATGACACTCTGCTTTAGAGCGAGAAGCACGCTCTTGCTTTCTTGAGTCTTTAATACAGCAGGAAACCTGAGTGCGCTCAGAACAAAAGAACGGTGTTTCCTACACCTACGGACCATATGTAGTCCAACTCTGCTTCTGAAACTGATACAAAGCACTGGTCCTCTAACATCCAATGCTTGTCAGTTAAGATGAGAAACGTGTGAGCTTCGTGAAGGATGTAGTTTGTTTGAGCTGAAAAGTGACTGCCCTTACCTTAAACGAACTCTTGCTTGTAGGAAGACTCAGAGCCTGGGACATAACTCCATTTCTGAAGTGAAACACCCAGCAGTGTTCTCATCCATTGATCACACTCTGCTTTAGAACAAGAAGCACGCTCTTGGTTTCTAGAATCTCTAAGACATCAGGAAACGTGAGTGTGCTGAGAACAAAAGAACGGTGTTTCCTACACATACGGACCATATCTAGTTCAACTCTGCTTCTGAAACTGATACAAAGCACTGGTCCTCTAACATCCAATGCTTGTCCGTTAAGATGAGAAACGTGTGAGCTTCGTGAACGATGTAGTTCCTTTGAGCTGAAAAGTGATTGGCCTTACCTGAAATGAAGTCTTGCTTGTAGGAAGAAACAGAGCCTGGGATTTAACTCCATTTCTGAAGTGAAACACACAAAAGAGTTCTCATCCATTGATCACACTCTGCTTTAGAGCAAGAAGCACGCTCTTGCTTTCTAGAGTCTCTAATACAGCAGGAAACCTGAGTGTGATCCGAACAAAAGAACTGTGTTTCCTAAACATACCTATCATATCTAGTTCAACTGTGCTTCTGAAATTCATACAAAGCAAAGGTCCTCTAACATCCAATGCTTGTCAGTTAAGATGAGAAACGTGTGAGCTTCGTGAAAGTTGTAGTTCGTTTGAGCTGTTAAGTAACTGCCCTTACCTGAAACGAATTCTTGTTTCTAGGAAGACTCAGAGCCTGGGATTTAACTCCATTTCTGAAGTGAAACACACAAAAGAGTTCTCATCCATTGATCACACTCTGCTTTAGAGCAAGAAGCATGCTCTTGCTTTCTAGAGGCTCTAAGACAACATGAAACGTGAGTGTGCTGAGAACAAAAGAACGATGTTGCCTAGACATAAAGACCATATGTAGTCCAAATCTGCTTCTGAAACTGATATAAAGCACTGGTCCTCTAACATCCAATGCTTGTCAATTAAGATGAGAAACGTGTGAGTTTCGTGAACGATGTAGTTCGTTTGAGCTATAAAGAAACTGCCCTTACGTGAAAGAAAGACTTGCTTGTAGGAAGACTCAGATGCTGGGATTTAACTCCATTTCTGAAGTGAAACACACAGCAGAGTTCTCATCCATTGATCATACTCTGCTTTAGAGCAAGAAGCACTCTCTTGCTTTCTAGAGTCTTTAAGACAGCAGGAAATCTGAGTGTGCCCAGAACAAAAGAACGGTGTTTCCTACACATACGGACCATATGTAGTCCAAATCTGCTACTGAAACTGATACAAAGTACTGGTCCTCTAACATCCAATGCTTGTCAGTTAGGATGAGAAACGTGTGAGCTTCGTGAACGATGTAGTTTGTTTGACCTGAAAAGTGACTGCCCTTACCTGAAACGAAGTCTTGCTTGTAGGAAGACACAGAGCCTGGTATTTAACTCCCTTTCTGAAGGGAAACACACAGCATAGTTCTCATCCATGCATCACACTCTGCTTTAGAGCGATAAGCACGCTCTTGCTTTCTAGAATCTTTAATACAGCAGGAAAAATGAGTGTTCTCAGAACAAAAGAACGGTGTTTCCTACACATAAGGACCATATGTAATCCAAATCTGCTTCTGAAACTGATACAAAGCACTGGTCCTCTAACAACCAATGCTTGTCAGTTAAGATGAGAAACGTGTGAGCTTCGTGAACCTTGTAGTTCGTTTGAGCAGAAAAGTGACTGCCCTTACCTTAAAGGAAGTCTTGCTTGTAGGAAGACTCAGCGCCTGGGATTTAACTCCATGTCTGAAGTGAAACACACAGCAGAGTTCTCATCCATTGTTCACACTCTGCTTTAGAAAAAGAAGCATGCTCTTGCTTTATAGAGTCTCTAAGACAGCAAGAAACGTGAGTGTGCTCAGAACAAAATATGGTGTTTCCTAAACATACGGACCATATCTAGTTGAACTCTGCTTCTGAAACTGATACATAGCACTGGTCCTCTAACATCCCATGCTTGTCAGTTAAGATGAGAAACGTGTGAGCTTAGTGAACGATGTAGTTTGTTTGAGCAGAGAAGTGACTGCCCTTACCTTAAACAAAGTCTTGCTTGTAGGAAGACTCAGAGCCTGGGATTTAACTCCATTTCTGAAGTGAAACACCCAGCAGTGTTCTCATCCATTGATCACACTCTGCTTTAGAACAAGAAGCACGCTCTTGGTTTCTAGAATCTCTAAGACATCAGGAAACGTGAGTGTGCTGAGAACAAAAGAACGGTGTTTCCTACACATACGGACCATATCTAGTTCAACTCTGCTTCTGAAACTGATACAAAGCACTGGTCCTCTAACATCCAATGCTTGTCCGTTAAGATGAGAAACGTGTGAGCTTCGTGAACGATGTAGTTCGTTTGAGCTGAAAAGTGATTGGCCTTACCTGAAATGAAGTCTTGCTTGTAGGAAGAAACAGAGCCTGGGATTTAACTCCATTTCTGAAGTGAAACACACAAAAGAGTTCTCATCCATTGATCACACTCTGCTTTAGAGCAAGAAGCACGCTCTTGCTTTCTAGAGTCTCTAATACAGCAGGAAACCTGAGTGTGATCCGAACAAAAGAACTGTGTTTCCTAAACATACCTATCATATCTAGTTCAACTGTGCTTCTGAAATTCATACAAAGCAAAGGTCCTCTAACATCCAATGCTTGTCAGTTAAGATGAGAAACGTGTGAGCTTCGTGAAAGATGTAGTTCGTTTGAGCTGTAAAGTAACTGCCCTTACCTGAAACGAATTCTTGTTTCTAGGAAGACTCAGAGCCTGGGATTTAACTCCATTTCTGAAGTGAAACACACAAAAGAGTTCTCATCCATTGATCACACTCTGCTTTAGAGCAAGAAGCATGCTCTTGCTTTCTAGAGGCTCTAAGACAACATGAAACGTGAGTGTGCTGAGAACAAAAGAACGATGTTGCCTAGACATAAAGACCATATGTAGTACAAATCTGCTTCTGAAACTGATATAAAGCACTGGTCCTCTAACATCCAATGCTTGTCAATTAAGATGAGAAACGTGTGAGTTTCGTGAACGATGTAGTTCGTTTGAGCTATAAAGAAACTGTCCTTACGTGAAAGAAAGACTTGCTTGTAGGAAGACTCAGATGCTGGGATTTAACTCCATTTCTGAAGTGAAACACACAGCAGAGTTCTCATCCATTGATCATACTCTGCTTTAGAGCAAGAAGCACTCTCTTGCTTTCTAGAGTCTTTAAGACAGCAGGAAATCTGAGTGTGCCCAGAACAAAAGAACGGTGTTTCCTACACATACGGACCATATATAGTCCAAATCTGCTTCTGAAACTGATACAAAGTACTGGTCCTCTAACATCCAATGCTTGTCAGTTAGGATGAGAAACGTGTGAGCTTCGTGAACGATGTAGTTCGTTTGATCTGAAAAGTGACTGCCCTTACTTGAAACGAAGTCTTGCTTGTAGGAAGACACAGACCCTGGGATTTAACTCCCTTTCTGAAGGGAAACACACAGCATAGTTCTCATCCATGCATCACACTCTGCTTTAGAGCGAGAAGCACGCTCTTGCTTTCTTGAGTCTTTAATACAGCAGGAAATATGAGTGTGCTCAGAACAAAAGAACGGTGATTCCTACACATAAGGCCATATGTAATCCAACTCTGCTTCTGAAACTGATACAAAGCACTGGACCTCTAGCATCCAATGCTTGTCTGTTATGATGAGAAACGTGTTTGCTTCGTGAACGGTGTAGTTCGTTTGAGCCTAAAAGTGAGTGCCCTTACATGAAACGAAGTCTTGCTTGTAGGAAGTCACAGAGGCTGGGCTTTTACTCCATTTATGAAGGAAAACAAACAGCATAGTTCTCATCCATGGATGACACTCTGCTTTAGAGCGAGAAGCACGCTCTTGCTTTCTTGAGTCTTTAATACAGCAGGAAACCTGAGTGCACTCAGAACAAAAGAACGGTGTTTCCTACACCTACGGACCATATGTAGTCCAACTCTGCTTCTGAAACTGATACAAAGCACTGGTCCTCTAACATCCAATGCTTGTCAGTTAAGATGAGAAACGTGTGAGCTTCGTGAAGGATGTAGTTTGTTTGAGCTGAAAAGTGACTGCCCTTACCTTAAACGAACTCTTGCTTGTAGGAAGACTCAGAGCCTGGGACATAACTCCATTTCTGAAGTGAAACACCCAGCAGTGTTCTCATCCATTGATCACACTCTGCTTTAGAACAAGAAGCACGCTCTTGGTTTCTAGAATCTCTAAGACATCAGGAAACGTGAGTGTGCTGAGAACAAAAGAACGGTGTTTCCTACACATACGGACCATATCTAGTTCAACTCTGCTTCTGAAACTGATACAAAGCACTGGTCCTCTAACATCCAATGCTTGTCAGTTAAGATGAGAAACGTGTGAGCTTCGTGAACGATGTAGTTCCTTTGAGCTGAAAAGTGATTGGCCTTACCTGAAATGAAGTCTTGCTTGTAGGAAGAAACAGAGCCTGGGATTTAACTCCATTTCTGAAGTGAAACACACAAAAGAGTTCTCATCCATTGATCACACTCTGCTTTAGAGCAAGAAGCACGCTCTTGCTTTCTAGAGTCTCTAATACAGCAGGAAACCTGAGTGTGATCCGAACAAAAGAACTGTGTTTCCTAAACATACCTATCATATCTAGTTCAACTGTGCTTCTGAAATTCATACAAAGCAAAGGTCCTCTAACATCCAATGCTTGTCAGTTAAGATGAGAAACGTGTGAGCTTCGTGAAAGTTGTAGTTCGTTTGAGCTGTTAAGTAACTGCCCTTACCTGAAACGAATTCTTGTTTCTAGGAAGACTCAGAGCCTGGGATTTAACTCCATTTCTGAAGTGAAACACACAAAAGAGTTCTCATCCATTGATCACACTCTGCTTTAGAGCAAGAAGCATGCTCTTGCTTTCTAGAGGCTCTAAGACAACATGAAACGTGAGTGTGCTGAGAACAAAAGAACGATGTTGCCTAGACATAAAGACCATATGTAGTCCAAATCTGCTTCTGAAACTGATATAAAGCACTGGTCCTCTAACATCCAATGCTTGTCAATTAAGATGAGAAACGTGTGAGTTTCGTGAACGATGTAGTTCGTTTGAGCTATAAAGAAACTGCCCTTACGTGAAAGAAAGACTTGCTTGTAGGAAGACTCAGATGCTGGGATTTAACTCCATTTCTGAAGTGAAACACACAGCAGAGTTCTCATCCATTGATCATACTCTGCTTTAGAGCAAGAAGCACTCTCTTGCTTTCTAGAGTCTTTAAGACAGCAGGAAATCTGAGTGTGCCCAGAACAAAAGAACGGTGTTTCCTACACATACGGACCATATGTAGTCCAAATCTGCTACTGAAACTGATACAAAGTACTGGTCCTCTAACATCCAATGCTTGTCAGTTAGGATGAGAAACGTGTGAGCTTCGTGAACGATGTAGTTTGTTTGACCTGAAAAGTGACTGCCCTTACCTGAAACGAAGTCTTGCTTGTAGGAAGACACAGAGCCTGGTATTTAACTCCCTTTCTGAAGGGAAACACACAGCATAGTTCTCATCCATGCATCACACTCTGCTTTAGAGCGATAAGCACGCTCTTGCTTTCTAGAATCTTTAATACAGCAGGAAAAATGAGTGTTCTCAGAACAAAAGAACGGTGTTTCCTACACATAAGGACCATATGTAATCCAAATCTGCTTCTGAAACTGATACAAAGCACTGGTCCTCTAACAACCAATGCTTGTCAGTTAAGATGAGAAACGTGTGAGCTTCGTGAACCTTGTAGTTCGTTTGAGCAGAAAAGTGACTGCCCTTACCTTAAAGGAAGTCTTGCTTGTAGGAAGACTCAGCGCCTGGGATTTAACTCCATGTCTGAAGTGAAACACACAGCAGAGTTCTCATCCATTGTTCACACTCTGCTTTAGAAAAAGAAGCATGCTCTTGCTTTATAGAGTCTCTAAGACAGCAAGAAACGTGAGTGTGCTCAGAACAAAATATGGTGTTTCCTAAACATACGGACCATATCTAGTTGAACTCTGCTTCTGAAACTGATACATAGCACTGGTCCTCTAACATCCCATGCTTGTCAGTTAAGATGAGAAACGTGTGAGCTTAGTGAACGATGTAGTTTGTTTGAGCAGAGAAGTGACTGCCCTTACCTTAAACGAAGTCTTGCTTGTAGGAAGACTCAGAGCCTGGGATTTAACTCCATTTCTGAAGTGAAACACCCAGCAGTGTTCTCATCCATTGATCACACTCTGCTTTAGAACAAGAAGCACGCTCTTGGTTTCTAGAATCTCTAAGACATCAGGAAACGTGAGTGTGCTGAGAACAAAAGAACGGTGTTTCCTACACATACGGACCATATCTAGTTCAACTCTGCTTCTGAAACTGATACAAAGCACTGGTCCTCTAACATCCAATGCTTGTCCGTTAAGATGAGAAACGTGTGAGCTTCGTGAACGATGTAGTTCGTTTGAGCTGAAAAGTGATTGGCCTTACCTGAAATGAAGTCTTGCTTGTAGGAAGAAACAGAGCCTGGGATTTAACTCCATTTCTGAAGTGAAACACACAAAAGAGTTCTCATCCATTGATCACACTCTGCTTTAGAGCAAGAAGCACGCTCTTGCTTTCTAGAGTCTCTAATACAGCAGGAAACCTGAGTGTGATCCGAACAAAAGAACTGTGTTTCCTAAACATACCTATCATATCTAGTTCAACTGTGCTTCTGAAATTCATACAAAGCAAAGGTCCTCTAACATCCAATGCTTGTCAGTTAAGATGAGAAACGTGTGAGCTTCGTGAAAGATGTAGTTCGTTTGAGCTGTAAAGTAACTGCCCTTACCTGAAACGAATTCTTGTTTCTAGGAAGACTCAGAGCCTGGGATTTAACTCCATTTCTGAAGTGAAACACACAAAAGAGTTCTCATCCATTGATCACACTCTGCTTTAGAGCAAGAAGCATGCTCTTGCTTTCTAGAGGCTCTAAGACAACATGAAACGTGAGTGTGCTGAGAACAAAAGAACGATGTTGCCTAGACATAAAGACCATATGTAGTACAAATCTGCTTCTGAAACTGATATAAAGCACTGGTCCTCTAACATCCAATGCTTGTCAATTAAGATGAGAAACGTGTGAGTTTCGTGAACGATGTAGTTCGTTTGAGCTATAAAGAAACTGTCCTTACGTGAAAGAAAGACTTGCTTGTAGGAAGACTCAGATGCTGGGATTTAACTCCATTTCTGAAGTGAAACACACAGCAGAGTTCTCATCCATTGATCATACTCTGCTTTAGAGCAAGAAGCACTCTCTTGCTTTCTAGAGTCTTTAAGACAGCAGGAAATCTGAGTGTGCCCAGAACAAAAGAACGGTGTTTCCTACACATACGGACCATATATAGTCCAAATCTGCTTCTGAAACTGATACAAAGTACTGGTCCTCTAACATCCAATGCTTGTCAGTTAGGATGAGAAACGTGTGAGCTTCGTGAACGATGTAGTTCCTTTGACCTGAAAAGTGACTGCCCTTACCTGAAACGAAGTCTTGCTTGTAGGAAGACACAGAGCCTGGTATTTAACTCCCTTTCTGAAAGGAAACACACAGCATAGTTCTCATCCATGCATCACACTCTGCTTTAGAGCGATAAGCACGCTCTTGCTTTCTAGAATCTTTAATACAGCAGGAAACATGAGTGTGCTCAGAACAAAAGAAATGTGTTTCCTACACATAAGGACCATATGTAATCCAAATCTGCTTCTGAAACTGATACAAAGCACTGGTCCTCTAACAACCAATGCTTGTCAGTTAAGATGAGAAACGTGTGAGCTTCGTGAACCTTGTAGTTCGTTTGAGCAGAAAAGTGACTGCCCTTACCTTAAAAGAAGTCTTGCTTGTAGGAAGACTCAGCGCCTGGGATTTAACTCCATGTCTGAAGTGAAACACACAGCAGAGTTCTCATCCATTGTTCACACTCTGCTTTAGAAAAAGAAGCATGCTCTTGCTTTATAGAGTCTCTAAGACAGCAAGAAACGTGAGTGTGCTCAGAACAAAATATGGTGTTTCCTAAACATACGGACCATATCTAGTTGAACTCTGCTTCTGAAACTGATACATAGCACTGGTCCTCTAACATCCCATGCTTGTCAGTTAAGATGAGAAACGTGTGAGCTTCGTGAATGATGTAGTACTTTTGAGCTGAAAAGTGACTGCCCTTACCTGAAACGAAGTCTTGCTTGTAGGAAGACTCAGAGCCTGGGATTTAACTCCATTTCTGAAGAGAAACACACAGCATAGTTCTCATCCATAGATCACACTCTGCTTTAGAGCGAGAAGCACGCCCGTGCTTTCTAGAGTCTCTAATACAATAGGAAATCTGAGTGTGCTGAGAACAAAAGAACGGTGTTTCCTACACATACGGACCATATCTAGTTCAACTCTGCTTTTGAAACTGAAACAAACCACAGGTCCTCTAACATCCAATGCTTGTCAGTTAAGATGAGAAACGTGTGAGCTTAGTGAATGATGTAGTTTGTTTGAGCAGAGAAGTGACTGCCCTTACCTTAAACGAAGTCTTGCTTGTAGGAAGACTCAGAGCCTGGGATTTAACTCCATTTCAGAAGTGAAACACCCGCCAGTGTTCTCATCCATTGATAACACTCTGCTTTAGAACAAGAAGCACGCTCTTGGTTTCTAGAATCTCTAAGACAGCAGGAAACGTGAGTGTGCTGAAAACAAAAGAACGGTGTTTCCTACACATACGGACCATATCTAGTTCAGCTCTGCTTCTGAAACTGATACAAAGCACTGGTCCTCTAACATCCAATGCTTGTCCGTTAAGATGGGAAACGTGTGAGCTTCGTGAACGATGTAGTTCGTTTGAGCTGAAAAGTGACTGCCCTTACCCAAAACGAAGTCTTGCTTGTAGGAAGACTCAGAGCCTGGGATTTAACTCCATTTCTGAAGTGAAACACACAGCAGAGTTCTCATCCATTGATCACACTCTGCTTTAGAGCAAGAAGCACTCTCTTGCTTTCTAGAGTCTTTAAGACAGCAGGAAATCTGAGTGTATCCAGAACAAAAGAACGGAGTTTCCTACACATACGGACCATATGTAGTCCAAATCTGCTTCTGAAACTGATACAAAGTACTGGTCCTCTAACATCCAATGCTTGTCAGTTAGGATGAGAAACGTGTGAGCTTCGTGAACGATGTAGTTCGTTTGAGCTGAAAAGTGACTGCCCTTACCAGAAACGAAGTCTTGCTTGTAGGAAGACACAGAGCCTGGGATTTAACTCCCTTTCTGAAGGGAAACACACAGCATAGTTCTCATCCATGCATCACACTCTGCTTTAGAGCGAGAAGCACGCTCTTGCTTTCTAGAGGCTTTAATACAGCAGGAAACATGAGTGTGCTCAGAACAAAAGAACGGTGTTTCCTACACATACGGACCATATCTAGTCCAACTCTGCTTCTGAAACTGATACAAAGCACTGGTCCTCTAACATTCAATGCTTGTCTGTTAAGGTGAGAAACGTGTGAGCTTCGTGAATGATGTAGTTCGTTTGATCTGAAAAGCGACTGGCCTTACCTAAAATGAAGTCTTGCTAGTAGGAAGACACAGATCCTTGGATTTAACACCGTTTCTGAAGGGAAACAAACAGCATAGTTCTCATCCATGGATCACACTCTGCTTTAGAGCAAGAAGCACGCTCTTGCTTTCTAGAGTCTCTAATACAGCAGGAAACCTGAGTGTGATCCGAACAAAAGAACGGTGTTTCCTAAACATACCTACCATATCTAGTTCAACTGTGCTTCTGAAATTCATACAAAGCAAAGGTCCTCTAACATCCAATGCTTGTCAGTTAAGATTAGAAACGTGTGAGCTTCGTGAAAGATGTAGTTCGTTTGAGCTGTAAAGTAACTACCCTTACCTGAATCGAAGTCTTGTTTCTAGGAAGATTCAGAGCCTGGGATTTAACTCCATTTCTGAAGTGAAACACACAAAAGAGTTCTCATCCATTGATCACACTCTGCTTTAGAGCAAGAAGCACGCTCTTGCTTTCTAGAGGCTCTAAGACAACATGAAACGTGAGTGTGCTGAGAACAAAAGAACGATGTTGCCTACACATACAGACCATATGTAGTCTAAATCTGCTTCTGAAACTGATATAAAGCACTGGTCCTCTAACATCCAATGCTTGTCAGTTAAGATGAGAAACGTGTGAGCTTCGTGAACGATGTAGTTCGTTTGAGCTGAAAAGTGACTGCCCTTACCTGAAACGAAGTCTTGCTTGTAGGAAGACACAGAGCCTGGTATTTAACTCCCTTTCTGAAGGGAAACACACAGCATAGTTCTCATCCATGCATCACACTCTGCTTTAGAGCGAGAAGCATGCTCTTGCTTTCTAGAGTCTTTAATACAGAAGGAAACATGAGTGTGCTCAAAACAAAAGAACTGTGTTTCCTACACATAAGGACCATATGTAATCCAACTCTGCTTCTGAAACTGATACAAAGGACTGGTCGTCTAGCATCCAATGCTTGTCAGTTATGATGAGAAACGTGTTTGCTTCGTGAACGTTGTAGTTCTTTGAGCTGTAAAGTGACTGCCCTTACATGAAACGAATTCTTGTTTCTAGGAAGACTCAGAGCCTGGGATTTAACTCCATTTCTGAAGTGAAACACACAAAAGAGTTCTCATCCATTGATCACACTCTGCTTTAGAGCAAGAAGCATGCTCTTGCTTTCTAGAGGCTCTAAGACAACATGAAACGTGAGTGTGCTGAGAACAAAAGAACGATGTTGCCTAGACATAAAGACCATATGTAGTACAAATCTGCTTCTGAAACTGATATAAAGCACTGGTCCTCTAACATCCAATGCTTGTCAATTAAGATGAGAAACGTGTGAGTTTCGTGAACGATGTAGTTCGTTTGAGCTATAAAGAAACTGCCCTTACGTGAAAGAAAGACTTGCTTGTAGGAAGACTCAGATGCTGGGATTTAACTCCATTTCTGAAGTGAAACACACAGCAGAGTTCTCATCCATTGATCATACTCTGCTTTAGAGCAAGAAGCACTCTCTTGCTTTCTAGAGTCTTTAAGACAGCAGGAAATCTGAGTGTGCCCAGAACAAAAGAACGGTGTTTCCTACACATACGGACCATATATAGTCCAAATCTGCTTCTGAAACTGATACAAAGTACTGGTCCTCTAACATCCAATGCTTGTCAGTTAGGATGAGAAACGTGTGAGCTTCGTGAACGATGTAGTTCCTTTGACCTGAAAAGTGACTGCCCTTACCTGAAACGAAGTCTTGCTTGTAGGAAGACACAGAGCCTGGGATTTAACTCCCTTTCTGAAGGGAAACACACAGCATAGTTCTCATCCATGCATCACACTCTGCTTTAGAGCGATAAGCACGCTCTTGCTTTCTAGAATCTTTAATACAGCAGGAAACATGAGTGTGCTCAGAACAAAAGAACGGTGTTTCCTACACATAAGGACCATATGTAATCCAAATCTGCTTCTGAAACTGATACAAAGCACTGGTCCTCTAACAACCAATGCTTGTCAGTTAAGATGAGAAACGTGTGAGCTTCGTGAACCTTGTAGTTCGTTTGAGCAGAAAAGTGACTGCCCTTACCTTAAAAGAAGTCTTGCTTGTAGGAAGACTCAGCGCCTGGGATTTAACTCCATGTCTGAAGTGAAACACACAGCAGAGTTCTCATCCATTGTTCACACTCTGCTTTAGAAAAAGAAGCATGCTCTTGCTTTATAGAGTCTCTAAGACAGCAAGAAACGTGAGTGTGCTCAGAACAAAATATGGTGTTTCCTAAACATACAGACCATATCTAGTTGAACTCTGCTTCTGAAACTGATACATAGCACTGGTCCTCTAACATCCCATGCTTGTCAGTTAAGATGAGAAACGTGTGAGCTTCGTGAATGATGTAGTACTTTTGAGCTGAAAAGTGACTGCCCTTACCTGAAACGAAGTCTTTCTTGTAGGAAGACTCAGAGCCTGGGATTTAACTCCATTTCTGAAGAGAAACACACAGCATAGTTCTCATCCATAGATCACACCCTGCTTTAGAGCGAGAAGCACGCCCGTGCTTTCTAGAGTCTCTAATACAATAGGAAATCTGAGTGTGCTGAGAACAAAAGAACGGTGTTTCCTACACATACGGACCATATCTAGTTCAACTCTGCTTTTGAAACTGAAACAAACCACAGGTCCTCTAACATCCAATGCTTGTCAGTTAAGATGAGAAACGTGTGAGCTTAGTGAACGATGTAGTTTGTTTGAGCAGAGAAGTGACTGCCCTTACCTTAAACGAAGTCTTGCTTGTAGGAAGACTCAGAGCCTGGGATTTAACTCCATTTCAGAAGTGAAACACCCGCCAGTGTTCTCATCCATTGATAACACTCTGCTTTAGAACAAGAAGCACGCTCTTGGTTTCTAGAATCTCTAAGACAGCAGGAAACGTGAGTGTGCTGAAAACAAAAGAACGGTGTTTCCTACACATACGGACCATATCTAGTTCAGCTCTGCTTCTGAAACTGATACAAAGCACTGGTCCTCTAACATCCAATGCTTGTCCGTTAAGATGGGAAACGTGTGAGCTTCGTGAACGATGTAGTTCGTTTGAGCTGAAAACTGACTGCCCTTACCCGAAACGAAGTCTTGCTTGTAGGAAGACTCAGAGCCTGGGATTTAACTCCATTTCTGAAGTGAAACACCCAGCAGTGTTCTCATCCATTGATCACACTCTGCTTTAGAACAAGAAGCACGCTCTTGGTTTCTAGAATCTCTAAGACATCAGGAAACGTGAGTGTGCTGAGAACAAAAGAACGGTGTTTCCTACACATACGGACCATATCTAGTTCAACTCTGCTTCTGAAACTGATACAAAGCACTGGTCCTCTAACATCCAATGCTTGTCCGTTAAGATGAGAAACGTGTGAGCTTCGTGAACGATGTAGTTCGTTTGAGCTGAAAAGTGATTGGCCTTACCTGAAATGAAGTCTTGCTTGTAGGAAGAAACAGAGCCTGGGATTTAACTCCATTTCTGAAGTGAAACACACAAAAGAGTTCTCATCCATTGATCACACTCTGCTTTAGAGCAAGAAGCACGCTCTTGCTTTCTAGAGTCTCTAATACAGCAGGAAACCTGAGTGTGATCCGAACAAAAGAACTGTGTTTCCTAAACATACCTATCATATCTAGTTCAACTGTGCTTCTGAAATTCATACAAAGCAAAGGTCCTCTAACATCCAATGCTTGTCAGTTAAGATGAGAAACGTGTGAGCTTCGTGAAAGATGTAGTTCGTTTCAGCTGTAAAGTAACTGCCCTTACCTGAAACGAATTCTTGTTTCTAGGAAGACTCAGAGCCTGGGATTTAACTCCATTTCTGAAGTGAAACACACAAAAGAGTTCTCATCCATTGATCACACTCTGCTTTAGAGCAAGAAGCATGCTCTTGCTTTCTAGAGGCTCTAAGACAACATGAAACGTGAGTGTGCTGAGAACAAAAGAACGATGTTGCCTAGACATAAAGACCATATGTAGTCCAAATCTGCTTCTGAAACTGATATAAAGCACTGGTCCTCTAACATCCAATGCTTGTCAATTAAGATGAGGAACGTGTGAGTTTCGTGAACGATGTAGTTCGTTTGAGCTATAAAGAAACTGCCCTTACGTGAAAGAAAGACTTGCTTGTAGGAAGACTCAGATGCTGGGATTTAACTCCATTTCTGAAGTGAAACACACAGCAGAGTTCTCATCCATTGATCATACTCTGCTTTAGAGCAAGAAGCACTCTCTTGCTTTCTAGAGTCTTTAAGACAGCAGGAAATCTGAGTGTGCCCAGAACAAAAGAACGGTGTTTCCTACACATACGGACCATATGTAGTCCAAATCTGCTTCTGAAACTGATACAAAGTACTGGTCCTCTAACATCCAATGCTTGTCAGTTAGGATGAGAAATGTGTGAGCTTCGTGGACGATGTAGTTCGTTTGACCTGAAAAGTGACTGCCCTTACCTGAAACGAAGTCTTGCTTGTAGGAAGACACAGAGCCTGGTATTTAACTCCCTTTCTGAAGGGAAACACACAGCATAGTTCTCATCCATGCATCACACTCTGCTTTAGAGCGATAAGCACGCTCTTGCTTTCTAGAATCTTTAATACAGCAGGAAACATGAGTGTTCTCAGAACAAAAGAACGGTGTTTCCTACACATAAGGACCATATGTAATCCAAATCTGCTTCTGAAACTGATACAAAGCACTGGTCCTCTAACAACCAATGCTTGTCAGTTAAGATGAGAAACGTGTGAGCTTCGTGAACCTTGTAGTTCGTTTGAGCAGAAAAGTGACTGCCCTTACCTTAAAAGAAGTCTTGCTTGTAGGAAGACTCAGCGCCTGGGATTTAACTCCATGTCTGAAGTGAAACACACAGCAGAGTTCTCATCCATTGTTCACACTCTGCTTTCGAAAAAGAAGCATGCTCTTGCTTTATAGAGTCTCTAAGACAGCAAGAAACGTGAGTGTGCTCAGAACAAAATATGGTGTTTCCTAAACATACGGACCATATCTAGTTGAACTCTGCTTCTGAAACTGATACATAGCACTGGTCCTCTAACATCCCATGCTTGTCAGTTAAGATGAGAAACGTGTGAGCTTAGTGAACGATGTAGTTTGTTTGAGCAGAGAAGTGACTGCCCTTACCTTAAACGAAGTCTTGCTTGTAGGAAGACTCAGAGCCTGGGATTTAACTCCATTTCTGAAGTGAAACACCCAGCAGTGTTCTCATCCATTGATCACACTCTGCTTTAGAACAAGAAGCACGCTCTTGGTTTCTAGAATCTCTAAGACATCAGGAAACGTGAGTGTGCTGAGAACAAAAGAACGGTGTTTCCTACACATACGGACCATATCTAGTTCAACTCTGCTTCTGAAACTGATACAAAGCACTGGTCCACTAACATCCAATGCTTGTCCGTTAAGATGAGAAACGTGTGAGCTTCGTGAACGATATAGTTCTTTTGAGCTGAAAAGTGATTGGCCTTACCTGAAATGAAGTCTTGCTTGTAGGAAGAAACAGAGCCTGGGATTTAACTCCATTTCTGAAGTGAAACACACAAAAGAGTTCTCATCCATTGATCACACTCTGCTTTAGATCAAGAAGCACGCTCTTGCTTTCTAGAGTCTCTAATACAGCAGGAAACCTGAGTGTGATCCGAACAAAAGAACTGTGTTTCCTAAACATACCTATCATATCTAGTTCAACTGTGCTTCTGAAATTCATACAAAGCAAAGGTCCTCTAACATCCAATGCTGGTCAGTTAAGATGAGAAACGTGTGAGCTTCGTGAAAGATGTAGTTCGTTTGAGCTGTAAAGTAACTGCCCTTACCTGAAACGAATTCTTGTTTCTAGGAAGACTCAGAGCCTGGGATTTAACTCCATTTCTGAAGTGAAACACACAAAAGAGTTCTCATCCATTGATCACACTCTGCTTTAGAGCAAGAAGCATGCTCTTGCTTTCTAGAGGCTCTAAGACAACATGAAACGTGAGTGTGCTGAGAACAAAAGAACGGTGTTTCCTACACATACGGACCATATATAGTCCAAATCTGCTTCTGAAACTGATACAAAGTACTGGTCCTCTAACATCCAATGCTTGTCAGTTAGGATGAGAAACGTGTGAGCTTCGTGAACGATGTAGTTCCTTTGACCTGAAAAGTGACTGCCCTTACCTGAAACGAAGTCTTGCTTGTAGGAATACACAGAGCCTGGGATTTAACTCCCTTTCTGAAGGGAAACACACAGCATAGTTCTCATCCATGCATCACACTCTGCTTTAGAGCGATAAGCACGCTCTTGCTTTCTAGAATCTTTAATACAGCAGGAAACATGAGTGTGCTCAGAACAAAAGAACGGTGTTTCCTACACATAAGGACCATATGTAATCCAAATCTGCTTCTGAAACTGATACAAAGCACTGGTCCTCTAACAACCAATGCTTGTCAGCTAAGATGAGAAACGTGTGAGCTTCGTGAACCTTGTAGTTCGTTTGAGCAGAAAAGTGACTGCCCTTACCTTAAAAGAAGTCTTGCTTGTAGGAAGACTCAGCGCCTGGGATTTAACTCCATGTCTGAAGTGAAACACACAGCAGAGTTCTCATCCATTGTTCACACTCTGCTTTAGAAAAAGAAGCATGCTCTTGCTTTAAAGAGTCTCTAAGACAGCAAGAAACGTGAGTGTGCTCAGAACAAAATATGGTGTTTCCTAAACATACGGACCATATCTAGTTGAACTCTGCTTCTGAAACTGATACATAGCACTGGTCCTCTAACATCCCATGCTTGTCAGTTAAGATGAGAAACGTGTGAGCTTCGTGAATGATGTAGTACTTTTGAGCTGAAAAGTGACTGCCCTTACCTGAAACGAAGTCTTGCTTGTAGGAAGACTCAGAGCCTGGGATTTAACTCCATTTCTGAAGAGAAACACACAGCATAGTTCTCATCCATAGATCACACCCTGCTTTAGAGCGAGAAGCACACCCGTGCTTTCTAGAGTCTCTAATACAATAGGAAATCTGAGTGTGCTGAGAACAAAAGAACGGTGTTTCCTACACATACGGACCATATCTAGTTCAACTCTGCTTTTGAAACTGAAACAAACCACAGGTCCTCTAACATCCAATGCTTGTCAGTTAAGATGAGAAACGTGTGAGCTTAGTGAACGATGTAGTTTGTTTGAGCAGAGAAGTGACTGCCCTTACCTTAAACGAAGTCTTGCTTGTAGGAAGACTCAGAGCCTGGGATTTAACTCCATTTCAGAAGTGAAACACCCGCCAGTGTTCTCATCCATTGATAACACTCTGCTTTAGAACAAGAAGCACTCTCTTGCTTTCTAGAGTCTTTAAGACAGCAGGAAATCTGAGTGTGCCCAGAACAAAAGAACGGAGTTTCCTACACATAAGGACCATATGTAGTCCAAATCTGCTTCTGAAACTGATACAAAGTACTGGTCCTCTAACATCCAATGCTTGTCAGTTAGGATGAGAAACGTGTGAGCTTCGTGAACGATGTAGTTCGTTTGATCTGAAAAGTGACTGCCCTTACCAGAAACGAAGTCTTGCTTGTAGGAAGACACAGAGCCTGGGATTTAACTCCCTTTCTGAAGGGAAACACACAGCATAGTTCTCATCCATGCATCACACTCTGCTTTAGAGCGAGAAGCACGCTCTTGCTTTCTAGAGTCTTTAATACAGCAGGAAACATGAGTGTGCTCAGAACAAAAGAACGGTGTTTCCTACACATACGGACCATATCTAGTCCAACTCTGCTTCTGAAACTGATACAAAGCACTGGTCCTCTAACATTCAATGCTTGTCTGTTAAGGTGAGAAACGTGTGAGCTTCGTGAATGATGTAGTTCGTTTGATCTGAAAAGCGACTGGCCTTACCTAAAATGAAGTCTTGCTAGTAGGAAGACACAGAGCCTGGGATTTAACACCATTTCTGAAGGGAAACAAACAGCATAGTTCTCATCCATGGATCACACTCTGCTTTAGAGCAAGAAGCACGCACTTGCTTTCTAGAGTCTCTAATACAGCAGGAAACCTGAGTGTGATCCGAACAAAAGAACGGTGTTTCCTAAACATACCTACCATATCTAGTTCAACTGTGCTTCTGAAATTCATACAAAGCAAAGGTCCTCTAACATCCAATGCTTGTCAGTTAAGATTAGAAACGTGTGAGCTTCGTGAAAGATGTAGTTCGTTTGAGCTGTAAAGTAACTACCCTTACCTGAATCGAAGTCTTGTTTCTAGGAAGATTCAGAGCCTGGGATTTAACTCCATTTCTGAAGTGAAACACACAAAAGAGTTCTCATCCATTGATCACACTCTGCTTTAGAGCAAGAAGCACGCTCTTGCTTTCTAGAGGCTCTAAGACAACATGAAACGTGAGTGTGCTGAGAACAAAAGAACGATGTTGCCTACACATACAGACCATATGTAGTCTAAATCTGCTTCTGAAACTGATATAAAGCACTGGTCCTCTAACATCCAATGCTTGTCAGTTAAGATGAGAAACGTGTGAGCTTCGTGAACGATGTAGTTCGTTTGAGCTGAAAAGTGACTGCCCTTACCTGAAACGAAGTCTTGCTTGTAGGAAGACACAGAGCCTGGGATTTAACTCCCTTTCTGAAGGGAAACACACAGCATAGTTCTCATCCATGCATCACACTCTGCTTTAGAGCGAGAAGCATGCTCTTGCTTTCTAGAGTCTTTAATACAGAAGGAAACATGAGTGTGCTCAGAACAAAAGAACTGTGTTTCCTACACATAAGGACCATATGTAATCCAACTCTGCTTCTGAAACTGATACAAAGGACTGGTCGTCTAGCATCCAATGCTTGTCAGTTATGATGAGAAACGTGTTTGCTTCGTGAACGTTGTAGTTCGTTTGAGCTGTAAAGTGACTGCCCTTACATGAAACGAAGTCTTGCTTGTAGGAAGACTCAGAGCATGGGATTTAACTCCATTTCTGAAGTGAAACAACCAGCAGTGTTCTCATCCATTGATCACACTCTGCTTTAGAACAAGAAGCACGCTCTTGGTTTCTAGAATCTCTAAGACATCAGGAAACGTGAGTGTGCTGAGAACAAAAGAACGGTGTTTCCTACACATACGGACCATATCTAGTTCAACTCTGCTTCTGAAACTGATACAAAGCACTGGTCCTCTAACATCCAATGCTTGTCCGTTAAGATGAGAAACGTGTGAGCTTCGTGAACGATGTAGTTCGTTTGAGCTGAAAAGTGATTGGCCTTACCTGAAATGAAGTCTTGCTTGTAGGAAGAAACAGAGCCTGGGATTTAACTCCATTTCTGAAGTGAAACACACAAAAGAGTTCTCATCCATTGATCACACTCTGCTTTAGAGCAAGAAGCACGCTCTTGCTTTCTAGAGTCTCTAATACAGCAGGAAACCTGAGTGTGATCCGAACAAAAGAACTGTGTTTCCTAAACATACCTATCATATCTAGTTCAACTGTGCTTCTGAAATTCATACAAAGCAAAGGTCCTCTAACATCCAATGCTTGTCAGTTAAGATGAGAAACGTGTGAGCTTCGTGAAAGATGTAGTTCGTTTCAGCTGTAAAGTAACTGCCCTTACCTGAAACGAATTCTTGTTTCTAGGAAGACTCAGAGCCTGGGATTTAACTCCATTTCTGAAGTAAAACACACAAAAGAGTTCTCATCCATTGATCACACTCTGCTTTAGAGCAAGAAGCATGCTCTTGCTTTCTAGAGGCTCTAAGACAACATGAAACGTGAGTGTGCTGAGAACAAAAGAACGATGTTGCCTAGACATAAAGACCATATGTAGTACAAATCTGCTTCTGAAACTGATATAAAGCACTGGTCCTCTAACATCCAATGCTTGTCAATTAAGATGAGAAACGTGTGAGTTTCGTGAACGATGTAGTTCGTTTGAGCTATAAAGAAACTGCCCTTACGTGAAAGAAAGACTTGCTTGTAGGAAGACTCAGATGCTGGGATTTAACTCCATTTCTGAAGTGAAACACACAGCAGAGTTCTCATCCATTGATCATACTCTGCTTTAGAGCAAGAAGCACTCTCTTGCTTTCTAGAGTCTTTAAGACAGCAGGAAATCTGAGTGTGCCCAGAACAAAAGAACGGTGTTTCCTACACATACGGACCATATGTAGTCCAAATCTGCTTCTGAAACTGATACAAAGTACTGGTCCTCTAACATCCAATGCTTGTCAGTTAGGATGAGAAACGTGTGAGCTTCGTGGACGATGTAGTTCGTTTGACCTGAAAAGTGACTGCCCTTACCTGAAACGAAGTCTTGCTTGTAGGAAGACACAGAGCCTGGTATTTAACTCCCTTTCTGAAGGGAAACACACAGCATAGTTCTCATCCATGCATCACACTCTGCTTTAGAGCGATAAGCACGCTCTTGCTTTCTAGAATCTTTAATACAGCAGGAAACATGAGTGTTCTCAGAACAAAAGAACGGTGTTTCCTACACATAAGGACCATATGTAATCCAAATCTGCTTCTGAAACTGATACAAAGCACTGGTCCTCTAACAACCAATGCTTGTCAGTTAAGATGAGAAACGTGTGAGCTTCGTGAACCTTGTAGTTCGTTTGAGCAGAAAAGTGACTGCCCTTACCTTAAAAGAAGTCTTGCTTGTAGGAAGACTCAGCGCCTGGGATTTAACTCCATGTCTGAAGTGAAACACACAGCAGAGTTCTCATCCATTGTTCACACTCTGCTTTCGAAAAAGAAGCATGCTCTTGCTTTATAGAGTCTCTAAGACAGCAAGAAACGTGAGTGTGCTCAGAACAAAAAATGGTGTTTCCTAAACATACGGACCATATCTAGTTGAACTCTGCTTCTGAAACTGATACATAGCACTGGTCCTCTAACATCCCCTGCTTGTCAGTTAAGATGAGAAACGTGTGAGCTTAGTGAACGATGTAGTTTGTTTGAGCAGAGAAGTGACTGCCCTTACCTTAAACGAAGTCTTGCTTGTAGGAAGACTCAGAGCCTGGGATTTAACTCCATTTCTGAAGTGAAACACCCAGCAGTGTTCTCATCCATTGATCACACTCTGCTTTAGAACAAGAAGCACGCTCTTGGTTTCTAGAATCTCTAAGACATCAGGAAACGTGAGTGTGCTGAGAACAAAAGAACGGTGTTTCCTACACATACGGACCATATCTAGTTCAACTCTGCTTCTGAAACTGATACAAAGCACTGGTCCACTAACATCCAATGCTTGTCCGTTAAGATGAGAAACGTGTGAGCTTCGTGAACGATGTAGTTCGTTTGAGCTGAAAAGTGATTGGCCTTACCTGAAATGAAGTCTTGCTTGTAGGAAGAAACAGAGCCTGGGATTTAACTCCATTTCTGAAGTGAAACACACAAAAGAGTTCTCATCCATTGATCACACTCTGCTTTAGAGCAAGAAGCACGCTCTTGCTTTCTAGAGTCTCTAATACAGCAGGAAACCTGAGTGTGATCCGAACAAAAGAACTGTGTTTCCTAAACATACCTATCATATCTAGTTCAACTGTGCTTCTGAAATTCATACAAAGCAAAGGTCCTCTAACATCCAATGCTTGTCAGTTAAGATGAGAAACGTGTGAGCTTCGTGAAAGATGTAGTTCGTTTGAGCTGTAAAGTAACTGCCCTTACCTGAAACGAATTCTTGTTTCTAGGAAGACTCAGAGCCTGGGATTTAACTCCATTTCTGAAGTGAAACACACAAAAGAGTTCTCATCCATTGATCACACTCTGCTTTAGAGCAAGAAGCACGCTCTTGCTTTCTAGAGGCTCTAAGACAACATGAAACGTGAGTGTGCTGAGAACAAAAGAACGATGTTGCCTAGACATAAAGACCATATGTAGTACAAATCTGCTTCTGAAACTGATATAAAGCACTGGTCTTCTAACATCCAATGCTTGTCAATTAAGATGAGAAACGTGTGAGTTTCGTGAACGATGTAGTTCGTTTGAGCTATAAAGAAACTGTCCTTACGTGAAAGAAAGACTTGCTTGTAGGAAGACTCAGATGCTGGGATTTAACTCCATTTCTGAAGTGAAACACACAGCAGAGTTCTCATCCATTGATCATACTCTGCTTTAGAGCAAGAAGCACTCTCTTGCTTTCTAGAGTCTTTAAGACAGCAGGAAATCTGAGTGTGCCCAGAACAAAAGAACGGTGTTTCCTACACATACGGAACATATATAGTCCAAATCTGCTTCTGAAACTGATACAAAGTACTGGTCCTCTAACATCCAATGCTTGTCAGTTAGGATGAGAAACGTGTGAGCTTCGTGAACGATGTAGTTCCTTTGACCTGAAAAGTGACTGCCCTTACCTGAAACGAAGTCTTGCTTGTAGGAAGACACAGAGCCTGGTATTTAACTCCCTTTCTGAAGGGAAACACACAGCATAGTTCTCATCCATGCATCACACTCTGCTTTAGAGCGATAAGCACGCTCTTGCTTTCTAGAATCTTTAATACAGCAGGAAACATGAGTGTGCTCAGAACAAAAGAACGGTGTTTCCTACACATAAGGACCATATGTAATCCAAATCTGCTTCTGAAACTGATACAAAGCACTGGTCCTCTAACAACCAATGCTTGTCAGTTAAGATGAGAAACGTGTGAGCTTCGTGAACCTTGTAGTTCGTTTGAGCAGAAAAGTGACTGCCCTTACCTTAAAAGAAGTCTTGCTTGTAGGAAGACTCAGCGCCTGGGATTTAACTCCATGTCTGAAGTGAAACACACAGCAGAGTTCTCATCCATTGTTCACACTCTGCTTTAGAAAAAGAAGCATGCTCTTGCTTTATAGAGTCTCTAAGACAGCAAGAAACGTGAGTGTGCTCAGAACAAAATATGGTGTTTCCTAAACATACGGACCATATCTAGTTGAACTCTGCTTCTGAAACTGATACATAGCACTGGTCCTCTAACATCCCATGCTTGTCAGTTAAGATGAGAAACGTGTGAGCTTCGTGAATGATGTAGTTCCTTTGACCTGAAAAGTGACTGCCCTTACCTGAAACGAAGTCTTGCTTGTAGGAAGACTCAGAGCCTGGGATTTAACTCCATTTCTGAAGAGAAACACACAGCATAGTTCTCATCCATAGATCACACTCTGCTTTAGAGCAAGAAGCACTCTCTTGCTTTCTAGAGTCTTTAAGCCAGCAGGAAATCTGAGTGTGCCCAGAACAAAAGAAAGGTGTTTCCTACACATACGGAACATATATAGTCCAAATCTGCTTCTGAAACTGATACAAAGTACTGGTCCTCTAACATCCAATGCTTGTCAGTTAGGATGAGAAACGTGTGAGCTTCGTGAACGATGTAGTTCCTTTGACCTGAAAAGTGACTGCCCTTACCTGAAACGAAGTCTTGCTTGTAGGAAGACTCAGAGCCTGGGATTTAACTCCATTTCTGAAGAGAAACACACAGCATAGTTCTCATCCATAGATCACACTCTGCTTTAGAGCGAGAAGCACGCCCGTGCTTTCTAGAGTCTCTAATACAATAGGAAATCTGAGTGTGCTGAGAACAAAAGAACGGTGTTTCCTACACATACGGACCATATCTAGTTCAACTCTGCTTTTGAAACTGAAACAAACCACAGGTCCTCTAACATCCAATGCTTGTCAGTTAAGATGAGAAACGTGTGAGCTTAGTGAACGATATAGTTTGTTTGAGCAGAGAAGTGACTGCCCTTACCTTAAACGAAGTCTTGCTTGTAGGAAGACTCAGAGCCTGGGATTTAACTCCATTTCAGAAGTGAAACACCCGCCAGTGTTCTCATCCATTGATAACACTCTGCTTTAGAACAAGAAGCACGCTCTTGGTTTCTAAAATCTCTAAGACAGCAGGAAACGTGAGTGTGCTGAAAACAAAAGAACGGTGTTTCCTACACATACGGACCATATCTAGTTCAGCTCTGCTTCTGAAACTGATACAAAGCACTGGTCCTCTAACATCCAATGCTTGTCCGTTAAGATGGGAAACGTGTGAGCTTCGTGAACGATGTAGTTCGTTTGAGCTGAAAAGTGACTGCCCTTACCCGAAACGAAGTCTTGCTTGTAGGAAGACTCAGAGCCTGGGATTTAACTCCATTTCTGAAGTGAAACACACAGCAGAGTTCTCATCCATTGATCATACTCTGCTTTAGAGCAAGAAGCACTCTCTTGCTTTCTAGAGTCTTTAAGACAGCAGGAAATCTGAGTGTGCCCAGAACAAAAGAACGGAGTTTCCTACACATACGGACCATATGTAGTACAAATCTGCTTCTGAAACTGATACAAAGTACTGGCCCTCTAACATCCAATGCTTGTCAGTTAGGATGAGAAACGTGTGAGCTTCGTGAACGATGTAGTTCGTTTGAGCTGAAAAGTGACTGCCCTTACCAGAAACGAAGTCTTGCTTGTAGGAAGACACAGAGCCTGGGATTTAACTCCCTTTCTGAAGGGAAACACACAGCATAGTTCTCATCCATGGATCACACTCTGCTTTAGAGCAAGAAGCACGCTCTTGCTTTCTAGAGTCTCTAATACAGCAGGAAACCTGAGTGTGATCCGAACAAAAGAACGGTGTTTCCTAAACATACCTACCATATCTAGTTCAACTGTGCTTCTGAAATTCATACAAAGCAAAGGTCCTCTAACATCCAATGCTTGTCAGTTAAGATTAGAAACGTGTGAGCTTCGTGAAAGATGTAGTTCGTTTGAGCTGTAAAGTAACTACCCTTACCTGAATCGAAGTCTTGTTTCTAGGAAGATTCAGAGCCTGGGATTTAACTCCATTTCTGAAGTGAAACACACAAAAGAGTTCTCATCCATTGATCACACTCTGCTTTAGAGCAAGAAGCACGCTCTTGCTTTCTAGAGGCTCTAAGACAACATGAAACGTGAGTGTGCTGAGAACAAAAGAACGATGTTGCCTACACATACAGACCATATGTAGTCTAAATCTGCTTCTGAAACTGATATAAAGCACTGGTCCTCTAACATCCAATGCTTGTCAGTTAAGATGAGAAACGTGTGAGCTTCGTGAACGATGTAGTTCGTTTGAGCTGAAAAGTGACTGCCCTTACCTGAAACGAAGTCTTGCTTGTAGGAAGACACAGAGCCTGGGATTTAACTCCCTTTCTGAAGGGAAACACACAGCATAGTTCTCATCCATGCATCACACTCTGCTTTAGAGCGAGAAGCATGCTCTTGCTTTCTAGAGTCTTTAATACAGAAGGAAACATGAGTGTGCTCAGAACAAAAGAACTGTGTTTCCTACACATAAGGACCATATGTAATCCAACTCTGCTTCTGAAACTGATACAAAGGACTGGTCGTCTAGCATCCAATGCTTGTCAGTTATGATGAGAAACGTGTTTGCTTCGTGAACGTTGTAGTTCGTTTGAGCTGTAAAGTGACTGCCCTTACATGAAACGAAGTCTTGCTTGTAGGAAGTCACAGAGGCTGGGATTTAACTCCATTTATGAAGGAAAACAAACAGCATAGTTCTCATCCATGGATCACACTCTGCTTTAGAGCGAGAAGAATGCTCTTGCTTTCTAGATTCTCTAATACAGCAGGAAAAGTGAGTGTACTGAGAAAAAAAGAACGTTGTTTCCTACACATACGGACCATATCTATTCCAACTCTGCTTCTGAAACTGATACAAAGCACTGGTCCTCTAATGTCCAATGCGTGTCAGTTAAGATGAGAAACGTGTGAGTTTCGTGAACGATGTAGTTCGTTTGAGCTATAAAGAAACTGCCCTTACCTGAAAGAAAGACTTGCTTGTAGGTAGACTCAGAGCCTGTGATTTAACTCCATTTCTGAAGTGAAACACACAGCAGAGTTCTCATCCATTGATCTCACTCAGCTTTAGAGTAAGAAGCACACTCTTGCTTTCTAGAGTCTCTAATACAGCAGGAAACCTGAGTGTGCTCAGAACAAAAGAACGGTGTTTCCTACACCTACGGACCATATGTAGTCCAAATCTGCTTCTGAAACTGATACAAAGCACTGGTCCTCTAACAACCAATGCTTGTCAGTTAAGATGAGAAACGTGTGAGCTTCGGAAACGATATAGTTCGTTTGAGCAGAAAAGTGACGGCCCTTACCTTAAATGAAGTCTTGCTTGTAGGAAGAATCAGAGCCTGGGATTTAACTCTATGTCTGAAGTGAAACACACAGCATAGTTCTCATCCATGGATCACACTCTGCTTTAGAACGAGAAGCACACTCTTGCTTTCTAGAGTCTCTAATACAGCAGGAAACCTGAGTGTGCTCAGAACAAAAGAATGGTGTTTCCTAAACATACGGACCATATCTAGTTCAACTCTGATTCTGAAATTCATACAAATGAAACGTCCTCTAACATCCAATGCTTTTCAGTTAAGATTAGAAACGTGTGAGCTTCATGAACGGTGTAATTGTTTTGAGCTGTAAAGTAAGTGGCCTTACCTGAAACGAAGTCTTGCATGCAGGAAGACTCAGAGCCTGGGATTTAACTCCATTTCCGAAGGGAAACACACAGCATAGTTCTCTTCTATGCATCACACTCTGCTTTAGAGCGAGAAGCACGCTCTTGCTTTCTAGAGTCTCCAATACAGCATGAAGCCTGTGTGTACTCAGAACAAAAGAACTGAGTTTCCTAAACATACGCACCATATCTAGTTCAACTCTGCTGCTGAAATTCATACAAAGCAAAGGTCCTCTAACATCCAATGCTTGTCAGTTAGGATGAGAAACGTGTGAGCTTCGTGAACGATGTAGTTCATTTGAGCTGAAAAGTGACTGCCCTTACCTGAAATGAAGTCTTGCTTGTAGGAAGACACAGAGCCTGGAATTTAACACCATTTCTGAAGGGAAACACACAGCATAGTTCTCATGCATGGATCACACTCTGCTTTAGAGCAAGAAGCACGCTCTTGCTTTCTAGAGTCTCTAAGACAGCAGGAAACGTGAGTGAACTGAGAACAAAAGAACGTTGTATGCTACACATACGGACCATATCTAGTCCAACTCTACTTCTGAAACTGATACAAAGCACTGGTCCTCTAACATCCAATGCTTGTCAGTTAAGATGAGAAACGTGTGAGCTTAGTGAACGATGTAGTTTGTTTGAGCAGAAAAGTGACTGCCCTTACCTTAAACGAAGTCTTGCTTGTAGGAAGACTCAGAGCCTGGGATTTAACTCCATTTCAGAAGTGAAACACCCATCAGTGTTCTCATCCATTGATCACACTCTGCTTTCGAACAAGATACACGCTCTTGGTTTCTAGAATCTCTAAGACAGCAGGAAACGTGATTGTGCTGAGAACAAAATAACGGTGTTTCCTACACATACGGACCATATCTAGTCCAACTCTGCTTCTGAAACTGATACAAAGCACTGGTCCTCTAACATCCAATGCTTGTCAGTTAAGATGAGAAACGTGTGAGCTTCGTGAACGATGTAGTTCGTTTGATCTGAAAAGTGACTGCCCTTACTTGAAACGAAGTCTTGCTTGTAGGAAGACACAGAGCCTGGGATTTAACTCCCTTTCTGAAGGGAAACACACAGCATAGTTCTCATCCATGCATCACACTCTGCTTTAGAGCGAGAAGCATGCTCTTGCTTTCTTGAGTCTTTAATACAGCAGGAAACATGAGTGTGCTCAGAACAAAAGAACGGTGATTCCTACACATAAGGACCATATGTAATCCAAATCTGCTTCTGAAACTGATACAAAGCACTGGACCTCTAGCATCCAATGCTTGTCTGTTATGATGAGAAACGTGTTTGCTTCGTGATCGGTGTAGTTCGTTTGAGCCTAAAAGTGAGTGCCCTTACATGAAACGAAGTCTTGCTTGTAGGAAGTCACAGAGGCTGGGCTTTTACTCCATTTATGAAGGAAAACAAACAGCATAGTTCTCATCCATGGATGACACTCTGCTTTAGAGCGAGAAGCACGCTCTTGCTTTCTTGAGTCTTTAATACAGCAGGAAACCTGAGTGCGCTCAGAACAAAAGAACGGTGTTTCCTACACCTACGGACCATATGTAGTCCAACTCTGCTTCTGAAACTGATACAAAGCACTGGTCCTCTAACATCCAATGCTTGTCAGTTAAGATGAGAAACGTGTGAGCTTCGTGAAGGATGTAGTTTGTTTGAGCAGAAAAGTGACTGCCCTTACCTTAAACGAACTCTTGCTTGTAGGAAGACTCAGAGCCTGGGATTTAACTCCATTTCTGAAGTGAAACACCCAGCAGTGTTCTCATCCATTGATCACACTCTGCTTTAGAACAAGAAGCACGCTCTTGGTTTCTAGAATCTCTAAGACATCAGGAAACGTGAGTGTGCTGAGAACAAAAGAACGGTGTTTCCTACACATACGGACCATATCTAGTTCAACTCTGCTTCTGAAACTGATACAAAGCACTGGTCCTCTAACATCCAATGCTTGTCCGTTAAGATGAGAAACGTGTGAGCTTCGTGAACGATGTAGTTCGTTTGAGCTGAAAAGTGATTGGCCTTACCTGAAATGAAGTCTTGCTTGTAGGAAGAAACAGAGCCTGGGATTTAACTCCATTTCTGAAGTGAAACACACAAAAGAGTTCTCATCCATTGATCACACTCTGCTTTAGAGCAAGAAGCACGCTCTTGCTTTCTAGAGTCTCTAATACAGCAGGAAACCTGAGTGTGATCCGAAAAAAAGAACGGTGTTTCCTAAACATACCTATCATATCTAGTTCAACTGTGCTTCTGAAATTCATACAAAGCAAAGGTCCTCTAACATCCAATGCTTGTCAGTTAAGATGAGAAACGTGTGAGCTTCGTGAAAGATGTAGTTCGTTTGAGCTGTAAAGTAACTGCCCTTACCTGAAACGAATTCTTGTTTCTAGGAAGACTCAGAGCCTGGGATTTAACTCCATTTCTGAAGTGAAACACACAAAAGAGTTCTCATCCATTGATCACACTCTGCTTTAGAGCTAGAAGCATGCTCTTGCTTTCTAGAGGCTCTAAGACAACATTAAACGTGAGTGTGCTGAGAACAAAAGAACGATGTTGCCTAGACATAAAGACCATATGTAGTACAAATCTGCTTCTGAAACTGATATAAAGCACTGGTCCTCTAACATCCAATGCTTGTCAATTAAGATGAGAAACGTGTGAGTTTCGTGAACGATGTAGTTCGTTTGAGCTATAAAGAAACTGCCCTTACGTGAAAGAAAGACTTGCTTGTAGGAAGACTCAGATGCTGGGATTTAACTCCATTTCTGAAGTGAAACACACAGCAGAGTTCTCATCCATTGATCATACTCTGCTTTAGAGCAAGGAGCACTCTCTTGCTTTCTAGAGTCTTTAGACAGCAGGAAATCTGAGTGTGCCCAGAACAAAAGAACGGTGTTTCCTACACATACGGACCATATGTAGTCCAAATCTTCTTCTGAAACTGATACAAAGTACTGGTCCTCTAACATCCAATGCTTGTCAGTTAGGATGAGAAACGTGTGAGCTTCGTGAACGATGTAGTTCGTTTGATCTGAAAAGTGACTGCCCTTACTTGAAACGAAGTCTTGCTTGTAGGAAGACACAGACCCTGGGATTTAACTCCCTTTCTGAAGGGAAACACACAGCATAGTTCTCATCCATGCATCACACTCTGCTTTAGAGCGAGAAGCACGCTCTTGCTTTCTTGAGTCTTTAATACAGCAGGAAACATGAGTGTGCTCAGAACAAAAGAACGGTGATTCCTACACATAAGGACCATATGTAATCCAACTCTGCTTCTGAAACTGATACAAAGCACTGGACCTCTAGCATCCAATGCTTGTCTGTTATGATGAGAAACGTGTTTGCTTCATGAACGGTGTAGTTCGTTTGAGCCTAAAAGTGAGTGCCCTTACATGAAACGAAGTCTTGCTTGTAGGAAGTCACAGAGGCTGGGCTTTTACTCCATTTATGAAGGAAAACATACAGCATAGTTCTCATCCATGGATGACACTCTGCTTTAGAGCGAGAAGCACGCTCTTGCTTTCTTGAGTCTTTAATACAGCAGGAAACCTTAGTGCGCTCAGAACAAAAGAACGGTGTTTCCTACACCTACTGACCATATCTAGTCCAACTCTGCTTCTGAAACTGATATAAAGCACTGGTCCTCTAACATCCAGTGCTTGTCAATTAAGATGAGAAACGTGTGAGTTTCGTGAATGATGTAGTTCGTTTGAGCTATAAAGACACTGCCCTTACGTGAAAGAAAGACTTGCTTGTAGGAAGACTCAGATGCTGGGATTTAACTCCATTTCTGAAGTGAAACACACAGCAGAGTTCTCATCCATTGATCATACTCTGCTTTAGAGCAAGAAGCACTCTCTTGCTTTCTAGAGTCTTTAAGACAGCAGGAAATCTGAGTGTGCCCAGAACAAAAGAACGGTGTTTCCTACAATTACGGACCATATGTAGTCCAAATCTGCTTCTGAAACTGATACAAAGCACTGGTCCTATAACAACCAATGCTTGTCAGTTAAGATGAGAAACGTGTGAGCTTCGTGAACCTTGTAGTTCGTTTGAGCAGAAAAGTGACTGCCCTTACCTTAAAAGAAATCTTGCTTGTAGGAAGACTCAGCGCCTGGGATTTAACTCCATGTCTGAAGTGAAACACACAGCAGAGTTCTCATCCATTGTTCACACTCTGCTTTAGAAAAAGAAGCATGCTCCTGCTTTATAGAGTCTCTAAGACAGCAAGAAACGTGAGTGTGCTCAGAACAAAATATGGTGTTTCCTAAACATACGGACCATATCTAGTTGAACTCTGCTTCTGAAACTGATACATAGCACTGGTCCTCTAACATCCCATGCTTGTCAGTTAAGATGAGAAACGTGTGAGCTTCGTGAACGATGTAGTTCGTTTGAGCTGAAAAGTGACTGCCCTTACCTGAAACGAAGTCTTGCTTGTAGGAAGACACAGAGCCTGGGATTTAACTCCCTTTCTGAAGGGAAACACACAGCATAGTTCTCATCCATGCATCACACTCTGCTTTAGAGCGAGAAGCATGCTCTTGCTTTCTAGAGTCTTTAATACAGCAGGAAACATGAGTGTGCTCAGAACAAAAGAACTGTGTTTCCTACACATAAGGACCATATGTAATCCAACTCTGCTTCTGAAACTGATACAAAGGACTGGTCGTCTAGCATTCAATGCTTGTCAGTTATGATGAGAAACGTGTTTGCTTCGTGAACGTTGTAGTTCGTTTGAGCTGTAAAGTGACTGCCCTTACATGAAACGAAGTCTTGCTTGTAGGAAGTCACAGAGGCTGGGCTTTTACTCCATTTATGAAGGAAAACAAACAGCATAGTTCTCATCCATGGATGACACTCTGCTTTAGAGCGAGAAGCACGCTCTTGCTTTCTTGAGTCTTTAATACAGCAGGAAACCTGAGTGCGCTCAGAACAAAAGAACGGTGTTTCCTACACCTACTGACCATATGTAGTCCAACTCTGCTTCTGAAACTGATACAAAGCACTGGTCCTCTAACATCCAATGCTTGTCAGTTAAGATGAGAAACGTGTGAGCTTCGTGAAGGATGTAGTTTGTTTGAGCTGAAAAGTGACTGCCCTTACCTTAAACGAAGTCTTGCTTGTAGGAAGACTCAGAGCCTGGGATTTAACTCCATTTCTGAAGTGAAACACCCAGCAGTGTTCTCATCCATTGATCACACTCTGCTTTGGAACAAGAAGCACGCTCTTGGTTTCTAGAATCTCTAAGATATCAGGAAACGTGAGTGTGCTGAGAACAAAAGAACGGTGTTTCCTACACATACGGACCATATCTAGTTCAACTCTGCTTCTGAAACTGATACAAAGCACTGGTCCTCTAACATCCAATGCTTGTCCGTTAAGATGAGAAACGTGTGAGCTTCGTGAACGATGTAGTTCGTTTGAGCTGAAAAGTGATTGGCCTTACCTGAAATGAAGTCTTGCTTGTAGGAAGAAACAGAGCCTGGGGTTTAACTCCATTTCTGAAGTGAAACACACAAAAGAGTTCTCATCCATTGATCACACTCTGCTTTAGAGCAAGAAGCACGCTCTTGCTTTCTAGAGTCTCTAATACAGCAGGAAACCTGAGTGTGATCCGAACAAAAGAACTGTGTTTCCTAAACATACCTATCATATCTAGTTCAACTGTGCTTCTGAAATTCATACAAAGCAAAGGTCCTCTAACATCCAATGCTTGTCAGTTAAGATGAGAAACGTGTGAGCTTCGTGAAAGATGTAGTTCGTTTGAGCTGTAAAGTAACTGCCCTTACCTGAAACGAATTCTTGTTTCTAGGAAGACTCAGAGCCTGGGATTTAACTCCATTTCTGAAGTGAAACACACAAAAGAGTTCTCATCCATTGATCACACTCTGCTTTAGAGCAAGAAGCATGCTCTTGCTTTCTAGAGGCTCTAAGACGACATGAAACGTGAGTGTGCTGAGAACAAAAGAACGATGTTGCCTACACATAAAGACCATATGTAGTCCAAATCTGCTTCTGAAACTGATATAAAGCACTGGTCCTCTAACATCCAATGCTTGTCAATTAAGATGAGAAACGTGTGAGTTTCGTGAATGATGTAGTTCGTTTGAGCTATAAAGACACTGCCCTTACGTGAAAGAAAGACTTGCTTGTAGGAAGACTCAGATGCTGGGATTTAACTCCATTTCTGAAGTGAAACACACAGCAGAGTTCTCATCCATTGATCATACTCTGCTTTAGAGCAAGAAGCACTCTCTTGCTTTCTAGAGTCTTTAAGACAGCAGGAAATCTGAGTGTGCCCAGAACAAAAGAACGGTGTTTCCTACAATTACGGACCATATGTAGTCCAAATCTGCTTCTGAAACTGATACAAAGCACTGGTCCTATAACAACCAATGCTTGTCAGTTAAGATGAGAAACGTGTGAGCTTCCTGAACCTTGTAGTTCGTTTGAGCAGAAAAGTGACTGCCCTTACCTTAAAAGAAATCTTGCTTGTAGGAAGACTCAGCGCTGGGATTTAACTCCATGTCTGAAGTGAAACACACAGCAGAGTTCTCATCCATTGTTCACACTCTGCTTTAGAAAAAGAAGCATGCTCCTGCTTTATAGAGTCTCTAAGACAGCAAGAAACGTGAGTGTGCTCAGAACAAAATATGGTGTTTCCTAAACATACGGACCATATCTAGTTGAACTCTGCTTCTGAAACTGATACATAGCACTGGTCCTCTAACATCCCATGCTTGTCAGTTAAGATGAGAAACGTGTGAGCTTCGTGAACGATGTAGTTCGTTTGAGCTGAAAAGTGACTGCCCTTACCTGAAACGAAGTCTTGCTTGTAGGAAGACACAGAGCCTGGGATTTAACTCCCTTTCTGAAGGGAAACACACAGCATAGTTCTCATCCATGCATCACACTCTGCTTTAGAGCGAGAAGCATGCTCTTGCTTTCTAGAGTCTTTAATACAGCAGGAAACATGAGTGTGCTCAGAACAAAAGAACTGTGTTTCCTACACATAAGGACCATATGTAATCCAACTCTGCTTCTGAAACTGATACAAAGGACTGGTCGTCTAGCATTCAATGCTTGTCAGTTATGATGAGAAACGTGTTTGCTTCGTGAACGTTGTAGTTCGTTTGAGCTGTAAAGTGACTGCCCTTACATGAAACGAAGTCTTGCTTGTAGGAAGTCACAGAGGCTGGGATTTAACTCCATTTATGAAGGAAAACAAACAGCATAGTTCTCATCCATGGATCACCCTCTGCTTTAGAGCGAGAAGAACGCTCTTGCTTTCTAGATTCTCTAATACAGCAGGAAAAGTGAGTGTACTGAGAAAAAAAGAACGTTGTTTCCTACACATACGGACCATATCTATTCCAACTCTGCTTCTGAAACTGATACAAAGCACTGGTCCTCTAACGTCCAATGCGTGTCAGTTAAGATGAGAAACGTGTGAGCTTCGGGAACGATGTAGTTCGTTTGAGCAGAAAAGTGACGGCCCTTACCTTAAATGAAGTCTTGCTTGTAGGAAGAATCAGAGCCTGGGATTTAACTCCATGTCTGAAGTGAAACACACAGCATAGTTCTCATCCATGGATCACACTCTGCTTTAGAACGAGAAGCACACTCTTGCTTTCTAGAGTCTCTAATACAGCAGGAAACCTGAGTGTGCTCAGAACAAAAGAATGGTGTTTCCTAAACATACGGACCGTATCTAGTTCAACTCTGATTCTGAAATTCATACAAATCAAAGGTCCTCTAACATCCAATGCTTTTCAGTTAAGATTAGAAAAGTGTGAGCTTCATGAACGATGTAGTTCGTTTGAGCTGTAAAGTAAGTGGCCTTACCTGAAACGAAGTCTTGCATGCAGGAAGACTCAGAGCCTGGGATTTAACTCCAATTCAGAAGTGAAACACGCAGCAGTGTTCTCATCCATAGATCACACTCTGCTTTAGAGCGAGAAGCACGCCCGGGCTTTCTAGAGTCTCTAACACAATAGGAAATCTGAGTGTGCTGAGAACAAAAGAATGGTGTTTCCTACACATACGGACCATATCTAGTTCAACTCTGCTTTTGAAACTGAAACAAACCACAGGTCCTCTAACATCCAATGCTTGTCAGTTAGGATGAGAAACGTGTGAGCTTCGTGAACAATGTAGTTCGCTTGAGCTGAAAAGTGACTGCCCTTACCTGAAATGAAGTCTTGCTTGTAGGAAGACTCAGAGCCTGGGATTTAACTCCATTTCAGAAGTGAAACACCCAGCAGTGTTCTCATCCATTGATCACACTCTGCTTTAGAACACGAAGCACGCTCTTGGTTTCTACAATCTCTAAGACAGCAGGAAACGTGAGTGTGCTGAGAACAAAAGAACGGTGTTTCCTACACATAAGGACCATATCTAGTCCAACTCTACTTCTGAAACTGATACAAAGCACTGGTCCTCTAACATCCAATGATTGTCTGTTAAGATGAGAAACGTGTGAGCTTCGTGAATGATGTAGTTCATTTGAGCTGAAAAGTGATTGGCCTTACCTGAAATGAAGTCTTGCTTGTAGGAAGACACAGAGCCTGGGATTTAACTCCATTTCTGATGTGAAACACACAAAAGAGTTCTCATCCATTGATCACACTCTGCTTTAGAGCAAGAAGCACGCTCTTGCTTTCTAGAGTCTCTAATACAGCAGGAAACCTGAGTGTGATCCAAACAAAAGAACGGTGTTTCCTAAACATACCTACCATATCTAGTTCAACTGTGCCTCTGAAATTCATACAAAGCAAAGGTCCTCTAACATCCAATGCTTGTCAGTTAAGATGAGAAACGTGTGAGCTTCGTGAAAGATGTAGTTCGTATGAGCTGTAAATAACTGCCCTTACCTGACACGAAGTCTTGTTTCTAGGAAGACTCAGAGCCTGGGATTTAACTCCATTTCTGAAGTGAAACACACAAAAGAGTTCTTATCCATTGATCACACTCTGCTTTAGAGCAAGAAGCACGCTCTTGCTTTCTAGAGGCTCTAAGACAACATGAAACGTGACTGTGCTGAGAACAAAAGAACGATGTTGCCTACACATACAGACCATACGTAGTCCAAATCTGCTTCTGAAACTGATATAAAGCACTGGTCCTCTAACATCCAATGCTTGTCAGTTAAGATGAGAAACGTGTGAGTTTCGTGAATGATGTAGTTCGTTTGAGCTATAAAGAAACTGCCCTTACATGAAAGAAAGACTTGCTTGTAGGAAGACTCAGAGCCTGGGATTTAACTCCATTTCTGAAGTGAAACACACAGCAGAGTTCTCATCCATTGATCATACTCTGCTTTAGAGCAAGAAGCACTCTCTTGCTTTCTAGAGTCTTTAAGACAGCAGGAAATCTGAGTGTGCCCAGAACAAAAGAACGGTGTTTCCTACACATACGGACCATATGTAGTCCAAATCTGCTTCTGAAACTGATATAAAGCACTGGTCCTCTAACATCCAATGCTTGTCAATTAAGATGAGAAACGTGTGAGTTTCGTGAACGATGTAGTTCGTTTGAGCTATAAAGAAACTGCCCTTACGTGAAAGAAAGACTTGCTTGTAGGAAGACTCAGATGCTGGGATTTAACTCCATTTCTGAAGTGAAACACACAGCAGAGTTCTCATCCATTGATCATACTCTGCTTTAGAGCAAGGAGCACTCTCTTGCTTTCTAGAGTCTTTAGACAGCAGGAAATCTGAGTGTGCCCAGAACAAAAGAACGGTGTTTCCTACACATACGGACCATATGTAGTCCAAATCTTCTTCTGAAACTGATACAAAGTACTGGTCCTCTAACATCCAATGCTTGTCAGTTAGGATGAGAAACGTGTGAGCTTCGTGAACGATGTAGTTCGTTTGATCTGAAAAGTGACTGCCCTTACTTGAAACGAAGTCTTGCTTGTAGGAAGACACAGACCCTGGGATTTAACTCCCTTTCTGAAGGGAAACACACAGCATAGTTCTCATCCATGCATCACACTCTGCTTTAGAGCGAGAAGCACGCTCTTGCTTTCTTGAGTCTTTAATACAGCAGGAAACATGAGTGTGCTCAGAACAAAAGAACGGTGATTCCTACACATAAGGACCATATGTAATCCAACTCTGCTTCTGAAACTGATACAAAGCACTGGACCTCTAGCATCCAATGCTTGTCTGTTATGATGAGAAACGTGTTTGCTTCATGAACGGTGTAGTTCGTTTGAGCCTAAAAGTGAGTGCCCTTACATGAAACGAAGTCTTGCTTGTAGGAAGTCACAGAGGCTGGGCTTTTACTCCATTTATGAAGGAAAACATACAGCATAGTTCTCATCCATGGATGACACTCTGCTTTAGAGCGAGAAGCACGCTCTTGCTTTCTTGAGTCTTTAATACAGCAGGAAACCTTAGTGCGCTCAGAACAAAAGAACGGTGTTTCCTACACCTACTGACCATATCTAGTCCAACTCTGCTTCTGAAACTGATATAAAGCACTGGTCCTCTAACATCCAGTGCTTGTCAATTAAGATGAGAAACGTGTGAGTTTCGTGAATGATGTAGTTCGTTTGAGCTATAAAGACACTGCCCTTACGTGAAAGAAAGACTTGCTTGTAGGAAGACTCAGATGCTGGGATTTAACTCCATTTCTGAAGTGAAACACACAGCAGAGTTCTCATCCATTGATCATACTCTGCTTTAGAGCAAGAAGCACTCTCTTGCTTTCTAGAGTCTTTAAGACAGCAGGAAATCTGAGTGTGCCCAGAACAAAAGAACGGTGTTTCCTACAATTACGGACCATATGTAGTCCAAATCTGCTTCTGAAACTGATACAAAGCACTGGTCCTATAACAACCAATGCTTGTCAGTTAAGATGAGAAACGTGTGAGCTTCGTGAACCTTGTAGTTCGTTTGAGCAGAAAAGTGACTGCCCTTACCTTAAAAGAAATCTTGCTTGTAGGAAGACTCAGCGCCTGGGATTTAACTCCATGTCTGAAGTGAAACACACAGCAGAGTTCTCATCCATTGTTCACACTCTGCTTTAGAAAAAGAAGCATGCTCCTGCTTTATAGAGTCTCTAAGACAGCAAGAAACGTGAGTGTGCTCAGAACAAAATATGGTGTTTCCTAAACATACGGACCATATCTAGTTGAACTCTGCTTCTGAAACTGATACATAGCACTGGTCCTCTAACATCCCATGCTTGTCAGTTAAGATGAGAAACGTGTGAGCTTCGTGAACGATGTAGTTCGTTTGAGCTGAAAAGTGACTGCCCTTACCTGAAACGAAGTCTTGCTTGTAGGAAGACACAGAGCCTGGGATTTAACTCCCTTTCTGAAGGGAAACACACAGCATAGTTCTCATCCATGCATCACACTCTGCTTTAGAGCGAGAAGCATGCTCTTGCTTTCTAGAGTCTTTAATACAGCAGGAAACATGAGTGTGCTCAGAACAAAAGAACTGTGTTTCCTACACATAAGGACCATATGTAATCCAACTCTGCTTCTGAAACTGATACAAAGGACTGGTCGTCTAGCATTCAATGCTTGTCAGTTATGATGAGAAACGTGTTTGCTTCGTGAACGTTGTAGTTCGTTTGAGCTGTAAAGTGACTGCCCTTACATGAAACGAAGTCTTGCTTGTAGGAAGTCACAGAGGCTGGGCTTTTACTCCATTTATGAAGGAAAACAAACAGCATAGTTCTCATCCATGGATGACACTCTGCTTTAGAGCGAGAAGCACGCTCTTGCTTTCTTGAGTCTTTAATACAGCAGGAAACCTGAGTGCGCTCAGAACAAAAGAACGGTGTTTCCTACACCTACTGACCATATGTAGTCCAACTCTGCTTCTGAAACTGATACAAAGCACTGGTCCTCTAACATCCAATGCTTGTCAGTTAAGATGAGAAACGTGTGAGCTTCGTGAAGGATGTAGTTTGTTTGAGCTGAAAAGTGACTGCCCTTACCTTAAACGAAGTCTTGCTTGTAGGAAGACTCAGAGCCTGGGATTTAACTCCATTTCTGAAGTGAAACACCCAGCAGTGTTCTCATCCATTGATCACACTCTGCTTTGGAACAAGAAGCACGCTCTTGGTTTCTAGAATCTCTAAGATATCAGGAAACGTGAGTGTGCTGAGAACAAAAGAACGGTGTTTCCTACACATACGGACCATATCTAGTTCAACTCTGCTTCTGAAACTGATACAAAGCACTGGTCCTCTAACATCCAATGCTTGTCCGTTAAGATGAGAAACGTGTGAGCTTCGTGAACGATGTAGTTCGTTTGAGCTGAAAAGTGATTGGCCTTACCTGAAATGAAGTCTTGCTTGTAGGAAGAAACAGAGCCTGGGGTTTAACTCCATTTCTGAAGTGAAACACACAAAAGAGTTCTCATCCATTGATCACACTCTGCTTTAGAGCAAGAAGCACGCTCTTGCTTTCTAGAGTCTCTAATACAGCAGGAAACCTGAGTGTGATCCGAACAAAAGAACTGTGTTTCCTAAACATACCTATCATATCTAGTTCAACTGTGCTTCTGAAATTCATACAAAGCAAAGGTCCTCTAACATCCAATGCTTGTCAGTTAAGATGAGAAACGTGTGAGCTTCGTGAAAGATGTAGTTCGTTTGAGCTGTAAAGTAACTGCCCTTACCTGAAACGAATTCTTGTTTCTAGGAAGACTCAGAGCCTGGGATTTAACTCCATTTCTGAAGTGAAACACACAAAAGAGTTCTCATCCATTGATCACACTCTGCTTTAGAGCAAGAAGCATGCTCTTGCTTTCTAGAGGCTCTAAGACGACATGAAACGTGAGTGTGCTGAGAACAAAAGAACGATGTTGCCTACACATAAAGACCATATGTAGTCCAAATCTGCTTCTGAAACTGATATAAAGCACTGGTCCTCTAACATCCAATGCTTGTCAATTAAGATGAGAAACGTGTGAGTTTCGTGAATGATGTAGTTCGTTTGAGCTATAAAGACACTGCCCTTACGTGAAAGAAAGACTTGCTTGTAGGAAGACTCAGATGCTGGGATTTAACTCCATTTCTGAAGTGAAACACACAGCAGAGTTCTCATCCATTGATCATACTCTGCTTTAGAGCAAGAAGCACTCTCTTGCTTTCTAGAGTCTTTAAGACAGCAGGAAATCTGAGTGTGCCCAGAACAAAAGAACGGTGTTTCCTACAATTACGGACCATATGTAGTCCAAATCTGCTTCTGAAACTGATACAAAGCACTGGTCCTATAACAACCAATGCTTGTCAGTTAAGATGAGAAACGTGTGAGCTTCCTGAACCTTGTAGTTCGTTTGAGCAGAAAAGTGACTGCCCTTACCTTAAAAGAAATCTTGCTTGTAGGAAGACTCAGCGCTGGGATTTAACTCCATGTCTGAAGTGAAACACACAGCAGAGTTCTCATCCATTGTTCACACTCTGCTTTAGAAAAAGAAGCATGCTCCTGCTTTATAGAGTCTCTAAGACAGCAAGAAACGTGAGTGTGCTCAGAACAAAATATGGTGTTTCCTAAACATACGGACCATATCTAGTTGAACTCTGCTTCTGAAACTGATACATAGCACTGGTCCTCTAACATCCCATGCTTGTCAGTTAAGATGAGAAACGTGTGAGCTTCGTGAACGATGTAGTTCGTTTGAGCTGAAAAGTGACTGCCCTTACCTGAAACGAAGTCTTGCTTGTAGGAAGACACAGAGCCTGGGATTTAACTCCCTTTCTGAAGGGAAACACACAGCATAGTTCTCATCCATGCATCACACTCTGCTTTAGAGCGAGAAGCATGCTCTTGCTTTCTAGAGTCTTTAATACAGCAGGAAACATGAGTGTGCTCAGAACAAAAGAACTGTGTTTCCTACACATAAGGACCATATGTAATCCAACTCTGCTTCTGAAACTGATACAAAGGACTGGTCGTCTAGCATTCAATGCTTGTCAGTTATGATGAGAAACGTGTTTGCTTCGTGAACGTTGTAGTTCGTTTGAGCTGTAAAGTGACTGCCCTTACATGAAACGAAGTCTTGCTTGTAGGAAGTCACAGAGGCTGGGATTTAACTCCATTTATGAAGGAAAACAAACAGCATAGTTCTCATCCATGGATCACCCTCTGCTTTAGAGCGAGAAGAACGCTCTTGCTTTCTAGATTCTCTAATACAGCAGGAAAAGTGAGTGTACTGAGAAAAAAAGAACGTTGTTTCCTACACATACGGACCATATCTATTCCAACTCTGCTTCTGAAACTGATACAAAGCACTGGTCCTCTAACGTCCAATGCGTGTCAGTTAAGATGAGAAACGTGTGAGCTTCGGGAACGATGTAGTTCGTTTGAGCAGAAAAGTGACGGCCCTTACCTTAAATGAAGTCTTGCTTGTAGGAAGAATCAGAGCCTGGGATTTAACTCCATGTCTGAAGTGAAACACACAGCATAGTTCTCATCCATGGATCACACTCTGCTTTAGAACGAGAAGCACACTCTTGCTTTCTAGAGTCTCTAATACAGCAGGAAACCTGAGTGTGCTCAGAACAAAAGAATGGTGTTTCCTAAACATACGGACCGTATCTAGTTCAACTCTGATTCTGAAATTCATACAAATCAAAGGTCCTCTAACATCCAATGCTTTTCAGTTAAGATTAGAAAAGTGTGAGCTTCATGAACGATGTAGTTCGTTTGAGCTGTAAAGTAAGTGGCCTTACCTGAAACGAAGTCTTGCATGCAGGAAGACTCAGAGCCTGGGATTTAACTCCAATTCAGAAGTGAAACACGCAGCAGTGTTCTCATCCATAGATCACACTCTGCTTTAGAGCGAGAAGCACGCCCGGGCTTTCTAGAGTCTCTAACACAATAGGAAATCTGAGTGTGCTGAGAACAAAAGAATGGTGTTTCCTACACATACGGACCATATCTAGTTCAACTCTGCTTTTGAAACTGAAACAAACCACAGGTCCTCTAACATCCAATGCTTGTCAGTTAGGATGAGAAACGTGTGAGCTTCGTGAACAATGTAGTTCGCTTGAGCTGAAAAGTGACTGCCCTTACCTGAAATGAAGTCTTGCTTGTAGGAAGACTCAGAGCCTGGGATTTAACTCCATTTCAGAAGTGAAACACCCAGCAGTGTTCTCATCCATTGATCACACTCTGCTTTAGAACACGAAGCACGCTCTTGGTTTCTACAATCTCTAAGACAGCAGGAAACGTGAGTGTGCTGAGAACAAAAGAACGGTGTTTCCTACACATAAGGACCATATCTAGTCCAACTCTACTTCTGAAACTGATACAAAGCACTGGTCCTCTAACATCCAATGATTGTCTGTTAAGATGAGAAACGTGTGAGCTTCGTGAATGATGTAGTTCGTTTGAGCTGAAAAGTGATTGGCCTTACCTGAAATGAAGTCTTGCTTGTAGGAAGACACAGAGCCTGGGATTTAACTCCATTTCTGATGTGAAACACACAAAAGAGTTCTCATCCATTGATCACACTCTGCTTTAGAGCAAGAAGCACGCTCTTGCTTTCTAGAGTCTCTAATACAGCAGGAAACCTGAGTGTGATCCAAACAAAAGAACGGTGTTTCCTAAACATACCTACCATATCTAGTTCAACTGTGCCTCTGAAATTCATACAAAGCAAAGGTCCTCTAACATCCAATGCTTGTCAGTTAAGATGAGAAACGTGTGAGCTTCGTGAAAGATGTAGTTCGTATGAGCTGTAAATAACTGCCCTTACCTGACACGAAGTCTTGTTTCTAGGAAGACTCAGAGCCTGGGATTTAACTCCATTTCTGAAGTGAAACACACAAAAGAGTTCTTATCCATTGATCACACTCTGCTTTAGAGCAAGAAGCACGCTCTTGCTTTCTAGAGGCTCTAAGACAACATGAAACGTGACTGTGCTGAGAACAAAAGAACGATGTTGCCTACACATACAGACCATACGTAGTCCAAATCTGCTTCTGAAACTGATATAAAGCACTGGTCCTCTAACATCCAATGCTTGTCAGTTAAGATGAGAAACGTGTGAGTTTCGTGAATGATGTAGTTCGTTTGAGCTATAAAGAAACTGCCCTTACATGAAAGAAAGACTTGCTTGTAGGAAGACTCAGAGCCTGGGATTTAACTCCATTTCTGAAGTGAAACACACAGCAGAGTTCTCATCCATTGATCATACTCTGCTTTAGAGCAAGAAGCACTCTCTTGCTTTCTAGAGTCTTTAAGACAGCAGGAAATCTGAGTGTGCCCAGAACAAAAGAACGGTGTTTCCTACACATACGGACCATATGTAGTCCAAATCTGCTTCTGAAACTGATACAAAGTACTGGTCCTCTAACATCCAATGCTTGTCAGTTAGGATGAGAAACGTGTGAGCTTCGTGAACGATGTAGTTCGTTTGAGCTGAAAAGTGACTGCCCTTACCTGAAACGAAGTCTTGCTTGTAGGAAGACACAGAGCCTGGGATTTAACACCCTTTCTGAAGGGAAACACACAGCATAGTTCTCATCCATGCATCACACTCTGCTTTAGAGCTAGAAGCACGCTCTTGCTTTCTAGAGTCTTTAATACAGCAGGAAACATGAGTGTGCTCAGAACAAAAGAACGGTGTTTCCTACACATACGGACCATATCTAGTCCAAATCTGCTTCTGCATGTGATACAAAGCACTGGTCCTCTAACATCCAATGCTTGTCAGTTAAGATGAGAAGCATATGAGCTTCGTGAACGATGTAGTTCGTTTGATCTGAAAAGTGACTGCCCTTACTTGAAACGAAGTCTTGCTTGTAGTAAGACACAGAGCCTGGGATTTAACTCCATTTCTGAAGGGAAACACACAGCAGAGTTCTCATCCATGTATCACACTCTGCTTTAGAGAGAGAAGCACACTCTTGCTTTCTAGAGTCTCTAATACAGCAGGAAACCTGAGTGCCCTCAGAACAAAAGAACGGTGTTTCCTACACCTACGGACCATATGTAGTCCAAATCTGCTTCTGAAACTGATACAAAGCATTGGTCCTCTAACAACCAATGCTTGTCAGTTAAGATGAGAAACGTGTGAGCTTCGGGAACGATGTAGTTCTTTTGAGCAGAAAAGTGACTGCCCTTACCTTAAACGATGTCTTGCTTGTAGGAAGACTCAGAGACTGGTATTTAACTCCATGTCTGAAGTGAAACACACAGCATAGTTCTCATCCATGGATCACACTCTGCTTTAGAACGAGAAGCACACTCTTGCTTTCTAGAGTCTCTAATACAGCAGGAAACCTGAGTGTGATCCGAACAAAAGAATGGTGTTTCCTAAACATACGGACCATATCTAGTTCAACTCTGATTCTGAAATTCATACAAATCAAAGGTCCTCTAACATCCAATGCTTTTCAGTTAAGATTAGAAACGTGTGAGCTTCATGAACGATGTAGTTCGTTTGAGCTGTAAAGTAAGTGGCCTTACCTGAAACGAAGTCTTGAATGCAGGAAGACTCAGAGCCTGGGATTTAACTCCATTTCCGAAGGAAAACACACAGCATAGTTCTCATCCATAGATCACACTCTGCTTTAGAGCGAGAAGCACGCCCGTGCTTTCTAGAGTCTCTAACACAATAGGAAATCTGAGTGTGCTGAGAACAAAAGAATGGTGTTTCCTACACATACGGACCATATCTAGTTCAACTCTGCTTTTGAAACTGAAACAAACCACAGGTCCTCTAACATCCAATGCTTGTCAGTTAGGATGAGAAACGTGTGAGCTTCGTGAACGATATAGTTCGCTTGAGCTGAAAAGTGACTGCCCTTACCTGAAATGAAGTCTTGCTTGTAGGAAGACTCAGAGCCTGGGATTTAACTCCATTTCAGAAGTGAAACACCCAGCAGTGTTCTCATCCATTGATCACACTCTGCTTTAGAACAAGAAGCACGCTCTTGTTTTCTAGAATCTCTAAGACAGCAGGAAACGTGAGTGTGCTGAGAACAAAAGAACGGTGTTTCCTACACATAAGGACCATATCTAGTCCAACTCTGCTTCTGAAACTGATAAAAGCACTGGTCCTCTAACATCCAATGCTTGTCTGTTAAGATGAGAAACGTGTGAGCTTCGTGAATGATGTAGTTCGTTTGAGCTGAAAAGTGATTGGCCTTACCTGAAATGAAGTCTTGCTTATTGGAAGACACAGAGCCTGGGATTTAACTCCATTTCTGAAGTGAAACACACAAAAGAGTTCTCATCCATTGATCACACTCTGCTTTAGAGCAAGAAGCACGCTCTTGCTTTCTAGAGTCTCTAATACAGCAGGAAACCTGAGTGTGATCAGAAAAAAAGAACGGTGTTTCCTAAACATACCTACCATATCTAGTTCAACTGTGCTTCTGAAATTCATACATAGCAAAGGTTCTCTAACATCCAATGCTTGTCAGTTAAGATGAGAAACGTGTGAGCTTCGTGAAAGATGTAGTTCTTATGAGCTGTAAAGTAACTGCCCTTACCTGAAACGAAGTCTTGTTTCTAGGAAGACTCAGAGCCTGGGATTTAACTCCATTTCTGAAGTGAAACAAACAAAAGAGTTCTCATCCATTGATCACACTCTGCTTTAGAGCAAGAAGCACGCTCTTGCTTTCTAGAGGCTCTAAGACAACATGAAACGTGAGTGTGCTGAGAACCAAAGGAAGATGTTGCCTACACATACAGACCATATGTAGTCCAAATCTGCTTCTGAAACTGATATAAAGCACTGGTCCTCTAACATCAAATGCTTGTCAGTTAAGATGAGAAACGTGTGAGTTTCGTGAACGATGTAGTTCATTTGAGCTATAAAGAAACTGCCCTTACGTGAAAGAAAGACTTGCTTGTAGGAAGACTCAGAGCCTGGGATTTAACTCCATTTCTGAAGTGAAACACACAGCAGAGTTCTCATCCATTGATCATACTCTGCTTTAGAGCAAGAAGCACTCTCTTGCTTTCTAGAGTCTTTAAACAGCAGGAAATCTGAGTGTGCTTAGAACAAAAGAACGGTGTTTCCTACACATACGGACCATATGTAGTCCAAATCTGCTTCTGAAACTGATACAAAGTACTGGTCCTCTATCATCCAATGCTTGTCATTTAGGATGAGAAACGTGTGAGCTTCGTGAACGATGTAGTTCGTTTGAGCTGAAAAGTGACTGCCCTTACCTGATACGAAGTCTTGCTTGTAGGAAGACACAGAGCCTGGGATTTAACTCCCTTTCTGAAGGGAAACACACAGCATAGTTCTCATCCATGCATCACACTCTGCTTTAGAGCTAGAAGCACGCTCTTGCTTTCTAGAGTCTTTAATACAGCAGGAAACATGAGTGTGCTCAGAACAAAAGAACGGTGTTACCTACACCTACGGACCATATGTAGTCCAAATCTGCTTCTGAAACTGATACAAAGCACTGGTCCTCTAACATCCAATGCTTGTCAGTTAAGATGAGAATCATATGAGCTTCGTGAACGATGTAGTTCGTTTGATCTGAAAAGTGACTGCCCTTACTTGAAACGAAGTCTTGCTTGTAGTAAGACACAGAGCCTGGGATTTAACTCCATTTCTGAAGGGAAACACACAGCAGAGTTCTCGTCCATGTATCACACTCTGCTTTAGAGCGAGAAGCACGCTCTTGCTTTCTAGAGTCTCTAATACAGCAGGAAACCTGAGTGCGCTCAGAACAAAAGAACGGTGTTACCTACACCTACGGACCATATGTAGTCCAAATCTGCTTCTGAAACTGATACAAAGCACTGGTCCTCTAACAACCAGTGCTTGTCAGTTAAGATGAGAAACGTGTGAGCTTCGTGAACGATGTAGTTCGTTTGAGCAGAAAAGTGACTGCCCTTACCTGAAATGAAGTCTTGCTTGTAGGAAGACTCAGAGCCTGGGATTTAACTCCATTTCAGAAGTGAAACACCCAGCAGTGTTCTCATCCATTGATCACACTCTTTTTTAGAACAAGAAGCACGCTCTTGTTTTCTAGAATCTCTAAGACAGCAGGAAACGTGAGTGTGCTGAGAACAAAAGAACGGTGTTTCCTACACATAAGGACCATATCTAGTCCAACTCTGCTTCTGAAACTGATAAAAGCACTGGTCCTCTAACATCCAATGCTTGTCTGTTAAGATGAGAAACGTGTGAGCTTCGTGAATGATGTAGTTCGTTTGAGCTGAAAAGTGATTGGCCTTACCTGAAAGGAAGTCTTGCTTGTTGGAAGACACAGAGCCTGGGATTTAACTCCATTTCTGAAGTGAAACACACAAAAGAGTTCTCATCCATTGATCACACTCTGCTTTAGAGCAAGAAGCACGCTCTTGCTTTCTAGAGTCTCTAATACAGCAGGAAACCTGAGTGTGATCAGAAAAAAAGAACGGTGTTTCCTAAACATACCTACCATATCTAGTTCAACTGTGCTTCTGAAATTCATACATAGCAAAGGTTCTCTAACATCCAATGCTTGTCAGTTAAGATGAGAAACGTGTGAGCTTCGTGAAAGATGTAGTTCTTATGAGCTGTAAAGTAACTGCCCTTACCTGAAACGAAGTCTTGTTTCTAGGAAGACTCAGAGCCTGGGATTTAACTCCATTTCTGAAGTGAAACACACAAAAGAGTTCTCATCCATTGATCACACTCTGCTTTAGAGCAAGAAGCACGCTCTTGCTTTCTAGAGGCTCTAAGACAACATGAAACGTGAGTGTGCTGAGAACCAAAGGAAGATGTTGCCTACACATACAGACCAATTGTAGTCCAAATCTGCTTCTGAAACTGATATAAAGCACTGGTCCTCTAACATCCAATGCTTGTCATTTAGGATGAGAAACGTGTGAGCTTCGTGAACGATGTAGTTCGTTTGAGCTGAAAAGTGACTGCCCTTACCTGAAATGAAGTCTTGCTTGTAGGAAGACTCAGAGCCTGGGATTTAACTCCATTTCAGAAGTGAAACACCCAGCAGTGTTCTCATCCATTGATCACACTCTTTTTTAGAACAAGAAGCACGCTCTTGTTTTCTAGAATCTCTAAGACAGCAGGAAACGTGAGTGTGCTGAGAACAAAAGAACGGTGTTTCCTACACATAAGGACCATATCTAGTCCAACTCTGCTTCTGAAACTGATAAAAGCACTGGTCCTCTAACATCCAATGCTTGTCTGTTAAGATGAGAAACGTGTGAGCTTCGTGAATGATGTAGTTCGTTTGAGCTGAAAAGTGATTGGCCTTACCTGAAAGGAAGTCTTGCTTGTTGGAAGACACAGAGCCTGGGATTTAACTCCATTTCTGAAGTGAAACACACAAAAGAGTTCTCATCCATTGATCACACTCTGCTTTAGAGCAAGAAGCACGCTCTTGCTTTCTAGAGTCTCTAATACAGCAGGAAACCTGAGTGTGATCAGAAAAAAAGAACGGTGTTTCCTAAACATACCTACCATATCTAGTTCAACTGTGCTTCTGAAATTCATACATAGCAAAGGTTCTCTAACATCCAATGCTTGTCAGTTAAGATGAGAAACGTGTGAGCTTCGTGAAAGATGTAGTTCTTATGAGCTGTAAAGTAACTGCCCTTACCTGAAACGAAGTCTTGTTTCTAGGAAGACTCAGAGCCTGGGATTTAACTCCATTTCTGAAGTGAAACACACAAAAGAGTTCTCATCCATTGATCACACTCTGCTTTAGAGCAAGAAGCACGCTCTTGCTTTCTAGAGGCTCTAAGACAACATGAAACGTGAGTGTGCTGAGAACCAAAGGAAGATGTTGCCTACACATACAGACCAATTGTAGTCCAAATCTGCTTCTGAAACTGATATAAAGCACTGGTCCTCTAACATCCAATGCTTGTCATTTAGGATGAGAAACGTGTGAGCTTCGTGAACGATGTAGTTCGTTTGAGCTGAAAAGTGACTGCCCTTACCTGATACGAAGTCTTGCTTGTAGGAAGACACAGAGCCTGGGATTTAACTCCATTTCTGAAGTGAAACACACAGCAGAGTTCTCATCCATTGATCATACTCTGCTTTAGAGCAAGAAGCACTCTCTTGCTTTCTAGAGTCTTTAAGACAGCAGGAAATCTGAGTGTGCTTAGAACAAAAGAACGGTGTTTCCTACACATACGGACCATATGTAGTCCAAATCTGCTTCTGAAACTGATACAAAGTACTGGTCCTCTAACATCCAATGCTTGTCATTTAGGATGAGAAACGTGTGAGCTTCGTGAACGATGTAGTTCGTTTGAGCTGAAAAGTGACTGCCCTTACCTGATACGAAGTCTTGCTTGTAGGAAGACACAGAGCCTGGGATTTAACTCCCTTTCTGAAGGGAAACACACAGCATAGTTCTCATCCATGCATCACACTCTGCTTTAGAGCTAGAAGCACGCTCTTGCTTTCTAGAGTCTTTAATACAGCAGGAAACATGAGTGTGCTCAGAACAAAAGAACGGTGTTACCTACACCTACGGACCATATGTAGTCCAAATCTGCTTCTGAAACTGATACACTGGTCCTCTAACATCCAATGCTTGTCAGTTAAGATGAGAATCATATGAGCTTCGTGAACGATGTAGTTCGTTTGATCTGAAAAGTGACTGCCCTTACTTGAAACGAAGTCTTGCTTGTAGTAAGACACAGAGCCTAGGATTTAACTCCATTTCTGAAGGGAAACACACAGCAGAGTTCTCGTCCATGTATCACACTCTGCTTTAGAGCGAGAAGCACGCTCTTGCTTTCTAGAGTCTCTAATACAGCAGGAAACCTGAGTGCGCTCAGAACAAAAGAACGGTGTTACCTACACCTACGGACCATATGTAGTCCAAATCTGCTTCTGAAACTGATACAAAGCACTGGTCCTCTAACAACCAGTGCTTGTCAGTTAAGATGAGAAACGTGTGAGCTTCGTGAACGATGTAGTTCGTTTGAGCATAAAAGTGACTGCCCTTACCTTAAAAGAAGTCCTGCTTGTAGGAAGACTCAGCGCCTGGGATTTAACTCCATTTCTGAAGTGAAACACACAGCAGAGTTCTCATCCATTGTTCACACTCTGCTTTAGAAAAAGAAGCATGCTCTTGCTTTATAGAGTCTCTAAGACAGCAGGAAACATGAGTGTGCTCTGAACAAAAGAATGGTGTTTCCTACACATAAGGACCATATTTAATCCAACTCTGCTTCTGAAACTGATACAAAGCACTGTTCCTCTAGCATCCAATGCTTGTCAGTTATGACGAGAAACGTGTTTGCTTCGTGAACGGTGTAGTTCGTTTGAGCTGTAAAGTGACTGCCCTTACATGAAACGAAGTCTTCCTTGTAGGAAGTCACAGAGGCTGGGATTTAACTCCATTTATGAAGGAAAACAAACAGCATAGTTCTCATCCATGGATCACACTCTGCTTTAGAGCGAGAAGAACGCTCTTGCTTTCTAGATTCTCTAATACAGCAGGAAACGTGAGTGTACTGAGGAAAAAGAACGTTGTTTCCTACACATACGGACCATATCAAGTCCAACTCTGCTTCTGAAACTGATACAAAGCATTGGTCCTCTAACATCCAATGCTTGTCAGTTATGATGAGAAACGTGTTTGCTTCGTGAACGTTGTAGTTCGTTTGAGCTGTAAAGTGACTGCCCTTACATGAAACGAAGTCTTGCTTGTAGGAAGTCACAGAGGCTGGGCTTTTACTCCATTTATGAAGGAAAACAAACAGCATAGTTCTCATCCATGGATGACACTCTGCTTTAGAGCGAGAAGCACGCTCTTGCTTTCTTGAGTCTTTAATACAGCAGGAAACCTGAGTGCGCTCAGAACAAAAGAACGGTGTTTCCTACACCTACTGACCATATGTAGTCCAACTCTGCTTCTGAAACTGATACAAAGCACTGGTCCTCTAACATCCAATGCTTGTCAGTTAAGATGAGAAACGTGTGAGCTTCGTGAAGGATGTAGTTTGTTTGAGCTGAAAAGTGACTGCCCTTACCTTAAACGAAGTCTTGCTTGTAGGAAGACTCAGAGCCTGGGATTTAACTCCATTTCTGAAGTGAAACACCCAGCAGTGTTCTCATCCATTGATCACACTCTGCTTTGGAACAAGAAGCACGCTCTTGGTTTCTAGAATCTCTAAGATATCAGGAAACGTGAGTGTGCTGAGAACAAAAGAACGGTGTTTCCTACACATACGGACCATATCTAGTTCAACTCTGCTTCTGAAACTGATACAAAGCACTGGTCCTCTAACATCCAATGCTTGTCCGTTAAGATGAGAAACGTGTGAGCTTCGTGAACGATGTAGTTCGTTTGAGCTGAAAAGTGATTGGCCTTACCTGAAATGAAGTCTTGCTTGTAGGAAGAAACAGAGCCTGGGGTTTAACTCCATTTCTGAAGTGAAACACACAAAAGAGTTCTCATCCATTGATCACACTCTGCTTTAGAGCAAGAAGCACGCTCTTGCTTTCTAGAGTCTCTAATACAGCAGGAAACCTGAGTGTGATCCGAACAAAAGAACTGTGTTTCCTAAACATACCTATCATATCTAGTTCAACTGTGCTTCTGAAATTCATACAAAGCAAAGGTCCTCTAACATCCAATGCTTGTCAGTTAAGATGAGAAACGTGTGAGCTTCGTGAAAGATGTAGTTCGTTTGAGCTGTAAAGTAACTGCCCTTACCTGAAACGAATTCTTGTTTCTAGGAAGACTCAGAGCCTGGGATTTAACTCCATTTCTGAAGTGAAACACACAAAAGAGTTCTCATCCATTGATCACACTCTGCTTTAGAGCAAGAAGCATGCTCTTGCTTTCTAGAGGCTCTAAGACGACATGAAACGTGAGTGTGCTGAGAACAAAAGAACGATGTTGCCTACACATAAAGACCATATGTAGTCCAAATCTGCTTCTGAAACTGATATAAAGCACTGGTCCTCTAACATCCAATGCTTGTCAATTAAGATGAGAAACGTGTGAGTTTCGTGAATGATGTAGTTCGTTTGAGCTATAAAGACACTGCCCTTACGTGAAAGAAAGACTTGCTTGTAGGAAGACTCAGATGCTGGGATTTAACTCCATTTCTGAAGTGAAACACACAGCAGAGTTCTCATCCATTGATCATACTCTGCTTTAGAGCAAGAAGCACTCTCTTGCTTTCTAGAGTCTTTAAGACAGCAGGAAATCTGAGTGTGCCCAGAACAAAAGAACGGTGTTTCCTACAATTACGGACCATATGTAGTCCAAATCTGCTTCTGAAACTGATACAAAGCACTGGTCCTATAACAACCAATGCTTGTCAGTTAAGATGAGAAACGTGTGAGCTTCCTGAACCTTGTAGTTCGTTTGAGCAGAAAAGTGACTGCCCTTACCTTAAAAGAAATCTTGCTTGTAGGAAGACTCAGCGCTGGGATTTAACTCCATGTCTGAAGTGAAACACACAGCAGAGTTCTCATCCATTGTTCACACTCTGCTTTAGAAAAAGAAGCATGCTCCTGCTTTATAGAGTCTCTAAGACAGCAAGAAACGTGAGTGTGCTCAGAACAAAATATGGTGTTTCCTAAACATACGGACCATATCTAGTTGAACTCTGCTTCTGAAACTGATACATAGCACTGGTCCTCTAACATCCCATGCTTGTCAGTTAAGATGAGAAACGTGTGAGCTTCGTGAACGATGTAGTTCGTTTGAGCTGAAAAGTGACTGCCCTTACCTGAAACGAAGTCTTGCTTGTAGGAAGACACAGAGCCTGGGATTTAACTCCCTTTCTGAAGGGAAACACACAGCATAGTTCTCATCCATGCATCACACTCTGCTTTAGAGCGAGAAGCATGCTCTTGCTTTCTAGAGTCTTTAATACAGCAGGAAACATGAGTGTGCTCAGAACAAAAGAACTGTGTTTCCTACACATAAGGACCATATGTAATCCAACTCTGCTTCTGAAACTGATACAAAGGACTGGTCGTCTAGCATTCAATGCTTGTCAGTTATGATGAGAAACGTGTTTGCTTCGTGAACGTTGTAGTTCGTTTGAGCTGTAAAGTGACTGCCCTTACATGAAACGAAGTCTTGCTTGTAGGAAGTCACAGAGGCTGGGATTTAACTCCATTTATGAAGGAAAACAAACAGCATAGTTCTCATCCATGGATCACCCTCTGCTTTAGAGCGAGAAGAACGCTCTTGCTTTCTAGATTCTCTAATACAGCAGGAAAAGTGAGTGTACTGAGAAAAAAAGAACGTTGTTTCCTACACATACGGACCATATCTATTCCAACTCTGCTTCTGAAACTGATACAAAGCACTGGTCCTCTAACGTCCAATGCGTGTCAGTTAAGATGAGAAACGTGTGAGCTTCGGGAACGATGTAGTTCGTTTGAGCAGAAAAGTGACGGCCCTTACCTTAAATGAAGTCTTGCTTGTAGGAAGAATCAGAGCCTGGGATTTAACTCCATGTCTGAAGTGAAACACACAGCATAGTTCTCATCCATGGATCACACTCTGCTTTAGAACGAGAAGCACACTCTTGCTTTCTAGAGTCTCTAATACAGCAGGAAACCTGAGTGTGCTCAGAACAAAAGAATGGTGTTTCCTAAACATACGGACCGTATCTAGTTCAACTCTGATTCTGAAATTCATACAAATCAAAGGTCCTCTAACATCCAATGCTTTTCAGTTAAGATTAGAAAAGTGTGAGCTTCATGAACGATGTAGTTCGTTTGAGCTGTAAAGTAAGTGGCCTTACCTGAAACGAAGTCTTGCATGCAGGAAGACTCAGAGCCTGGGATTTAACTCCAATTCAGAAGTGAAACACGCAGCAGTGTTCTCATCCATAGATCACACTCTGCTTTAGAGCGAGAAGCACGCCCGGGCTTTCTAGAGTCTCTAACACAATAGGAAATCTGAGTGTGCTGAGAACAAAAGAATGGTGTTTCCTACACATACGGACCATATCTAGTTCAACTCTGCTTTTGAAACTGAAACAAACCACAGGTCCTCTAACATCCAATGCTTGTCAGTTAGGATGAGAAACGTGTGAGCTTCGTGAACAATGTAGTTCGCTTGAGCTGAAAAGTGACTGCCCTTACCTGAAATGAAGTCTTGCTTGTAGGAAGACTCAGAGCCTGGGATTTAACTCCATTTCAGAAGTGAAACACCCAGCAGTGTTCTCATCCATTGATCACACTCTGCTTTAGAACACGAAGCACGCTCTTGGTTTCTACAATCTCTAAGACAGCAGGAAACGTGAGTGTGCTGAGAACAAAAGAACGGTGTTTCCTACACATAAGGACCATATCTAGTCCAACTCTACTTCTGAAACTGATACAAAGCACTGGTCCTCTAACATCCAATGATTGTCTGTTAAGATGAGAAACGTGTGAGCTTCGTGAATGATGTAGTTCGTTTGAGCTGAAAAGTGATTGGCCTTACCTGAAATGAAGTCTTGCTTGTAGGAAGACACAGAGCCTGGGATTTAACTCCATTTCTGATGTGAAACACACAAAAGAGTTCTCATCCATTGATCACACTCTGCTTTAGAGCAAGAAGCACGCTCTTGCTTTCTAGAGTCTCTAATACAGCAGGAAACCTGAGTGTGATCCAAACAAAAGAACGGTGTTTCCTAAACATACCTACCATATCTAGTTCAACTGTGCCTCTGAAATTCATACAAAGCAAAGGTCCTCTAACATCCAATGCTTGTCAGTTAAGATGAGAAACGTGTGAGCTTCGTGAAAGATGTAGTTCGTATGAGCTGTAAATAACTGCCCTTACCTGACACGAAGTCTTGTTTCTAGGAAGACTCAGAGCCTGGGATTTAACTCCATTTCTGAAGTGAAACACACAAAAGAGTTCTTATCCATTGATCACACTCTGCTTTAGAGCAAGAAGCACGCTCTTGCTTTCTAGAGGCTCTAAGACAACATGAAACGTGACTGTGCTGAGAACAAAAGAACGATGTTGCCTACACATACAGACCATACGTAGTCCAAATCTGCTTCTGAAACTGATATAAAGCACTGGTCCTCTAACATCCAATGCTTGTCAGTTAAGATGAGAAACGTGTGAGTTTCGTGAATGATGTAGTTCGTTTGAGCTATAAAGAAACTGCCCTTACATGAAAGAAAGACTTGCTTGTAGGAAGACTCAGAGCCTGGGATTTAACTCCATTTCTGAAGTGAAACACACAGCAGAGTTCTCATCCATTGATCATACTCTGCTTTAGAGCAAGAAGCACTCTCTTGCTTTCTAGAGTCTTTAAGACAGCAGGAAATCTGAGTGTGCCCAGAACAAAAGAACGGTGTTTCCTACACATACGGACCATATGTAGTCCAAATCTGCTTCTGAAACTGATACAAAGTACTGGTCCTCTAACATCCAATGCTTGTCAGTTAGGATGAGAAACGTGTGAGCTTCGTGAACGATGTAGTTCGTTTGAGCTGAAAAGTGACTGCCCTTACCTGAAACGAAGTCTTGCTTGTAGGAAGACACAGAGCCTGGGATTTAACACCCTTTCTGAAGGGAAACACACAGCATAGTTCTCATCCATGCATCACACTCTGCTTTAGAGCTAGAAGCACGCTCTTGCTTTCTAGAGTCTTTAATACAGCAGGAAACATGAGTGTGCTCAGAACAAAAGAACGGTGTTTCCTACACATACGGACCATATCTAGTCCAAATCTGCTTCTGCATGTGATACAAAGCACTGGTCCTCTAACATCCAATGCTTGTCAGTTAAGATGAGAAGCATATGAGCTTCGTGAACGATGTAGTTCGTTTGATCTGAAAAGTGACTGCCCTTACTTGAAACGAAGTCTTGCTTGTAGTAAGACACAGAGCCTGGGATTTAACTCCATTTCTGAAGGGAAACACACAGCAGAGTTCTCATCCATGTATCACACTCTGCTTTAGAGAGAGAAGCACACTCTTGCTTTCTAGAGTCTCTAATACAGCAGGAAACCTGAGTGCCCTCAGAACAAAAGAACGGTGTTTCCTACACCTACGGACCATATGTAGTCCAAATCTGCTTCTGAAACTGATACAAAGCATTGGTCCTCTAACAACCAATGCTTGTCAGTTAAGATGAGAAACGTGTGAGCTTCGGGAACGATGTAGTTCTTTTGAGCAGAAAAGTGACTGCCCTTACCTTAAACGATGTCTTGCTTGTAGGAAGACTCAGAGACTGGTATTTAACTCCATGTCTGAAGTGAAACACACAGCATAGTTCTCATCCATGGATCACACTCTGCTTTAGAACGAGAAGCACACTCTTGCTTTCTAGAGTCTCTAATACAGCAGGAAACCTGAGTGTGATCCGAACAAAAGAATGGTGTTTCCTAAACATACGGACCATATCTAGTTCAACTCTGATTCTGAAATTCATACAAATCAAAGGTCCTCTAACATCCAATGCTTTTCAGTTAAGATTAGAAACGTGTGAGCTTCATGAACGATGTAGTTCGTTTGAGCTGTAAAGTAAGTGGCCTTACCTGAAACGAAGTCTTGAATGCAGGAAGACTCAGAGCCTGGGATTTAACTCCATTTCCGAAGGAAAACACACAGCATAGTTCTCATCCATAGATCACACTCTGCTTTAGAGCGAGAAGCACGCCCGTGCTTTCTAGAGTCTCTAACACAATAGGAAATCTGAGTGTGCTGAGAACAAAAGAATGGTGTTTCCTACACATACGGACCATATCTAGTTCAACTCTGCTTTTGAAACTGAAACAAACCACAGGTCCTCTAACATCCAATGCTTGTCAGTTAGGATGAGAAACGTGTGAGCTTCGTGAACGATATAGTTCGCTTGAGCTGAAAAGTGACTGCCCTTACCTGAAATGAAGTCTTGCTTGTAGGAAGACTCAGAGCCTGGGATTTAACTCCATTTCAGAAGTGAAACACCCAGCAGTGTTCTCATCCATTGATCACACTCTGCTTTAGAACAAGAAGCACGCTCTTGTTTTCTAGAATCTCTAAGCCAGCAGGAAACGTGAGTGTGCTGAGAACAAAAGAACGGTGTTTCCTACACATAAGGACCATATCTAGTCCAACTCTGCTTCTGAAACTGATAAAAGCACTGGTCCTCTAACATCCAATGCTTGTCTGTTAAGATGAGAAACGTGTGAGCTTCGTGAATGATGTAGTTCGTTTGAGCTGAAAAGTGATTGGCCTTACCTGAAATGAAGTCTTGCTTATTGGAAGACACAGAGCCTGGGATTTAACTCCATTTCTGAAGTGAAACACACAAAAGAGTTCTCATCCATTGATCACACTCTGCTTTAGAGCAAGAAGCACGCTCTTGCTTTCTAGAGTCTCTAATACAGCAGGAAACCTGAGTGTGATCAGAAAAAAAGAACGGTGTTTCCTAAACATACCTACCATATCTAGTTCAACTGTGCTTCTGAAATTCATACATAGCAAAGGTTCTCTAACATCCAATGCTTGTCAGTTAAGATGAGAAACGTGTGAGCTTCGTGAAAGATGTAGTTCTTATGAGCTGTAAAGTAACTGCCCTTACCTGAAACGAAGTCTTGTTTCTAGGAAGACTCAGAGCCTGGGATTTAACTCCATTTCTGAAGTGAAACACACAAAAGAGTTCTCATCCATTGATCACACTCTGCTTTAGAGCAAGAAGCACGCTCTTGCTTTCTAGAGGCTCTAAGACAACATGAAACGTGAGTGTGCTGAGAACCAAAGGAAGATGTTGCCTACACATACAGACCATATGTAGTCCAAATCTGCTTCTGAAACTGATATAAAGCACTGGTCCTCTAACATCAAATGCTTGTCAGTTAAGATGAGAAACGTGTGAGTTTCGTGAACGATGTAGTTCATTTGAGCTATAAAGAAACTGCCCTTACGTGAAAGAAAGACTTGCTTGTAGGAAGACTCAGAGCCTGGGATTTAACTCCATTTCTGAAGTGAAACACACAGCAGAGTTCTCATCCATTGATCATACTCTGCTTTAGAGCAAGAAGCACTCTCTTGCTTTCTAGAGTCTTTAAACAGCAGGAAATCTGAGTGTGCTTAGAACAAAAGAACGGTGTTTCCTACACATACGGACCATATGTAGTCCAAATCTGCTTCTGAAACTGATACAAAGTACTGGTCCTCTATCATCCAATGCTTGTCATTTAGGATGAGAAACGTGTGAGCTTCGTGAACGATGTAGTTCGTTTGAGCTGAAAAGTGACTGCCCTTACCTGATACGAAGTCTTGCTTGTAGGAAGACACAGAGCCTGGGATTTAACTCCCTTTCTGAAGGGAAACACACAGCATAGTTCTCATCCATGCATCACACTCTGCTTTAGAGCTAGAAGCACGCTCTTGCTTTCTAGAGTCTTTAATACAGCAGGAAACATGAGTGTGCTCAGAACAAAAGAACGGTGTTACCTACACCTACGGACCATATGTAGTCCAAATCTGCTTCTGAAACTGATACAAAGCACTGGTCCTCTAACATCCAATGCTTGTCAGTTAAGATGAGAATCATATGAGCTTCGTGAACGATGTAGTTCGTTTGATCTGAAAAGTGACTGCCCTTACTTGAAACGAAGTCTTGCTTGTAGTAAGACACAGAGCCTGGGATTTAACTCCATTTCTGAAGGGAAACACACAGCAGAGTTCTCGTCCATGTATCACACTCTGCTTTAGAGCGAGAAGCACGCTCTTGCTTTCTAGAGTCTCTAATACAGCAGGAAACCTGAGTGCGCTCAGAACAAAAGAACGGTGTTACCTACACCTACGGACCATATGTAGTCCAAATCTGCTTCTGAAACTGATACAAAGCACTGGTCCTCTAACAACCAGTGCTTGTCAGTTAAGATGAGAAACGTGTGAGCTTCGTGAACGATGTAGTTCGTTTGAGCAGAAAAGTGACTGCCCTTACCTGAAATGAAGTCTTGCTTGTAGGAAGACTCAGAGCCTGGGATTTAACTCCATTTCAGAAGTGAAACACCCAGCAGTGTTCTCATCCATTGATCACACTCTTTTTTAGAACAAGAAGCACGCTCTTGTTTTCTAGAATCTCTAAGACAGCAGGAAACGTGAGTGTGCTGAGAACAAAAGAACGGTGTTTCCTACACATAAGGACCATATCTAGTCCAACTCTGCTTCTGAAACTGATAAAAGCACTGGTCCTCTAACATCCAATGCTTGTCTGTTAAGATGAGAAACGTGTGAGCTTCGTGAATGATGTAGTTCGTTTGAGCTGAAAAGTGATTGGCCTTACCTGAAAGGAAGTCTTGCTTGTTGGAAGACACAGAGCCTGGGATTTAACTCCATTTCTGAAGTGAAACACACAAAAGAGTTCTCATCCATTGATCACACTCTGCTTTAGAGCAAGAAGCACGCTCTTGCTTTCTAGAGTCTCTAATACAGCAGGAAACCTGAGTGTGATCAGAAAAAAAGAACGGTGTTTCCTAAACATACCTACCATATCTAGTTCAACTGTGCTTCTGAAATTCATACATAGCAAAGGTTCTCTAACATCCAATGCTTGTCAGTTAAGATGAGAAACGTGTGAGCTTCGTGAAAGATGTAGTTCTTATGAGCTGTAAAGTAACTGCCCTTACCTGAAACGAAGTCTTGTTTCTAGGAAGACTCAGAGCCTGGGATTTAACTCCATTTCTGAAGTGAAACACACAAAAGAGTTCTCATCCATTGATCACACTCTGCTTTAGAGCAAGAAGCACGCTCTTGCTTTCTAGAGGCTCTAAGACAACATGAAACGTGAGTGTGCTGAGAACCAAAGGAAGATGTTGCCTACACATACAGACCAATTGTAGTCCAAATCTGCTTCTGAAACTGATATAAAGCACTGGTCCTCTAACATCCAATGCTTGTCATTTAGGATGAGAAACGTGTGAGCTTCGTGAACGATGTAGTTCGTTTGAGCTGAAAAGTGACTGCCCTTACCTGAAATGAAGTCTTGCTTGTAGGAAGACTCAGAGCCTGGGATTTAACTCCATTTCAGAAGTGAAACACCCAGCAGTGTTCTCATCCATTGATCACACTCTTTTTTAGAACAAGAAGCACGCTCTTGTTTTCTAGAATCTCTAAGACAGCAGGAAACGTGAGTGTGCTGAGAACAAAAGAACGGTGTTTCCTACACATAAGGACCATATCTAGTCCAACTCTGCTTCTGAAACTGATAAAAGCACTGGTCCTCTAACATCCAATGCTTGTCTGTTAAGATGAGAAACGTGTGAGCTTCGTGAATGATGTAGTTCGTTTGAGCTGAAAAGTGATTGGCCTTACCTGAAAGGAAGTCTTGCTTGTTGGAAGACACAGAGCCTGGGATTTAACTCCATTTCTGAAGTGAAACACACAAAAGAGTTCTCATCCATTGATCACACTCTGCTTTAGAGCAAGAAGCACGCTCTTGCTTTCTAGAGTCTCTAATACAGCAGGAAACCTGAGTGTGATCAGAAAAAAAGAACGGTGTTTCCTAAACATACCTACCATATCTAGTTCAACTGTGCTTCTGAAATTCATACATAGCAAAGGTTCTCTAACATCCAATGCTTGTCAGTTAAGATGAGAAACGTGTGAGCTTCGTGAAAGATGTAGTTCTTATGAGCTGTAAAGTAACTGCCCTTACCTGAAACGAAGTCTTGTTTCTAGGAAGACTCAGAGCCTGGGATTTAACTCCATTTCTGAAGTGAAACACACAAAAGAGTTCTCATCCATTGATCACACTCTGCTTTAGAGCAAGAAGCACGCTCTTGCTTTCTAGAGGCTCTAAGACAACATGAAACGTGAGTGTGCTGAGAACCAAAGGAAGATGTTGCCTACACATACAGACCAATTGTAGTCCAAATCTGCTTCTGAAACTGATATAAAGCACTGGTCCTCTAACATCCAATGCTTGTCATTTAGGATGAGAAACGTGTGAGCTTCGTGAACGATGTAGTTCGTTTGAGCTGAAAAGTGACTGCCCTTACCTGATACGAAGTCTTGCTTGTAGGAAGACACAGAGCCTGGGATTTAACTCCATTTCTGAAGTGAAACACACAGCAGAGTTCTCATCCATTGATCATACTCTGCTTTAGAGCAAGAAGCACTCTCTTGCTTTCTAGAGTCTTTAAGACAGCAGGAAATCTGAGTGTGCTTAGAACAAAAGAACGGTGTTTCCTACACATACGGACCATATGTAGTCCAAATCTGCTTCTGAAACTGATACAAAGTACTGGTCCTCTAACATCCAATGCTTGTCATTTAGGATGAGAAACGTGTGAGCTTCGTGAACGATGTAGTTCGTTTGAGCTGAAAAGTGACTGCCCTTACCTGATACGAAGTCTTGCTTGTAGGAAGACACAGAGCCTGGGATTTAACTCCCTTTCTGAAGGGAAACACACAGCATAGTTCTCATCCATGCATCACACTCTGCTTTAGAGCTAGAAGCACGCTCTTGCTTTCTAGAGTCTTTAATACAGCAGGAAACATGAGTGTGCTCAGAACAAAAGAACGGTGTTACCTACACCTACGGACCATATGTAGTCCAAATCTGCTTCTGAAACTGATACACTGGTCCTCTAACATCCAATGCTTGTCAGTTAAGATGAGAATCATATGAGCTTCGTGAACGATGTAGTTCGTTTGATCTGAAAAGTGACTGCCCTTACTTGAAACGAAGTCTTGCTTGTAGTAAGACACAGAGCCTAGGATTTAACTCCATTTCTGAAGGGAAACACACAGCAGAGTTCTCGTCCATGTATCACACTCTGCTTTAGAGCGAGAAGCACGCTCTTGCTTTCTAGAGTCTCTAATACAGCAGGAAACCTGAGTGCGCTCAGAACAAAAGAACGGTGTTACCTACACCTACGGACCATATGTAGTCCAAATCTGCTTCTGAAACTGATACAAAGCACTGGTCCTCTAACAACCAGTGCTTGTCAGTTAAGATGAGAAACGTGTGAGCTTCGTGAACGATGTAGTTCGTTTGAGCATAAAAGTGACTGCCCTTACCTTAAAAGAAGTCCTGCTTGTAGGAAGACTCAGCGCCTGGGATTTAACTCCATTTCTGAAGTGAAACACACAGCAGAGTTCTCATCCATTGTTCACACTCTGCTTTAGAAAAAGAAGCATGCTCTTGCTTTATAGAGTCTCTAAGACAGCAGGAAACATGAGTGTGCTCTGAACAAAAGAATGGTGTTTCCTACACATAAGGACCATATTTAATCCAACTCTGCTTCTGAAACTGATACAAAGCACTGTTCCTCTAGCATCCAATGCTTGTCAGTTATGACGAGAAACGTGTTTGCTTCGTGAACGGTGTAGTTCGTTTGAGCTGTAAAGTGACTGCCCTTACATGAAACGAAGTCTTCCTTGTAGGAAGTCACAGAGGCTGGGATTTAACTCCATTTATGAAGGAAAACAAACAGCATAGTTCTCATCCATGGATCACACTCTGCTTTAGAGCGAGAAGAACGCTCTTGCTTTCTAGATTCTCTAATACAGCAGGAAACGTGAGTGTACTGAGGAAAAAGAACGTTGTTTCCTACACATACGGACCATATCAAGTCCAACTCTGCTTCTGAAACTGATACAAAGCACTGGTCCTCTAACGTCCAATGCTTGTCAGTTAAGATGAGAAACGTGTGAGTTTCGTGAACGATGTAGTTCGTTTGAGCTATAAAGAAACTGCCCTTACCTGAAAGAAAGACTTGCTTGTAGGTAGACTCAGAGCCTGGGATTTAACTCCAATTCTGAAGGGAAACACACAGCATAGTTCTCATCCATAGATCACACTCTGCTTTAGAGCGAGAAGCACGCCCGTGCTTTCTAGAGTCTCTAACACAATAGGAAATCTGAGTGTGCTGAGAACAAAAGAATGGTGTTTCGTACACATACGGACCATATCTAGTTCAACTCTGCTTTTGAAACTGAAACAAACCACAGGTCCTCTAACATCCAATGCTTGTCTGTTAAGATGAGAAACGTGTGAGCTTCGTGAATGATGTAGTTCGTTTGAGCTGAAAAGTGATTGGCCTTACCTGAAATGACGTCTTGCTTGTAGGAAGACACAGAGCCTGGGATTTAACTCCATTTCTGAAGTGAAACACACAAAAGAGTTCTCATCCATTGATCACACTCTGCTTTAGAGCAAGAAGCACGCTCTTGCTTTCTAGAGTCTCTAATACAGCAGGAAACCTGAGTGTGATCCGAAAAAAAGAACGGTGTTTCCTAAACGTACCTACCATATCTAGTTCAACTGTGCTTCTGTAATTCATACAAAGCAAAGGTCCTCTATCATCCAATGCTTGTCAGTTAAGATGAGAAACGTGTGAGCTTCGTGAAAGAAGTAGTTCGTATGAGCTGTAAAGTAACTGCCCTTACCTGAAACGAAGTCTTGTTTCTAGGAAGACTCACAGCCTGGGATTTAACTCCATTTCTGAAGTGAAACACACAAAAGAGTTCTCATCCTTTGATCACACTCTGCTTTAGAGCAAGAAGCACGCTCTTGCTTTCTAGAGGCTCTAAGACAACATGAAACGTGAGTGTGCTGAGAACAAAAGAACGATGTTGCCTACACATACAGACCATATGTAGTCCAAATGTGCTTCTGAAACTGATATAAAGCACTGGTCCTCTAACATCCAATGCTTGTCAGTTAAGATGAGAAACGTGTGAGTTTCGTGAATGATGTTGTTCGTTTGAGCTATAAAGATACTGCCCTTACGTGAAAGAAAGACTTGCTTGTAGGAAGACTCAGAGCCTGGGATTTAACTCCATTTCTGAAGTGAAACACACAGCAGAGTTCTCATCCATTGATCATACTCTTATTTAGAGCAAGAAGCACTCTCTTGCTTTCTAGAGTCTTTAAGACAGCAGGAAATCTGAGTGTGCCCAGAACAAAAGAACGGTGTTTCCTACACATACGGACCATATGTAGTCCAAATCTGCTTCTGAAACTGATACAAAGTACTGGTCCTCTATCATCCAATGCTTGTCAGTTAGGATGAGAAACGTGTGAGCTTCGTGAACGATGTAGTTCGTTTGAGCTGAAAAGTGACGGCCCTTACCTGAAACGAAGTCTTGCTTGTAGGAAGACACAGAGCCTGGGATTTAACTCCCTTTCTGAAGGGAAACACACAGCATAGTTCTCATCCATGCATCACACTCTGCTTTAGAGCTCGAAGCACGCTCTTGCTTTCTAGAGTCTTTAATACAGCAGGAAACATGAGTGTGCTCAGAACAAAAGAACGGTGTTTCCTACACATACGGACCATATCTAGTCCAACTCTGCTTCTGCATGTGATACAAAGCACTGGTCCTCTAACATCCAATGCTTGTCAGTTAAGATGAGAATCATATGAGCTTCGTGAACGATGTAGTTCGTTTGATCTGAAAAGTGACTGCCCTTACTTGAAACGAAGTCTTGCTTGTAGTAAGACACAGAGCCTGGGATTTAACTCCATTTCTGAAGGGAAACACACAGCAGATTTCTCATCCATGTATCACACTCTGCTTTAGAGCGAGAAGCACGCTCTTGCTTTGTAGTGTCTCTAATACAGCAGGAAACCTGAGTGCGCTCAGAACAAAAGAACGGTGTTACCTACACCTACGGACCATATGTAGTCCAAATCTGCTTCTGAAACTGATACAAAGCACTGGTCCTCTAACAACCAATGCTTGTCAGTTAAGATGAGAAACGTGTGAGCTTCGTGAACGATGTAGTTCGTTTGAGCAGAAAAGTGACTGCCCTTACCTTAAAAGAAGTCTTGCTTGTAGGAAGACTCAGCGCCTGGGATTTAACTCCATTTCTGAAGTGAAACACACAGCAGAGTTCTCATCCATTGGTCACACTCTGCTTTAGAACGAGAAGCACACTCTTGCTTTCTAGAGTCTCTAATACTGCAGGAAACCTGAGTGTGATCCGAACAAAAGAATGGTGTTTCCTACACATACGGACCATATCTAGTTCAACTCTGCTTTTGAAACTGAAACAAACCACAGGTCCTCTAACATCCAATGCTTGTCAGTTAGGATGAGAAACGTGTGAGCTTCGTGAACGATATAGTTCGTTTGAGCTGAAAAGTGACTGCCCTTACCTGAAATGAAGTCTTGCTTGTAGGAAGACACAGAGCCTGGGATTTAACTCCATTTCAGAAGTGAAACACCCAGCAGTGTTCTCATGCATTGATCACACTCTGCTTTAGAACAAGAAGCACGCTCTTGGTTTCTAGAATCTTTAAGACAGCAGGAAACGTGAGTGTGCTGAGAACAAAAGAATGGTGTTTCCTACACATACGGACCATATCTAGTCCAACTCTGCTTCTGAAACTGATACAAAGCACTGGTCCTCTAACATCCAATGCTTGTCTGTTAAGATGAGAAACGTGTGAGCTTCGTGAATGATGTAGTTCGTTTGAGCTGAAAAGTGATTGGCCTTACCTGAAATGAAGTCTTGCTTGTAGGAAGACACAGAGCCTGGGATTTAACTCCATTCCTGAAGTGAAACACACAAAAGAGTTCTCATCCATTGATCACACTCTGCTTTAGAGCAAGAAGCACGCTCTTGCTTTCTAGAGTCTCTAATACAGCAGGAAACCTGAGTGTGATCCGAAAAAAGAACGGTGTTTCCTAAACATACCTACCATATCTAGTTCAACTGTGCATCTGAAATTCATACAAAGCAAAGGTCCTCTAACATCCAATGCTTGTCAGTTAAGATGAGAAACGTGTGAGCTTCGTGAAAGATGTAGTTCGTATGAGCTGTAAAGTAACTGCCCTTACCTGAAACGAAGTCTTGTTTCTAGGAAGACTCAGAGCCTGGGATTTAACTCCATTTCTGAATTGAAACACACAAAAGAGTTCTCATCCTTTGATCACACTCGGCTTTAGAGCAAGAAGCACGCTCTTGCTTTCTAGAGCCTCTAAGACAACATGAAACGTGAGTGTGCTGAGAACAAAAGAACGACGTTTCCTACACATACGGACCATATGTAGTCAAACTCTGCTTCTGAAACTGATACAAAGTACTGGTCCTCTAACATCCAATGCTTGTCAGTTAGGATGAGAAACGTGTGAGCTTCGTGAACGATGTAGTTCGTTTGAGCTGAAAATTGACTGCCCTTACCTGAAACGAAATCTTGCTTGTAGGAAGACACAGAGCCTGGGATTTAACTCCCTTTCTGAAGGGAAACACGCAGCATAGTTCTCATCCATGCATCACACTCTGCTTTAGAGCTAGAAGCACGCTCTTGCTTTCTAGAGTCTTTAATACAGCAGGAAACATGAATGTGCTCAGAACAAAAGAACGGTGTTTCCTACACATAAGGACCATATGTCATCCAATTCTGCTTCTGAAACTGATACAAAGCATTGGTCCTCTAACATCCAATGCTTGTCAGTTATGATGAGAAACGTATTTGCTTCGTGAACGGTGTAGTTCGTTTGAGCTGAAAAGTGACTGCCCTTACATGAAACGAAGTCTTGCTTGTAGTTAGTCTCAGAGGCTGGGATTTAACTCCATTTATGAAGGAAAACAAACAGCATAGTTCTCATCCATGGATCACACTCTGCATTAGAGCGAGAAGAACGCTCTTGCTTTCTAGATTCTCTAATACAGCAGGAAACGTGAGTGTACTGAGAAAAAAAGAACGTTGTTTCCTACACATACGGACCATATCTAGTCCAACTCTGCTTCTGAAACTGACACAAAGCACTGGTCCTCTAACGTCCAATGCTTGTCAGTTAAGATGAGAAACGTGTGAGTTTCGTGAACGATGTAGTTCGTTTGAGCTATAAAGAAACTGCCCTTACCTGAAAGAAAGACTTGCTTGTTGGTAGACTCAGAGCCTGGGATTTAACTCCATTTCTGAAGTGAAACACACAGCAGAGTTCTCATCCATTGATCACACTCTGCTTTAGAGCGAGAAGCACACTCTTGCTTTCTAGAGTCTCTAATACAGCAGGAAAGCTGAGTGCGCTCAGAACAAAAGAATGGTGTTTCCTACACCTACGGACCATATGTAGTCCAAATCTGCTTCTTAAACTGATACAAAGCACTGGTCCTCTAACAACCAATGCTTGTCAGTTAAGATGAGAAACGTGTGAGCTTCGGGAACGATGTAGTTCGTTTGAGCAGAAAAGTGACTGCCCTTACCTTAAACGAAGTCTTGCTTGTAGGAAGAATCAGAGCCTGGGATTTAACTCCATGTCTGAAGTGAAACACACAGCATAGTTCTCATCCATGGATCACACTCTGCTTTAGAAGGAGAAGCACACTCTTGCTTTCTAGAGTCTCTAATACAGCAGGAAACCTGAGTGTGATCCGAACAAAAGAATGGTGTTTCCTAAACATACGGACCATATCTAGTTCAACTCTGATTCTGAAATTCATACAAATCAAAGGTCCTCTAACATCCAATGCTTTTCAGTTATGATGAGAAACGTGTTTGCTTCTTGAACGGTGTAGTTCGTTTGAGCTGAAAAGTGACTGCCCTTACATGAAACGAAGTCTTGCTTGTAGTTAGTCACAGAGGCTGCGATTTAACTCCATTTATGAAGGAAAACAAACAGCATAGTTCTCATCCATGGATCACACTCTGCTTTAGAGCGAGAAGAACGCTCTTGGTTTCGAGATTCTCTAATAGAGCAGGAAACCTGAGTGTGCTCAGAAAAAAAGGACGGTGTTTCCTACACATATGGACCATATCTAGTTCAACTCTGCTTCTGAAACTGAAACAAACCACAGGTCCTCTAACATCCTATGCTTGTCAGTTAAGATGTAAAACGTGTGAGCCTTGTAAACAATGTAGTTCTTTTGAGATATAAAGAAACTGCCCTTACCTGAAAGGAAGTCTTGTTTGTAAAAAGACTCAGAGCCTGGGATTTAACTCCATTTCTGAAGTGAAACACAAAGGAGTGTTCTCATCCATTGATCACACTCTTCTTTAGAGCAAGAAGCACGCTCTTGCTTTCTAGAGTCTCTAAGACAGAAGGAAACGTGAGTGTGCTTAGAACAAAAGAACGGTGTTTCCTACACATACGGACCATATCTAGTCCAACTCTGCTTCTTCATGTGATACAAAGCACTGGTCCTCTAACATCCAATGCTTGTCTATTAAGATGAGAAATGTGTGAGCTTCGTGAACGATGTAGTTCGTTTGAGTTGAAAAGTGAATGCCCTTACTTGAAACGAAGTCTTGCTTGTAGGAAGACACAGACCCTGGGATTCAACTCCATTTCTGAAGGGAAACACACAGCAGAGTTCTCATCCATTGATCACACCCTGCTTTAGAAAAAGAAGCATGCTCTTGCTTTCTAGATTCTCTAATACAGCAGGAAACCTGAGTGTGCTCAGAACAAAAGAACGGTGTTTCCTACATATACGGACCATATGTAGTCCAAATCTGCTTCTGAAACTGATACAAAGCACTGGACCTCTAACATCTAATGCTTGTCAGTTAAGATGAGAAACGTGTGAGCTTTGTGAACGATGTAGTTAGTTTGTGCAGAAAAGTGACTGCCCTTACTTGAAACGAAGTCTTGCTTGTAGTAAGACACAGAGCCTGGGATTTAACTCCATTTCTGAAGGGAAACACACAGTATAGTTCTCATCCATGTATCACACTCTGCTTTAGAGCGAGAAGCACGCTCTTGCTTTCTAGAGTCTCTAATACAGCAGGAAACCTGAGTGCGCTCAGAACAAAAGAACGGTGTTTCCTACACCTACGGACCATATGTATTCCAAATCTGCTTCTGAAACTGATACAAAGCACTGGTCCTCTAACAACCAATGCTTGTCAGTTAAGATGAGAAACGTGTGAGCTTCGTGAACGATGTAGTTCGTTTGAGCAGAAAAGTGACTGCCCTTACCTTAAAAGAAGTCTTGCTTGTAGGAAGACTCAGCGCCTGGGATTTAACTCCATGTCTGAAGGGAAACACACAGCATAGTTCTCATCCATTGTTCACACTCTGCTTTAGAAAAAGAAGCATGCTCTTGCTTTAGAGAGTCTCTAAGACAGCAGGAAACGTGAGAGTGCTCAGAACAAAATATGGTGTTTCCTAAACATACGGACCATATCTAGTTGAACTCTGCTTCTGAAACTGATACATAGCACTGGTCCTCTAACATCCCATGCTTGTCAGTTAAGATGAGAAACGTGTGAGCTTCGTGAATGATGTAGTTCTTTTGAGCTGAAAAGTGACTGCCCTTACTTGAAACGAAGTCTTGCTTGTAGGAAGACTCAGAGCCTGGGATTTAACTCCATTTCTGAAGGGAAACACACAGCATAGTTCTCATCCATAGATCACACTCTGCTTTAGAGCGAGAAGCATGCTCGTGCTTTCTAGAATCTCTAATACAATAGGAAATCTGAGTGTGCTGAGAACAAAAGAACGGTGTTTCCTACACATACAGACCATATCTAGTTCAACTCTGCTTTTGAAACTGAAACAAACCACAGGTCCTCTAACATCCAATGCTTGTCAGTTAAGATGAGAAACGTGTGAGCTTAGTGAACGATGTAGTTTGTTTGAGCAGAGAAGTGACTGCCCTTACCTTAAACGAAGTCTTGCTTGTAGGAATACTCAGAGCCTGGGATTTAACTCCATTTCAGAAGTGAAACACCCACCAGTGTTCTCATCCATTGATAACACTCTGCTTTAGAACAAGAAGTACGCTCTTGGTTTCTAGAATCTCTAAGACAGCAGGAAACGGGAGTGTGCTGAGAACAAAAGAACGGTGTTTCCTACACATACGGACCATATCTAGTCCAACTCTGCTTCTGAAACTGATACAAAGCACTGGTCCTCTAACATTCAATGCTTGTCTGTTAAGGTGAGAAACGTGTGAGCTTCGTGAATGATGTAGTTCGTTTGAGCTGAAAAGCGACTGGCCTTACCTAAAATGAAGTCTTGCTTGTAGGAAGACACAGAGCCTGGGATTTAACACCATTTCTGAAGGGAAACAAACAGCATAGTTCTCATCCATGGATCACACTCTGCTTTAGAGCAAGAAGCACGCTCTTGCTTTCTAGAGTCTCTAATACAGCAGGAAACCTGAGAGTGATCCGAACAAAAGAACGGTGTTTCCTAAACATACCTACCATATCTAGTTCAACTGTGCTTCTGAAATTCATACAAAGCAAAGGTCCTCTAACATCCAATGCTTGTCAGTTAAGATGAGAAACGTGTGAGCTTCTTGAAAGATGTAGTTCTTTTGAGCTGTAAAGTAACTGCCCTTACCTGAATCGAAGTCTTGTTTCTAGGAAGACTCAGAGCCTGGGATTTAACTCCATTTCTGAAGTAAAACACACAAAAGAGTTCTCATCCATTAATCACACTCTGCTTTATAGCAAGAAGCACGCTCTTGCTTTCTAGAGTCTCTAAGACAGCAGGAAACGTGAGTGTGCTTAGAACAAAAGAACGGTGTTTCCTACACATACGGACCATATCTAGTCCAACTCTGCTTCTGCATGTGATACAAAGCACTGGTCCTCTAACATCCAATGCTTGTCAGTTAAGATGAGAATCGTATGAGCTTCGTGAACGATGTAGTTCGTTTGATCTGAAAAGTGACTGCCATTACTTGAAACGAAGTCTTGCTTGTAGTAAGACACAGAGCCTGGGATTTAACTCCATTTCTGAAGGGAAACACACAGTATAGTTCTCATCCATGTATCACACTCTGCTTTAGAGCGAGAAGCACGCTCTTGCTTTCTAGAGTCTCTAATATAGCAGGAAACCTGAGTGCGCTCAGAACAAAAGAAAGGTGGTTCCTACACTTACGGACCATATGTAGTCCAAATCCGCTTCTGAAACTGATAAAAGCACTGGTCCTCTAACAACCAATGCTTGTCAGTTAAGATGAGAAACGTGTGAGCTTCGTGAACGATGTAGTTCGTTTGAGCAGAAAAGTGACTGCCCTTACCTTAAAAGGAGTCTTGCTTGTAGGAAGACTCATTGCCTGGGATTTAAATCCATGTCTGAAGTGAAACACACAGCATAGTTCTCATCCATTTTTCACACTCTGCTTTAGAAAAAGAAGCATGCTCTTGCTTTCTAGAGTCTCTAAGACAGCAGGAAACGTGAGTGTGCTCAGAACAAAATATGGTGTTTCCTAAACATACGGACCATATCTAGTTGAACTCTGCTTCTGAAACTGATACATAGCACTGGTCCTCTAACATCCCATGCTTGTCAGTTAAGATGAGAAACGTGTGAGCTTCGTGAATGATGTAGTTCTATTGAGCTGAAAAGTGACTGCCCTTACCTGAAACGAAGTCTTGCTTGTAGGAAGACTCAGAGCCTGGGATTTAACTCCATTTCTGAAGGGAAACACACAGCAGAGTTCTCATACATGGATCACACTCTGCTTTAGAGCGATAAGCACGCACTTGCTTTCTATAGTCTCTAATACAATAGGAAATCTGAGTGTGCTGAGAACAAAAGAACGGTGTTTCCTACACATACGGACCATATGTAATCCAACTCTGCTTCTGAAACTGATACAAAGCACTGGTCCTCTAACAACCAATGCTTGTCAGTTAAGATGAGAAACGTGTGAGTTTCGTGAACGATGTAGTTCGTTTGAGCTATAAAGAAACTGCCCTTACCTGAAAGAAAGACTTGCTTGTAGGTAGACTCAGAGCCTGGGATTTAACTCCATTTCTGAAGTGAAACACACAGCAGAGTTGTCATCCATTGATCATACTCTCCTTTAGAGCGAGAAGCACGCTCTTGCTTTCTAGAGTCTCTAATAGAGCAGGAAAACTGAGTGTGATCCGAAAAAAAGAACGGTGTTTCCTAAACATACCTACCATATCTAGTTCAACTGTGCTTCTGAAATTCATACAAAGCAAAGGTCCTCTAACATCCAATGCTTGTCAGTTAAGATGAGAAACGTGTGAGCTTCGTGAAAGATGTAGTTCGTATGAGCTGTAAAGTAACTGCCATTACCTGAAACGAAGTCTTGTTTCTAGGAAGACTCAGAGCCTGGGATTTAACTCCATTTCTGAAGTGAAACACACAAAAGAGTTCTCAACCTTTGATCACACTCTGCTTTAGAGCAAGAAGCACGCTCTTGCTTTCTAGAGGCTCTAAGACAACATGAAACGTGAGTGTGCTGAGAATAAAAGAACGATGTTGCCTACACATACAGACCATATGTAGTCCAAATCTGCTTCTGAAACTGATATAAAGCACTGGTCCTCTAACATCCAATGCCTGTCAGTTAAGATGAGAAATGTGTGAGTTTTGTGAACGATGTTGTTCGTTTGAGCTATAAAGAAACTGCCCTTACGTAAAAGAAAGACTTGCTTGTAGGAAGACTCAGAGCCTGGGATTTAACTCCATTTCTGAAGTGAAACACACAGCAGAGTTCTGATCCATTGATCATACTCTTATTTAGAGCAAGAAGCACTCTCTTGCTTTCTAGAGTCTTTAAGACAGCAGGAAATCTGAGTGTGCCCAGAACAAAAGAACGGTGTTTCCTACACATACGGACCGTATGTAGTCCAACTCTGCTTCTGAAACTGATACAAAGTACTGGTCCTCTAACATCCAATGCTTGTCAGTTAGGATGAGAAACGTGTGAGCTTCGTGAACGATGTAGTTCGTTTGAGCTGAAAAGTGACGGCCCTTACCTGAAACGAAGTCTTGCTTGTAGGAAGACACAGAGCCTGGGATTTAACTCACTTTCTGAAGGGAAACACACAGCATAGTTCTCATCCATGCATCACACTCTGCTTTAGAGCGAGAAGCACGCTCTTGCTTTCTAGAGTCTTTAATACAGCAGGAAACATGAGTGTGCTCAGAACAAAAGAACGGTGTTTCCTACACATAAGGACCATATGTAATCCAATTCTGCTCCTGAAACTGATACAAAGCACTGGTCCTCTAACATCCAATGCTTGTCAGTTATGATGAGAAACGTGTTTGCTTCGTGAATGGTGTCGTTCGTTTGAGCTGAAAAGTGACTGCCCTTACATGAAACGAAGTCTTGCTTGTAGTTAGTCACAGAGGCTGGGATTTAACTCCATTTATGAAGGAAAACAAACAGCATAGTTCTCATCCATGGATCACACTCTGCTTTAGAGCAAGAAGAACGCTCTTGGTTTCGAGATTCTCTAATACAGCAGGAAACGTGAGTGTGCTCAGAAAAAAAGGACGGTGTTTCCTACACATATGGACCATATCTAGTTCAACTCTGCTTCTGAAACTGAAACAAACCACAGGACCTCTAACATCCTATGCTTGTCAGTTAAGATGAGAAACGTGTGAGCCTTGTAAACAATGAAGTTCTTTTGAGATATAAAGAAACTGCCCTTACCTGAAAGGAAGTCTTGTTTGTAGAAAGACTCAGAGCCTGGGATTTAACTCCATTTCTGAAGTGAAACACAAAGGAGTGTTCTCATCCATTGATCACACTCTGCTTTAGAGCAAGAAGCACGCTCTTGCTTTCTAGAGTCTCTAAGACAGCAGGAAACGTGAGTGTGCTTAGAACAAAAGAACGGTGTTTCCTACACATACGGACCATATCTAGTCCAACTCTGCTTCTGCATGTGATACAAAGCACTGGTCCTCTAACATCCAATGCTTGTCAGTTAAGATGAGAATCGTATGAGCTTCGTGAACGATGTAGTTCGTTTGATCTGAAAAGTGACTGCCCTTACTTGAAACGAAGTCTTGCTTGTAGTAAGACACAGAGCCTGGGATTTAACTCCATTTCTGAAGGGAAACACACAGTATAGTTCTCATCCATGTATCACACTCTGCTTTAGAGCGAGAAGCACGCTCTTGCTTTCTAGAGTCTCTAATACAACAGGAAACCTGAGTGCGCTCAGAAGAAAAGAACGGTGTTTCCTACACCTACCGACCATATGTAGTCCAAATCTGCTTCTGAAACTGACACAAAGCACTGGTCCTCTAACAACCAATGCTTGTCAGTTAAGATGAGAAACGTGTGAGCTTCGTGAACGATGTAGTTCGTTTGAGCAGAAAAGTGACTGCCCTTACCTTAAAAGAAGTCTTGCTTGTAGGAAGACTCAGCGCCTGGGATTTAACTCCATGTCTGAAGTGAAACACACAGCATAGTTCTCATCCATTGTTCACACTCTGCTTTAGAGCGAGAAGCATGCTCGTGCTTTCTAGAGTCTCTAATACAATAGGAAATCTGAGTGTGCTGAGAACAAACGAACAGTATTTTCTAAACATACGGACCATATCTAGTTCATCTCTGCTTTTGAAACTGAAAAAACCCACAGGTCCTCTAAATTCCAATGCTTGTCAGTTAAGATGAGAATCGTGTGAGCTTAATGAACGATGTAGTTTGTTTGAGCAGAGAAGTGACTGCCCTTACCTTAAACGAAGTCTTGCTTGTAGGAAGACTCAGAGCCTGGGATTTAACTCCATTTCAGAAGTGAAACACCCGCCAGTGTTCTCATCCATTGATAACACTCTGCTTTAGAACAAGAAGTACGCTCTTGGTTTCTAGAATCTCTACGACAGCAGGAAACGTGAGTGTGCTGAGAACAAAAGAACGGTGTTTCCTACACATAAGGACCATATCTAGTTCAACTCTGCTTCTGAAACTGATACAAAGCACTGGTCCTCTAACATTCAATGCTTGTCTGCTAAGGTGAGAAACGTGTGAGCTTCGTGAATGATGTAGTTCGTTTGAGCTGAAAAGCGACTGGCCTTACCTAAAATGAAGTCTTGCTTGTAGGAAGACACAGAGCCTGGGATTTAACACCATCTCTGAAGGGATACAAACAGCATAGTTCTCATCCATGGATCACACTCTGCTTTAGAGCAAGAAGCACGCTCTTGCTTTCTAGAGTCTCTAATACAGCAGGAAACCTGAGTGTGATCCGAACAAAAGAACGGTGTTTCCTAAACATACCTACCATATCTAGTTCAACTGTGCTTCTGAAATTCATACAAAGCAAAGGTCCTCTAACATCCAATGCTTGTCAGTTAAGATGAGAAACGTGTGAGCTTCGTGAAAGATGTAGTTCGTTTGAGCTGTAAAGTAACTGCCCTTACCTGAATCGAAGTCTTGTTTCTAGGAAGACTCAGAGCCTGGGATTTAACTCCATTTCTGAAGTAAAACACACAAAAGAGTTCACATCCATTAATCACACTCTGCTTTATAGCAAGAAGCACGCTCTTGCTTTCTAGAGGCTCTAAGACAACATGAAACGTGAGTGTGCTGAGAACAAAAGAATGATGTTGCCTACACATACAGACCATATGTAGTCCAAATCTGCGTCTGAAACTGATATAAAGCACTGGTCCTCTAACATCCAATGCTTGTCAGTTAAGATGAGAAACGTGTGAGCATCGAGAACGATGTAGTTCGTTTGAGCTGAAATGTGACTGCCCTTACCTGAAAAGAAGTCTTGCTTGTAGGAAGACACAGAGCCTGGGATTTAACTCCCTTTCTGAAGGGAAACACACAGCATAGTTCTCATCCATGCATCACACTCTGCTTTAGAGCGAGAAGCACGCTCTTGCTTTCTAGATTCTTTAATATAGCAGGAAACATGAGTGTGCTCAGAACAAAAGAACTGTGTTTCCTAAACATACCTACCATATCTAGTTCAACTGTGCTTCTGAAATTCATACAAAGCAAAGGTCCTCTAACATCCAATGCTTGTCAGTTAAGATGAGAAACGTGTGAGCTTCGTGAAAGATGTAGTTCGTATGAGCTGTAAAGTAACTGCCATTACCTGAAACGAAGTCTTGTTTCTAGGAAGACTCACAGCCTGGGATTTAACTCCATTTTTGAAGTGAAACACACAAAAGAGTTCTCATCCTTTGATCACACTCTGCTTTAGAGCAAGAAGCACGCTCTTGCTTTCTAGAGGCTCTAAGACAACATGAAACGTGAGTGTGCTCAGAACAAAAGAACGGTGTTTCCTACACATAAGGACCATATGTAATCCAATTCTGCTTCTGAAACAGATACAAATCACTGGTCCTCTAACATCCAATGCTTGTCAATTATGATGAGAAACGTGTTTGCTTCGTGAACGGTGTAGTTCGTTTGAGCTGAAAAGTGACTGCCCTTACATGAAACGAAGTCTTGCTTGTAGTTAGTCACAGAGGCTGGGATTTAACTCCATTTATGAAGGAAAACAAACAGCATAGGTCTCATCCCTGGATCACACTCTGCTTTAGAGCGAGAAGAACGCTCTGGGTTTTGAGATTCTCTAATACAGCAGGAAACCAGAGTGTGCTCAGAAAAAAAGGACGGTGTTTCCTACACATATGGACCATATCTAGTTCAACTCTGCTTCTGAAACTGAAACAAACCACAGGTCCTCTAACATCCTATGCTTGTCAGTTAAGATGAGAAACGTGTGAGCCTTGTAAACAATGAAGTTCTTTTGAGATATAAAGAAACTGCCCTTACCTGAAAGGAAGTCTTGTTTGTAGAAAGACTCAGAGCCTGGGATTTAACTCCATTTCTGAAGTGAAACACAAAGGAGTGTTCTCATCCATTGATCACACTCTGCTTTAGAGCAAGAAGCACGCTCTTGCTTTCTAGAGTCTCTAAGACAGCAGGAAACGTGAGTGTGCTTAGAACAAAAGAACGGTGTTTCCTACACATACGGACCATATCTAGTCCAACTCTGCTTCTGCATGTGATACAAAGCACTGGTCCTCTAACATCCAATGCTTGTCAGTTAAGATGAGAATCGTATGAGCTTCGTGAACGATGTAGTTCGTTTGATCTGAAAAGTGACTGCCCTTACTTGAAACGAAGTCTTGCTTGTAGTAAGACACAGAGCCTGGGATTTAACTCCATTTCTGAAGGGAAACACACAGTATAGTTCTCATCCATGTATCACACTCTGCTTTAGAGCGAGAAGCACGCTCTTGCTTTCTAGAGTCTCTAATACAGCAGGAAACCTGAGTGCGCTCAGAACAAAAGAACGGTGTTTCCTACACCTACCGACCATATGTACTCCAAATCTGCTTCTGAAACTGACACAAAGCACTGGTCTTCTAACAACCAATGCTTGTCAGTTAAGATGAGAAACGTGTGAGCTTCGTGAACGATGTAGTTCGTTTGAGCAGAAAAGTGACTGCCCTTACCTTAAAAGAAGTCTTGCTTGTAGGAAGACTCATTGCCTGGGATTTAAATCCATGTCTGAAGTGAAACACACAGCATAGTTCTCATCCATTGTTCACACTCTGCTTTAGAAAAAGAAGCATGCTCTTGCTTTATAGAGTCTCTAAGACAGCAGGAAACGTGAGAGTGCTCAGAACAAAATATGGTGTTTCCTAAACATACGGACCATATCTAGTTGAACTCTGCTTCTGAAACTGATACATAGCACTGGTCCTCTAACATCCCATGCTTGTCAGTTAAGATGAGAAACGTGTGAGCTTCGTGAATGATGTAGTTCGTTTGAGCTGAAATTTGACTGCCCTTACATGAAACGAAGTCTTGCTTGTAGGAAGTCACAGAGGCTGGGATTTAACTCCATTTATGAAGGAAAACAAACAGCATAGTTCTCATCCATAGATGACACTCTGCTTTAGAGCAAGAAGCACGCTCTTGCTTTCTTGAGTCTTTAATACAGCAGGAAACCTGAGTGCGCTCAGAACAAAAGAACGGTGTTTCCTACACCTACGGACCATATGTAGTCCAAATCTGCTTCTGAAACTGATACAAAGCACTGGTCCTCTAACAACCAATGCTTGTCAGTTAAGATGAGAAACGTGTGAGCTTCGGGAACGATGTAGTTCGTTTGAGCAGAAAAGTGACTGCCCTTACCTTAAACGAAGTCTTGCTTGTAGGAAGAATCAGAGCCTGGGATTTAACTCCATGTCTGAAGTGAAACACACAGCATAATTCTCATCCATGGATCACACTCTGCTTTAGAACGAGAAGCACACTCTTGCTTTCTAGAGTCTCTAATACAGCAGGAAACCTGAGTGTGCTCAGAACAAAAGAATGGTGTTTCCTAAACATACGGACCATATCTAGTTCAACTCTGATTCTGAAATTCATACAAATCAACGGTCCTCTAACATCCAATGCTTTTCAG